>CM033111.1:14665868-15384064 GCA_019321725.1 Paulownia fortunei | reverse complement strand
TTTCACATTATTTCTGGTAATATGGCGCTGCAGTGCCAAAGTTTCGAATTGATTTTGGCTATCTGGCACTGCAGCCCCAGATTCCGGAGCTGCAACACTAATTTTTCAATTATTTTTATCTGATAAATTTCATCAAGATATTATATTTCTTATAAGCCTTTCATCGAGAGTCATATTGCAGTCTTTCTTATATATATTCTTATGTAATAACATATTTTAAGGATTCACTCTGAAAAAAAAATTGTAAAGTGCAACCAATTACTCCATAACCCGTTAATTTAATTCTCTCAAACATGATATTAACACTTCAATTTCTTCTACAATGTCGGATTCTATTATGCAACGACATGAACACGGCAACTTAGAATTCTACTAGTGTAATTTCTAAATTATTGTAGCAAAGACATGAACACGGCGATGTGGAATTCTACTAATGTAATTTATAAATTATTATATTGTGTAAAAAAATGAATTTTAATTTTAATAAAGAGACGTAAAGATAGAGAAATGAATTTAGGTGAGGTAACACTAATTTGTAAATAGTTTTAAAAAAAATTAATTTTATTGTTATCTTTAATAAATCCTACACTTTCTCAGATGTATGAAAAAAGACCATTTATGTCCAAAATGTGTATATCATCGGTATCAGAATATTCATTTTTTATTTATTTTATTCAGTTGCTTATCAAACACATATTGGAGATCAGTATTACTGATACATATTTCTCACGACATGAATAATTTTTTATGTATGGATGCATTATACTCTTGTTTAGATATCCAAAATTATAAAGAAATAACACCACTTATTGCCAAAACTGAAAAGTGATTTGGAAAATCAGTATTTGGTGATGTGAAAAGTGGAAGTACACTTTTATTTATTTTATCTTTTTTTGGATTTGGAACATTTATTCATATTTGAGTTAGAATATTTATAAATTTTCATTTTTACATGGGACCACTGCCTCCATGCCATGCCACACGCATTACCAGAATTATTCTACTTCTTGGTTTATGCCACAAACACAAATATACCCTTTTGGTGCCAAAGAAAGATTTAGCTTTTAGTTAAAGCCGGAAAAGTAGTTCATATAAATGGGGATGCTCCCATTTGAGTTCACATTTTTCACAAAACCAAGAATCCATTTGAGAGCTTACTGAAAAAAGAAAAAAAAAAACACTCTTAAATGGCTTCGCCAAAATGCTCCGGTTGCCGTCGTACACTCTGTTGGACAATTCCTCCGCTTTCCACTGCCCTCCTCAACTTTTCATCGGAAAAAAGATTATGGGAGAGTTTGCAAAAGTTATTACTAAGTGCTTTTCAGCTTTTGTATGGAAAAAAAAAAGAAGCATTTTTAGTGTTTGAAACAATGTTTTTAGAATTGAACCGCCTGTTCCGACTGGTTCGATTACGAATCGACGATCGGTCGGATTTGATAAATTACTATTTTTACGTTCAATCTGTCAAAACCAACAAAAAAACCTGTCAAATCATTTTATCTTATTTTTTGAGTAAGCTTAAAGCCTTAAACTTGACTTTTGTATATGTATGTGATTATTACAATTTTGGACTTTGTTAGATATTTTCATTAGTTAGTTATTTATTTTTTACTTTTAAATATATTATATAATAATTATTTTATTATATTATTATTTTACATAATAAAATAAAAAAAATAATTAATTTTTATTAGACCGGTTGGACAAGTAAACCGATTCAACTGCTGACCGACAGCAACTGATTTGATTATCGGTTCAATTATAAAAATATTGATTTGAAATAATAATTTCTTTGTGATTCTTCATAATTGAGCTAGAAGCTCAAATCAGGTTGGAGAGTACTTTATCTTGGAAATTTGCACTCAAATAATTTTTTATAATCCAAAATAACCCTTATATCATATAATTATAAAATAAAAATATTATATATACATATAAATTTATATATATAATATATATAAATATACAAATATATAAAATATTTGTAATTGTAAATATAAAAATAAATGTACATATAATTAAATTTGTATATATTTATAAATATAGATATTTATATATAAAAATATATATACAAATAAATATTTATAATTATACATATTAAGATATATAACATTATACATTTATAATTAAATACTTCGACAATTTTTTGTATTTAATTGTTCTTAATTTAAAAATTATTTTAAATATTATATTATTAAATTAATCACTTATTTAGATATAGTAATTATTATATATATAAATATTATATTTATTATTATCATTAGTATTTTTATGTATATAATATATATAAATAATTTAATTTAATTTAATTTATTCGATCAAGCTATACAAAATAAATTACTATTTTGAAATCTAAGAACAATTTAGACTTTTACGTACAAAAATGCAAGTTGGGTATATTTTACAATTTATTTATTAAACATTCTTTTTTAGTGCATTCTACTGTTCAACAATTCATTACAAACACTACCAACTATTGCTTCTCAAGTACTTTCTAAAAAATTTCACTTTTGTGAAAGAAGTTTTTGCATACTCTCCCTATGGCAATGATGGCTACTATTCCTCTCATTCTGACTTCTTGGCTTTTGTTGAAGGTAAAATGAAAACCTAGTCGCTTTGTTTAATGATGTGGAATACTCTTTCATCAAGAATCAAGAATCAGTTTCTCTCACGGATTGAATGTTAAATTGTTAGTGGCGTCAGAGTTGTCCTGACATAAACCTTCGATAGTCAACTCAGACCTTGGACAAGAGAATATTGAGAGAGTTAACTAAAAGTAATAAAATGAAAAATGAATTCAAGATACTTAAAAATGAATTGGGATGGGATATTTATAGGTGCTCATCAAATAGGATTTATGTTCCTATATGGTAGGGTGCATGCACTAATAGGGCCTCTTAAAACCTTGATCTTAGGCTTATTGGATTGGGTAGTAATTGACCCAAATTATTGTTAGGTCCTTCATACAACCCTCACTCTTGGGTATGCTTTTGGAGAAAAGGTTAGCCGAGAGTAAGTTGCTCAACTAGTTGGGCCTTTTGAGATTACTGATTCTCAATTTATGACATGTACTCACCAATACATAAATTAACGACGCAATGTATATGAAATAAGAATTCATGGCCCAAAGAGATCATCATAAGGATAATAAGCCTAGTTTGACCAAAAAGCAAATACTGCCCATTTTCAAATAAAAAATACTACTTTCTTAGGTGGATATGGCTTTCTTAGCAAAAATCCAAGCCGATTATGATTTTAGCCAAATTCCCTCATATTGGTGGTCAAAATGGCACTTTTTAATTTCATCGATAAAAGTTGCGACTTTTATAGTTTTCAATAATTCGAGACTTGTTTGTAATTTTTTTATTTTTAATATTACGGTTGAAGAGGGTGGAGTCATCATGATGAAGGTGACGATGAAGGCATGCTTGACGACAATCATGCACCACCGCTTGAGTTGAATCACAACATCTACATCACGCTGAGGCTACCTAAGTCAAGCCTAGGGCTCGGCCTAGTTAGTAGGCTCCAGTCCATGTCGAACCCTTGGCTCATCTTGGGTAATGATCAGTCCAGGTTGAGCGCTCAACCTGGTCGCCTGGTTCCCTAGCTCGAGTTCTTAGCTCAATTTGGCAGTGCAGTCAGGTAGTTTAGGTTGGGCTTATAGCTCGACCTGGTCTCCTTGTTCTAGTCAAGGTCGAGTTGTTGACTTAATCTGGTCTTCTTATTCTAGTCTGGGTCAAGTCATTAGCTCGACCTAATCATCAAACTCTTCGGGTTAGGTTGAAAGGCATCTCGACTTTAACTTCAACTTAGTTTGAGGCATGTTAGGTAGGGGACAATCCGTTGGCCAAATGTTTTGGGTAGTGGTCCTATTTTTGTGGTCTACCTTAAAGACAATTCATTTAAGATGATTGAGGCAATTCTTAATCTTGCCTCAACCTGCCTAAGTATTAAGTGGAGGGAGCTCTACCTCAACCTCACTAAGTGTTGGGTTGAGGGTGCTCTACCTTGACCTCGCTAAGTGTTGGGTCGCAGGATCTTTGCCTCGATCTTGTTTGCTTGAGCCATCGTTGTGCCCTTGATTTACTCTTTGTGGTTTAAGGGTTTAGGAAATTAAATCCATGGATAATTTCTTCGAAACTGACGCATGATTTCTAATATTCTTGTCTAAAGAGAAATCATCGAAAGTTGCCAGAGTCAAGCTTGACTAACTTCAAGGGGTAGTTTCAAGATTCTTGGGGCAAGACTCATGCTTCTGATCTTAAGAGAAGTTGATTAGGGGGCTCAAGGGCCAATTACATCTTTTGTTTTTACCTCAAAGGAGCCTTTTTACACTTATAGTGCTTGAATTTCACCAATAACCTTGAGAAAAAAGTTTTGATCTCTGTAGCTAACTATATCTTTCTTGGCTTTGAGAGAGTCACTTTACACTCGATGTTTGACTTTTATCGATAACCTTAGAGGCGAAGTTTGTGATCTCCGGAGCCAACTATCTTTCTTAGCTCTGAGGGGGTCACCTCAACTTCCGAGGCATAACTTTTGTCAATAATTTAAGAGAAAAATTTATGATCTCCAAAGCCAATTATTGCTTTCTTGGCTTCGAGGGAGTCTGTTTGACTCTCGAGGCTTTACTTTTGCCAATAACCTCAGGGAGAAATTTATGATCTCCTAAACCAACATAATGTTTTTGGCTTCGAGGGAATCACCTCGACTATCAAAGCTTGACTTTTGTTGATGACCTCAAGGAGAGTTTATGACCTCCAAAGCCAACTTTATCTTTATTGGCTTCGAGGGAGTCAACTTAACTCTCAAGGCTTGACTTTTTTTGACAACCTCAAGGGAGAAGTTTGTGATCTCTAGATCTAATTATAGTTTTCTCAACCTCGAGGGATCGACTCCTAAGGCTTGAATTTTATCAATAACCTAGGAGAGACGTTTGTGATCTCTAGATCTAATTATAACCTTTTTATCTTCAAGGAAGTCACTCATAATGTATGCTATTTGATTCTTAAACTTATGTATTTTTGGCTTGTACTCAGATAATCTTTTGTCATATAGGTCGACGGGTGTTATTCAGTATTTCTATCTCATTTCATTAACTTGGAGCTATATTGCTCCCAAGTAAAGGTGTGAAAGCTAATCATTAATATTCTTACCTCAAGGGAAATTCTCGAAACTTTCTAGAGCTAGACTTTTCTAACATCAAGGAGTAAGTCCCAAGATTACTAGAGTAAGATTTATGTTCTTGACCTCTGGAGGAGTTAGTTACGAAGATTTGGGGCTAACTATATCTTTTTTTCCCTCAAAATGAGCCTCTTCTTACTTCTGGGGTTCTTAAGAGAAAGATTCATCATTGCATATTTTTTGTGGTTTCACTTATTGAAATTTTTATGAAGTTCAAATTAATAAATTCATTAAGAGCTTTATTGCTAGTTAGGTTGTATTTGCATAAGAGAATCATAGAAATAATAAATATTCTAACTTCAAAGAGTTAGTACCCTTGGGACATTTAAATTCAATACATCATCATAGAAAAGTAATTGTAGTGTTCTTAGATATTGGCTATGTTACCTTCAATTATTCCATGACTGTGACCTCATTTTTTTCTAATCTTCTCTTTTTTTATGATAGTGCATTCTCTAATGACATTCCTACCTCTCGGAGGTCCAACTCGTGAGTGGTCTTCTTTGGCTACTCAAAGAAGCCCCTATCTTGTATTAGAGAAGCCTCTGCTTCCTAACACTCTCAAGATCTTACAATGACTCCTGTGGTGGAGAGGTTGTCATTATCATTGGTTATTTAGTTGTCTCATTTCAATTGCTCAATTGGTTGACCTCGAGCTGGCTAAGTCTCTAGTTGTTGTGAATTATTTCGGTAGGCTTTTGGGTGTTGGTCTACAAACTTTTTCGGGTATCACTTTTGTTTCAATATCTTAATCATATTTTCAGCATGGTGGCATTTATCAGTAGTGTGTTCTCTTTCATGGTGAAAATGATAGTATTTCTCAAATTTTAGCCTCTTTGGGTTATCATTCATCTTTGTAGGCCATTGAAGCTACCTTTACTACTCAACAACTGCTAAAATCTCTACCCGAGTTGCATTTAGGGTCGCGTAATAAGGTACCTAATACTGATCACTTTTATTCTCTATGTGCTTTATTTTATTGGCTATATTTATATGACTGCTATTTGGGACTCTTAATGTGAATGATCTTTTATAGTTGGTCCTGGGATCTCCAGTCCCATCATACTTTGACAAGTTTGACATATTGACCTTAGGAATGAGGCATACTAGAAGGATTGAGGTAGATAAGAGGCTATATTTTAGGGACGCTACTATGAGGGGCATGCACTCCTCTATAGGGCCTCTCGCATCAAGCAGTATTTGTGGTTTACACTGCTTGGGTCTTCTTGTGCTGACCTTCTCTCGAGCATTAGTTTTCTTTCTCCTATACTTCTAACCTTAGTTAAACCCTCTCAAGAGCGAGGATGAACCCCGACTTCGACAAGGAGATTGAGAGGGCTCCCTTTTGTGATGATTCTCTATGTGTTGTCTATAGATCCACTCCATGGTTACTGTACCTCTCATCCTGAGGGGAGTCTTAGGCGCTGGCTTCTCAAGCTCTGGTCTTATTCTCATTCTCGATGTTGAGATAGATTTTCCCATAGACAATGCCCAAAATGTTGGGGAATACTTCGAGTAGTCAAGAATCAAATCCTCTCAAGAAGTTGATTACTTAATGGGCTCATGCTTGCAACACAAACAAACTGGTAGAAACATGGGGGTTGTCTTTGTGTAAACCCTCTAACGGTCAAGTCAGACCTTGACAGAATATTGAGAGAGTTAACTAAAAATAATAAAATTTAAAATTAATTCAACATGCCTGAAAATGAATAGGGAGAAGGTATTTCTAGGTTCTTAAATAGGGGTTATCTTAGGCTTGGGCCAATTGAACTAGAACTAATGGACTCAGATTATTATTAGGTCCATCATGTAGTTTCTTGAGATTTGTATACTTTCAGCTTTTTTTTTGGGGGGGGGGGGAGAAGGTCATGATATTGTTGGCTTGAACTCCTTATTTTCTTCTATTTGGTTCTTTTTGTTTTGTTTGTCTTTTGGATATCTTCATTTCAAAATGAAAGTTTTGTATTGTTGAAGACATCTCCTCTACTTTTTTTTTCTATATATTTATGTACCAAACATGGTTTTTTATTGAAGGTTTTGTTGGGTGAAGTAGAACACTTCATTTTTATTTTTTGTGGCTGGTATAAGCATTGTTAAAGATATAATATTTGTTTGGGAGAAACCAATTGGCATTTTTACTTTGAGTAACTATGAGAAATTGATAGTGTTAGAGTACCTTCTTTTCTAAAAAAATTTTATGTAATCAACCCGAACTGAAATAGAATAATTTCAATCTTTTATTCCAATTTGGTATTTAATGTTGTATTTCATATCACAAATACATGTCAAGTGTAAAATATTTTTTTAAATATATATTTAACATTAAATATATACACTTTGTGTGCATTTGTGAAGTGTAATCTGAGATAAAAAAAAATTATATGGTGTAATTTTGTTTGTGAAAACTGAGTTCTAAAATGTATTTCTCAACCTACATTTCTAAGTTATTAACATAATACTATAAAAAAACTAAAAAATTCAAAATATTATAATTCACCAAAATAGGGTAAAGCATTATTCTTAACAATGTTTATTATGTCCCTAGACTGACTATACATAGCAACAAGGCAAGGACATATATATGATGGTTGTTAGGATTAACTTACATATATTTTGATAATAAATAGGTTAGTCTAGGCTAGAGCCTAAACCTCTTGAAATATTTTCTATTTATGTAGGACCTTTATAAAGACTATACTACTAGGCAGTACTCCAAGAACACATAGCCTTTAAAAAAAAGATGAAGAAGAAGAGCTGACGATCATAATAGTGATGAAGAATTTAAAACCAAGACAAATCCAAGATTGGAGTAGAAGGCTTAGCGAGGCTAAGAGTTACAGCAAACGTGAGGACTAAAATAGTCAAGTGAAGATTTGAAGTAATTAGGAGATCAGTTGGGTCAGCCACATTTGAAGAGCTAAGTGAGCAATAACAAGATTCAGAGAAGCGGCTGAGTCTAAGACTAGAATAGTGCACTTAGCGGGGTTAAAGGGTCACAGAAGAATGAGGATACGTGTACATTCAAACAATTAAGTTATATCTGTAAACCTCACTGTTAAGTGCTATAGTCCAAACAAGAGGATAGAAAAACTGAAATAAGGCAGATAAGATAAAAAGAACAACATACTATAAATAGTGTCGGACTGTGACTGTGTAAATAGTGGGACAAAACAATTGCAATAGTGATATGAGAAAAGTAGGTGCAACGAGCAAAAATCAAGATACCTATATAAGAAAGCTAAAGACAGAAACAAAAGAAAGACCCACAAGATAAAATCAAAAACACTTTGATATCTTTCTAATATTCATTTGACCTTTTGAAAAAGAAGAGACAAGCAAGAAATAAATATACATGCTAACATACAAAAAACTAGTCGGAAAAAAGAGGCACTCAGCAAACTTCACTAATATCAAAGGGACATTAGGGTAAACTTTGACCTGTGAGGGTAAAGTTCAAAATTTGAACTTGTCAATGAAAATAAACTCAAAAATCAGTCACTCATGGATAGTGTTATAATTTTATAAAACCATGAAATTGTTGTTGGAATAGGAGGATAACAATTCTAGTTTGTGCTTTATTGAAGTTAACTTTTTGGTTAACGATACTTCTTCTGTATTAAATACCTGTTGTGGATCTTATCTATGTAATGATTTATAGGTAATGATAAGAAGCAAGGACCTAAGTAAAGCAGACACAACCTACTGTAGGATAGAGCAAAGGTTACCACATTAGTTATAAGGAACCGTCAACTTAGCGTTGGCAATAATACCCAAATAGTTTGATTTAATTGCTTATATGTACCTGAATTGATTAAGTACACATTTCTATCCCTATTTTGGATTAAAAAAAAATCTCCTTTTCAATAAAAGATAGGAATTATTCCATTTTTAAGGGTTCTCAGTTGATTCATGTTAGTATATTAGCAAATGATTAATATATTGTCCAACCCCATAATACTATTTTGCATATTTAAAAAAGTAATAACAAAATAAAATTAGATAGTTAAACCTTAGGCATACGTGTGGCTTGCTAGATTAGGTCATATCTCTAAGGAGAGAGTTCACAAGATGGCATATTTTCTTGACCTTAGGGACTCACAAGAGATGCCGACTTATGAATCCTGTCTAGATGCAAAGATGACCAAATCGTCATTTGTGGAATAAGTAGAGCGAACCGCTAACTCTTTGAATTTGATCCATATATATGTATGCGAACCACTAATTATTACTGCATGACAGAACTATTCCTACTTCATTACTTTTACCGACAACTACTCTAGGTAAGTGTATATGTATCTAATAAGATACAAGCCTGAAGCCTTTAAAAAATTAAAGGAGTTTAAATAAGAAGTAGAGAATTAAATCGATAGAAACATCAAAGTTCTTCGATCTAATCAAGAAGGTAAATACTTAGATGATGAGTTCCGTAATTATCTAAGAGAGAATAGGATTCTCTCACAATATACTTCGCCCAGCATGCCTCAACTTAATGGGGTCGCTGAGCAAAGAAACTATTAGGCATGATTTAGTCCATGATTACTTTCATTGGCCATCCTCTTTCATTTTGGGAATAAGACCTAAAAACGATAGTATTCTTATTAAATAGGGCGCCATGGAAGTCAATGCTAAAAACATCATACGAGATGTGGCGTTGCAAAACCCCCATGTATAAATACCAAGATAAGGGAGTGAAGCAGCTAATAGAAGATAAGTTGGAATCCATCGGATGTTGTTTCTATAACCCCTTAAAAGAAAAGGTATTTGTTTCAAAGAATATCACTTTCCTAGAAAATGAGTTTTTATTAGATAGAAAGGAAAAGGTCGTAGCACTTGAAGAGGTTCAAGAACCATAAAATATCCCATAGGAAGCAATGGTGCCTAAGCCCAAAACTAACATTCCTAGTATAGAACCTCCTAGGATACTCAAAGGCTCTCAAAGCAACTTGAAAGGTATGGCTTCTTTCTAGGGAACAACAAGGAGGACTTTTCTATGGATACTGATCCTAGAAATTACAATGATGAGATCTCTGACATTGGTTTGTAAAGATAGCTAGAAGCCATGCAATTTGAAATGAACTACATGTACTCCAAAAAGGCATGGACCTTGGTGGATGCACCCAAGAGAATGATTCTCATTGACTATAAATAGGTCTAACAAAATTAGAGTAGATTGAGAGATACTAACCTATAAGGCATGAATGATTATGAAGGGTTACACTAAAAAATAAGGTATTGAATATGAGGAAACCTTCTTACTAGTGGCAATGTTAAAGTCCATTCAAATATTATTGGCGATATCTGCATATTATGACTATAAATATAACAAATAGATGTGAAGACCGTCTTCCTCCTCAATGGGAATATTGAAGAAGAGATTTATATAAGGTAGCTTAAGGTTTCAATCAAAGGAAGCGAGTAAAAGTTTACAAGCTTTGTAGGTCCAATTACTGGAGCTAGAATATCACATTCGATGAGGCAATCAAATCATTTTGGTTTTCTCAAGAATGTAGATGAACCATGTGTTAAAAAAGTTAGTAGGCGAGATGATGTTTCTTGTTCTATACATTGAAGTTGGAATGCTTCTCTAAGTTTAGTTTTCAGTCCGATGTAGATGACTCAAAGTCTATATCAGAATTCGTGTTCTAATGGTAGAGTGCCAATTGGAAGAGTTTCAAGCCAGAGATGATCGTAATTCCATCATTGAGGCTTAATACATCACCGTATATGATGCTGCAAACCAGGCTATTTGAATATGGAACTTTAACCAAAAGTTAGGTGTGGTTCCTTCCATTGTTGATCTTGTACCCATTTATTGTGATAATAATAAGACAATTGTGCAAGTGAAAGAGCCAATGTCTCATCAAAATCTAAGTACATAATGAGACAATACCATCTAATTTGAGAAATCGTTAGTAGAGGCAAGTCAAAATGGTGAGAGTTGCCTTGATAGGAAACATAACAGGCCTACTGACTAAACCTCTAATGCAAAAAGTATGTAAAGGACATCTTGAAAAGATGTGCTTTAGATACATGGGTAATTGACTTTAGGGTAAGTGAGAGATTTTTAGAGTAGTGCTCAACAAACCAATTAAATTGGTCATTTTGTACTCTTATAAAAATATTCTTATTTGATTAGTATCACTACAAAACATATAAACTTGAAGAATAATAGATATTGTGTGATGTTCTTCAACCCAGATCCGCCTCTGGACCCGTCTCGCTTGGAACGATTTTTTAAAGTTATAAATGGGTATGGGGCGGATCTTGATTTTTTATTTTCAAAGTCGCCCCATCTCAAACTCGCCTCGTTTAATTATTTTATTTATTTTTTAATTCTATATATACGTATTTATATAATATTATATTTTATGAAATATATTTTTTTAAATTTTAATGGTATTATTTAAAAAAAATATTTTTTAATATATTTAAAATTATAAAAGTGGGTCTAATGGGTCCTTAAAAACCTTAGTAGGGTGGATCTCGAGTTTTGGCGAACCTACTCCCTTGTCATCCCTAGTCGTTCTTGGCTAATTCTTTGATTTATGAAACTGAAAATATAATGTAAAGTGGATAAAAATAATATGTTTTGTATATAGTATAGAGTATTGTATACATTATGTAATACATATTGTTTAATATACAGTATAATACTATTTTCAGAATTTGAATACATTAACGTATTGTAATAATATAGATGTGCATATATAAAAATATATTAACATAGTATATAAAAAAATGCATATTAACATTGTGTTGTATATATTATAGTATTGTATAGATTATGTAGCGTATATTGTTTAATATATGGTATAATACTATTTTTAAAATTTGATTACACAAACATAATATAATAATCTAGATGTAACCTTTATATTATGTGTATCTACACATATATATGTATGTGTACTCATGTACATTTATACATGTACATCATCGATACATTTATTTTTTAATTTGTATTGTGTATCCAAATATTCTAACTATTTTATTAATAGTATTATAATATTACACATAATATATAATATATATTACACTTTTATGTATTCTATGGATACGAAATGTAATAGTGTAAATTATATTTATTGAACAGACATACACAATATAAGGCTTAATTTAATAATATATTATATGCTTGAAGTTATATGTTTATATGTGAATAATTTAAACAAACAATTTAAAGAATTATTGACTTATTTAACTTACGTAATTGAAATATCAACAATATTATATGAAATTTATACTATACATAATGTAATATAATAAAATATTATTTATGATATAACAAAATTATATGATATGTATATGCGTCTGTATGTCTATTTATGAATTTAAAAATAAGTATGTGTTTATTTGTTCTAAATATGAAAATCTAAAGAAATTGGAGGACAAATTGCCACCAAATATATTTTTGTTCCCAGACCAAATCAGTTGCACTTACTTGCTGTTAAAATCAAGTCTAAATAGGAGAAATTTATGGAAATGAGGTTGGAATTTTCAATTGGTGCTTTAGATTTGGAAAAAAATTGATTAAATTTTTAAATTTTAGAACAAAACTGATGCATGTGTCTCCCACTTGCGAGGTTTCCCCCAAGACCTTTTTTTTAACACACGTATGGTACATGCAAATTTCCATCAAATTTTGATTATGGATCAACATTGCACAGAGGGTCTACTATATGGGATTAAAATTGGTTTCTTTGAAAAGCTTTGTACCGAACATGTTGACCATTTTTTACCGCACGACTAAAATGATAATTTTATCACATTAAATTTTTATATAAACGTAATAGTGATAACAATTTTATTAAAATTTTCAATACTGATAATTAGTGACACATATATAATCACAAATCAACAACAACGCAAATATTGTCACAGAGTCTATATCAATTATAATTTATTACTACATGTATTATTAATTGTTGATAGTGATAATATATATACAATTCTTGTATCCTAATTGTTAATAAGCAAAAATTTTATAAAATTCTTGTCACTATTTTACTTGTTAAGATCTTTACGGTGACACAAAAAAAAATTTCTCTCAATATATACAATTAGTGAAAACTTTGACATTATTACTTAATATCTAATCTCTAACATTTTTTTTCTTGTAGTGATATGGTGCATTCAATAGCAAAAGATGGGTTAGAACAAACGTAAAAAAGCCTTGAATTTCAAAAAAAGCCTTCTAAGAATTCCTAACTAAAAAAAGGAAAAAACCATTATGGAAAGCATTTCTCATATTCAACGTTTTCTACTTAAGAAATACAGATGATTTGTTTATATTCGAGAATATATCGATCAGTTCATTCGAGCATGCGATTAGTTGAATTTGGCCCAAGAATAGGTTATAGATTGGAGGAAACCTCTTTTTCCTTAAGGAAGATGCCTCTAGTTCTACACTTTGTAGCTGTTTTTTCATGAAATAAGATTCAGAAACTGAGGCATCCTAATAACAAAGAGGTAGATTTGAACCTTAGTTCCTTCATAAGCTAAAGTAAAATATTGTGTGCCCATATATATCATCTGCTGATATACGACCAATTGATGTTTGGATAAAAATTCTTTAACAAGCTTTACTTCGAATTCAATTTTTTTTTAAAAACAAACTTTGAACTCGAGTTTAAAAATTCTCGAAAACTTAATTCATACTCGATTCTTAATTGCAGGTCCCAAGTAGTACAACACATTATTGGAATACTCAAGTTGTCGCACCTCTCCATATTTTCCATCTGATAAAAGGATGCAACAATGGCATATAGATTTGTTATGTGAAAGTTTAAGCCAATTTCTATTAATTTCCTCCCTCGTCAGAGTGTCCAAACGCCTAATTTTCGTTCTATGTTCTATGTAAACAAGAGAATGAATTGATACAGAAAGAGCATTTTGCTTTGCTAAACATAAAACAATAATCATCAACATTTATACATGATTTTTAGCATATTTTCAACATAATGTTACTCCTCCAAATGTCAGAAACCATCACCAGTTACAACAAGAGATGATGCATTCTTAATCACGAGATGGGTTATAACTAACTTAAAAAGAATTATCGTTGAATTTCAAAGGCTAGTAGAGGTGTAAACAAATTGAGTCGATCACACAAAGTATTATTCAAACTTTGTTTGAATTTCTTATCCAAATTGAAGCAGCGATTGAGTTTGGTTTGATCATCAAATGAGTCTAACTCTAATGAGCTTTAAATTAAGGCGAATACAAGTCGAACTTGAATACTTTGATATTTTTATACATATTTTATTTATTTTAACTGATTGAGTCGAATTACAATCAAGTTACATGTTTATAAATAAATTAGTTCAAATTTGACTTGTGATGCTCGATGAACCAAGTTTAAACAAGTTTTTATGCATCGATTTTTAGTTAAATAACTAATAGAATGAAAGGTAAGTTCAGCAAGATAAACAAAGCAGATAACCTAAAGAAGTAATCAAAAAACTGAAAATGCCGATAACATATAACAATACTTTGGTCTATTCATTTCCGTTTCTCCACATTTCACTGTCTAAGCAGTACACTTATTGTGGAATCCACCCGGAGAGGTGAAATTAGGCTTTCCACACGGACAAATCCATCCTCAAGCACAGACGGATGATGAAAAATAATCTCCCTGAAGATAACCGTATTATCTTTGCATATCAGTAGTTCTGTTCTTTGTAGGGAAACTACCCCCATCAGAACCTCGGCATTCTCGTAAAGATAAAACAGTTTGAAGTCCAACGGAATATCAGACATACAGAAAACTAGTTCAAATGGAATAGTAAGATATTTAGTCCAAGATTTCTGGTCTACGTAATCCTTCATCGCCATAAAACAAGACAAGAATTGCAGTTAACGAGGACACAAAGCATTTCCCGCAGAACACAGTTTTACATCATTACGGGAACTGGGAATTGGCCAATACTCGGGTAGGGGCACCTCTATGTACTTATTGCCTGATAGATCAAACGAAAAAGGGCGAATGGAGTTGGTCTTGGATTGTTGCGAAAGGCCAGCCAATGAATTGATCCATTTACGACCGCACTCGTCAATGGGCGGAAATCTTGAGGGAAATCATCAACTTTTGCCTAGGAGGCACTTTTCAAGAGTTGCACTTTCAAGCCGAGTTCTTAAAAAAAGTTTGAACAGTTTATAGTCATCCCTCATCAAGTCATAACCCAACCCAAAAAAATGGCTACTGAAATCATAAGAAGTTCTTGAATGTTTGTACAGTTTACCTGTTGAGATCCAAATTTCCCGGCGTGTTTCCAAGTGAGGATTCCATATATAGACTGATAGATGAATACGAAAGCACAGCTATCCGTCGCAGGAGGCTAGAAGTTTCAAATGACTAGTCCTGAATGGGCCCCGAAGTATCCTCTGCCTTTTATAGGGATGCTTGGTAGGGATGAGAGACGGAAACAATACAGATTTTCATTATAGTTACCCACTGGATTACACAGAATCAACCTTTTCGGGGAGAGGCTTTCCGTTGGGTGGCACGATTCAGGTGTTTTCTTACGAAGCAGGATTCAGAGATTAAGGATTGCCAAGATGTTGAAACACAATGGAAGCGGTTCAGGGACTTTACAGGCAGGTTGCAGAGTATTTCCGCCTCGATTTCCAGCAGGAGGCGGCGGTTTGCTCCTCTCATGCCTGACGTCTCTTGTTGCTGCAGGGATTGGACCAATCTTTGGTGGAGGAGGCGAGTCCTTTTAGACTTCTTATATACTATACAGCAAGTTGAATTCTAGCTGAATTTGAATTCCTTGCTTGCTCTGGCGGTGCACCCCGTATACCTGCGGCTGCGGTCTCTGCAATTTTCGAACAAACTCTTATATTTTCTTTATACTCATGAATATATATTTTTTTTTTTGTGAGGAACTATTGTAACTCTTCAGTTAATTGTTGGAGTATATACAATATCTTGTTGCATTATATAATATCCATTTAATTGAGATTATGATCACATCAAATATATATTTAAGAAAATATTTTATACAGTCGACACGTACGTGTGACGTAAAATAATTAAATTACAATAGAAATTCAAATTGTATTATATTTATGTATAGTTAATTATAGTTGATAAAAGGGATAATCTCACTTTTATTCCCCCAAGTACACCACAAAATTATTTTTGGTACCCCATTTTTTGATCTCATCAAGACTGGCCACCAACCTTATAATTTTCCATCAGAAAGGTCTCTCCGTTAAGTGATTGTCAAAAACTAATGAAAATGCCACGTGTGACACGTAAGTGCATTTTGGGAGGGAAATACTTCTATGAGTCAAACTATCCAATGACTTGTTCCCAAAATCCCCAATTTCCCACTTCGAACCTAATTCTAAATTTCCCAAAACCCTAGTCCCTTTGAAATCGGTCAAATTGAAGTGTTTCAAACCCTTATTGCAATTGAAATTGAAGCATCAGAGTTACTTGTGTGGTTGTAATTCTTCAAGAATGATTGTACGTCCTCTTTCCAAGAAGCTGAAAAAGAGGAACCTTGTGCTGAAAACCATTCCTGGTGATATGAATGGCTGTACTTCTTGAAGAAAGCTTCAGACATTCTCATTCAAGAAAGACTTTTTCTTTGTCTTCGATAACTAGTCAAGCTTTATATGTCTTGGAACCATCATGCTCCTCTTTCACCCCGCATACCTATTTGTTGTAAAGTGCCTTTTTCCTCATGGGTAGTTCAACTAGTTCGCATGTCTGGTTGGAAATTAGAGACTTTATCTCTTTTTTCATGCCAAGCTCCCGCTTGCAGGCATCTTTAGTCTGATAAGCTTCATTATAGCATTAAGGCTCCCCTCCATCAGTCAACAATAGATAGTTCATATGTCTTCTATTAGGTACATGAGGTCGAGAAAACCTTCTCAATACACGAGCTGGAGTAGGAGACTACGATGTGTTGGTGTAACACCCCTTAACCTAACTGCTAAAGCTAAACAAACTAATATAGTTAAATCAAGAAATGTTAAATTTTCATCAATACTAGAGTTATGGTTTTAATAAAAATCCCCTTTTTGGCTATAAGAGAAAGAACTTGAATTCAATTTTTATTTCATTTTACTTTAAACACACCATATACATATTTCAAAACTGAGTATATTTGTTTATAAAACTATAACAGAGTGACTTATTTAAAAATAAAACAGCTCGAAGCATGGCATATGAACAAATCTCTGTCCGGCTGCTCTAGAGACTCAGTCAACCTCTAAACCTGTACATTTCCACCTGCATCACATGAATCTAATGAGCTAAAGGCTCAGTAAGGTGAAACTAATGCAATAACAACTAGCATACATGCATATCTCATAAATCATTAAATACATTATTCAATTTAATAACTTTCATTCATAAAGTGTGGTACCTCAATTTAATAACTTTCATTCATAAATCATTATTTAGGTCCCTTGAAGTGTGATACCTAACTAATAGCGATAGACTGTGATTTTCGAAACTTGTTCATAATGATTAACCAACAAGAGAAATAATACAGGATTTTCATACTTAGTCTTTCAATCTCAAGTATTAGCTATAGTCAGTCTCATTCATTATGGCTTTCATATACTAATTTTTCAACCTCAAGTATTTACCATTATTCGTTGGATTCGCCGGTTCCTCTCGTGTCCTTTGTCTACTTGACCATCAATCAAGTACCATACTTTCTTTCTAAAAACCTCATTATATTCTTAATAGTGTCATGCTTCATGAACTATAAATGCATCAAACATTACATCATTTGATAAATAATAACAATCACATTAAAACATGAATAACACTATATGATTCTTGTGATACAGCAAATGAAAATTTCAACTTACCTCAAATCCACTTTGTGTTAAGTGAAAAGGTCAATATCTTTGAAAGATATAATGTGTCAAAGGCCTAACATAATCAAATCATGTACTTTTTAATATTTTTTTTATAAATCATATAGTCTATTCTAGTTAAAATTATATATACTTTTCAATCTTTTGTAAACAATTCCATATCAATTCCATAATTTTAAAAACAATGCATACTCCTTATTTTACTACTAATTCAAGGCGTTAATATTAGAGCAGCCACTAAATAACTAATAATTCAAATATAATTATTAGGGTAGCCCCTAAAACATGCATACAATCCAAATTAACATGACATAAATTTGGTTCTAACTTAAATTGATTGTACCCTTCAATTAAGCAAACTAATTACTATTATTTTCAATCATTCAAAGGAATTTCCAAATACAATATAAGTATTACAAGATTAATAGAAATAAGTAAATTAAGCATATTTTACAAGAATATCAATTTTGCTAGAAACTAGTTTAACTAGCTTGGTTTTAGCTTCAAGTTTAATCCACTTAAGTTTTCAATCATACAGAAATATACTAAAATAAATAACCATCCAAGATACCATAAATTCATCATAAGAAATATTGAAAAAGAATATACCTTGATTAGATTGGAATTAAACTCCAAAATCAATGATTTTCAAGCTTAAAATGGTGAAAACTTGCTTTAGTTTGTATTCTATGGATTCCTATGGGTTGAATTTAATTTTTTTGAGTAAGAGAGTACAGAAATTTGGAAGAAATTTTGGAGAAGAAGGCTGGTCATTTTTTAGGAGCTTCCACAAGAAAACATGGCTAAAAATAACTTGTTTGACATTTCAAAGAGAGATAAGTGGAGGGTGAAGATTGGTTGACTCATGCATTGTGTCTTCTCATGTATAGAGCCACATTTATGGGCTAGAAAGTTGACAAAAATTGATTCTTTGGTGTTATAATCAAATGCAATGAGGTTTAGAATGATTTTATGCAACTTAGTCAACCAACCAATCAAATTGTACCATTTTGCATACTTTTAGTTCTTAGCCAAATGTAACATATTTCAAGCAAATATTTAGGCAATTAATCACCTTTGAATGTAACAAGTATGGAGTAATACGAATAATTTATTTCATGGCCGTTCAACACATCAATCTTTCTTAATCGATATACCAAGCTTTTCACTACAAAAAGGCACTTAAGTTATATGTTAAATCAAGAAACAAAACTTTGATTTCATATTTCATGTACTAATGCATATTAAAGCATAACTGGAGTATATAATAATAATTATTTATGTTCGTGCAATCATACTATTTGTATGCCATAATTCGCTAATGATATTGATTAAATACATATTCATGCAAGATGTTTATTGTTGGCTATTATGAGATATCCTTATAAAAATTTCATTCTCAAAATTTGACATACCAAATAATTTTTTATACTTGCTTTGCATTTCTTCTTCTTTTTTCCATATGGCCTCTTCTACAGAATGATTCATCCACAATAATTTAACAAGTCGAATCTTTTTTATTCTCAACTCTTTTTTCTTTCGATCCAGAATTTGCACTGTTTTTCTTCATAAGCTAAATCAGGAGTCAATTCCAACGGTTCATAACTCAACATAGGAGAGGGGTTTGAAATGTACTTCCTCAACATAGACACATGGAAAATATTGTGAACACTAGACAATGACGGAGGTAAGGCTACTCTATAAGCTTTATCACCAACTATTTCGAGAATCTCGAATGAGCCAACATACCTTGGGCTGAGTTTTCCTTTCTTTCCAAATCTCATGACACCTTTCATGGGAGCTACTTTTAAGAACACATGATCCCGAGTGGCAAACTCTAAATCTTTTCTCCGTTTATCTTCATAACTTTTATGTCTACTCTGCATGATCTTCATTCTCTCTCGTATCTTCTCCACTACCTTAGCGGTATGTTGAACTATTTTCGGATCAAGTAGGCTTCATTCTCCAACTTCATCCTAATGAACTAGAGATCTACATTTCCTTCCACGCAATGCTTCATAAGGTGTCATTCCAATTATTGATTGGTAGCTATTATTATAAGTAAACTCCACTAATGGAAGCTTCGCATCCCAACTCCCTTGAAAATCTCATATCCTCTAATATCTGAATAACCCTCTCTGATTGCCCATCACTTTATGGATGAAATACTGTACTAAATGCAAGATTCATTCCCATGGCATTGTATTAGCTCTTCCAAAATGCAGATGTAAACATAGGATCTTTGTCCGACACTATTGAAATTGACACTCTATGTAACCTGACTATCTCTTTAATATATTATTGACCATACTGGTCCATATTATATATAGATTTTACTGAAAGAAAATGGGCTGATTTAGTTAATCTATCAACAATCACCCATATGGAATTATATCCCTTTTGTGTTCTAGGTAATCCGAGCACAAATTCCATTGTAATGTTCTCCCATTTCCACTCTGGAATCAGTAAAGGCTTCAACAACCCTGATGGTCTTTGATGTTCAATCTTAATTTATTATAAGTTAGACATTCAACCACAAATTTTGTTATATCTCTCCTCATTTTAGGCCATTAATAATGTTGTTGTAAGTCCTTATACATTTTTGTGCTACCTGGGTGTACCGAGTAAGGAGTAGTATGAGCTTCATCTAAAATATTTGCTTTCATGGCCTTGTCAATGGCACACACAGTCTCCCTTTGTATTGAATAATTCCATCATTAGTAACAGAGAAGTCTAGCCTCTTTCCAGTCCCAATCATTATTTTCAATCTACACAAATGCATATCTACCTTTTGACCTTCTTAAATTATATCTTGAAGTGTAGGTTTCAACACTAAGGTTGACAATGAACATTTTTTCTCATTAGGTATAATTTCAAGCTCTAATCTCTGCAAGTCCAATAATATTGACTTTTGTATGACAAAAAAAGAAGACGTGGATTTTCTGCTCAATGTATCTGCAACCACATTTGCTTTACTAGGATGATAGTTGATCACATAATCATAATCCTTCACAACTTCTAACCATCTTCTTTGTCTTATATTTAGTTCCTTTTGGGTAAAGAAGTACTTCAAACTTTTGTGATCTGTATAAATCTCACACTTCTCAACACACAAATAATGTCTCCAAATTTTTAAAGTAAAAACCACTGCAGCAAGTTCCAAATCATCGGTTGGATAATTCTTTTCATACTCCTTTAATTGCCTTGAAGTATAGGCAATAACCTTTCTATTTTGCATCAAAACATTACCCAAACTAATTTTTGAAGCGTCGCTATACACCATGAATCCACCAATTCCTATTGGAATAGTAAGAACATGAGCTATAGTTAATTTATGTTTCAGTTCTTGAAAACTTCTTTCATAAGCATCGGTCCACAAGAACTTTACATTCTTTCTTATCAACATTATCAATGGAGTTGCTATCTTTGAAAATGCTAAACAAATCATCGATAGTGCCCTGCTAATCCCAAGAAACTCCTTACTTCTAATACATTTGTTGGTGTTGGCCACATGACAACTTCTACCTTGCCTGGATCAACAGAAATACCATTTTTGGATACTACATGACCTAGGAATACTACTTGCTCAAGCCAAAATTTGCATTTCTTGAATTTAGCATACAACTGCTTTTCCTTAAAAACTTGCAACACAATCTTCAAATGTTCCTTGTGCTCTTCTTTATCACGTGAATAAATTAGGATATCATCAATAAACACAATCATAAATTTATCGAGATATTGCTTGAACAACCTATTCATTAGATCCATAAAAGCTACAGGGGCATTGGTTAAATCGAAGGGCATCACTAGAAATTCATAATGTCCATACCTTGTTCGAAATACAGTCTTTTGTATGTCTTCTTCCTTGATCTTCAATTGATAATATCTAGAGCGCAAATCAATCTTAGAAAATACTGATGCTCTCTGCAATTGTTCTAACAAATCATCTATTCTTGGAAGCGGATACTTATTCTTGATTGTTACTTTAATCAACTCTCTATAATCAATGCACAAACACAATGTACCATCCTTCTTTTTCACAAACAACATAGGTGCTCCCCAAAGAGGGCGAATAAAACCTTTATTAAGCAATTCTTGTAATTGAACTTTTAACTCTTTCAATTCTGTTGGTGCCATTCAGTACGGTGCTTCAGAAATAGGAGTAGTTCCTGGCATAACATCAACCACAAATTCAATCTCTCGATCTAGTGGCAGTTTTGGTAAATCATCTGGGAATACCTCAATAAATTCTTGAACGACATCTACATTTTCTGGCTTCAATTGTGCTTCGATTGAAGTGTCTAGAATGCTTGCTAAATATCCAACAAAACCTTTATTTAACATCTTTTGAACTTTCAAAACAGTTATAATTGGTAAAAATAGTGAGAATGAGGTACCACTAAACACAAACTGTTCTTCCCCAGTTGGCTGAAAAATCACAATCTTCTTGTTACAATTAATTGTTGCATGATAGTTGGTAAGCTAATCCATACCTAGAATAACCTCAAAATTTGGCATTGGTAAAACAACGAGATCTGCATGGAGAGTCCTATCACTAATCTAAATAGAACAAGCCCTTAACATTTGGTTAGAATCTATTTATTCCCTGGATAGAACAGTCACACTGTACCTTATGTTTAATAAATCTGGTGTAATGCCCAATTTTCTCACAAACGCATGTGATACAAATGAATGCGTAGATCCAGAATCTATCAACGCAATTACAGGTATCCTAGAAATTAAAATAGTACCTATGACTACGGAAGCATCTGCATCAACTTGTTCTTGTGTCATTGTATATACTCTCTCCTATACTGTTGGACAATCCTTTGCTATATGTCCAGTCTTTTTACACTTAAAACAACGATTAGTATCACTAAAGCATTCCCTAAAATGATTCTTCCCAAACTTAGCACATTTAAGCCTTTTAATTGTAGTAGAAGTCTGCCCAACTCTAAGACATTTTTCATTCCATTGGTTTGATTTTTATTCTCCTTTCTTCCATCGGTTCAAATTTCTTAGAATGAATATTTTCTTATTTTGTTGATGAAATTTTTCAATCTTTTTCTCATCTAAGTCAGCTATCAAAGCCTTGTCCACCAGTTCCCTAAACTCTATTGCTGAGGACATTCTCATATCTCTTCTAATTTTAGGATTAAAGCCTCTCAAGAAATGATCCATCTTCTCATTGTTGTCTCTCATGATGTATGGCACGTACTTGTAACCTTCTTTAAATTTTCTCATATAATCACATACAGACATTCCTCCTTGTTTCAACTCAAAGAATTCTTTTACTTTGAGTGACCTAGCATCCCTGGTGAAATACTTATCATAAAATATTATTGTAAACCTCTTCCAAGTTAGCTCTTCCATATTCACTGCAAGCTTAGTTCCTTCCCACTAGGTTTTAGCATTCTTTTTCAATAAGAAAATTGCACAGAGTACCTTCTCGGCAACATTAATTCACAAGTAGTCAAAGATAGTGTCTAATGATTTCACCCATTCCTCTGGAACCATAGGATCAGACCACCATTAAAATCAACAGGCTCCATCTTTCTAAATTTCTCATATATAGCTTGTGAAGTATCCTGTCGAGCTTGTGATGGAGGAAGTCGCTAAATCTATTCTTGGTTTCTTTGTTGCATATCTAACAATTATTGTATCTGTTCACCATGCATTCCAGTCTATTATTGAATGAGATCAGTCAAATTTTTCACCAAATCATGATTACCCTCATGATCATCTATTGTCTTTCTTTTTAGTGCCATAACTTGATATGCATTGACCAATTTCATTCCATTCAATAGCCAATAATAAATGCATAATCATGACAATAATATAAAATAAAATATAAACAAATAGTTGACTAAGTTTCCCAACCAAGATGTGTTCATATGCCTTTCTCTGTCTACAAGAACGATTAAACCTCTGCTCTGATACCACAAACTGTAACACCCTTTAACCTAACTACAGAACCTAAACAAGCTAATATAGTTAAGTCTAGAAATGTTAACTTTTCATCAATACTAGAGTTATGATTTTAATAAAAATCCCCTTTTTGGCTATAAGAGAAAGAATTTAAATTTATTTATTGTTTCATTTTATTTTAAATACACCATATGCATATTTCAAAACTGAGTACATCTGTTTATAAAACTATAATAGAGTGGCTTATTTAAAAATAAAACGACTCAAAGCATGGCTATGAACAAATCTCTGTTTGGTTGCTCTGGAGACTCAATCAACCTCTAAACCTGTACATTTTCACATGCATCACATAAATTTAATGAGTTAAAGGTTCAGTAAGGTAAAACTGATGCAATAATAAATAGCATACATGCACATCTCATAAATCATTAAATGCATTATTCAATTTAATAACTTTCAGTCATAAATCATTTTTTAAGGCCTTAAAGTGTGGTACCTAACTAATAGCGATAGACCGTGCTTTTCAAAACTTGTTCATAATGATTGTCCAATAAGAGAAATAATATAGGGTTTCCATACTAGGTATTTCAACCTCAGGTATTAGCCATATTCAGTCTCATTCATTGTAACTTTCCTATACTGGTTTTTCAACCTCAAGTATTTGCCACCATTCGTTGGGTCTGCCGATCCCTCCCGTATCCCTTGTCTACTCGACCATCAATCAAGTGCCACACTTTCTTTCCAAAAACCTCAGTATTCTTAATAGTATTATGCTTCATGAACCATAAATGTATCAAACATTACATCATTTGACAAATAATGACAATCACATTAAAATATGAACAACATTATATGATTCTTGTGATACAGCAAATGAAAGTTTCAACTTACCTCAAGTCCACTTTGTGCTAAGTGAAAAGGTCAATCTCTTTGGAAGATATAATGTGTTAAATGCCTAACATAATCAAATCATGTACCTTTTAATATCTTTTTTATAAATCATATAGTCTATTCTAGTTAAAATCATATACACTTTTCAATCTTTTATAAACAATTCCACATCAATTACATAACCTTAAAAATAATGCATACTCCATAGTTTACTATTAATTCAAGGCATTAAGCATTAGGGCAGCTACTAAATAACTAATAATTCAAATATAATTATTAGGACAGCCCCTAAAACATGCACACAATCCAAATTAACATGATGTAAATTTGGTTCTAACTTAAACTGATTGTACCCTTCAATTAAGCAAACTAATTGCTATTGTTTTCAATTATTTAGAGGAACTTCCAAACACAATATAAGTATTACAAGATTAATAGAAATAGTAAATTAAGCATATTTCACAAGACTATCAATTTTGCTAGAAATTTGCTTAACTAGTTTGGTTTTGCCTTCAAGTCTAACCCACTTAAGTTTTCAATCATACAAAAAGATAATATAATATATAACCATCCAAGATACCATAAATTCATCATAAAAAACATTGAAAAAGAATATACCTTGATTAGATTAGAATTAAACCTTTGCTAACAATAGCACATAGTTGGTCATCACCAAGATATACCTTTTCAAGGTTTTCGGGGACATACCTTTCAAATAATTCTTTCTGCAAAGTAGCATAGAATGATGCTCCAGAGTCTAACGCCCAAAACTCCTCATTGCTCTCTAAAGATCATATCAACGTATCATCTCCTCCTGAGGTGGAAGTAACATTTGCCTCTGCCTTCGCCTCCTAGTCCTTCGATGCATTCTTGTATTGATTTTTATAGTACCCGATCTTCTTATAGTTCCAACACTCAATGGTTTTCAAGCTATGAGAATTACTGGGATTCTTGGATTTGGACCTCTTGTCCTTTCATCTACCTTGCTAGTTTGATTTTTCATGTCCATTCCATTTGGTTGAATTTCTTCCACTTGACTCTGTATGCAAAATTGAAGAGGTTGATGATTCACTCGACTCTTTTTATCGGATGTCTTCACTAAGAACTAGATCACAAACATCGTCAAATTTCAACTTATTACTTCTTGATGAGCTACTCACAGTTATGATAGTAATATTCCAGCTTTCTGGTAGAGAAGACAAAAGTATCAATGCTCGTACTTCTTCATCGAATTCAATTCCAACTAAACTTAATTGGGTTGTGACTGTATTAAGTTCATTAAGATATTGAGCTACCGATGCGCCTTTTGTCATCCACAAATTGAACAAATACCTCATCAAGTGAACTTTGTTTGAGGCCGATGGCTTCTCATACATACCGGAGAGAGCCATCAAAAGACCCATCGTCATCTTTTCCTTTGCTATGTTGAAAGCAACATTACGAAATAATGTCAATCGAATAACTCCGAGAGCTTGTCTGTCAAAAAGATTCCAATCTTCTTCCTTCGTAGCCTTTGACTTCTTCCCTGAGAGATGTTTCATATAAACTTCTTTGATACAGATAATCCTCTATCTGCATTTTTCAAAACCCAAAATCTGCATCATTAAATTTTTTGAGTTTCATCTTCCCTTCATCTGTGGTCATCGCTCCCACTCGAATCTGATTTTCTCCTGATCGTTTCTGACTATTCCTATGAACCATAGTGTATTAGAACACCTCTGTCGACAAACCAGTAATCTCGTAGAAAATTGACAAAATTTAACATAAAACCTCGCTCTGATACTAGTTGTTGGAAAATTATGCAAATTTCTGATAAACCAAATCAGTGAGAATGCAAAATAACAGCAGAAATAACACACACACAAACTTGATAATGGAGTTCGGCCAATTGTGCCTACGTCTCCAGACCTATTGCAGATCATTTTACTAAAAGGAGAAAATATGCAAAGTGTTTACAACACTTATAAATCACAACCCATACAAAAAAAATTCTTCACAAAATTCTTTCACAAGCTTTTTCTTTTAAGCTTTTCTCTAAAACTCTCTATAATTTTCTAATTTTGGAATGCTCTATAAATGAGAGTTAAAGAGGTTTATATATGCTTCAAAAAATATGAGTTGGTGGAATTTAGACAATAAATTAGGCAAGAAATTAGGTTAGATACCTTAATTGATAATTGTCTAAATTAGGCACCATTCATTTTTTATCAAAAATGGTTGGCTATTTTCTTAACAACTACAAATTGTTGAAAGTTTCATGCATTCCTAAAAATCTCCTAGAGACTATGTTGTGTTCTATGAGAAGTGATTCCTGGAGAAAGATTCAGCCTTTCGCTCGAAATTATACCCTAAATAGAATAGGTAAGTTTGTGAATGGAGCAATTCACTCAATGATTTATAGCCACAATCCTGCTTGTTCATCTGTTATTTTTGCCTTTGATTTATCGACTGAGAAGAAGAGGTGCCTCAACGAGAGTATTCTCCAACCCCAAGTTCTTGGGACTATCTGGAGGTGAATGTTTTGAGGGAAATGTTGTGTGTGTTCTTGAATTACATGCCAACTGCCCTTGTTTTGTGGGCTATGAAGGATTATGGGGTTGAGGAATCATGGAGTAAAATGCTTGACATTGGGTACAATAGTATTATAACAGGGACATTGATGATATTGATACCTTGTATTTGTATGAGAACGGTGAGGTTTTTGATTTGCGTATGTGCTGGTTGCAAGAAATCGGACATAGTCATGTATAAAGATGACCAAAATACAACACAGGAGATTGTTGCTCGTGGCCGCAACAAGATTCGTGATGGATTCGTCTATGTTGAAAGCATTATTTCACCAGTAAGATATTGGTAATTTCTTTAATAGGAAGTGTGAGGTTGGAGGCTGGTAGTCAGGTCAGTTTTGGACAAGAGAAGAGTTTCCTTAAATATACTTTTCTATTGCATTTTTGCTTCCTTAATTGATCTTAGGCCTTAATTTGTGAGCATTGCTTGATTATTACGTGTGTTGGTTTCTTATTAAAATCTTGTGATTGTGATTGATCTCAATTTTTGCCATTTAAAATCACGAAAATGCAGTTGTCTTAGAAATATTATTTATATTTATTTTTAATTTTTTTTTTGTAAAAGTTAGAAATAAAAATATACCTAAATCTGTAAATATTTCACCTTTTTTCATGCAAATAACACCATCAAATAAATGAATTTTTATTTCTATTATATATAGTGATTATAGAAACATAACTAATCCAAATATTGAAAATAATGAAGATATAGTACTTGAAAATAAAATCAATAGGGCTCATCTAGAACTCCGCATCTAGTGAAAAGGGATATATATTATTGAAAGGTAGGGACTATTATCTTAAAAACTTTAAAATAACTAATAGGGTTCAATAGGTATATGTATATTTCTTCTAAAAGACCTTGATGTATTTCTTGATTCATCGATAAAAAAAAAAAAAACTAGGCTGGCAGTATCCTACTTATTGTAAAAGAATGTCAATTTTGTTGCTCTAAAACTAAATAAAAGCTTTGTCAATTTTAAGAAATTACAAAACTAATCCAGTAACTATAAGAGTCGCAATCTAAATTAGCAATAAAATCCTATAATTAAAATTTTTGCGAGAAAAAGTTTGCGTATGGTCGCACGTCACTCTCTAAAATTGGTCAACCAATTTTGTCCAGTTAGACATGCCCTAGCCCATGTTGAGCCCACGTAGATGCTTGAGGAAGCAAGTGTGGATTAAATGAGCCAGCTCATGTGGAAAAAAAAATGACAAATGTGCCAAATGGCATTTTTTGGTGCATTATTTAAATAATTAACATTGTTTACCATAAAAACTTTTACTCCAGTTGTGTAAATTGAAAACAACTATATTCTATTTCTTAATTTAGTTAATTAAGTAATATTTTCAACAATGAAATTTTTTATTCTTTTTGTAAAATTCAAAATAACCATCACTTAGGGAGTACAAATTTAATATTAACTATTCTAAAAATATAATTCAATTTATATATAACTTTTAATTAGTTAACTAATTAATTATCAAATAGAGAAGAAAATGAAACTAATTAATTTTTTCTAAAAATATAATTAAGTAAATAAAAATTATATTTAATTTTTTATACATTGCCTAATAATTAATATTACTATAAAAAATTTAGTCCATTTGTTCAAATTAAAAATAATTATATACCATATTTTCTATTTCTTAATTTAATTAATTAAATAGTATTTTCAATGATGATATTTTTTATTTAATTTGTAAAAATTATATTTAATTTAACTATTAACTAATTAATTATCAATTAGAAAGAAAAAATTTAACTATTAACTATTTTAAGAATATAATTAAGCAAATAAAAAAATTATATTCAATTTTATTTTGTTTTCCTTTTTTTCCCTTTTTTTTTCTTTTTCGTTCATCTTATACCAGACCATGGTTCATGAACCGGCGCTGACCATTAACCTTGATCGACATCTGCTGGTTAAAGGTCGGTTCATGAACTAGTAGTTTTGGGCCAATTTTGGGCTCGATAAACCGTCGGTTCATGAATCGGTCCTTGATCTTTTTTTTTTTTAAATTTGAAGTTAAACATGAAAAAAATATTGTGAACTAAAATTTAACTCTACAAATTTTGAAAAACAAAAAAAAGGACTTAAACATAAATTCAAGTTGCCTACGTATACTCTTAGGGTGTAGAGGAATCAAAACTCATGTAGTTCTCTTACCTTTTTACCCTTCTTACCTTATGGATGGCGTGACTCAATCACTCCCACCCGTTCCTATCGTTGTGTTTGTTCCTTCCATATATAAGTCATTTGTTTGTCATTTAAATTTTACATATCTTGCATTTATTTTTTGGCCTTCGTCTAATCGTCGAGACATGATGGGCATCTAAAGATTCAAAGGGCATAATTGAGCATTTTTTACTCAATATGTTACCTCCCGTACTAAAAACTTGCTCCACGTCAATTGTTGAGACGGGACAAGTAACTACCTCCTTCGCCATCATGGAAAAAAATTAGGTAAGTCTGTGTCTTTTGCGACCACCATCGCAAAATGTCAAATTCTTCATTGTCACCTGTCTCATTAAACTTAAGAATAATATTAAAATAATTCTCAAGTTCCTAGTTGAAACCTGAAAATCCTCTCGGACATTTTGTTCATTATTTTACTAAATGTTGTGCTTTAATAAATCTAGAACTATTAATACTACTAGTATTTTGGGTTACAATTGAGTAACTATTAATACTACAATATGTTCTAACATTATGTACAATAAATGCAGATTAGGAAAATGGTCATTTTTAATAAGAATTAAAGTATCATAATACATTGTTAACATGTCTTGTAAATCATCTACTTTAAGCCTAAGGTCAAAAGCAATAGCAGCTAAATTAATTTTTGGAATGTTCAAAAAATATTTTTCCAATTTAGTTTTCATTGCTTCAATAAAATATTTTAAGATTTCATTACTAGAGTATTCAGTTAAAGTTGTTACAACATTACAACAATTAATGAATACAAAATGGGAAGTTGAGTAATAAACTCTCGATAATTATAAGGTAGTGTTATTAAATTTTTTTAAAATATTATAATTTTTTTGACATACTGCCCATTGACTTGGAAAAAAATGCATATTATTTATATTTTGCATGCGAAATGTACATAATAATTCTTTATAATCAAAAGATTCTTGTAATAATAAAAATATTAAATTTGAACGGGTCGGAACATCCCATAGAAATTTTTTAGGCGTCATACCATTGGCCTTGCAAAATTTAACCCATTGTTTCAAAATTTAGCCCTAATGTGATCACGAGTAAGCTATTGTTTGCTTAATGGGCCTAAGATGATATTCTAAATGTCTTAATCCATCTTATCCTCATAAATTTAAAACGTGATATGTACATCTAGTATGAAAAAATTTACTACCAATTGGTAGCTCATATACAATTTTAAGATCTTCAATACTAGCAATATTTGAACTAGCATTGTCAAATAATATTGAAAAAAAATTATTAGTTAAATTATATTCTTTTCATACAAATAATATCATTTGAGAAATGTTTGTAGTTGTGTGCATCTTATCAAATACTCTATATGCAAGTAATCTTTTTTTGATTGAATAAGAATTATCAATCCAATAACAAGTAATACCCATATGTGAATGGGTTTGTCAATGGTCACTCTAAATATCTAAACATAAATAAACTTTATTATTTACATAGCAAATAATTTAATTAAATCTTTTTTACCTTTAATATATAATTTTATTAGTGTGAGAGTGAGTGTGGTTCGTGGAATATATTTAGCATCAGGATTTAATGTATTTTGATAAATCTTCAAAAGTAAATTTATTACCAAAATTTAAAGAAAGATGTTCAACAACAACAAATTTAGCTAATCTTTCTTTAAAATTAACATCAAAATATTTAAATAAGTTCAAACCGTTACTTCCACCAGAAGACGAGTACATTAGAATTTGAGTTTGAAAACGGTCAACTCCATATTTTATTAGAGTAGTGCCCGACAAGCCATTTATGGACAAACTTTTATACTCTTGTAAAAACAGTTTTATTCATAATGTTTAAATAAATAAAAGGTATTTCTTTATCTTTAATTATTTTTATCAATTAGATAAAATCCCTAAATCATTTTTAGCTACGGGACAAGGTCACGCATATGATAGTATTCAAGGAATATGCCTCTATAGCTTTGATCTTAGACATGTTCCAAGCCAGGGGTTCATTAAGATGGGATAATGATAAACCTGATAGACTCGCACACACGATGAATAATCGAAAGGAGAATGTCTCATTCTATAAATATTCACGTAGGTATGCTAGTGCATGTGTGTGGGTGCTTATTTGGGAATGAGTACACTGAACGGTCTGCTGGGAAATTCTCAATTGGAAAGCATTGTTTGTCGAATGAGATTTTCTAGTTACGATAATACATTAATTAATCCTTTGACTTGAGGCACCATGGTATCCTTGTGCACGATATCATACACTTTGATGTATTTTCTGATTGTATGGCAATCATAAGGGGCTTACTTGGGTGTATGATCTTTGTGTATGGAGGTCAAGGAGTAGTCAATAAAGGATCCATCATCTATATGGTAGAATAGGATAATCCCCTATGTTTTCATAGTACTTGATCTTGAAAACCTTGGGCAAGGCAGGATAAATATTAGATGTAGGGTTTTCTAGTAATTCATCAAATGATCAATGTGACTTGAAATGAAATCATAGTTATTAAGTCAAAATAGGGTTTCGACTAATAATCCATACCCTAGATTTAATAGGGAGATTAGTTGACGGAGGGACCGTATTTGCATGATACCTATAATAGAAAAGGTTCACTTGTTATTCACCTAAGACTAAGTAGTCGAGATGCACTACTAGGTTCTTCCCTTGATTTGTGAGGTTTTTGGAATTTAGGGGTTAATTTCAAGCGAATTAATTAATTGGATTAATTAATTAAAACATTAAATTTATTCATAAATTGCAAAGGTTGTAAGCCCATTGCTAGCTTAGTTGTGAATCTAATGGGCCACACACAAATCGAGATGATCCACTTTTATATCTATTTTTATAATCCAAAGTGTTGGATTAAGCAGATTAATGGAAATTAATCAACTTGAGTTAAAATAATTCATTCAAATAAATAATATGATTATTTATTTGAATGTAATAATGATTAAGGGCTCTTAAGAGTGAATTAATTTATTGATGAAAATCAATTATATTAGCTTGGACTAAAATTCATTTAAGTTAAATTAATTTAACCAATTAAAATAATAGAATTATTTTAATTGGGCCTAATATGATTAGGTGGCCTATGATTGGATCAATTAATTGTATTAGCCTTTTTAATTAATTGATGGACATCAATTAATTGGACTTTAATAAATTAATTAGAGTCCAAGCCCATGGAGTTAGAGGCCCATTAGGATTTTTTAATTGCTAGAATTAATGAATCCAAAAAAAGATGAAAATATTTTATCTTGAAGTGAAAGAAATAAGAGGTGAGGAAGGAGAATGCTTCCTAATTGGATTAGAGGACTAATTAGGGCAAGAGTTGGAAACCTAATGGGATTAGATTAAAACTACATTGTGTATATAAATACACAATGTAGAGGCCAAAAACTACAAAAAAGAGAGCTAGAATTTTTGGCCTCCTCTCCTCTTCTCCTTTTTTTTTTTTTTTTGTGTTCTATTTTCTTACTTTAAGAAAAATTACTCCATCAAAAGATTCTGTCCCTTTTTTTATTAAAATGTTAATTCTTCCATCAATTGTTGATTCAATAATTAATATTCACTTTCAAATAGATTTAGAAATAAGAAGTTCAAATTCACTAGTAAGGATTTGAAGTTTGTGCATCTGCTCGAAAATGTGAATACCATTAGAGGGACTATACTTAGAGTCCTTAGTGAACGTTTTGAAAAGCCATCCAAATTGTTCGAGAGGAGCTTGAGGATTCTGAATTCCTTCTTACCCTTTACCAACCGAATTGCTTGAAAGGTATAATCGTGAAACTTTAGTTGTTTAATTTCATTAAACGATCAATCAGAAATGCAAATTGAAAATCATATCAAATCAGGGATATGCATATTTACATATGATGTATGATTTTATTTCAATTGTTGAAAAATATAAATTTCCAATGTGCTTGCAATCCCGTGATTACATGATCCCAATAGTAGTATCAGAGCCTAGATTAATGCGTTCTGATTGCTTTCGCGATGTTTTATATAAGAATTGTTCATATGATGAAAATATGTTTAATTGCATTTTTGTTTGGAAATTATAATTCTAGAGTTTTCTGCATGATTTTAAAGTGTTAAATTGCATAGCACAAAAACGAAACAAAAAAAAATGGGTTGGACGCATCGTGGCGCCGCGACGCTTGTCGTGCAATTTTGCTGGGTAGTAGATCGTCTGCTGCCCGTTTTTGTGTCACATGCAAAAACTTTGAGTTTTTGATTTTTAAATTAAATGTTAATTTTAAAATTTCGAAAATTATTTTTATGAAAAACCATGAATTAATTCCCAAACTAGAAAAACGTATTTTTTAACAACTTAGTAAATTTACCTACTTTGAATTTTTATCATGTGATGATTAAATTAAGCATAAATGGGATAAATGATCATGGAGCCTAGACCGTTTATTTTCTATGTATGGTTTTATGCCTTAGGTTTTTGATTAAAATGAGACCTGCGAGTCACGTTTTTTCTCTATTTTTTACTTTAAATGTAAATTCTATATCCCTCCAATGTACCTCCCCTTGGAAGAAATTTTAAGGTTTCTTGTTAAGTTAACAATTGTAATGAGAGTAGTATTAGGATGATAAGAACTTCTTTTGCTTTTGGTGGATAAGAAAAAGGAGCAAGGTGGAGAAAAGCAAGGATTCAAGGCCCATAAATGTATAGGTGATACATTCATATAATAGATATGATTTATTATCATTTTGATTAATTACCCTTAGATCGACTTTAAGATCCACTTTGGCTCGAGTAGATCGCATATGAAAAGGTTCATGATCATCCTATTATGTATGTATTGAAGATGCATGCATAGGTTTCTTTAATGCTTTCCTTTGATTATGCTTACAATCTTAGGATAGTGTAACATTAAATAAACAACACAAAATAAAATGATAAGGTCTTGGTAAAATTAAAACCCTTACTTAGAAATGTTCTAAGTTTAAGAATTTATTAATTATTTTATCAAGTGTTAATGGCCAATATTGGGTGGGGCCCAATCATCCAAGACTTCCACCAACAATACTCAGTATGTGAAATGCTGCAATACTTAGTCCATTGACCATGAGTCGTGGGATATGCTAAGTGGAGTTAACAGTTGTGACCATTACTTGCATAGAAACACCTGTAGGGTAGGAGGTTTAAAGATGTTGGCCACGAGTCGTGGGGCATACTTTAGTTGTCCTATTCATATGAATATTTGATAGGACATGTTTGACACTTAGTACTATATGGGCTCATAAAATTGGGGTGGATGGAAAGTAGTGAGGCAAAATAGCTTGAAGGTTGCATGAGATGCAATTGCTAATGTGTTAGCTACCTTTTTGTTTTATCGTATGGGCTCATAAAATTGGGGTGTATGATAAGACTAATTAAACTTCAAGCCCACTAGGAAATATGATTTCCCGAATATCCATCATGAGGATGATGAGATTCGAAGAAAATAGTAGGAGACACTTATAATTAAAGACCTTATTATAAATGATTAAACTGTTAAATGTATGCTTATTTTATGCCTCGTATTTTGTAAATATCTAATTTACATTATGGCTAAAAATCCATTTGCATCAATTCTTGATACTAACAAACTCACTGGTCCCAACTATGTTGACTGGTTAAGAAACCTTCAGATAGTTCTCTAATCCAAAAAGAGAATTCATGTCCTTGACATGGCACCATTGGCTCTACCAGAGGGGCCCACAGAGGAAGAGCAAGCAGAATATCATCAACATGTTGAGGATGATCTGCAGGCTCAGTGTTATATGATAGCATCTATGTTAAATGAGCTACAAAGACAACATGAGGGTATGGCACATGCTGCTGATATCCACCTTCATCGAAAGGAATTGTATGGTGAACATACATACAAGGCAAGCTAGATACAAAGTATCTAGGGAGCTCTTTCGATGTCATATGATAGAAAGCTCTTCAGTTTGTGAACATGGACTGAAGATGATAGCCTTGATCGAGAGACTCGAGTCCCCAGGAGTCGTTATGGACAACGAACTCTATGTAAATCTCATGTTGCAGTCTTTGTCACCCTCGTTTGACTCCTTTGTGGTCAACTTCAACATGCACAAAATGGAGACTAGCCTTTGTGAGTTGGTCAACATGTTGAAGACTGCTAAGTCCACTATGAAAAAAGAGAAGCCTGTCCAACTCGTTAGTTATTCATCCCAATCTAAAACTAAAAGGTCAAAGAAAGGGAAGAAGAAAAGTTTTTCTAAGTAGGCTAGGGGTATGAAGGCCTCAGGTGGAGTGAAGAAAGGTTCCAAACCAGATGACAAGTGTCACAACTGTGGTAAGGCAGGGCATTGGAAGAGGAACTGGAAGGAGTATCTTACAAAACGCTAGAAGAGTTCTGGTATGTTCTTTGTTAAAGTTAACATTTCTGTTAATGATGCTTCTAGTGTATTAGATACCAGTTGTAGTACTCACCTACACAATGATTTGCAGGTGATGACAAGAAGCAGGGAGCTGATAGAGGAAAGCGGATCCTAAGGCTTGGAAATGGAGCAAAAGTCGTTGCATTAGCCATAAGAATTGTCTACTTAGCATTAGGAGATAGAAAAATAATAGTTTTAAATTCTTATCTTTATGTTCCTCAATTAATAAAGAACATTATCTCTATTCCAGTTTTGGATACAGAGGGTTATTATTTTTCAATAATTGATGTAAATTGTTCCATTTACTTTGGTTCTTCTTTAATTCATGTTGGGACTTTGACAAATAATTTATATACTATCCAATCTAATAAATTCATCTTGCATATTCAAAAAAGTAACAAACGTAAAATAGATGATCATAGTTCCACATACTTGTAGCATACTAGACTAGGTTAGAAAAGAAATGACAAGTTAGCTAACTTGCTTGACCTTACAAAATTATAAGAAATGTCAACTTGTGAATCTTGCCTTAAGGGAAAGATGAGCAAGTCACCATTTGTTGGACAAGTGGAGCGGGCTGCATACCCTTTGAATTTGATCCATACGGATGTATGCGGGCTACTAAGTGTTAGTGCCTGAGAAATCTACCACTATTTTATTACCTTTACTGATGATTATTCGAGGTATGTGTATGTGTATCTTTGAAGATACAAGTCTGAAGCCATTGAAAGGTTCAAAAATTTTAGGCATGAAGTGGAGAAAGAAACTAGGCAAAGTATTATGATTTTTCGATCTGATTGAGGATGTGAATACTTAGGCTCACAGTTTTTTGATTATCTAAACGAGAATGAGATTTTCTGGCAGTGGACTCCGCCAGCAACTCCTCAACTAAATAGGGTTGCAGTAGGAACTGAACCCTATTGGATATGGTTCGTTCTATGATGAGCTTCACTGGGATTCTTCTTTTATTATGGGGCTACGCTCTGGAAACGGTGGCATTTTTGTTAAACAGAGTGCTAAGTAAATTAGTACCCAAAACACCATATGAAATTTGGTGTGGCAAAACCCTTTTATACAAGTACCTTAGGGTGGGGTGCCCTGCTTATGTGAAGCAGCTGGTGGGAGATAAGTTGGATATGTAAGTTGGGTATGTGTGGCAAAACCCTTTCATCCACTTTATGTAAGTTTATCATCTCTATTCTTGTTGAGTATCATTTTACCCCATGTATGTTCAATTATCTTATTTTAATCCCTTGTACTTTTATTATGTCTTACTTTACCTCCTTATACTCTCATTGTTTCATTTTGCCCCCTTATACTCTAAAAAAATTAATCAATTTACTCTTACCTATTATTTATAGTAAAAATACTTTAAAATATTCTAAAATTAATAGATTTATATTTATGTTCTAATACTTTTTTCAATTTGATTAATTAACACTTGACATTAAATATTTAAGATTTTATTGTACTTAAATTTTAATAGTTAATTTTTAATTTAACATAGTTCCTATTAAATTAGTATATAGTAGAATCTTTATTATGGCAACATAAAAATTTATTATCACTTAATATATATTATTAGTGACAACTTTTATATTGCCTATTAATATTTTATAACTAATATTATATTTTTTTAGTGTTTGAGGTCACTTAACTTATGCAATCATGCATATGGATATATATGTGAAACTAATTAATTAGTTGCATAATTTGTATAAGTTGAACTCGTCAAGTGTGGACTTGGAATATTTTCATGGGGTACCACAGCTCAATCCTAATGTGATGCTGTCACCAGACCCCATTTCATATGCGCCACCCATTGCAGTCATGGAGTCTCAGGTACAGTATTCCCCTACTTTTTCTCTCGATGTGTGAGTGTGTGTGTGTGTGGTTTCGGATGTTTAGTTCCTCTTCATTTTTTTATTTTTTGTTTCTATTGATTTCAGAAAGATCTATTATACGTTTTGCTTGTATTCACTAATATGTTACCATATCTAGGTTAAACATTTGATTCCACTTGCGTGTGTTGTTTTCTTGGCAAAAAAACTCGTGGAATTTGCATTTCGCTCATTCTAGATGGCACAAATAAGTCATTGGTCATGACTAACAAGCGATGCTATTTGCAGTGTATTAGCCACGGCTGAAAGCTGTGATCAATATAGAATATACAATTTGTGGGCACTTTTCAGCATGAGTTTTTCTTTTTCTTTTTCTTTCCCTTTTTTTTCGCCATTGGCTCTTTCACCAATTGATAGAAATATAAGGCATTCCACCATATTTTTTCTTAAAAGAAGAACAAAAGATAAGCAGCTTAACGATGGAAACTTAAAGCGGAAGCTTAATTAATTTTACTTTTTTTGGCTAAAGTTGCTTGTAAGTAATATATGTCAAAGGGCCCTAGCAATGGTACAATCTCTCTCAAAATTAAACAATATAAAATATCATCATTCTTCATTCTTGTTTCAAGGTTAAGATAACATATGTAGTCCAATTAACATATAGATTCATTTAAACATAACTAGTAAATAACACGTGCAACAACGTGATTTATATAGTTTAAGTAAATTAATTATATTATATAATAATTTAATTGAGTAGAATTAAGATATTATAATATATTTTATAAATAAAAAATATATGATCGATATGAACTAATTAATGATTCAAAAGTACGTTATAAACTAATTAATGATCGATATGAATAATTCAGTGAAGTTATTCAAAAAACTAAACTAAAAAAAATTTCAAAATCTAAATAACAATATGAGTTCTAATGTAAATTCATATTCACATTCATTCTTCTCTTGTTTGATCTTACTTGCCTTTTTTTTTTCTTTGTCTTGACAATTCAGTTAATTTTTTTCTTTAATGATAAATATATATGAAACTAAGTAAAATGATTAGATTTTAGAATTAAATATTTAAGGATTTACACAATTATTTTTCATTTTTTATATATTATTATCTATACATAATATTAGTAAAGTACTTTAACGTTGAAATTTTTTTCACATTACTTGATTGTTAGGTATTAAAACTTTGTGATGCAGTGGATCCTCCTTCAATGTTGTCTTTTTCTAATAAAAATATATTAATACTATATGATATATTACTTAGACGAAAAATATTTGTACTTGTATATAACATTTTTAGTCCATGTCTTTTCTATTACATTTGTGGTGTCTAGTTTAATCAATACTTTAAGTATAGATATTGGAGTTCCTCTAGAGATAACAATATATAATTGGTCATGAGAAAACACTGGATAAGGCAAATAAACTCCAACATTTGGAATCATTTATCCTTGAACTTTTTTGATTGTCATGGCAAACCAAAGTCCAATAGAAAATTATTTACACCTATATTGAAATGGATAAACTTTATTTTCAGTTGAGAAAAGTAAAATTCTAGGTATAAAGACATGCTTTCCAGTATGTTGCCTAAATACAATCTCTGTATCAATCATATTATTCTTAAAGTCACTGTATATGATTTTTTACAATTACACAATTCATTTGATAGGTCCAAATACCTCGAAAGAATTATTGGGCAATTTCTTTTCAGCATCATTTTATGAGGAGATAAACCATTTTGAGTTAAAGAGTTTAAAAATTCCTCTGCATAATAGTTGTTTGTATCATCAATAATTTCATCATAACTGTTAAAAGTTCTTACTTCTTTGAGAAACATAAAGATCAACTTATCATTCAATTTATAAACATGCTCATTTTTAGCGACTAATATTGTTCGGCTTGTCATGTAATAGTTGAGTGGTCATTCTTATTTAAGACAAGGAAAATAACACTAATAAGTTGTTATATTGAGTTTTCTTCATCGCCACACTTAATATTCATCTCTTTTTGAATTTTGATATTACCTTTAGTATTAATTATTTACTCATTATTTCCAACTTTAAGTAAGAACTCACTTAAGTTTAGATTATTCATCGACCTCATATTCCTTGACAAAGTATTTTTTTTTTTTCATTTGGGATCAGAAATATGGTTTCATCATATTTGCAGAAATATTTTGATAGATTGTTGCCCTGTGAATAACTTATAATACTTGTCTAAAAATCTCCGCCAAAAACTACTACTTCTTCACAAAGATTCTTATCGTTTTCTATTATGAATTTCAATAATTTATTAATATTCTTGATAGACCATGGTTTCACCGTTAGTGGTTAATCGCATAAAAATAGTTGTGTTTTACACAATAGCTCTGCAAACCCACTTGGACATAGTGCACTCACTTGATTCATTTGCAACTATTGGTATGTTGAAGTATGAATGTGTCGTTCTCCCCCTTGGAATTATTGTGGCAACAACTTCAGATATCGCACTCACTAGCACTATTAGATTTTTGGATCTAAGATGAGCAAATAATGCACAGTACAAAAATGTTTTACCTGATTCACTTGACTCATCAATAAAAAAATGACACCCTTACCCTTTTGTATACAGTCTAATACCTTTAAAAAAAACTTTATATTGTTTAGGATTCAACTTTAACTCTACTTCATAGTCTTCCAAAGGTATTTTTATTAACATTTCATCTTGTATCTCTATTGAAAATCATTGTCCATATTATCTATATAAATAGGAATATTTGGAAGGTCATATGAACTAATGCTTTTTTCCATGTTCTCTAACAAAAATTCAGATTTTTTAAAGTTTTTGCAACTTGCAGTTCAACTAAGGTTTTTAATTCTCTTTTGAAATCTTCAAAATATTGCTTCAAAGTATGTAACCCAAAGAACTCTCGCATTTGTGGGTGCACAATATACTAAGATAATTACAAATAGTTTTCGCAGTTTATGTGACATTTAAAAAGTGACAGCTTCATTTAGACATTCAATAATATTTAAATCATATTCTAACAATCCTATTTTTTATGCTTCTTCTTTGAAATTAGAGTATCATGTATTATTTACTATAAGCAAATCTTGAAAAAATATTGAACACATGATTCATGAGTAACATAAGATAATATCTTTTACCTTCAATAGGATTTGTAGTGTTTGTATGCCTAATCACATCTTTTTTCTTTCTATCTTCCCCTTAATTACCTTATTTGTCCCATACATAGTGCTCCAAAAATTCTCCAAAAAGATATTTTCTTGGCTTTTTTATTTTTAGAGTAGCAAGAAAACTACTTTGAGAGCATTATTTTAGAGACATGATCCCAGCTCAAAATATTTTTTAAATTTTAATTTGCCCAATAACACATCGTTGATTTAAGAGGTAAAGGTACAAGTTGATAACTGTTGGGTATCTTTCATTCAAATTAAATTTTAAAGTTTTCTACGTTGCTTCTTGAGCAAAGACTCATCGAATATCTTGAAATTGTTTAATTTCATCAATTAAATTTTCTTCTTCATTATGGCTCATATGAATTGCCAATCTATCATGTCTCTTATATTTGTATAAATATTTCACTTCTGTCATACCTGATCATATCTCGATGTTGATATAATAACTATATCTTGATAAAAGATATTGATTATAAAGTATTACCCACTTATTGTTTATTTGAGTATTGCGAACTTGAATTATCAATCCATATTTTCTTCTTCTACAGATTGGATATATCCATCTTTACCTTGAATTGTGCTTTCACAATATAGTGGTAGGTAATGATATTTACACTTCTCATCCACCATGCGAGAATTATTCAAGTTTTTATGTCCAGATGGTCCATGCATCATATGTTTTGCAACTAAGTAATTGAGTTTATGATACGTTTTTTAATGAGAAAGTTTAGCATAGACAAACCTATCAAAGTGATCTGAGTTATAATTTTGTATTCAGACTTCAAAAATTATCAACTTATGAGCATGTGGAAATTCCCTTTTCTGAAATTCAGTTACATGAACATGTGCAGCTATATTTTTAAATATTTTTTCTTAAATAACTTATCTTTCTTCCATTGCATGATATGAAAGGAATACATAAATGATATTCTTGAGGTAAATTTTAAACTTTTAGTAAGTAAATATTTTCTTATTATTAGGAAAGAATATTGTCCGCAGAAGATAATCTTGATATTATAGAAACATCATCAAAAGTTGGGCTATTCATTGAAACATAATAATTTAATAAAATAAAAAATAAAAATAAAGCAAAGTTTCAACAGTATTATTAATATAAATACATACATATTTAAGTGTTTATTATAGAAACATCTCAAAAGCACAAATAGAGAATAAAAAGAGGTGTTTATTATATAATATACTTCCTCATTCTAGAGATAAAACATCCTCTGCAGAAGAAAATCTCGGTGGGGCAATAACATCATTAGCTTTAAATTAATATAATAAGTTATTTAAAAAAATGTATCACAATTATCTATGTAACTTAAATCTATAATCATAAATATAAATTCAGATGTTATTTACCTTTTTATTGTCGAACATTATTATCACCAATTGTAGAGTCAATCAAACACTACTCATAATATGCGCTGGAAGACGGATTTCTTGGCTGCAAGCTTTTTATTATTTTGATATTATCATGTCTCACCTCTTGGAAGAGGAAGTAGATATTTCAATAGGTCATAACATCTATAATAATATTTTATTTTATGTATATGGTAATATCTCTTTCAAATGGTATATTAATATTATTTCCTTCAACTTATATAACCGCAACTTCATCAACTATTGAAGAACTATACACTCGTTGATCAAAATTCATATCTTTTGAGATATGTTGTTGAACATTATACATTGAAGGATAATTCTTTAATATTCTACTAAATTTTGCATATGGATTTACCTCTAGAACTTTTGTAAGTTTCTTCACAGTAACTTCAAATAAAGTTGAATTTTTTATTATGTTCAATATATTTTTAACCTCATTTTGGATTTCAACAAAATACAACTAAAAATGATCTGGACCATCTTCATTGGGCATTAACCCTAGAAAGTCTTGAGACACCATTTTCTGTGCTTGTAAGTATAAACCCATCACCTTATGAATGCAAGTTCTTTATCTAATTACATACCAAATGAGGTAAAAGATAAAATATAATTGAATGGATGAATATTTGTTTGAAATTCGAATGTCTCTTCTCACTGAGAAGTAAACAACTTATAGGATTCATCGAGAACTTCAATAGGCGCAAGTTTAATTTTTCAATTATCACAACAAATTAAAAGTCAAAGGCTTACACACAAATTTTATAGCACCATAATGAATGCAATTTACATTTTTTTCAACTCATATTTCTCCGAACATACAAATTCATAAAGTATTGAACCTAAAAGAAAAAAAATCTAAATATTCTAGAATTTAGTGATGTATAAAGCTTGCTTCAATATACAACATTTACCAAAAATATTTAAATTACTAACCTTTTGAATCACATGGAATCATTTGAACTTTCAAAAGTAATCTAACATGGGAATTTTTCATACGATTCTTTACTTTATCTATATATTCATGCCTCCATGTAGTACTTCGAATTGGAATATTTTTCATTTTATCAAGATTTCTCTGTTGATATACATATATCACTATAGCATAAAAATAAATAATTATTTATAAAAGTGCCATACATATATTTTAAATACTTAAATAGTTAAAAGTAATCGTCTTCCTAAATTTATAATGAGAAATTCAATATTTTAGAAAACTATATACTTGCTGATCTAATTTCACATCTTTTGAGATATGGAATTGAATGTCATCCATTGAAAAATAAATAAGTACCCTTCTGAAGATTTTTGAGAAAACAAATGCTAAGACCAATGGACCTTTAAATTGTAGTCAACAAAGGTTTATATTTTTTCTACAATTCCTTAATCAAACTAACAAAGGTTTATAATTTTTCTATAGTCCCTAATTCAAGTTAAAATACAAAAAATAAAAATTTACCATGTTGTAAAGTCATAATATGCACGTGCAAATAGAAAATAGAACTTATAGATGCATTTCAAATGCTTAAATAGTTAAAAGGAATAACCTTCCAAAATCTATAATAAAAAATTCTCTATTAAATATGCTTTACCTTATGATAAATTGATCTGAACGATGTCGATATATTAACTTTTCTAAAGAAGTCGAATTGCAAAAAGAAATCAAAGAATGTCTAATGTAGAAATATATGCACAAATAAATATTTATTAATCCTATGTCTTTATTCAATAAAAAAACTTTTGAAATGATAAAAATAAATAAAAGTAAATAACCTCAATTATTATTTTTCCAAAGTAGTCATAGTATCTAATGCCCAGAATTGTTATAATTAAAAAATAATTAATTCAGATGTCTTCACAAGTTATGTTACTACCATCAACATGTTGAATATTAGTGCCTTTTCCTAATTACCCTTAGATTGCTTTGTTTGAATCCCTTTGTTTTTCCACCACTATTTTCCACACATATATATTGTTTGTAAACAAAAGAAAGGAATATTTGATTTTTCCTTTATTTAGTGTATATTTGTTATTGGAGTAGAGTGGAACTCTTTCAAAATTGGTTGGGCACATGATTATCCTCCATTAATATATGTTAAGAAATCAACACTTTAAGAAATCAAAACATGCCTCACTTTCAATTTCAATTAGATTGTGTTTAAATTATCAAAAATTGAATGACTTTGATTAGTCTTAAGTAAGAAATTTTAACTTGTAATTTGTGTTTAAATAATCAACAATAGAACACCTTTAATATTTATCAATAGGGTTACTCCATGAAAAGTTCAATAAAAAAATAAAACATATGGACCATTTATTTATATCCCTATCAATTTACATGAACAAAATAAAGGCAATATACAAAGGAAATATATGATTGTCTCATCTATTATTTTTACATAATTCATTTTGACCCATTCTGTTTGTGATATTCAATATCAAATCCATGAACCATCAGCTTTTACACTCATGAAAAAATATATATTTCCTATCCATTCATTCTTGCACTATGAAACCATAGGAAGAATAATTACAGAGAAATGATAGAAGAAAATAGAGTTGAAAATAAAGAAGGATAGAACAAAGCCGATGCTTGGCTTTCTTGCATTGTAAACTGATAGGAAGAAGAACTGCACGGAGAGAAGAAGAATTACAAAGAGATTACACTAAGTAATAAAAAAAATCCAAAAGAAAAGTAAAAAGGATAGAAAGAGCCGTTCAGATTTCCTCTACCCAAGTCTCCTTGTATGGTTGGTGTTCTATTTGTGAAATATCAACAAATTGAATTACACGATTATCATTAAAATAAAATATTTGACAGATTTTCTGTTATGACTCCTTGTGTTCTCTCTTTTTTAGTTTAACTTGGACTTTATCAATTTAGTTATAATTAAATTACATTATTGTCATTATAATTAACAATGTTAAAATGTTATTTTAGTCCAATCAAAAATTGGAAGAAACATTCATACCTTTATAATAGTAAAGATATATAGTATCTACAAAAATAAAAACCCAAAAATAGCTCAACGCATCCCATATCAATATTTAGTAGAATCGAATGTTGAATCCAAATAAGAAAATTGATAAAGAAACCAAAATAATTATTGCATCTCTCTCTCTCTCAAAACCTGAAAAATCTATGTCAAATAGATAATATTAGCTAAAGATTGCAGGAGTTAATCCCAGATTTGGAATATCTACTTGGTGAACTTGTCTAGTTGGGAGAAAATTAGGGTTTGAGAAGTTCAATTGAAGAGAAATTAGGGTATTGTGGAGAAAATAAATATCAGAAAGGAAAGAGAGAAAACAGGAAGAGAAAAAAAATGGATCTTCAGAGATGGAGAAAATAGAATTTGAAATAATGAAGAAAAAGTGAAAAAAAAAAATTTGAACAAAGGATGATCGAGAAAAAAGATGAAAAATATAATAGAAGGAAACAATTATTGACCACGACTTAAAAAAAGTGTGGTTTTGGACAACTTTGCACCTCCACGATAAATAGTATTGACCAAAAAGCAAGACACCAACGATGGCGTCTTCCATAGTTTTCACCCAATATTTTTGTGTTGACTATGATTTAGTGATCAAAAAGTTTTTGAGGTCAACAGTCAATAACATTGTAGCCTCTAAGCTTAGCAAATTATATTGCATATATGTCACTAAGTTTCGTAATAGAATTCTCTCTCTTGGATTTGTCAACACCCCAACATATTAATTGTATATATTTTTCTCTTTATCAACCAAATATTTTTTTTTTTTATATAATAAGACTTTCATTGCACACGTACGCAAAGTATCCATTATTGACTCTTTTATTCAGTCTTTCAAGCACAAAACAACACAATCACCTCTTTCCAAAATGGACACGAGATACTATAGCTGATAATAATTATTATCGTAAATTAGCTTAAGTTCTACAGAATATAGCTAATAATGATAAACAAAAATGAAAGAGCTACTCTCCCTTGAAAGATACTACTTTTGTTTGTGTTCCAAAAAATAAAATAGGTACTAAATGTCATATGATATATACATGAATTTTATATATCACCTTTACTTTTATGTTGATTGAATCAAGTATAAGTAGGTTATGTATGCATTGCAGAAAATTCTAGCGCAGAATTGAAGTTATTAAAGTGATGGCTTTTTCTTGTCAATATAGAGTTTATCCAACTGAGAATTTGCAACTAAAACATACTTTATCGCAAATAAGAGTTGAACAGTGCTAGTTAATTTCACAGTATAATAATTATCATATCAAACTAAAGAAATTAATAATTGAACTTATAATGATTTTGCAACAAACTTTGCAATGAAAGGCAACAACTACATGTCAAACATAAAATATCCTTCAATATTCAGTTTAGTTTATTTATGTCTGGTTTATATTTTTTTTTTATAAATTTTCACATGTTTGTGATTGAACATGTATTGCATTATTTCTTCATATTATGAAATTGAAGGAATTCATTTCATTACTACTATCCTATCACAGTATCACAAGTCTTGTGGTCCTTGCAATGATAATTGCCTCACCTAATCTCAAATTCATCTCTTTATTTAGCGTTTTCCTCTTTCTCAACCACCAACATTTTCCAATATCCAGAGTTTCATTCCCTTAAAACTCCCATATCGCAATTATATTACTTAAAATTGCATCTTTGAACCTTTGATATGAGTACAAATCTGTTGTATATGGCTGAAGGTTCTTTTCTTACTCTAATATCATAGATCCGAACTACTCTCTTCGAATAATGTATAATCAAAGAGTTATTTTTGTGCATCTTAATCAACTCCAATTGCGATATTTTTCACCAAGCATGAGATACAATGTCATCTCAATAGCTTGATGTTTAATCTCTTCAATCGTTATTTTAAGATAAATTCAAACTTTCATAAAGTTTTAGACATTTCTCGTTATTCAGACTCTAGTTCGGCTAATTTGATGAAACATAGATGTTTTACCAATGGCTTTCACATGTTCCTTGGAGACATTAGTTAGGGTGCTATGAAGTAGCCCATTGTCGCACAACCAAAATGTGGAAATTTGGTTTCTAGACCTCATTGATGAATCAGTTTGTACGACAGAATGCAAATTTCTTTGAAGTCGGCTGACTGATCATTCACACTGGATGATGCATCGCTAGAATCTGGGTGAAACTTTAGCTTTCCACAGAGGGATTTTTTCTTATATGTAAAGTTATCAATTTTACTCATTTAATTAAATGGGTAATTTATTGAGTAAGGTTTTACAGTAGGAAAATTATATAGAAAAGGACAGATTGATGTAATAAACTCCGGTAAAAATCGTAAAAAATTATTGATATGGTTTTGTTATTTCTGGGGGTTATTATTCTTGTAATTTTGCGTTGTAACTATAGACTGGTGATATAATGAAATCTGCTACTACACTCCTACAGACGTAGGTCGTTTTTAACCGAACCACAAAAAATCCTTGTCATTTTTTATTGTTTCTTTGGTGTTTGTATTTTGTTGATTTTGCCTATTAGTTATTTTCTTCAATTATTGCCACACAAGCAAAAAGGCTTGAGTAGAGGGTTCAATTGTTGTTCTGAAGTCACATGGCTTCAATTTCTCTTTGAGACCTGGTTATTTTATTATCACAAGGCTTTGGTAACTCTTTCCGGAATTAACTGTCTTTATTCTATCTTTTATTTGGCAAACTATAACAATATAGAATTGGTGTATTGCTCATAATTTATTTTCCTTTAGCGACTGATTTTATGCCAAAAGTCTTATAATTTATTTGCTTACTATGACTTGGTGATAGAATTTTATGGACATCTGTCTTTGTTACTTGGTAACAGTAACATCGCCAAGATTAGCAATGGAAAAGGCAGCTATATTGTTGTGCGTAACAATAAATTTTTTTGGCTTGTATATGTGAACAAATACTTTGGAAAACCTCATGCATTTGAAAAAAGTGTTTTTGCAAATATGTTGGAAAGTGAGCATTGGTGTTTAGTAGTATCGCGGATTTTGTGAACGCAAATATACGTTATCATAAACAAGTAATAAAGTAATGAGTAGAATATCATTCCCACGATAACTATTGAATTATAAAGTACCGAAATTATGTTAACTTTAGTTTTATTTGAATAAATAAAAGTGAGTGTTTATGATTACAAACTAAATCTAACTAAACTAAACTAACAAAAAGCAATAAATGATGGAATTCAATAATTTAAAGATCTGCGGTTATAATTTTATCATAATTAATTCGAATTGAATTATTTATCTTATCAATCTCAATTTATTTACCAAGTGATAGGCGAAAATACCTAAATTATCCATTAGTCCCTACTGAGGTTTAACGAAAATATCATCAATTGCTAACCCACTATATTCCTATATGAATTACAACAATCAACAATTCATTAGGTTTTTTGGATCTCAAACAAAACTACACAAACCATGTAAGTATATTTCTATCTCATATGCAATTTATGGTTTTCAACACATATAACTAGACACATATATTATCTCCCGGGTTAATATAATTAGCAAATCATTCAATTAGTGACCAAGTAATTGAAAGTATTAAGAATCATGTAGAAAACTCAACTTCAAAAATAAATCAAGAATTGAATTGATACAAATATTTAAATCATTTTAATTAGATTACAACAAAACCTTAGAAAAATAAATTAGTTCATGATGGTAAAAATGAATAATAACTTAACAATATTCATGAACATAATTAAAGAAAGAAAGAGAAAAATAAAATGAAACTTGGAAGTAGGATGAGTTTCTTCCCTTGTAAATGTCTTATTCTAAAATCTTGGAAGAAGTCTCTCATCTTCTTCTCTTCTTGCCTTCTTTTATTTCTTTTCTTGATTTCTTTTCCCTTTTCTTCCCCCTCCCTCCAAACTAATTTGGAGCCTTTTGGAATGATAAAAGTATGATGGGAGATGCCCTAAAGAGGGCAAAATATCCATTGTAACCTTATTTGTCCACCTAGCAGTGCCTAGGCGCTGACTTGTGGAACCTAGGCACCATTTTCTCTATTTTCAGTGCCAAAATACCCTGTTTTGGTGTTGTGCCCTCAGTTGTCTTTGGCGCCTAGGCACCATTGTTGCAGTTTTTATCCTTTGGTTCAGTGCTTTGATAGTATTCAGCCTATTTCAACTCATTTTTGACTTGTTTCTAGGATGAATTAATTTTTGGTGCCTTCTAATAAATTGTAGTTTTATATCTTGAATTTTTACAGACATTTAAATCAACTCAATATGAAATCTTTAAAAAGAGTTATACATACAACACCAAGATATATCACACCCGAACGTTTCAGTCAAGTATAGACTTTTAAACCTAATTTTTTTTCATATAAATCGAAGGAACTGGATTTTAAAGTAAACATAAAAGTTGTATATATATCTCTTAGCTTTCTAATAGTTTAAGAATCAAATCAAAATGATATTGGAGCAAATAGTTATGATTGAAATACGAACACTGTCTTCAATAGCACCATAAAGTGATTATTCAAAATTTTAACCAAATTTTATGTTTCATTCTATTTTATTCTCCTTTTATCATTACCTATAAAATTTCAAACTAAATGCATAAAAAATAATGTAAATACTTGAAATGCATACAAATTGTTGGTATAAAACCAACTCAACAAGTAACTATAAGTTTGCGAATTTTAGCACATAATACCTAGAAAACCTCACTATTCCCTTTTAGAAAATTACAACATTGAGCAAGAAATTAGCAATGTAATTCTATCATAAAATAACCAAATAACTGGAACATAGCTCAATATAAATCCATTGAGAATTCTATTTCTCTAAAAAAAAAATTATTACATTGATTTAGATTCCCACTGGCTGTATCATAGTTATACTACATAAATGTGAAATAAAGAGTCTATGGTTCCTGATTCTCATCATAATAAACTCCACAGTGCTAAAAAAGTCTACATTATCCATAAATATATAAATGTGACAATGAGCATATTCTATCAAGTGTAAAAGTAATAAAAAAAACTTCTACATCCAAAAAATATTTCATTGTAGACACGTAAATAAAAAAAGTATCTCAATTTCAAATCTAAAAAGAAATATCCCCCATATGTCCTTATGCATATGAGCATATTTCTTTAGGTATGTTATTTTCATTGTTTTCATAATTGGACTAGTCTTGCTGTCGGCCACCGGTGCGACTAGTCTAATAAAAATTGACTATATTTTTTTTAATATATTACATAAAATAGAAATATAATAGAATAATTGTTATCTATAAGGTAAAAAAGATAAATAACAAACTAAAAATATGTAATAGAGTAATTTATTTTTGTACCCAAACAGATCAGAAATGACTACCAGTTCACGGTTGAATCGGTTGAACTGACTGGTTCGATCCAATTTTTAAAATATTGGTAATTTTTCTATGGTTGGTTTATATCTCCCCTAGTGAATTCAATTCATTGTCGTTGCATCGCGAGAAGTGACGCAAGGGAATCTCCATGTGTAGCACATCCACAAATTTGTCATACCTTGATAATGACTTCAAAGTGAAATTGTCTCTTCTACTTGATTCAAATAGCTTGTCAACAATCTCCACTTTTGTGCTCCTTGCCAAGCTAAATGGAGGATGTCAGAGACGGACTTTTCTTCTATAGTTTACATAACAATTAAGTTATTCAAGTTTCCTTTTTAATTTCTAACTGATTGTGCGTTGTTTATAAATAATTGTGGCCATGCACTACCATATATTGTTGTTGTTTTGGGTCATTGGAAGATAACTTTTGGCACATTTGAAGATTCCACTTTCTTTTGCTCGCTTTCTTTTTAATTTCAAACATGCACACGTGTATGTCTTTGTAGTGAATCTTTGTTGAAAATTTCCAACCAAATATTGTATTAAAATATCTTATCTAACTATTTTTCTTTTCTTTTCTTTTCTTTTATTTTTTGGTTGATCCCTCCTCCTAGCTCCACTGTCTCTCAAGTCTCTCTTTCCTTTCTTTAATTTATCATCATCATTGTTATCATCTTTTCTGATGCAGTTTGAATCTTATAGCGCACGGGTTTAAAATACATCTGATAAGATGAGGTTTATCTCAAACTTATAAGCACACCAACTTCTCATTCCAATATTGATGTGAGATGTCCAACCCCCCACTACAACATACTCCCCCGATATATGGAGACATGTTGTGCTCAAGGGAGCGCTGATATGGGATTCGCACAAACAGCGCCACTGATGCGGTCTTGATCAATAGTGCCCTGCCAGATACTGTCCGCTCTGCCGGTCATGGCTTAGCGTGGTCTTACAACATACGGGTTTAAAACGTGTCTGACAAGTTGAGGCTTAGCTCAAGCTTAGGGTTGGGCATCTCAAATCGATGTTGGAATGAGGAGATGGTGTGCTTATAAACTTGAGTTAAGCCTCAACTTATTAGACGTGTTACTCGTGCGCTATAAGACCACGCTAAGCCATGTATGGTAGAGTAGATAGTATCTGGCAAGACACTGTCGATCCAGATCGCATCATTTTCTTTGTTATGTTCTCTTCTCCTTCCCATCCCTTCCTCTCTCTATCAATATATATGTATATATATATATGTATATGTATGTATGTATATATATCTATATGTGTGTGTGTAGTATCTAGCTCTATAATTTACTTTGTAATTTTTTTTTTCTGATTTTGTTTTGAATGTGGATAAATTTATATGGTATAGTTTTAGATATAGGGCTCACCAATGATGTAATCTACTTAGAGCAAGTTTATTTACTTTCTATTTTATTTTAAAAAAAAATAAATCTGGTGCATAGTTGTTGTTGACGATAAGTTACTCTTGTTGAACAAAAACAAAATTTACTAGTGAAAAGCTAATCTACTGTTGAAAAAACAAAAGGATTGTTGGAGTATAAAAGATTTTACTAATCATTCTCATGTAAAGCAAAATTTCACCCATACATATTATTCTAAATGTCCACATTTCGTTTTCTTGTTTAATCACAGTTTAAACATGATTCTTTTGCTCTATGTGTTAGTAAAACATATATATGATTCCGCTCTTGTTTAGTTTACAGGATGAAAGAAATAGTCACATGTTTAATCCAAAATGGACTAGACTTAGTTATTGCTTGATTATAAATTAGCAAGTATTTCCATTTAGTTTAGCTAACATTGAAATAAAAACAAATAAGGCTTACTTTTCACTTGGAGGATATTTTTCTTTCATGCTTTTTTTTTTCCTAAATAAGGCTAATGGGCATATCTCTGGAGACTTTACATTTAGGGAAATCTCCTTCGCAAAATTTGTGGCGCACTTTGCGAAGGATGTGCTATTGCAAATTTCAGTCTCCATATAAACTAAATAAAACTTCTGCAAGCAAATTTATTTTTTCCTTACGATTCTTCCTAAAGAATTGTGGTGGATTCTATTGTCAGTCACGTTTGGACTTTTATAGAGCAGTTTAGGTGTTGTAGTGGTTAAAAGTGTTCTTTATTAATAACGTGGTCATTTAGGAGTTTGAGCAGTGATTATTTTATTGGTTCAATCTAATACTTCTATTAAAAAGTAAAGGTGCAAATAGGGATAGCTAATCCCTAACATGGACAATTCTGAAGATCTGAAATATTGGTTTCTTTTTCAACACTTGTCTTTATTTTTCAGTATCTAAAGTTCAACATATAAATAAATAAACAACTTCCGTTGTTCAACTATTTATTTATATGAGAAACTTCATTTCCTATTCACTTAAGAATAGGTAGTCGCGATGCACTGCTAGGTCCTTCTCTTGATTTGTAAAGTTCTTGAAATTAAGGAATTAATTTTTGATAGATTAATTAATTAGATTAATTAATATGAACATTAAATTTATTCGTAAGTTGTAAAAATTGCAAGTCCGCTACTAGCTTAATTGTGAATCTAATGGGTCACACACTAATCGAGATGATCCACTTCTATATTTATTTTTGTAATCCAAAGTGTTAGATTAAGTTGATTAATAGAGATTAATCAACTTGAGTTAGAATTAATTTAAACAGTGAAATTAATTCACTCAAATAAATAATATGATTATTTATTTGAACCTAATAATGATTAGGGGCTCTTAAGAGTGAATTAAAAAATTGACAGAGATCAATTATATTAGCTTGGCCTAAAATTAATTTAAGGAGTTAAATTAATTTAACCAATTAAAATAATAAAATTATTTTAATTGGGCCTAATATGATTATATGGCCTATGATGAAAACAACTAATTAATTGATTGGATCAATTAATTATAGTAGGCTTTTTAATTAATTGATAGAGATCAATTAATTGGACTTTAATAAATTAATTAGTGTCCAAGCCTATGGGGTTAGAGACCTATTAGGAATTTTTTTAATTGCTAGAATTAAAAAGTCCTAATAAAGATGGAAAAAACTTATCCTGAAGTGAAAGAAATAAGGGATAAAGAAAGAGAAGGTTTCCTAATTGGATTTGGGGACTAATTAGGACAAGAGTTGGAGACCTAATGGGATTAGGTCGAAAATACATTGTGTCTATAAATACACAATATAGGGGCCAAAACTACATGCAAGAGAGCTAGAATTTTTGGCCCCCCCTCTACTCTTCTCCTTCTAGTTTTTTTGCTTCTTACTTTCTTACTTCAAGAAAAATTACTCCATCAAAAGGTTCTATCCCTTTTTTTATTAAAATGTTAATTTTTCCATCACCTGTTCAGTCAAGAATTAATCTTCACTTTCAATTAGATTTAGAAATAAGAAGTTCAAATTCAAGGATTTGAAGCTTGTGGATCTGCTCGAAAGTGTGGATACCGTTAGAGGGACTACACTTGGAGTCCTTGTGAACGTTTTGAGAGGCCATCAAAATTTTTTGAGAGGAGCTTGAGGAATCTGAATTCCTTTTTATTCTTTATCAACCAGATTGCTTGGAAGGTATAATTGCAAAACTTTAATTGTTTAATTTTATTAAACGAGCAATTAGAAACACAAATCAAAAATTGCATCAAATCCGGAATATACATATTTACATATGATGTATGATTTTATTTCAATTGTTGAAAATTTTTAAATTTTTGTTGTGTTTGCAATCTCGTGAACCCAACACTTACCTGTGGAGGGGAGGATTTTGTAGGGTGTCCTCGTATGAGCATAGTGTGTGAAGTGTGTGATTTGTGAGTGAGAGATGATGTATGTGTGTTCTGCATGAGAAATGAGAAGAGAAGAGGCTTCCTTTTGTGAGTGTTGGGTGAATGGGCTCTTGCCTTTTATTTTTTTTTTGTTTGTTCTATATTCACATTGTAGTGCTAAGTAAATGGCACTACAACACCGTATCTATGCCTTGAATAGCATGGCAGAACCCTCTTTTACTCTAAGGCACCATCGTCGTAGTTTTTACTCAATGTCACAACACCCTGTCTCACCACCCAATAAGCGTGATGTTTCAAATATACTAGGAGATGACAAGTGTAACACCCACCACTACTTAACAACTATATATAAAGTATAATTTGATATGATAGAACTTGTGTGTACGTGCGATTTTTTTTTTGTAACACTTTAAGAGAAGATAAAGCACTTTTTACACGCACAACCCTGTTTACAATACTTCCTCACATATGTCTTGTATATAGTGTAACACCCCTACCACTAAATATTGATATTGATATAACAATAATTTTGACAAGGTAGCACATGTGTGTGTATGTGTATATATATATTTTTTGTCAAATGTAGCACTTTGAGAAACAATAAAAGTGTTTTCTAGCATATAACCCTATATATAGAAAAATCATCATTTATATAAAAAACACAACACCCATCACAGTCATGCTATTTTCAAACTTATTTACTATAAAATTTCAAGAATTATAGAACACGGCATTCGAAAGTTATAATATAACAGACTCAAAAATCAAAATAATAGCCTATACTTTTGGAAGAAGTTAAGGCATTTTGCATCTTGTAACCCTTTATATATAGACAAAAATTTACACAATAATAATGATTGTAACAATTAGAATATGCCCACTACACAACCCAGCAGGTCGTCATCTATAAACAATGATCCTCAAAAACCTTTAGGAGCTCCAACAACCAACCTAGTAAGCCTCAGAGTCTCAAGTATCACCTTGATTACCTACATTGCATGAACTACGTGAGCTAATGCTCAGTATGTAAAAATCATGCATGCTGAAAAGATAACCTAATATATATGCGATGCATCTCTATGAAATCATGCTAGGAATGCAAGCCCCTGAACCAAACAGTTCATTCAAAATCATTTTCCATCACTCAGCCCTTGGCCTACCTACTATGCACCGGATAGAGCTCTGAACAATATCAATAATCATGCCATAAATAAATTGACTCAGTTCAGGGGCTATCTCCTGGGATCACCAGAGGTCTACCCCTTGTTTTCCCCTATGATCCTCCAGATGTCTTCCCACCGGTGCAGTTAATAAGGGTACAGTTAAGTAGTCCACCCTATCGCGGCTATCAGAGGCACACCCCCTGTCAACCCCTATGATCCTTCGAGAAGTAACACTCATGGAGCCTCAAAATATCACATAAGCATGCCTCGTATGCCTCAGTACATAGTAGTGGCCAACTAAAATATTTTCTTTCTAAAAATCATATCTTAAATCATATCATGCATGCAAGAACCTCAACTATACTCATATGCCGTGCATGCACATGTAAATGCTCATGAACGATATGTTTAATATGAAATGCAAGTTATCTTGCTCTCAACATGTTTCAAAAATCATAAAACTCTTAAGGAACATACTATACTTGTCATCCAATCAATTTAAATATCATCAATACATTAGGTATGAATGGTTCAAGAGATACTATGATCATGCATTATAGTTGCAAATGGATTTTCACTTACCTTTGATCAGTTGTGTGTTACTTATAAGTTTCTTAAGTATTACTCCACAACCCTAGATATGAAACAATCTGTAAAAATACAAGATATCAATCACCATCCTCAATTAACAAGTTAATTACGTTGGGTTCGCTATAATCGCAGGGGTATACGTAGCGGAAAATTAAATTTTTTTATCAAATATAAATTTAACCCCTTTGATTCGAAAGCGATTTTAACGATCGCGCTTATTCAAGTGAATATATAAATAAATATAAAATTGGATTATACCTTTCGTGCACTCCGGTTGTTGTAGGGAATGAAGCAATCAATTGCTTATCCTGGACTATCAGAATTCGCAGGGATCCAAGTGTCTCCCCTCTATCAGGTCCACGATACGAAAAACAACACCAATCAAAAGGATTCGCTAGTATTCTTTTAATTGTTTACTAATCTAGAACCGGAGTAGATTTTCAAAAATAATAAAGATTGATTCTTTAAGTTTTTGAAATAATAATACGAAAAAAATAACAAGAAACTGATTTTCTTTTTCTTTTTCCTTTCTTGAAGAGTAAAAATAGAAGACTTTAAACAAAATATTTTTGCTCAAATTTTTTTTGAATTGAATTATGTAATTTTCATCCCTCATATATATAGGGCTGAAAATTTTAATCCTTTTCCAACTCTTGGAAAGTTTTTCTATTTTGAACTACTTCAAAACCTTATCTTGGAAGGATTCCAAATCTTCCAAAAACTCTTCTTTTTTCACTCTTCTATTGTATGTGGACTAATTTGAGACTACATTAATCATCAAAATTGTCTACATACATTGTTGATATTAATTTGAACTTTTCAAATAATATCAAGATAGATATATATCATATATATATACTATAATTATATTTATACATAAATTAAATCTTAGTGGCATATTTTATCCTATGAAATTGGTCACTATATTTATTTATCTATAAATATGTTAATTAAATAAATCATATTTATTTAATTTATTCTCTTCATACTTTAGTGGGCTTCTTAAGTGATCCACATTTATTTTGGGCTTGGACTCAAAAATTCCCAAATCAATCTAATTGATTCAATCCCAATTTAATCAATCCAATTGATTAATTTAATTTACTCCAATTGGGCTTTCTAATCAAATTAGGTCCAATTAAATAATCCAATTACTTAATTGAATAATTTAATTTAATTATTAAATTAAATAAAGCCCATAATTAATTAATTGATCAGTATTAATTAATTAATTTCCAACCATTGGATAAAATCTAAAATTAAAAAATATTACTTTCCATAAAGATGTGTGACCCTCTTAGGTTTACTATTAAGCTAGTAGTGGGTTTGCAACATTTGCAACTTATGAATAACAGTTATTCTAATTAATTAATCCAATTAATTAATTCGCTTGAAATCAACTCCTTAATTCCAAGAACCTAACTATCCATGAAAACACCTAGCAAGTAATCATGGCAAACTAGTCTTAGGTAAAATAGTGAGTAAACCTATTCAGTTGCGAGTACCATATACGTACGGTCCTTTCGACAGCTAATCTCCTGATTGAATCTAAGGCTTGGATTATAAGTCGAAACCTTAAATGATTCAATTACTGTGATCCCATTTCAAGTTCCAATGATTCTTGATGAATCACAATTCATTCTGCCTTGGCCAAGGTCTTTGAATCATGAACTATGAAAACACAGGAGATTCCCTTGTTTAAAAAGACAAGTGTCGAATTCTATGTTGGCTACTGACAAACCTCCATGCACACCAGTGCAACAACCAACATATCCCATTTGTGATTGTCAAGCAATCAGAAGATATATCAAAGTGCTGTAGGATGCACACAAGGCTACCATCGTACCTCAAGTCTGAGGACTATTCGTGTACTATCGCAATACAGAAATTCTTATTTCGACGGGCAAAGCCTCCAACTAAGAATTTCTTGCGGGTCATATTCGGTGTACTTGTTCCCTAACAAGCACCCACATATATGCACTTACGTCTCTACGCTAATGTCAATGGAATGTGACATCCTCGTCTCACGAGCATGCATTATATGTACGAGTCTTACTGAGCTATTTGATGTCCTATCTCAAAAAACTCTCGACTCAGAACTTATTTAAGACCAAAACCTTAGAGGCATGTTCCATGATCGCCATCATATGCGTGACCATGCCTCGTAGCTAAATTTGGTCTAAGGGCTTTATCTAATGTGCAGAAATAAAAAATGCAAGACATAAGATAAAGTAAATGCCTTTTTATTAATATGATTCCCAATAAGATTGTTTTTACAAAAGCAAAAGAGTATAATACACCCAATTTAATTGGGGCGTTGGCCATTCTACTCTAACAATCTCCCACTTGCCCTAGCTTCAATTACCCATGTATCTAAGGCCCATTTTCTCAAGATGTCCGTCGAATATCTTCTATGCTAAGGGCTTAGTAAGTGGGTCTGCTATATTTTCTACTGAGGCAACTCGATCCACAATGACGTCGTCTCTACCAATGATCTCTCTGATCAAGTGATATCATCTCATTATGTGCTTGGATCTTTGATGAGATCTTGGCTCTTTTGCTTGCGCAATAGCTCCATTATTATCACAGTAAATCATAACTGGATCAACAATGAATGGAATTATATCCAACCCTTGGATGATCCAAACAGCTTCTTTTGCTGCATCTGATGCAGCAATATATTCAGCTTCGATGGAAGAGTCTGCAGTCGTCTCTTGCTTGGAACTCTTCTAACTGACCGCACCACCATTCAAGGTGAATATGTATCTGGACATGGACTTTGAGTCATTTATATCGGACTGAAAACTAGAGTCTGTATATCCCTCTAGTTTTAGTTCTCCATTACCGTATATCAGAAAGATATCTTTAGTCCTTCTCAAGTACTTGAGGATTATCTTAACGACTTTCCAGTATTCTTCTCCTGGATTGGACTGATATCTGCTCATGACACTTAGAGCATGTGCTATATCAGGCCTTGTACATAACATTGCATACATTATGCTCCATATTGCAGAAGCATAAGGTATGCGAGCCATCTTTTCTCTCTCTTCAGGTGTCTTAGGAGACATAACTTTAGAGAGTGAAACCCCATGACTCATAGGCAGAAATCCTCTCTTGGATTCCTCCATGCTAAACCTTTTTAGCACTTTGTCTATGTACATGGACTGGGATAGTCCGATCATCCTTCTGGATCTATCTCTATAGATCTTTATCCCTAGGATAAAAGATGCATCTCCCAAGTCCTTCATGGAAAACTGATTAGATAACCAAGTTCTCGTTGACTTCAACATCCCTACATCATTCCCAATGAGTAGGATGTCATCAACATAGAGCACAACAAATGTAACTGCACTCCCACTAACCTTCTTGTAGACACATGGTTCATCCGGGTTCTTATGAAATTCAAACATTTTGATCGTTTCATCAAATTGGATGTTCCAACTCCTCGAAGCTTGTTTGAGTCCATAAATGGATCTCTGGAGCTTGCAAACCTTTTGCTCGCTCTCGCTGGATATGAAGCCTTCTGGCTGCTTCATATAGATCTCTTCCTTAATGTTTCCATTAAGGAAAGCGGTCTTCACATCCATTTACCATATCTCATAGTCATAATATGCAGATATGCTAACAGTATCTATATGAATTTAAGCATCGCTACTGGTGAAAAAGTTTCCTCATAATCAATTCCTTGCTTTTGAGTATAACCTTTTGCTACCAATCGTGCCTTATAGGTTGCTACCTCTCCATCTACTCTAAGCTTCCACTTGTAGACCCATTTGCAGCCAATGGGAACAATTCCCTGTGGTGGGTCCACCAAAGTCCATACCTTGTTGGAGTACATAGAGTCCATTTCGGACTGCATAGCTTCTTGCCACTTCTTCGAGTCGATGTCAGACATTGCCTCTCCATAGCTTCTTGGATCATTATCCAAGGGGAGTCCCTCTTTTTTGTTCTCTAACAACAAGTTGTACCTCTTAGGTACCCTTGAGACCCTTTCGGATCTTCGAAGAGATTGTGCCTTAGAGGGTCCAGCATCAGCTGGTGTACCATTTACTGCGTCAGTTGGGGTGTTCTGTGGTTCTTGAACCTCTTCAAGTTCTACGACATTGTCACTTCCATCTGAAAGAAATTCTTCTTCAAGGAAGGTAGCATTCCTTGAAACAAACACCCTTTGTTCCGTGGCATCATAGAAATAGTATCCAATAGACTCTTTTGGATACCCCATAACTTGCATAAGCTGGATCTCATATCCAACTTATCTCCCATTAGCTGCTTCACATAAGCAGCACACCCCCATACCCTAAGGTATTTATAGGAAGGTGTCTTTCTATACCACATCTCATATGGTATTTTGGGGACGGCTTTAGATGGCACCCTATTTAATAGGTATGCCGCCGTTTCTAAGGCATAGCCCCAGAATGAAAGAGGTAATGAAGTGAAGCTCATTATAGATCGAACCATGTCCAACAAGGTTCGATTCCTGCATTCCGCAACTCCGTTCAGTTGGGGAGTAGTAGGAGGAGTCCACTGTGAGAGAATCCCATTCTCTTTTAGATAATCTAAAAATTCTATGCTTAAGTATTCACCTCCTCGATCAGATCGAAGAGTTTTTATACTTAATCCAGTTTTTTTCTCTACTTCAGTTCTGAATTCTTTGAACTTTTCAAATACTTCAGACTTGTACCTTAAAAGGTACACATAACCATACCTAGAGAAGTCACCGGTAAAGGTTAAGAAGTAGTTATAGTTCCCACGGGCACTAACATTTCGTGGCCCACATACATCTATATGGATCAAATTCAATAGATGCTTGGCTCGCTCCACTTGTCCAACAAATGGAGATTTGGTCATCTTTCCTTTGAGGCAGGATTCAGAAGTTGGTAGTTCTTGCTCTTTCGTTAGATCAAGCAATTGTGCTAATTTGTTAATCCTTTTTTTATAAATATCTCCTAATCGTGCGTGCCACAGGCTCATTGAAATATGATTATCTAATTTTCTTTTATGTTGTTGAATTATGAAAATGGGGTTATGGGGAGTAATAGTATATAAACAATTCGTCAAAGAACCAGAATATATAAAATCAGAACGTTTGAAAATGGAACAATTTTCATTCTCAATGGTAAATCTAAAACCTTCTCTATCCAAAACTGGAATAGAGATAATGTTCTTAATAATATCCGGAACAAAAAGATAATTATTTAAAACTATTACATAACCATTCTCTAAAGCCAGATTAACGGTCCCTATAGCTAATGCAGCAACTCTTGCTCCATTTCCCATCCTAAGGACCGTCTCTCCTCCATCCAGCTTTCTACTTCTTGCCATCATCTGCAAATCATTGCAAATATGTGAGCCACAACCGTTATCTAATACCCAAGAAGTATTGTTAACTAACAAGTTAACTTCAACAAAATATATACCTAAACTCTTCAGGCTTGCAAGATACTCCTTGCAATTCCTCTTCTAGTGCCCTAGTTTGCCGCAGTAATGGCACTTGTCATTGGCTTGAGAAGAAACCTTTTTGACACCGCCCTTACCTTTCAGCTTGTTGGGTTTAGAGGAACCCTTTCCTTTCTTCTTTCTTTTCTTGGGATTTTTAGCCTTTGATCCGGAAGAAGATCCAACAAGCAGAACCGGCTTGTCCTTTTTCATGGTGGACTCAGCCGTCTTTAACATGTTCACAAGCTCAGTGAGACTAGTCTCCATGTTGTGCATGTTAAAGTTGACAATGAAGGTGTCAAATGATTGAGGCAGAGACTGCAGCAAAAGGTCCGTATAGAGTTCGTTCTCCATAACGACTGCAAGGGACACCAGCCTTTCAATAAGGGCTGTCATCTTCAATCCATGATCATGGACTGAAAAGCCCTCAGTCATATGACATCTGAAAAGCTCTATTAAAATCTAATATCTCATCTGCCGAGTTCTTTCACCATACAACTCTTGTAGGTGAATGAGGATCCCATAGACAGTATCTTGTTCCTCATTCTGCCTTTGCAGCTCATTTGACATCGATGCCAGCATGTAGCATCGAGCCTGCAGATTGTCATCAACATGATGTAAATAACCTGCATAATCCTCTGAAGTAATATCCTCCGGTGTTACCAAAGGAGGCGTAGTGTTGAGGATATATGCTCTCTTCTCTGACTGAAGAACTATCTTCAGGTTTCTTAACCAAGATATCCCACGACTCATGGTCAACATAATGATGATTCCATCCCACGAGCATCTCTATGCTTGGTAGAGATCACAGCTTTCCAACACAAGACCACCCCACGACTCATGATTAGTGATCAACTGCGGTAGCGGTTGTCATGTCTCTATCTTTGATGGTAGGCATGGAACGATAGGTCCTACCGAACTTGCCCATTTTTGTTTGAAATCAAATTTTCAAAAAATTCTTTTACTTAATTTTAATAAATTAAGTGGGGTTTAATTTTATCCAAGACCTCATCATAATTTAAATTATGTTGGTTATTTAATGCAAGACATCATAATATCATTCCACAAGCATAAAAGCATTAAATAAAGTCCTAAGCATGCATCTAATACATACTTAAATAAATGGATGATCATGAACCAGTCCTATGCGGTCCATTTGAGCAAAAAATGGACCTAAGGTCAGTTTAAGGGTAATAAAATGGAATAGAACCTATTCTATTACATAATTGTATCCCATACAATCATGGGCCTTCTTTTTTATTCTCTTTCATCTTCCAAAGAAAAAGAAAAACCTTACCATCTATTCTACTCTCTTTACAGAAAATAAAATAACTTACATAAATGAAATAAGAGGCTCGCATGCCCCATTTTAAAACCCAAAAATATTAAATAAAACCAATCATATTGGTCCAAAGGCTCATGATCATCCCATACATGCTCATAATTAACATCATATGTAATTATCAAAATATGTAAATTTACCAAATTGTTAAATGCAATTTTTCTTTTAACTTGGTATAATTTTTAATTGCTTGAATTTTTTTTTTTAGAAATAATTAAAATTAACATTTAATTTTAATATTCCAAAAATAAAAAAAATTAAAAAAAAAAACAGACCCGGAACGACACGATGAGCAGCACCGCTGCTGCCCGTCGGGCGCGCGCCGGGAACTCGCCCAGCGCCGGGTAATGGGTGCCGGGCGCCTGTGGGCGCGCCGGCACCCGCTGCCGGGTGCCTGCACGCCCATCCGTCGGGTGTCTAACACCCGACGCCGGCAATTTTTTTTTTATATTTAAACAATTTAAATAAGCAATTAAAATTATTCCAATTAAAAATTTCTAAAATATGTAAAATCAAATTTTACATAATTAACATGAATTTAAACAATTTAAAAACATGTATTCATAAATTCGAAATTCACTAAATAAGCAAAATCATGGCTCTGATACCACTGTTGGGTTCGTTATAATCGCAGGGGTATACGCAGCGAAAAATTAAAATTTTTTATCAAACATAAATTTAACCCCTTTGATTTGAAAGCGATTTTAACGATCGCGCTTATTCAAGTGAATATATAAATAAATATAAAATTGGATTATACCTTTCGTGCACTCCGGTTGTTGTAGGGAATGAAGCAATCAATTGCTTATCCTGGACTATCAGAATTCGCAGGGATCCAAGTGTCTCCCCTCTATCAGGTCCACGATACGAAAAGCAACACCAATCAAAAGGATTCGCTAGTATCCTTTTAATTGTTTACTAATCTAGAACCGGAGTAGATTTTCAAAAACAATAAAGATTGATTCTTTAAGTTCTTGAAATAATAATACGAAGAAAATAACAAGAAACTGATTTTCTTTTTCTTTCTTTTCTTTTCTTGAAGAGTAAAAATAGAAGACTTTAAACAAAATATTTTTGCTCAAATTTTTTTGAATTGAATTATGTAATTTTCATCCCTCATATATATAGGCTGAAAATTTTAATCATTTTTCAACTCTTGGAAATTTTTTCTATTTTGAACTACTTCAAAATCTTATCTTGGAAGGATTCCAAATCTTCCAAGAACTCTTCTTTTTTCACTCTTCTATTGTATGTGGACTAATTTGAGACTACATTAATCATCAAAATTGTCTACATACATTGTTGATATTAATTTGAACTTTTCAAATAATATCAAGATAGATATATTTCATATATATATACTATAATTATATTTTTACATAAATTAAATCTTAGTGGTCTATTTTATCCTATAAAATTAGTCACTATATTTATTTATCTATAAATATGTTAATTAAATAAATTATATTTATTTAATTTATTCACTTCATACTTTAGTGGGCTTCTTAAGTGATCCACATTTATTTTAGGCTTGGACTCAAAAATCCCCAAATCAATTCAATTGATTCAATCCCAATTTAATCAATCCAATTGATTATCTTAATTTACTCCAATTGGGCTTCCGAATCAAATTAGGTCCAATTAAATAATCCAATTACTTAATTGAATAATTTAATTTAACTATTAAATTAAATAGAACCCTTAATTAATTAATTGATCAGTATTAATTAATTAATTTCCAACCATTGGATAAAATCTAAAATTAAAAAATGTTACTTTCCATAAAGATGTGTGACCCTCTTAGGTTCACTACTAAGCTAGTAGTGGGTTTACAATATTTGCAACTTATGAATAACAATTATTCCAATTAATTAATCCAATTAATTAATCCGCTTAGAATCAACTCCTTAATTCCAAAAACCTCACTATCCATGAAAACACCTATCAAGTAATCATGGCAAACTAGTCTTAGGTGAAATAGCGAGTAAACCTATTTCAGTTGCGAGTACCATACACGTACGGTTCTTTCAACAGCTAATCTCCTGATTGAATCTAAGGTATGGATTATAAGTCGAAATCCTAAATGATTCAATTGCTGTGATCCCATTTCAAGTTTCGATGATTCTTGATGAATCACAATTCATTCTGCCTTGGCCAAGGTCTTTGAATCACGAACTATGAAAATACAGGAGATTCTCTTGTTTAAAAAGACAAGTGTCGAATTCTATGTTGGCCACTGACAAACCTCCATGCACATCAGTGCAACACCCAACATACCCCATTTGTGATTGTCAATCAATAAGAAGATATATCAAAGTGTTGCAGGATGCACACAAGGCTACCATCGTGCCTCAAGTCTGAGGACTAGTCGTGTACTATCGCAACACAGAAATTCTTATTTCGACGGGCAAAGCCTCCAACTAAGAATTTCTTGCGGGTCATATTCGGTGTACTTGTTCCCTAACAAGCACCCACATATATGCACTTACGTCTCTATGCTAATGCCAATGGAATGTGACATCCTCGTCTCACAAGCATGTATTATATGTACGAGTCTTATTGAGCTATTTGATGTCCCATCTCAAAAAACTCTCGACTCGGAACTTATTTAAGACCAAAACCTTAGAGGCATGTTCCATGATCGCCATCATATGCGCGACCATGCCTCGTAGCTAAATTTGGTCTAAGGACTTTATCTAATGTGCAGAAATAAAAAATGTAAGACATAAGATAAAGTAAATGCCTTTTTATTAATATGATTCCCAATAAGATTGTCTTTACAAAAACAAAAGAGTATAATACACCCAATCTAATTGGGGCGTTGGACATCCTACTCTAACAAATTATACCTAATGTAGTATAAAGATCTTGAATCTTAATTTAATTAAACAACCTTACCACTTATAAATTATAACCAAATACAACATTCTATGCACTTTTGTTCCACATCTTAAATATATACCAACCTCACTTAATGATGTATTATAACTCTTATAACAACCCCCTAAAATTTAGGGATTAAATTAACCACATCTATGTTGGAACATGTTAATGACCAAATGGGATAGATTCACAACTTCACATTTTCTTGCTGCCACATTAATTTGAAAGATGATTTTGATACCCTTAGACATATTTATTCACTCCCAAATTTTTATCACACTTAGATAACATAAAAAAAATTGTAACCATGTCATAGAATGGCTAAAATGCACGGATATAGCTTCCCAAGTTTAGCTCCCTTCATAGCATACTGAAACAGATTTTTCCTGTCGTGACAGTTTTGCAAACTTCATGACATTAATGGTTTTGGCACCCTTAAGTATATTCAATCACTTTCAAATTTTCACCACACTTAGATAACATATAAAAAGAGATAAAAAGGTCATATTATTGCCAAAAATAATGGACTTAATGTTGTAAAAATAGCCCACTTCACATAGGATAGAATCTGAAATTTAATAGAGATAGTTCTGAACATCTCTTTAATTTTCTTGCCATATTTTAATTTCTAAGCAATCCAAACCTAATTACATAATCTTAAATCCTATATAAACATGTACATTATGATAAATATAAAATTTACCCAAGGTTTCTTGCATATTTCAAGCTCAATAAACTAGAAATCAACATATACACAGATTATGCCCCTTAGTGGTTCTACTATGTGTTTGCAACCACAAATCATTCTTTTATGCTTAATAACCCTATAAATAACCTATAAATTCATCATGAACAAGATAATAATCTTAATAAAATACAAAACCCTCAAATAATATACAAATTATTGTCAAAACAGTAGATGAACCTCACCTATGCCAGTTTTATCTTCTACTCGTGATTACTACTTCCTTTTGCTTCATTTGCCCTTTTCTATCACTTGGAATCACTTAGAAAAATATTAGAGAGATTTTGACATGAGTTTGGACCCTGAAAATAACTGAAAAAAGGTTGAGGGTCATGGGTAAATGGCTAAGAATGAAGGAAAGCTTGAGGTGGCACTTAAGGTGCTTGCTTAAGCTTGGTAGCAAGCCTGAGGTGGCAAGTTGTTGTAAAATCTGACCTTTCACCCATATTTCAAGCCTAGATTAGATGTGTCTTACTATACATTAATTTTATTGCATTCTAATTTAATTACCACAATATCCCATATATAATTCATAAGCTAATTTCCTAACCGTTCATTTAATTTTTTTCTCGATTGTCACCCAATTCTTAAATAATTGTCCATATTCAAATTATATAATATTTTAGATAAATGAATATTGTAATATCACCTTTGAATCATATTATCTTATGTCTAATGTCCTAAATATGCAATTTATCGATGTATACTTTTGAAATACCTAGGTGAAATTGAATCAAACCGTATAAGCTTACTAGTAATAACTTTAACACTTCTAAAATTATAACCTATATTTCCCATCAACATCCAATATTGATCTTCTTCATTTTCTTCTTATTTCAATTTAATGTTGATTACTTATATTATGATGATCGACAACTAACACCATATGAGATTTTCTAGAAATTTAATGATCAAATGTGATTATAAGGTAAAACGGATCATGCCATGCTAGTTTCAATGCAAGCACTAATAAATAACATATAATGCATGAATCATATTGGTTAAGTGAGTAGTGTCAGGCTCGTTTATTACTTATAGCAAGATCAATATTTATATAAAAGCACAACATCCACAATGACTACAATATATACATACTTGTTTACAGTAACGTTTTAAAAGCAAAATATAGTATCAGTCTCAAAATATAATACAACAGACACATAATATAACAAGCCAACAAAATGCCCCAACTGGTCATCATCCATGTACACACTTCCTCAAACAGCTGCAGGAGCTCCAACAGTCGCCCAACTAGCAAAAGATATTTCAAGCATCATCGTACTCACCTATAATGCATAAACTATATGAGCTAACACTCAACAAGTAAAGATTATGCATGTAAAAGAATAATCCACAATATCAAATCATGCATCTCAAAATGCTATGCCCACAATGTAATTTCATGCATCAAAATATTTCTCTCAAAATCATTTCTTTCTTGGCCCCTGACCAATGCTACTATGCCATGCATCGGAAAAGAACTCTACACACTGCAATAATCTAATGGCCAATAGTGATATAAGCATGCAAATCCATGCATACTCATAAGCATGAAAATCCATGCACATAAACTTACAAATTCATGCATACAACCATACAAATCCATGCATGCTTCGGTGCACTAGTAGTGGTTAACAAAACATATTTCTTTATCAAAATCATGTCGTGTAATGTAAGATTTATAACAATGCTTGTATATGATGCATGCACGTACCAATGCTAATATATGTACGATCAATGGATATGAATAATAGTAATGCGTGCCCTCTGCTATGCACATATGATCTATGATATTACATATATATCACACATTTACTATGTCTATGTATTGTAGTTGCAAATGAATCTTTACTTACCTTTCAATTTATAACCTCTCCAAACTTACATACATCATCTAAAATCATGTATAAACACATATATGGTGAAATTTATAGGTTTTAATCAAGTTATTATACACATATAAAGGTTTAAAAACAAAAACTATCAAGTATACAGTTTCTGTCCCTATTGATTTGTATTGCAATTTTGCAACTAAAAATCCCTCTTTTGTGAATTATAAGACCATAGATAAAATTCTAATATGATTATAAACAATAATAGAATCTTTAAAAATCATAAACCCTCAAACAATTCAAGAACTTAAATAAAAAATATGAGTTAAGCTCACATATGCACAAATTTAAACTTCTACTTGCTCCTCCTTACTTCCCTTTGCTTCCTTCACTTTTTCTTTACTTGGAATCACTTGGGAGAAACTTCTAAAATTTAATATGAAGGTTTTTGGAGGTGAAATATTTTAGAAAATGGTTTTTGATCGTGGTTCAAGGATAGAAATGAATAAAGGTTGAGGTGGTAACTTGAGTTGGCAAAGCTTGAGGTGGCAAAGCTTGAGTTGTCAAGTGGTGGTTCAAATCTGATTTTATACACACCTTATACAGCTATAATCTAGTGTTTCTCATTATTGATTTATCTATTTACAATCAATTTTAATTTTCATACGATCGGATTATAAATTCTACTCTAATTTCTTAATTGTTCATTCAATCTCTAAATTGGTTGACATCCGATTCTTAAATGATTGTTTTATTTGCATTTCTAAAATTATATGCACATATTAACCTTGTAATATGACACTTAAATTATATTATATCATGCCCAATATCCCAAGTATGTTAATTTACAAATAAATACTTTTGAAATAACTCGATCAAATTAAATTAAATCGTATAAACTTACTAGTGACACCTTTAACACTTCTAAAAATTATAAAATATAACCTAGTAATATTCATTACATTGACACCTAATTTTCTTCTTATCCCAATGTAGAATTGACCATTTAGGTTAGGGGATTCGATAATCAATACCGTGCGAGAGCTTTAAAATTAAGTTTAATGATTAAGAACACCGTATAAAATAAAATAAATTATATGATGTCAATATAAATGCAAATAGCACATAATTAACATGTAATGCATGAATCATATTTAACAAGGTGAGTAGTGAGAGATTCGGGCATCACAACAAGCCTTTCCAAATACTAACCGATATGGGATATACCAATATGTATCTTGTAAGTTATGAGATAGACCCACATTGCATCATCTAATTTGTGTGCCCAATCCTTGGGATTCATACTCACCATCTTCTCAAGGATTTGGTTGACTTCATGGTTTGATATTTCAGCTTGTCTATTGGATTGTGGGTCGTATCCGAGTGCTACCTTATGCTTCTCACCATACTTAGGAAGAAGGCTATTAAACAATTTATTGCAAAAATGGGTACCTTCATCACTAACTATTGCTCTTTGAGTGCCAAAATATGTGAATATGTGCTTGCGTATAAACTTCAACATTGCCTTAGCATCATTTGTTGGCATGGCAATGGCTTCAACCTATTTTGAAACATAATACATAGCAAGTAGGATGTAACTATGTCCAAAAATGGAGGAAAGGGTCCCATAAAGTTGTTGGGTTCACTTAATCGTGAGTTGTGCTCAGCAAAAAAATAAAATATTTAAATAAAACATGCTATTATAATTGTAACATCACCTTTGATGTGATTTATCGATTTTGCATTTCAATTGGTTTCTAAGCATAAACATAAAAGAATTCAATTTATACCTTTAAAGTACTCTAACTTTCGTAGGCCTTGAAACAATCAATTGCTAGCCCTTTCTATGAATCTAATTCACAGAGATCTAAGTGTTTCCTCTCTAAAGCAATCCACACTTTGAGTAAGAACACAAAATTAGAATTCCGCTAGCAATTCTGATTCTTTTACTAACCTAGTTTTGGAGTGTATTTGGAGTATTAATTCCAAATACCAACTTGTAGTAAAAGAAATAAAATACTTTTTGATCAAAAGATGGAATGTTTTTATGTTGGAGGAAGAAGATGGAGAATAAAAAAAAAACATTTTTTCTTTCTTGTGTAGTGGCCGAAAATTAGGAGTTAATTCTCCATCAAATTTTCCGCCTTTATGTTTTATAGCTAGGGCCAAAAATTCCAAGAGTCCCACTCTAGGTATTTTTAGCTTATTCATTTATTAGTTGGAGGATTTTTGGTAGATCACTAGATATCCCAAAAAGTTCCAACTTTATCTCTTCATATCTTCCCAAGATGCAAAGAGATAATCATTATCTAATCATATTAGATAATCCAAGAATGCCTCATTCTTAGGGCTCCATTTTATTCCAACAACTCTTGTGGGAATCTACTAATGGATCTCTTTGAATTGGACTTTGACTCTTAATTAAATCCCATGATTAATTTAATTAATTGATTAAGCCCAAATTTAATTAATTAATTTCATCTAGTCCACCTAATCAAATTAGGCTCAATTAAACAATTCAGTTATTTAATTGAGTAAATTAAAATAACAAATAAATTAATTTACAGCTTACATAATTAGTTGATCCAATCAATTAATTGCTCCACTCTAATTAGGCTACCGAATCTTATTAGGTCCAATTAAATATTCAAATTATTAGTGTTTCTCCCCAACTGTGGAATAATCTATAAAAATATATTATATGAATCAAAGTCCTTAATTGGCAATTTTTTTACTCTTAATATCATACAAACACCTTGAATCTTAAATTAACTAGGTAACAATCAAACATTGCAACTTAGAAACTAAAACTTTGTGAAATATTCTAAGTACCTTAATTTCCTATCTTAATGTGTGTTAAGATCACCTAATTGATGTGCTATAACTGCTACAACTTTTAAGGTTACAAACCCAAGTGCAGGTTGTAGTAAGTAATAAATTTCTCGTAAGTTCGAAGTCGATCCACAGGGAAGTTGTTTGAAGAATTCAAGTTTATATTTATAAAAAGATGGAGTTTATGTGAATCAAAAATATATGAACAATTAATGTATGATGTAGCTAAAGAAAAAACTAAAGTAATAAAAGTACTAAGGATTAGGGATCCACTCTTGAGTTTTGGATAGATAAATGGTTATTTATTCTTTTTACCTCTATTAATTGCCACAATTGGAATCCATACATAATGAAGGTTCCAATGGGAAGATATTATCAAGTAACTCATGCAATAAGGTAATCATGATATTGTCTTACTATTGCAAATTATCTCTTAACGCCAACACTTATTTATGGGATCAAGCATTTATATACTCCTTCGTCAACAACAAATCAAGGTTTCACATTAGCAGTCGGTGGGGTAAAACCGTACAATAAGCTAAATGAACCCAAGTATTTGTTGTGCCATTGGAGATACATAAATCAAGAATCACTACAAAAATAAGTAGGGTTTAGATCAAAAATAATAATAATAATACAACATACTTAAACAATTTCTACCCTTATAACCATTTCTCTTCCTCCATCAAGAGATTCACCCTTTTTCCTCAGCAAAATGAAATTTAGAAAGACATAATAAAAGTAACAAAGACTAAAAATATAAGAGAAACTAGAGAATGCATTTCTATTACTACTAGAAAACTTACAATACAAACTAGATAACTTAGCCTAAAGAAACCCTCTACCCCCCTCCTCTTACAAGCTGAATACATGGCCTATTTATAGTACTTGGAGTAAGCTAGAGGCCAAACAAATAATGGAGGGGTTAATCAAGTGGTATGCTAGTTGCCAAGAGTTGGTAAGTTGTTACACAAATTTCTCAACCACTGAATTGAATTATATTTTTTGTTCAGATACAACCAGAGTTTGAAGATACGTAAAGAATTAAAATTGTAGATCTTTCAACGCTGATATATTTTCATATATCTTTTGTCAAATTTGGCGATCGGATGAAGGAGATATGGTCAAATTACCGAGTCATGTCCAAGAGCCGCCCTGTAACATCAGCAGCAACTTGCAGCCTATGGTTTTACCATTTCAACACATTTTCACACCATCTTGTCTTCAGCAAACTTGTTTATTTACCTCTTGGGTATAACATATTCGAATTTCAGACCAAAATAAATTTAGGCTCAAGATATATAACCGAATTGGTAAAATAAGTCAATACTGGGCTGAACTCTGATCTGAATTTTGGTGATCCATTTTGTGTAATTACTTAGACGAATTTTCTGCTATCATCAAGACTGAATTGGGCTGAGCCTCCAACATAAAAGTTGTACCTCTATCTCTTGTCTTTCAAATGAAACAAGCTTCAGGTCCATATCATGAAGTTATGCTCAAATTACAAAAACTGCACAAGTCTGAAAACATGCTTTTATTTATTCCCTAACACAAAACATTAATAAAACAAGAATATTAACAAGAATAAAGTAAGAAAAGTATACAGGATTTGATATAAAAATATGTCAAAATATGCACTTATCAAATTCCCCCACACTTAACCCTTGCTTGTCCTCGAGCAAGCTTAAAACAAACATAAACTAATCCACTTTCGTAGGAAAACACGATTGCATTTAGCATATGCAACAAGCCTTTAAACCCCTAGGTGGCCCATAGAGGACGAGTTATAGTCTCGTGAAGGTTTCCAGCAGTGATACCTACAAACACCTATAATAACTATCTTCCAACTTTTATTCTCATGAAGCAACAAAGTAATATGGAAATAAAATCAAACAAGTGTTGAGTTTAACTCTTAGTCATTCAAAAATTAATACATTTCCACAATAATCATACTCAAGTGTCCTGAATGTGTGACACTTTCAGCTCATCTCCAATGGTCATACCTGTGATATTCTGTACTGTTAAACATTTTGGGATAACTCCCAAAACTTTGACACCTCCTACATAAGCAGAAATGGCAACACTCCCCATTAACCCCAAACTGCCTCTCCCATACACTAAATGAATTTTTCTTTCTGCTAAAGTTCTACCAAGATTATTGGCTGCCCCTATAAACTCACCATTTTTTCCTAGATTGGATCCACAAAAAACACAAATGGAATTAAATTTGCGAGTTGAAGAAACTTCTATTTTTTTTCTTTTTTTTTTTTTGAAAATAAGTTGTGCAAAAATAGAGTGAGTACGGTGATATTTATTGAGGTGTGAACAGGGAATACATTTATTGCATGTCTTTTTCTTTTGTCAAAAAGGTTGAAAATAAGGACACATACGAAATTTAAAAATTACCTACTACCACGTGTATGTACATGTAGTTGTGATTGTGGCTCACATCTTCCTTTGGTTTTACATCCAGTAACGGCTTAAACGCCCTCTATGGGTCGAGGATATGCTTCCCATCCAGTTTTATTATAAACTAGCAAATAGGGTCTTTTAATGTCAGATTCCCAAGACTATAAAGCTCATATTCATTTCGAAAACGACCCCATAAATCAAGAATTGCACGTTGTACCAATCCACATGAATGCGTCTCAAGATTCAATATAATGTGATCTAAAGACTCCTTACTCAGTCCATCCATAATGAATTTAAGTTTATCTTCTCGATTTTTAGAGACCATTCCTAAAGAACGACACTTTGTGTTGCAAGTCCATCTAGCACAAATATGACAAACTTTCATTTTTTTCGCCCTTCGTTTTTTTAAATATGTGCTTTTACCAAAACCAGACATGTATCTAGTAAGCAAATCTGGAAACTCATGTGAAAACTCACCTGCCCTTACCTTTGCTTCAATTAACCATCGTATGTCCTCCGGAATGCCCTTGTGCATAAGCATCCTCAATCTTTCAATCCTGATTTTATAAATTTTCAAAATTGCATTTTTAGGAAGAAAAGGAAATCGCTTCTTGATAGTTAGAAATTTGTCACCCATTTTGAAAATAACAAGAAAAGAGAATGAGAAAAATAAAGAAAATTTGTACAAAGATTTCAGTTGTTTGGGAAACTGACAAGTCCGACTTTTATAGCCACGGAGTACCGTTATCCGCCATTTAACCGGGAAAAGAAAAAATAAAAAATAAAAGAAGAAGAAGAGAAGAAAAAAATAATGTCAGATAAAAAAATATATATACAACACTAATCATAACAAGGGTTAGAAAGAAAAAGAATTTGCTCTTGTGAAAATTGATTTTCTAGAAATGGTTTAACTCTTTGTCTATTTACTTTGAATATGTTACCATTTCTAGGATTCTCAATGACAATCGCCCCATAAGGATATACTTTTTTTACAACAAAAGGACCACTCCACCTTGATCTCAATTTTCCAAGAAACAAATGCAATCGAGAATTATAAAGCAAAACCTTTTGACCAACCTCAAATATTTTTCTTGAAATTTTATTATCATGAAAATCTTTGATTCTTGCTTTATAAATTTTAGAATTCTCATATGCATCATTTCTCAGTTCTTCAAGTTCATTGATTTGCAATTTGCGCAATTTTGAAGCTTCATCAAGGTTGAAGTTAAACATTTTGATTGCCCAATAAGCTTTATGTTCAAGTTCAACAGGTAAATGACAAGGTTTTCCATAAACTATCCTATAAGGAGACATGCCTAATGATATTTTGAAAGCAGTTCTATATGCCCAAAGTGTATCGGTAAGTCTAAGAGACCAATCTTTACGGTTTGGGTTAACTGTTTTCTCCAAAATTTGTTTTATCTCCCTATTTGCAAGTTCAACTTGTCCATTTGTCTGAGGATGATAAGGGGTTGCAACTTTATGTATGATTCCATATTTCTTCATTAAAGTTCTGAAAACTTTGTTACAAAAATGTTTTCCCCCATCACTGATAATAGATCTAGGAATTCCAAATCGACTTAAAATATTTTCTTTCAAAAATTTTATCACTATTTTGTGATCATTGTTTTGACAAGGAATTGCCTCGATCCATTTTGAAACATAATCTATGGCAACCAATATGTAAAGAAAATCAAATGATAATGGAAATGGCCCCATAAAATCAATACCCCAACAGTCAAAGATTTCAATCACTAGGATAGGGTGTAGGGGCATCATATTTCTCTTTGAAAGGGACCCTAACTTTTGACAATTTTCACAACTTTTGCAGAAAGTGTAAGTATCTTTGAAAAGAGTTGGCCAATAAAATCCACATTGCAAGATTTTTGCAGTAGTTTTCTTTACAAAAAAATGACCACCACATGCTTCTGAATGACAAAATTTGACAATATTACCTATCTCATTGTCAGGCACACATCTTCGAAAGATTTGATCCGGACAATATTTGAATAGGTATGAATCATCCTAATAAATTTTTTAACCTCAGTCAAAAATTTCTTTTATCTTGAGAGTTCTAATGTGATGGCATCTTTCTTGTTACAAGAAAATTAACAATGTCAGCAAACCAAGGTAAAATAGAAACGTTAAATAATTGTTCATCAGGGAAAGTGTCATTAATAGGTGTGGTTTGAAATGAGTCATCACAAATAAGTCTCGACAAATGATCAGCCACTACATTCTCTACTCCCTTTTTATCTCGAATAGTAACATTAAATTCCTGGAGTAAGAGAATGCACCTAATCAGTCTTGGTTTAGCATCTTTTTTTGACAAAAGATATTTCAAAGCTGCATGATCACTGAAAACAACAATTGGTGAGCCAACAAGATAAGATCGAAATTTATCCAACGCAAAAACTACAGCAAGTAATTCTTTTTCAGTTGTTGTATAATTCAATTGAGCACCATTTAAAGTTTTACTTGCATAGTAAATAACATATGATTTTTTATCTTTTCTTTATCCCAAGACAGCTCCAACAGCATAATCACTAGCATCACACATTATTTCAAAAGGTAAAGTCCAATCTGGAGGCTGCATGATTGGAGCAGACGTAAGCATGCTTTTAAGCTTAACAAAAGCATTTTCACAGTTTTCAGTCCATTCAAAAATAATGTCTTTTGTTAGAAGATTACACAAAGGTTTAGATATTATACTAAAATCTTTGATAAATCTTCTATAAAAACAGCATGTTCTAAAAATGATCTAATCTCCTTCACAGTCTTTGGTGTTGGCAAATTGACAATTAACTCAATTTTAGATTTATCAACCTCAATACCTTCTGATGATATAATGTGTCCAAGAACAATACCAGTTGTTACCATGAAGTGACATTTCTCCCAATTGAGCACAAGATTCTTTTCTTCACACCTGATCAAAATCTTTTCTAAATTAGATAAGCAATCATCAAATGAATTACCAAAAATAGAAAAATCATCCATGAAGACTTCAAGAAAACATTCAACCATGTCACTAAAAATACTAAGCATGCATCGTTGAAATGTAGCTGGTGCATTACATAATCCAAAAGGCATCCTTCGATATGCAAAAGTATAAAAAGGACATGTAAAAGTTGTTTTCTCTTGATCTTCAAGTGCAATTGCAATTTGGTTATATCCAGAATATCCATCTAAAAAGCAATAAAATTCACGTCCTGCAACTCTTTCTAAAATTTGATCCATGAAAGGTAATGGAAAATGATATTTTCTAGTGACTGAGTTGAGTTTTCTATAGTCAATGCACATTCGCCAACCAGTAACAGTCCTAGTTGGAATTAATTCATCATTCTCATTCTTGACTACAGTAACTCCAGATTTTTTAGGTACAACTTGAGTCGAACTTACCCATTTGCTATCAGAAATAGAATAAATGATTCCATTATCTAAGAGTTTAATAACTTCATTTTTTACTACTTCTTTCATATTAGGATTTAGCCTTCGTTGCATTTCTCTAGATGGTTTAGCATTTTCCTCTAGATAGATGTTATGTGTGCAAATGAAAGGATTAATACCTTTAATATCAGCAATGGTCCATCCTAAAGCATTCTTATGCATTTTCAGAGTTTCGATCAACTTACCTTCTTGATATGCATCGAGTTTGGAAGAAATTATTACTGAAAAAGTTTCATTCTCACCCAAGAAAGAGTATTTCAAATTAACTGGCAAAGGTTTCAATTCAACCACGGGAGCTTTAATACTTGATGGAATAGATTTTACTGTTGATGATGAAAGTTCTTCGAACCTTGGCTTCCAAAAATATTTTTCTTGTACCTGCAAAAATTCAGAGATAGTATTAGTGTGTTCCTTTTTATAAATACTTTCACTTTCAAAACAAGTCTCCAAAGAATCTGAAGAGTTAGTAGTAGTAAAGTATTCATGAACAAGTTCCTCAATTGAATCCACTTCATGTACTTCGACATCTTCTGCAGGTTGCATACAAACATTAAACACATTTAGTTCCAAAGTCATATTTCCAAATGATAACTTCAAAATACCATTTCTACAATTGATCAAAGCATTTGAAGTTGCAAGAAAAGGACGACCCAAAATGATAGGAATTTGTGTATGTGTTTGTGCAACAGGCTCTGTGTCCAAAATAATGAAATCAACTGGAAAGTAAAACTTATCAATTTGTACCAACACATCTTCTACTATTCCCTTTGGAACTTTAATCGAACGGTCAGCTAATTGGAGTACAACAGAAGTTGTTTTAAGTTCTCCCAAACCTAACTGTTCATAAACTGAGAAAGGTAGAAGATTTACACTAGCACCAAGATCAAGCAAAGCACGCTCTATTCTAGTGTTTCCTATGATACATGAAATGGTTGGACAACCTGGATCTTTGTACTTGGGTGGAGTGAATTGTTGAATAATTGAACTAACACTTTCAGTTAAAAATGCCTTCTTTTGTACATGATGTTTTCTTTTGATTGTACACAAATCTTTCAAAGATTTGGCATAAGGTGGAACTTGCTTGATTGCATCCAATAATGGAATATTAATCTTGACTTGTTTAAAAATTTCAAAAATTTCAGCATTTGAGTTCAATTTCTGAGTTGCTTGCAATCTTTGAGGAAAGGGTGCTGGAGGTAAATATTTTTCTTTTTCTTCATTTTCACGCTTACCTTCTTTAAACTTACCTTTATCGTCAAGACTATTTCCATTTTTTATTTCTGGAGGTGGATTAGAAACTTTCTCCTTGGGATGAATAGTCTTGTCAACAACTTTTCCATTCCGAAGAGTTGTAACTGAATTAGCCTCCTTGACTGCATTTTCACCTGAAGAAGAAACATGACACTGAGTAGAAGGATTAGGTTGAGGTTGAGCAGGAAATTTACCTTTTTCATGAGTACGCAAAGAAGTTGTCAGTGTTGAAAGTGTGCTTCTGATCTCATTGATAGCTTGTGAAGTCTGATTATTGATGTTTGTTTGTTCATGCATAAATGCTTGCAAAGTCTCCTCAATGGATTTTGTATGTGGAGGTGGATAAGAATGAAAGTTTTGTGGTTTTTGTGAATGCGGTGGTTGGGCACGGTTATCATCTCGCCAACTGAAATTGGGATGATTTCTCCATTGTGGATTGTAAGTTTCAGAATATGGAGAATGGAAAGGCTTTTTGAATGTGTTCATAAAATTTGCTTGTACTGGAAGGTTTGGACATTCATTGGTGGAGTGCCCCAAAAGTTCACAATTGCTACAAACTTCTTCCTCTTGCACAGATTTGATTTCCTTTACTTTCTTAAGTTCCATAGCTTCAACTTTTCTTGTTAAACTAGCAAGTCTAGCATTTAGATCATCTTCTTGACTAAGGTAATATTTTCCTTCATTACTATTAGCAAGATTAGATCTAATAGAACCTTCAGAAGAATTAACACTATGCCATGATTGAGAGTTTTCTGCCAAATGATCTAGGTATTCTAGGGCTTCATCAGGTTCCTTATCAAGAAACTCACCATTACACATTGTTTCAACAAATTGTTTTGTTTCAGGAGTTAAACCTTCATAAAAGAAACTAATTAAGCGCCATTTTTCAAAACCATGATGTGGGCATGAATTCAACAAATCTTTAAATCTTTCCCAACATTGAAAGAAAACTTCATTCGAATTTTGAGAAAAATTTTGAATTTGTCTTTTCAAAGCATTAGTTTTATGAGTTGGAAAGAATTTTTTCAAGAATTCAGCTTGCATTTCTTGCCAAGTACCAATTGACCTAGGTTTTAAAGAATTAATCCAATTTTTTGCTTTATCTTTTAAAGAGAAAGGAAATAATTTGAGCTTAACAATCTCATTTGTGCAAGTTTGATCATCAAAAGTGGCACATACTTTATCAAATTCTTTTAAAAGCAAGTAAGGACTTTCAGAGTCTAAACCATGGAAATTAGGAAGTAAAGGGATCATACCTGACTTGAATCGAAAATTATTTGCATTTAGAGGAAAAATGAAACAAGAAGGAGAAGAATTTCGAGGAGGTTGCAAGTAATAACGCATGGTACGCACCTGTTGATTCTTATTTTCATCCTGGACACTTTCATTTTCAGCCATGGTGGAAGTGTGTGGAGATGATTCAAACAAATTTCCAAATAAAGTTTTGGAATTATTTCTTACTAAACGTCGAGAATTATGACTACGATACCATATAACCATATATCCATAAAGAAAATAAACAAACTATATTTACAAAGGAAAAATATTAACAAACCTGAATACTTACCTTGCCTTCCCCGACAACGGCGCCAAAAACTTGCTACAACTTTTAAGGTTGCAAACCCAAGTGCAGGTTGTAGTAAGTAATAAATTTCTCGTGAGTCCGAGGTCGATCCACAGGGAAGTTGTTTGAAGAATTCAAGTTTATATTTATAAAAAGATGGAGTTTATGTGAATCAAAAATATATGAACAATTAATGTATGATGATTATGTGAATCAAAAATATATGAACTAAAGAAAAACCAAAGTAATAAAAGTACTGAGGATTAGGGATCCACTCTTGAGTTTTGGATAGATAAATGGTTATTTATTCTTTTTACCTCTATTAATTGCCACAATTGGAATCCATACATAATGAAGGTTCCAATGGGAAGATATTATCAAGTAACTCATGCAATAAGGTAATCATGATATTGTCTTACTATTGCAAATTATCTCTTAACGCCAACACTTATTTATAGGATCAAGCATTTATATACTTCTTCGTTAACAACAAATCAAGGTTTCACATTAGCAGTCGGTGGGGTAAAACCGTACAATAAGCTAAATGAACCCAAGTATTTGTTGTGCCATTGGAGATACATAAATCAAGAATCATCACAAAAATAAGTAGGGTTTAGATCAAAAATAATAATAATAATACAACATACTTAAACAATTTCTACCCTTATAACCATTTCTCTTCCTCCATCAAGAGATTCACCCTTTTTCCTCAGCAAAATGAAATTTAGAAAGACATAATAAAAGTAACAAAGACTAAAAATATAAGAGAAACTAGAGAATGCATTTCTATTACTACTAGAAAACTTACAATACAAACTAGATAACTTAGCCTAAAGAACCCCTCTACCCCCCTCCTCTTACAAGCTGAATACATGGCCTATTTATAGTACTTGGAGTAAGCTAGAGGCCAAAAAAATAATGGAGGGGTTAATCAAGTGGTATGCTAGTTGCCAAGAGTTGGTAAGTTGTTACACAAATTTCTCAACCACTGAATTGAATTACATTTTTCGGTTAGATACAGCCAGAGTTTGAAGATACGTAAAGAATAAAAATTGTAGATCTTTCAACAATGATATATTTTCATATATCTTTTGTCAAATTTGGTGATCGGATGAAGGAGATATGGTCAAATTACCGAGTCATGTCCAAGAGCCACCCTGTAACATCAGTAGCAACTTGCAGCCTATGGTTTTATCATTTCAACACATTTTCACACCATCTTGTCTTCATCAAACTTGTTTATTTACCTCTTGGGTATAACATATCCGAATTTTAGACCAAAATAAATTTGGGCTCAAGATATATAACCGAATTGGTAAAATAAGTCAATACTGGGCTGAACTCTGATCTGAATTTTGGTGATCCATTTTGTGTAATTACTTGGACGAATTTTTTGCTATCATCAAGACTGAATTGGGATGAGCCTCCAACATAAAAGTTGTACCTATATCTCTTGGATTTCAAATGAAACAAGCTTCAGGTCCATAGAGCTTTTGATCATGAAGTTATGCTCAAATTATAAAAACTGCACAAGTTTGAAAACATGCTTCCATTTATTCCCTAACACAAAACATTAATAAAACAAGAATATTAACAAGAATAAAGCAAGAAAAGTATAAAGGATTTGATATAAAAATATGTCAAAATATGCACTTATCAATAACTCTTATAACAAGTCCCTAAATAATAAAAATCAATTACACCATAGATATGTTGAAACATTTTTATATTTATTTTTATTTTTTTATTTTTTATTTTTCCTTGTTGCCACAGTAGGTTTCATAGGCATTTTGACATCCTTAGGCATATTTATTTACTCTCTATTTTTTACCACACTTAGATAACTTGTAGAAAAATATAACCATGCCATAAAGTTGCCAAAACTCACGGGTTTATGTCCCTAATTCAGTCCCCTTCACGGCACACCAAAATAGGTTTTCATACTTTAGCAGTTTTGAGTGTTTCTTCAATATCACGACCTATTTCGATTTCTAACCGATGAAAATTTATTCCAATACTCTTGAATCATCTATGAACATGTATATTATGATACTTATGGGTTTTATTCAACATACCATACACATTTGAAGCCTAAAACATAAGAAGACAACAAGGTGATAGTTTATGGCACGAGTGTTTTCTATCAAGTGTTTGCAACCAAAAACCCTTTCTTTGTACACCAATGCCTATCTAATAATATCCTAACATCTTTATAAATAATATTCAAAGCTTAATAAGCCATAAAGCCTCAATAGAATCGAAAACTAAGACCAAACCCGTAAGTTAAGCTCACCTTGCACAGTTTTCTACTTGAACTTGTTTATTACTCCTTCCCTTTGCTTGTTTTGCCTCATTCTTCATTTGGAATCACTTAGGACCTATTTAAAGAGATTTTTCTATGTATTTAGAAGATGAAATGTTGCAGAAAAAGGTTCAAGTCATGGCTGTTAGCTTAAGAATGAAGAATAGCTTGAGGTGCTAACTTGGAAAGTCTAAGCATGAGATGGTATAAGCTTGAGGTGGCATGTAGTGGTAAAATCTGATTTTCTCCCTTATTGTGCAACCCTAATCTTGTGTCTCTCACTTATTTTTATTTTATTGCTACCTATCTTATTCACCATTCATTTCCTTGGGTAATTCCTATATTCGTTCATTAGGTTATTCACCCGATAAATCACCGATTCTTGCCCGATTGATAAGTTAGTTCTCCAATAGTGTTATAAATCTATGAACCTAGTTATATAACATTTAAATTATAGTATTGTATGTATAGTTGTCCCAAGTATATGATTTAAATATACATATAATATTAAATTTTTTGATCGAACCAACTCACTTCCTATAAACTTTCCGATAACACCTTTCGCACTCCTAAGGTTACCATGTGTAAGCTAGCACTATTTACTATATTAATACCTAAATTTCCTCTTATATCAATATAAACTCAACCACTTAGGTTAGAAGATTCAATACCTAATACCGCGCGAGAGCTTCAAAATTAAGTTTAATATTCAAGAATATCGTATTAAATGAAATGAATTATGCAATATCAATATAAATGAAAATAGCATATAAAATTAGCACATAATGCATGAATCATATTGTCTAAGTGAGTAGTGTAAGGCTTAGGTATTACATTTATGTCCAAGCCCAAAAATTAAAGTGAATCACTTAAGAAGCCCCTTTCTTCCCCCTTCTTCTTCTTAGGCTTTGCAGCCTTCGAGTTGGATGTCTTTTTTTTATAGTGGACTCAGTTGTCTTCAACATGTTAACTAACTCATCAAGACTAGTTTTCATCTTATGCATGTTGAAGTTGACAACAAAGTTGTCAAACGATGGAGGAAAATATTGTAGGATGAGATTTAAATAAAATTCGTTATCCATAATAACTCCAAGTGACTCGAATCTTTATATCAGGCCTATTATTTTCAATCCATAATCATGGACTGAAGAGCCCTCCATCATACTGGTCTTGAAAAAATCCTTCGAGATATAATATCTCGCTTGCCTATATGTGCACCATATAACTCCTTCAGATGAAGGTAGATGTAGGCAGCATATGCCATATCCTCATGTTGCCTCTACAACTCATTTCACATTGATGTTATGATATAGCATCAAGCTTGCAGATCATCATCAACAAGTTTGTGATCATTTGCAAGCTCCTTCTTAGTGGCGTCTACTAGCTAGACCAGTAGCAAAATCATATTAATTATGTAATCTCTCTTTTTAGACTGTAAAACAATATGAAGGTTCCTTAACCAATTGACATAGTTGGGACTAGTTAGTTTATTGGTGTCCAGAATTGATGCAAGTTTATTTTTAGCCATTTTATACACAATCTACAAAATTTAAATGAGTCAGAAAATTAGCATGCTTTCAATAACATATTCATTTATAACAAGGTTTTTAGCAATAAATGTCTCTCACTATTTTATTCGAATTCCATCACACTAAGGATAATTCGAGAAATCATATTTCTTAGTAGGCTTGAGGCTCAATCAATATGTCATATGCCCCAATTTTATGAGCCCTTAAAATATATTGAAAGGTAGTTAACTTTTAAAGATCACATCTCCTTACCTCACTTCTTTCCATATACCCCAATTTTATGAGCCCATATGTTATTAAGTATCAAGCAAGATCCATCAAACCTCCATGTAGATGGAGCATAAAAACGTTCCATGACTCATGGCCAGCATAGAGATGTGTCTATGCCATGAGCATCATTATGCTTAGTAGAGATCATAGCTTTCCATTACAAGGTTATTCCACGACTTATGGCTAATGATAAAGTAAGGTAGCATCGGCATGTCGTCTATTTGATGGCAGGCACGGATTATTAGGTCTAACATAATTTTATCCATATTTGCTTGAAATTAGAATTTCAAAAAATTCTTTTACTTGATTTTAATTCAAGTGTGATTAATTTATTTTAACCAAGACTTCATCACTTTTAATCTTAGTTTATTTAATGTGTTTGCATTCAATTGATGCAAACATATCATTTGAAAATATTAAATAAACCCTGTGTGTGCATCTAATGCATACATAACTTGGATGATCATGGGTCAATCCTATGCAATCCATTTGAGCTAAAAATAGATTTAGGTCAATCTAAGGGTAATAAAATAAAAATAGGAACTAATTTCTATTACATGAATATATCCCATACATTCTTGGATTTTCTCTTGATCGTGACTACCTAGTCTTAGGTGAATTAGTGAGTGATCTTATTTTAATTATGAATACCATACACGTAATTTCCTTCCATCTTCTAATCTCCCGATTGAGTATATGGTATGAATTAATAGTCGAAACTATAATTGCTCAATAACGTAATTCCATTTTAAGTTTCAATAACTCATGATTAATCATTAGAAAATCTCGTCTAACATTCATCTTGCCTTGACAAAAAACTTCTGAGTTATGAGCTATGAAAATATAGAAGATTCACTTGTTTTGCCAGACAAGTGACGGATCCTTTATTGGTCACTTATTAACCTCCATATGAATACAACATCCAACGTAACCCCTTTGTGATTGTCAGGCAATCAGAAGATACATTAAAATAGAACATGACATGCATAAGGCTACCATGGTGTCTCAAGTCCGAGGACTAATTATGTACTATCGTAACTTGGAAATTCTTATTTTGATAAATAATATTTCTAATGGAGAATTTCCAGTGGGCTTGTTTAGTGAACTTGTTCTCTAATAAATACCTGCATACATACACTAGCATCACTATGCTGATGTCCATGGAGTCAGACATTCTTCTCATGCAAGCATGCATCTTATGCGCGAGTCTATTGGGCTATTCGATGTCCTATCTCAATAAGTTCTCGACTCGGAACAAATTTAAGATTGAAGCCATAGAGGCATATTCCATGATCACTATCAAATGAGTGACCATGGCCCGTAGCTAAATTTGGTTTAGGGTCTTTATCTAATTATTGTATCTAATTAAAGATAAAGAAATTTGCCTATTATTAATAAGATTTGAGAAATATTATTTTTGCAAATACAAGAATATAAAAGATACCCAGTCTAATTGGCACGCCGGATAATACTCTAATAGTAAACTCCTTACCTTTAGATACAGTACCCAATGTAATCCCTCGCTACTCTCTTTTGTATTTTGTATTTCTAGATGTAGAATTAGAAAAACCTTAGTTATTGCGATTGAATTTTTCACACTACAAACAAACCCTAACCTAACCCCACCACCTTGCTACTCTCTCTTGCATTTCTGTATTCCAAGATGTAGAATCCTAAAAAATCTTATTATTGCTATTGAAGTTTTTAGAATACAAGCCCCAAGCCATCCCTACTCTCTCGTTACTCTCTCTCTTATTTTTGTAATTTATAATGTAGAATTGGAAAAACCCTATCTTTTGCTACTAAAAATTTCACACTACAAACCCAAAAGTGAAAGAGAAAATATAGTGAAACTCATCATTGATTGAACTATGTACAATAGGGTTTGATTTCTATGCTCTGCAACTCCATTGAGTTGGGGAATAGTAGGAGGAGTCTATTGTGAGAGAATCCCATTCTCACTTAGATAATCTAGAAACTTTAAACTTAAGTATTCATCTCCTCCATCAGATCGAAGAGCTTTGATACTTAATCCAATTTGTTCTCTACTTCATTTCTTAATTCTTTTAACCTTTCAAAGACTTCAGGCTTATACCTCAAGACGTGCATATAACCATACCTAGAGAAATCTTCGATAAAGGTTATGAAGTAGTTACAAGTGTCTTGGGCACTAACATTTAATAGTCCATTAATATCTATGTAGATCCCCTAAGGTCAAGCAATTGCGCCAACTTGCTGATGCTCTTTTGAGGAATATGAACTAATATAGCATGACAAAATTTTATGGAACTATGATTTTGAAGAATGAGGTTTTGGGGAGTAATCATATACAAATCATTTATCAATGCACCAGTAAAGATTAAAGAGAATTCTTTAAAAATAGAACAACTTCTATTTTTTATTAAAAACTTTAAACTTTCTTTATCCAAAATTGGAATAGAGATAATGATTCTAATCAACTCTGGTACACCTTAGCTCTATTATCCATGTGTAGGACTGTATGTCCTCCACATAGCTTTTTATTTCTCACCATCATCTGCAAATCATTGTGCAGATGTGAACCACAATTGGTAACCAATACCCAAAAAGCAATGTTAACTGATAAGTTAACTTCAACAAAGTATATACCTGAACCCTTTAGTCTTGCAAGATACTACTTGCAGATCCTCTTTTAATGCCCATTTTCTCTGCAATGGTTGCACTTGTCATTGGCATTGTTGGAACCTTTTGAAATCCCTCCCTTGGCCTTCAAGTTGTTAGTTTTTGAGGAACTTTTTCCTTCCCTCCCCTCCTCTTGGGCTTTACAATCATTAATTTGGATAAGGACCTAATCAACAAGACCGGCTTGTCCATTTTCATAGTGTCCTTAGCTATTTTCAACATGTTGACTAGCTTAGTGATGCTAGTCTCCATCTTATGCATGTTGAAGTTGACAACAAATGTGTTAAATGATTGAAGCAGAGATTGCAGGATAAGATGCACAAAGAGTTTGTTGTCTATATTGACCCCAAGAGACTTGATCCTTTCTATCAGGCCTATTATCTTCAGCCCATGATCATGAACTGAAGAGCCCATCCTACAGGTCCTAAAAAGCTCTTTCAAGGTCTGGTATCTTATCTGCCGAGTATGTTCACCATACAACTCTTATAGGTGAATGAAGATCACATACGCGTGCGTATGGCCCTTATGTTGCCTCTACAACTCATTCGACAATGATGCCATCATATAGCATCGAACTTGAAGATCATCATCGACTTGATGTGGATACTCTGCAAGACATATTAACTTTTCATCAATACTATAGTTATAGTTTTAATAAAAGTTGCTCTTTTTGGCTATAAAAGAAAGAACTTGAATTCATTTATTGTTTTATTTTATTTTAACCACACCAAATACATAAATCAAAACTGAGTACATCTGTTTACAAAACTATAATAGAGCAGCTTATTTAAAAATAAAACAGAGTTTTCATAATAGGCTACAAAATAACTCGAAGAATGGTATATGAACAAATCTCTGTTTGACCACTCTGGAGACTGAGTCAACCTCTAAATCTATATATTTCCACCTGCATCACATGAATCTAATTAGTTAAAGGCTTAATAAGGTGAAACTGATGCAATAACAAATAGCATACATGCAAATCTCATAAATTATTAAATGCATTATTCAATTTAATAACTTTCATTCATAAATTATTCTTTAGGAACCTTGAAGTGTGGTACCTAACTAATAGTAATAGACCGTGGTTTGTGGAACCTGTTCATAATCATTAGCCAATAAGAGAAATAATATGGGGTTTCCATACTTTGTTTTTGAACCTCAGGTTTTAGTTGTATTCTGTCTCATTCATTGTGCCTTTCCTATTTCGGTTTTTCAACCTCAAGTATTTGCCACCATTTGTTGGATCCTCTGATCCCTCCCGCGTTCCTTGTCTACCCAACTATCAATCAAGTACCATACTTTGTTTTCAAAAACCTCATTATATTCTCAATAGTATCATGCTTCATGAGCCATAAATGCATCAAACATAACATCATTTGAAAAATAATGACTATCATATTTAAACACGAACAACATTATATGATTTTTTTGATACAACAAATGAAAGTTTCAACTTACCTCAAGTCCGCTTTATGCTAAGTGAAAATGCCAATCTCTTTGGAACATGAGATGTGTTAAAGGCATAATATAATCAAATCATGTACCTTTCAATATCCTTTTAATAAATTAAAAAATCTATTCTAATTAAAATTATATACACTTTTCAATCATTTGTAAACAATTCCATATTAATTACATGACCTCAAAAATAATGCATATTCCATATTTTACTACTAATTCAAGACATTAAACATTATGGCAGCCACTAAATCACTAATAATTCAAATATAAATATTAGGGCAGCCCCTAAAACTTGCACACAATCCAAATTATCTAGATTAATTTGGAATTAAACTCCAAAATCAATGGTTTTCAAGTTTAAAAGGGTAGAAACTTGTTCTACTTTGTGTTCTATGGATTCCTATAGAGTGTAGAAATTTGAGAGAAACTTACAGAAGAAGGGCTGGCCATTTTTTAGGAGCTTAAACAAGAAAATATGGCTAAAATGACTTCTTTGAGATTTCTACGAGAGGTAAGTGGAGGGTGATGATTGGTTGCATCATGCTTGGTGTCTTCTTATGCTAAAAGCCACGTTTATGAGCTACGAAGATGACAAAACTTGATGCTTTGGTGTTAAAATCAAGTGTAATGTGGTTTAGAATGATTTCATGCAACCTAGTTAACCTACAAATCAAATTGCACCATTTCGCATACTTTTAGTTCTTAGCCAAATGTGATATATTTAAAGTAAATATTTAAGTAAACAATCACTTTAGCATATAATTAAAATGGAGTTATACAAATAAATCATTTAATTGCCAATCAACACATCAATCTTTCTTAAGTGAGATACTGAGCTTTTCACTACAAAAAGACACTTAAGAAATATGTTAAATCAAGAAACAAAAGTTTGATCTCATATTTCAAGTATTAATGCATGTTAAAGCATGACTGGAGCATATATTAATAATTATTCATGTTCGTGCAATCATGCTACTTGTATGCCATAATCCGATAATGCGTAGTGATTAGATGTATATTCATAAAAGATGTTTATTATTGGATATGTTAAAGAGAATTGAGTATTACAATCCTTCATTTCTTACAAAAATTTCATCCTCAAAATTTGACGTACCAAATAAATCTGGGTACTTGTTTTGCATTTTTCTTTTCTTTCCTACGTGGCCTCTTCTATAGAATGATTCATTCATAATACTTTAAGAAGTCAATCTTTTTTGTTCTAACTCTTTTTCCTTCCAATCAAAAATTTGAATTGGTTTCTCTTCATAAGCTAAATCAGAAATCAATTCTAATGGTTCATAACTAAACATATGAGAGGGGTTTGAAATATACTTCCTCAACATAGACACATGGAAAACATTGTGAACACTAGAAAATGACAGAGGTAAGGCTACTCTATAAGCTTTATCATCAACCCTTTCGAGAATCGTAAATAGGCCGACACCTTAGGCTGAGTTTTCCTTTCTTTCCAAATCTCATGACACCTTTCATGGCAGCTACTTTTAAGAACACGTGATCCCCAATGGCAAACTCTAGATCTTTTCTCCATTTGTCTGCATAACTTTTTTGTCTACTTTATGCGATCTTCATTCTCTCTCGTATCTTCTCCACTACCTTAGCAGTATGTTGAACTATTTTTGAACTAAGTAGGCTTCATTCTCTAACTTCATCCCGATGAATTGGAGATCTATATTTCTTTCCATACAATGCTTCATAATGCGCCATTCTAATTATTGATTGATAGTTATTATTAAGTAAACTCCACTAATGGAAGCTTCATATCCCAATTCCCATGAAAATCTTACACACAAACTCTTAATATATCCTCTAATATCTGAATAACCTTCTTTGATTGCCCATCACTTTGTGGATGAAATACTGTACTGAATGCAAGTGTCGTTTCTATGGCACTGTTAGAGTAGGATGCCCACCGCCCCAATTGGATTGGGTGTATTATACTCTTTTTCTTTGTAAAGACAATCTTATTAGGAATCATATTAATAAAAGACATTTTCTTTATCTTATGTCTTCCATTTTTTATTTCTGCACATTAGATAAAGTCCTTATACCAAATTTAGCTGCGGGGTATGGTCGCGCATATGATGGTGATCATGGAGCATGCCTCTAAGGCTTTGGGCTTAAATAAGTTTTGAGTCAAGAGTTTTTTTAGATAGGACATCAAATAACTCAGTAAGACTCACACATATGATACATGCACATGAGATAATGATATCACATTCCATTGGCATTAGCGTAGAGACGCAAGTACATATATGTGGTTGCTCATTAGGAAATAAGTACACTGAACATAGTCCGCAAGAAATTCTTAGCTGGAGGCTTTGCCTATCAAAATAAGAATTTTTGTATTGCGATAGTACACAACTAGTCCTCGAACTTGAGGCATGATGGTAGCCTTGTGTGCATCCTACAACACATTGATATATCTTCTGATTGCTTGACAATCATAAATAGAGTATGTTGGTGTTGCATTGGTGTGCATGGAGGTTTGTCAATGGCCAACATAGAATTCGATACTTGCATTTTAAATAAGGGAATCTCCTATATTTTCATAGTTCATGATTCAAAGACCTTGGCCAAGGTTGGAAGAATCGTGATTCATCAAGAATTATTGGAACTTGAAATGGGATCATAGTTATTGATCATTTAAGGTTTTGACTTATAATCCATACCCTAGATTCAATCGGGAGATTAGTTGTTGAAATAATTGTTCATATATGGTACTCGCAATTGAAATAGGTTTACTCACTATTTTACCTAAGACTAGTTTGTCATGATTACTTGCTAGGAATTTTCATAGATAGTGAGGTTCTTGGAATTAAGGAGTTGATTCCAAACGGATTAATTAATTGGATTAATTCTAGATATTGCTATTAAAATTTTTAAACTACAAAAAAACCCTAGGCCATCCCTACCCCTTGCTACTCTCAAGGTGTGTTTTGTATTCCAAGATGTAAAATCCAAAAAATCCTAATTATTGCTATTGATGTTTTCACACTACAAATCCTAAGCCATCCCCACCCTCTCACTACTTTCTCTCATGTGTTTGGTAATTCAATATGTTGAAAAAAAACCCCTAGCTTTTACTATTGAGATTTTCACACTCAAACCCTAGGTAACCCCCACTCCCTCACTACTCACTCTTGTGTTCAGTATCCTTAGATGTAAACTTGCAAAAAACTCTAGTTATTGATAATGAAATTTTCACACTACAAACCTTAGGCCTCCCCCACTCCTTACCTACTCTCACGTGTGTTCTGTATTGTAAGATGTGCAATTTGAAAAAATTATAGTTATTGTGTAAAATTTTCCCACTACAAATCACATACCACCCCCACCCTTTCGCTATTCTCTGTACTGTGTTTTGTATTTTGAAATGAAAAATCTAAAAAATCCAAATCTTTGCCCCTACAATGTTTACGCTGCAAACCTTAGGCCACTGTAGCCCCTTCCTACTCTCTCTTGTGTTCTGTATTCCAAGATGTACAATCTACTAAATCCTAATTATTGCTATTGAAATATTCATACAAACCCCTCACACCCCCACACTATCGCTATTCTCTCTCTTATGTTTTATAATTCAAGATGTAGAATTCAAAAAATCTAAGCTTTTGCTTTAGAAATTTTCACATTACACTCTTGAGGCCACCCCACCCCTCGCTATTCTCTCTTGTGTTTTGTATTCCATAATGTAGAATCCAAAAAACTCTAGCTATTGCTATTAATATTTTCACACTACAAATAAACCCTAGGCCACCCCCAGTCCTCGCTTCTTGCTCTTGTATTTTGTATTCCAAGATAAAGAATCTAAAACCCTAGTTATTGACATTGAAAATGGATAATTATTTTTGAATTTTAAATTGATACCAAATCAAATATTGTAGCCATATTTTGCATATATGTTAATATAATGTCTTATTCGTAACTCAATATGTCAGCTAACTTAATGTATTACGCATCAATTTATGGCACAATCTTTTCTTGTTATATACCTAATAATATTAATATTCATTATATTCTTTATACGCATAGAAAATAGTACTAATACACACCTAAATGCATAAGTATATATATCCTTAAAGTAAACCAATAAAAGAAAAACATTTGTATGATTATTATAATAATATCATTTACAATCAAAAAAGAAGATTCAAAATAATGCTAATACAACTCTAAAAAATAATTACTATTCAAAGAAAATTTAGGGAATTTTTTCCACATAAATTTTCACGTCCAATCACCATTTCATAAAAAATAACAAATCACATCAACTATCATCATTACACTTTTATCCAACATCCAATCCCTCTCTTAAAATCAATTCTTCTTTTTTGAATTTTTTTTCACTATTCTCCCCAAAATGAAAATGAACAGAATAAAAGGACAATCAATCTCACCTAAATTTTTTTTTTCTCATGTTGTGATGGCTGAAAATCAGAGTGCTTAGGATAAGGAATTTGTCTTCAATTTTTCTATTTGTATGGAGGCTACAAGAATTAGGCCTAGTTTTAGCCTCACATGTTTCATTGGTTGTTTGGAAAGTTAAACTTTTCTAACAAACCAAATCCATTTGAATTCAAAATCCCTCCCTCACTTATCTATAAGTTGATAAAATATAGGCTTGAGATTGCCTTAAATTTTCATCCCCTTATCTCTTCCACATTCATTGAATCTATCCTATAAATTCAACCTTGGTATATTATATCAATTAAATAAATAAATAAGAAAATCCAATTTTCCTATATAAATTATTTCTTCTAATAATCTAAGTGGGGTTCTACTAATGAGCTATTTTAAGTTGGGCTTGGACTTCTGATAAGTTGGTTTTATACCAATAATTCAAATACTTTTTGATTATCATTTGATTTGTTTTCAAATGTTTTTGTTATTTTTTATACATTTAGTTTGAAATCTTGTAGGTAATGACAAAAGGAGAAGAAAATGAAAGAAACCAAAAACTTGGTTGAAATATTGAAGAATCTGAATTGTGGAGCTATTGATGGCAGTTTTCGTATTTCAATCATAACTCTATGCTCAAATATCATTTTCTTGATTCATGAACCAATAGAAATCCAAGAGATATATCTATAACTTCTATGTTTGCCACAAAATCCAATTATGTCGATCTCAATGAGAAAAACTGAGTTCAAGAGTTAGCACTAGGCTGATATTTTTTGCTATGAAATATCTTGGTATTTCAGGAATAACTATCTCCACATATGTCGTATTTAATTGATTCAAGTACTTATGGAAATCCAAGACATACAGATACAATTCTTATGAAGATACCAAAATCCTGTTCGCCCTAGAAAGTCAGTTTAAAAAGGCTACAGTTGTTGAAGACAGAATGTTCAGTGCCTAGCTATTCCTAGTTGTCAAGTCAATGCGTACATGTTGCCGCGTGGAGAGAAAGGGCAAATTGGGTTTTTTGCCCTCTTTAGGGCTTCTCCTATATGATTTTAAGGACCCCAAAGAGACTCTAAAGGCATTCTGGACATGAGAAGGTATTCTTGGATAGAAAGGTGTTGTTGGATAGAGACCTATTCTTAGAAGAGAAAGAGAGTTATTCTCGGAGACAAGGAGAGTTTCAGCTATTCCCCTCACTTCACAAATTGGTGAACAATTTTCTTATTCTTTCTTATGTATTTTTTGAAGTTATGTTCATACATGATGGACTAAACTTTTCTTTCTAGAGGATGATGTAACCTTATTTGTCCTATGTTTTGAATTCCAAACAATATTAGTTCAAATTATTCATCTTGTTTAGTATTGCATCTTGATTATTTGACCATTAATTGAGAGTGTTTGATGTATGAGATTCGATACTTGAGAGAGGAAAGATCATACATGATCATAAAGATAACATAATATAGGAATCATAGAGTTGAGAAGCTTATGAAACCTTTGATGTTTTGAAGAAGAATTCATTGAACTTTTTGTAGAGTTTTATTCTTGAGTTTTGATAGAGATATTGAAATCGATATTATAACTCATAATCAATTCGACACTCAAGAGAGGGAATTGATGAGCTTAGGAATTTTTAACGTACATGTGTTGTTGACTTGAATTGGTATATTTTAGAAGGAAGAACATAGGTGATAATTAGGTGAGTCATTCCTCTAGAATTTCTTGCTCATAAGATGTTTATTGTATTACTTCTAAGAACTCACTTTTGTCATTTGCTCGAGGACAAGCAAGGGTTAAGTGTGGGGGAATTTGATAGGTGCATATTTTGACATATTTTTATATCAAATCCTTTATACTTTTCTTGCTTTATTCTTGTTAATATTCTTGTTTTATTAATGTTTTGTGTTAGGGAATAAATTGAAGCATGTTTCCAGACTTGTGCAGTTTTTGTAATTTGAGCATGACTTCATGATCAAAAGCTCTATGGACCTGAAGCTTGTTTCATTTGAAAGCCAAGAGATAGAGGTACAACTTTTATGTTGGAGGCTCATCCCAATTCAGTCTTGATGATAGTAGAAAATTTGTCCAAGTAATTACACAAAATGGATCACCAAAATTCGGATAAGAGTTCAGCCCAATATTGACTTATTTTACCAATTCGGTTATATATCTTGAGCCCAAATTTATTTTGGTCTGAAATTAGGATATGTTATACCCAAGTGGGGGAGTTTCTTTTAGAAAAAAAAAAGAAAAACAATAAAAAAAAGGTTGCAAAGTGCTACAAGTTGCAACTAAAAATGAGATGTTGCAAGATGAATAAGAGGGGTCAAATTCAATAACAATAATAGACTCCAGTGTGAAATTTGTGGAGTTGGAGAATTCTTCATCGATAAATTTTATGTCTCTAATTCCATGAAGTTTTTAAAACCTTTGTTGCATCCTATCCTTTTATTTCTTAGCTACATTACCACCCTTTGGCCCCATTACAACCATTGTTGAAGACCTTTTGATTTCGTGTGGTGCCTTCAGTGTAGCGGAGATTTGCACCAAAGGAAGAGCCTATGATGTTTAACTTTTCTGTTAGAGATTGGGTGATGATTTTTGTAAGGTTTTATGAGAATTCACTTATTTGAAACATGCATAGTTTCATCACTATTGACATTAACTGTCCACACACACACTTGAGTATGATTATTGTGGAAATGTATTGATTTTTGAATGACTAAGAGTTAAACTCAACACTTGTTTGATTTTATTTCCATATTACTTTGTTGCTTCATGAGAATAAAAGTTGGAAGATAGTTATTATAGGTGTTTGTAGGTATCACTATTGGAAACCTTCACGAGACTACAACTCGTCCTCTCTGGGCCACTTAGGGGTTTAAAGGCTTGTTGCATATCCTAAATAAAATCGTGATTTCCTACGAAAGTGGATTAGTTTATGTTTGTTTTAAACTTGCTCGAGGACAAGCAAGGGTTAAGTGTGGGGGAATTTGATAGGTGCATATTTTGACATATTTTTATATCAAATCCTTTATACTTTTCTTGCTTTATTCTTGTTAATATTCTTGTTTTATTAATGTTTTGTGTTAGGGAATAAATTGAAGCATGTTTCCAAACTTGTGCAGTTTTTGTAATTTGAGCATGACTTCATGATCAAAAGCTCTATGGACCTGAAGCTTGTTTCATTTGAAAGCCAAGAGATAGAGGTACAACTTTTATGTTGGAGGATCAGCCCAATTCACTCTTGATGATAGCAGAAAATTCGTCCAAGTAATTACACAAAATGGATCACCAAAATTTGGATCAGAGTTCAGCCCAGTATTGACTTATTTTACCAATTCATTTATATATCTTGATCCCGAATTTATTTTGGTCTAAAATTAGGATATGTTATACCCAAGAGGTAAATAAACAATTTTTATGAAGACAAGATGGTGTGAAAATATGTTGAAATGGTAAAACCATAGGCTACAAGTTGCTGCTGATGTTACAGGGCAGCTCTTGGACATGACTCGGTAATTTGACCATATCTCTTTCATCCGATCGCCAAATTTGACAAAAGATATATGAAAATATATCAATGCTGAAAGATCTACAATTTTAATTCTTCACGTATCTTCAAAATCGGGCTGTATCTGACCGTAAAATGTAATTCAATTCAATAGATGAGAAATTTATGTAACAACTTACCAACTCTTGGCAACTAGCATACCACTTGATTAACCCCTCTATTATTTGTTTAGCCTCTAGCTTACTCCAAGTACTATAAATAGGCCATGTATTAAGCTTGTAAGAGAAGGGGGGTAGAGGGTTTCTTTAGGCTAAGTTATCTAGTTTGTATGTTTTCTAGTGTTGTAAGTTTTTTAGTAGTAATAGAAATGCATTCTCTAGTTTCTCTTATATTTTTAGTCTTTGTTACTTTTATTATGTCTTTCTAAATTTCATTTTACTGAGGAAAAAGGGTGAATCTCTTGATGTAGGAAGAGAAATGATTATAAGGGTAGAAATTGTTTAAGTATGTTGTATTATTATTTTTATTTTTGATCTAAACCCTACTTGTTTTGTGGTGATTCTTGATTTATGTATCTCCAATGGCACAACAAATACTTGGGTTCATTTAGCTTATTGTACGGTTTTACCCCACCGACTGCTAATGTGAAACCTTGATTTGTTGTTGACGAAGGTGTACATAAATGCTTGATCCCATAAATAAGTGTTGGCGTTAAGAGATAATTTGCAATAGTAAGACAATATCATGATTACCTTATTGCATGAGTTACTTGATAATATCTTCCCATTGGAACCTTCATTATGTATGGATTCCAATTGTGGCAATTAATAGAGGTAAAAAGAATAAATAACCATTTCTTTATCCAAAACTCAAGAGTGGATCCCTAATCCTCAGTACTTTTATTACTTCGGTTTTTCTTTAGTTACATCATACATTAATTGTTCATATATTTTGATTTACATAAACTCCATCTTTTTAGAAATATAAACTTGAATTCTTCAAACAACTTCCCTGTGGATTGATCTCGGAGTCACGAGAAATTTATTACTTACTACAACCTGCACTTGGGTTTGCAACCTTAAAGTTGTAGCAAGTTACAACAATCCACCACATTCCAACCCTCAAGTAGGTGAGAAGGCATCTTTGGAGGATTTGATCAGCACTTTCATTGGCAAGACAAGAGCCCGATTTAATAGTCATTGAGATTTAATTGGAGCAGCTAGCTTCAAGTTTATGAGCTCAAATGAAATCAATGGAGACTCAAATTGGACAGCTTGCTACTGAATTTAATTCTAAAAAACATAAAGAAAACTTTCCAAGTGATACGGAAATCAATCCAAGGAGCATTGCAAAGCTATCTAACTTCGAAGTGGAACTAAAATCAAGGGGCCAAAAATGAAACATTCTAACATTGTTGAGCCAATGGAAAGTACTTCTGGTCAAAGTCTTATGGAGGAACAACCAAAGGAAGAAGAAAGGTAATCAAATGAACAAACAGGGGCTAAGAAGCTAAAATCTACTCCAAACTTTGAAACTTCTAAATTTAATATTTCTATTCCTTTTTCACAAAGATTTCAAAAGAAAAAGATTGATTCACAATTTGCAATATTTTTGGAAATCTTTAAGAAAATTCATATTAATATTCCTTTTGCAGATGCTCTTGAGCAAATGCCCAACTACGCCAAGTTCATGAAAGATGTGATGTCAGGAAAAAGGTGATTAGTGTAGTTTGAAACTGTGAATCTCACAGAAGAGTTTAGTGCCATTATACAGAAAAAACTTCCTCAAAAAATGAAGGATCTAGGGAGTTTTGCTATTCTTTGTACCATAGGAGGATCTTTCTTTGATAAAGCATTATGTGATCTTGGAGCAAGTATTAATTTGATGTCACTTTCTATTTTTAGGAAACTAGGAATTTGAGAAGTCAAGCCATCCACTATCACCTTGCAATTGGCATATAGGTCTCTCACCTATCTAAGAGGAGTGGTTGAAGATGTAATGGTAAAAGTGGATAAATTCATATTTCCTGTAGATTTTGTGGTGTTAGATATGGAGAAAGACCAAGAAATTCCTTTAATTCTTGATCGACCATTCTTTGCTACAAGGCGTGCTTTGATTGATGTGCAATGCAGTGAATTAACTCTAAGAGTTAATGAGGATGAAGTGCTGTTTAACATTTACCATGCATTGAAGTTTCAAGAGGAACCACATACTTGCAATATGATTGAAATGTTAGAAACTTGCTTGCATGACATTTTCTCAAATAAATTCCTACCGAACCTTTAGAGCAATGCATTATTCATTCCATAATGCAAGGTAATCACCATGATATTGATAATGAGGATTTAATGCATTACTTGCTCTTTCTTGAATCAAGAGAGGTAGAGTTGAAGAAGGATAAATGCAAGGAAGTAATAGTAGATATAACAATCAAGAAACAAATAATATAATTGGAGTTGAGAGCACTTCTCGAGCATTTGCAGTATGAATTTCTAGGTGCTAACAACATTTATTCAGTAATTGTTTCAGCATCCTTATGTACTTTAGAGGTTGAAAAGTTGCTTCATATTTTAAGAGAGCATAAATCTGCTATTGGTTGGTCAATTTTTGATTTAAAAAGTATTAGTCCTTCAATTGTCATGCATAAAATCTTAATGGAAGAATCTTACAAACTATCTATTGAACATCAACGTAGACTAAATCCTGCAATGAAAGAGGTTGTAAGAAATGAAGTCTTGAAATGGTTAAATGCTGGAATTATTTATACAATTTCTGATAGTTCTTGGGTGAGGCCAGTTCAAGTAGTTCCAAAAAAAGAGTGGCATGACCATAATTTAAAATGATAATAATGAACTAATACCAACAAGAACGGTCACAGCTTGGCGAGTATGTATTGATTATAGAAAACTCAACAAAGCTACTCGTAAGGACCATTTTCCCCTCTTATTTATTAATCAAATATTAGATCAACTTGCAAGGTATCAATACTATTGTTTTCTTGATGGTTATTCAGGGTACAATCAAATTATCGTAGCACCTAAAGATCAAGAAAAAACAACATTCATTTGCCCTTATGGTACTTTTGCTTTTCGAAGAATGTCATTTGGATTATGCAATGCCCCAGCCACATTTCAAAGATGCATGATGGCAATTTTTCATGATATGGTGGAAAACATAATGGAAATTTTTATGGATGATTTTTCAGTTTTAGGCTCCTCATTTGATATATGTCTACATGATCTTTTTCTTGTTTTGAAGAGATATGAGGAGACTAATCTTGTTTTAAATTGGGAAAAGTTCCATTTTTTGTTAAGAAAAGGTATTATTTTAGGTCACCGAGTGTCCTCCGAAGGACTTGAGGTAGACCGAGCAAAAATTATTGCCATTGAAAAACTTCTACCACCACTCAATGTGAAAGTTATTCATAGTTTTTTGGGACATGCAGGATTTTATAGAAGATTTATTAAAGATTTTTCAAAAATTATAAATCCTTTGTGCAACTTTTTGGAAAAAGATAAGCTATTTGATTTTAATAATGATTGCGTACAGGCCTTTGATTACATCAAGAAGGCTCTCATTTCAGCTTCTATTATCGTGGTACTAGATTGGACCCAACCATTTGAACTTATGTGTGATGCTAGTAATTATGCAGTTGGAGAGGTGTTAGGACAAAGAAGAGATAAATTTTTTAGGGTTATTTACTATGCAAGTCAAACATTTAATGATGCCCAACAAAATTACACCACCACTGAAAAAGAATTATTAGCTGCTGTTTTTGCATTTGATAAATTTTGTGCTTATCTTATAGGTACCAAGGTGATATTGTATACCGATCATGCTGCTATTAGGTACCTCTTTGCTAAAAAGGATGCAAAACCAAGGCTAATCCGATGGATACTCCTCCTTCAAGAATTTGATCCAGAAATCAAAGATAAGAAATGAAGTGAAAATATGGTGGCGGATCACTTATCGAGGTTGGAGCAGAACAATGAGAACTTTGAATGGCCAATTAAAGAATTTTTCCCAGATGAGTTTATTTTGGTAATCAATGATAATTTACCTTGGTATATAGATTTTGTGAATTATCTTGCAGGTGGATTATTGCCCTTGGACCTCACATATCATAAAAAAAAATTCTTACATGATGTGAAATCATATATATGGGACGATCCATTGCTCTTCAAAAGGTGTTTAGATTTTGTGATTCGAAGATGTATTCTAATGGAGAAAACAAATGAAATTCTAAAGTATTGTTATTCATCCCCATGTGGAGGTCATTTTAGATCTACAAGGATAGCTTCTAAGGTATTGCAATATGATTTTTATTGGCCAACTTTGTTTAAGAATTATTATGCTTTTGTGTAGACATGTGACCATTGTCAAATGGTTGGAACAATTACTAGATGCCATGTTTAGAGGATTGACTTTATGGGACATTTCCTCCATCAAATAGTCGATCATACATTTTGCTTGCTATGAATTATATCTCCAAGTGGATAGAAGCAATTGCCACACCTACTAATAATGCTAAGATAGTACTTAAATTCTTGCAAAAACATATTGTCACTCATTTTGGCACGCCTACAACAATTGTAAGTGATGAAGGTTCTCATTTTTGCAATAAAATGTTTAATAACCTTCTGGCTAAATATGGTGTAAAACACAAGGTAGCCCTTGGATACCATCCTTAATCAAATGGACAAGCCAAAATCTCAAACCGGGAAGTGAAGCAAATACTTGAGAAAATAGTAAGCATTAATCAAAAGGATTGGGAATATAAGCTTGATTATGCATTGTGGGTATACCGCATAGCATATAAAACTCCTATAGGAATATCTCCTTATCGATTAGTTTACGAAAAAGCTTGTCACCTCCTCGTTGAGCTAGAACATAAAGCATATTAGGCTGTATAATAATTAAATTTTGATATAAAAACAATTGGAGAAAAATTATTGTTGCAACTCAATGAAATGGAGGAATTTAGGCTTGATGCCTATAAAAATGCAAAATCTATAGAGAAAAAACAAAACAATGGTATGACAAAATGATCTTGAGAAGGGAATTTCAACCCAGACAACTTGTGTTATTTTTCAATTCTAGATTAAAACTTTTTCTCGGGAAATTGAAATCTAGATGGTCTGATCCCTTCATTGTCAACAATACATTTCCATTTGGGGTGGTTGAGCTTAAAGGTAAGGATGGCACATTATTTTGTGTCAATGGTCAAAGGTTTAAACATTATTATGGAAATGAAATTTGGAAGATGTCTAATCTTCCACTTGGGGAAGCAATATAAGGTATTCAATTTTAGTCTAGTTAAAGACATTAAACAAAGTGCTTTTTAGGAGGCAACCTAAGCTCTCTTTTCTTGTTATTAGTGTGTTGTTTCATATCATGATGATTGTTCTTTGATATTTTACTCATTTTTACAGGCTAAATGCTGAAAATACGAAAAAAAAAATAGCATGGTTTTATTTTCAAAAGAACACCACCTATTTTCAGGAAAGTCCTCTAATTTTACATTTCTCTCAATCATTGAGAACAATGCTTATATTAAGTTTGGGGGGAGTTTAGGATAATTGCTTGTTGCTTGTTGTTTGAAACTTTTAATGCTTGTTTGTAGCTTGTTTTGGTTCAATGACTTGTTTAGTTTATTGATTGTCAAGTTTAGTGACAAACAATGTGCATGTTTAAAAAAAAAATGAATATTAGAATATGTACATTTGTTTACATGTCTAAACATAAAAAAATAGTTTTATTTACTTTATGAGATCTTGTGAATCTTGATGCACTAAGTAGTTTGTTGAGTTATATTTAATTGTTTAGAGATAGTTTATAAGGTTTAATTATTTCCTAAATGATGCCACCAACCTCTAGAACTTGCTTGATCACTAGTCGAGGCAAAATCCTAGGTGGCATAACATTAAGGAGATGATTTAAGCCATATTTGGACCGTTTGATCCTTTTAAGCCAACCTATACTTAAATTATTCCCTATTGTCCCCTCTTGAGCCTATTGAAACAATTCTTTGGACACCCTATACACATTATCAAGCTTTATGAAAAAAAAATCCAATATTCGACTATTTTTCATCTCATTTACACAATCATTCTTGAATGAATTGTTGTATTAAAAAAAAAGAAAGAAGCAAAAATAAAGAGAAGAAAAGATTGAAAAAGCATGAAAATGAAGAGACTATGAATTGAGGTGTATGATTTGAACTCCTTAAAACAAATAAAACCCAATTGCAAACAATAAAAGAAATAAGTTTGGGGGTAATCCAAGATAAAAAAAGAAGAAGAATGTGATGTTTAATAAAGAAAAATGAAGGGATTGATGAAGAAGTTGGCGCTCATTCATAAAGGTTCTAGTATGATTATGTAAAATGGTTAAATCTTAGCTATAATTTTCCATATATTCCCACCATTACGCAAGCCTCACAATACAAGTTTTGGAAGTCCTTTTTGATCTTTGATGCTATGATCTACCTACATTAGTGGAGACTAGTGTGAAAAACAAGCCTATGGAGTTTGGTAAAAGTCATCGTAAAGGTTATGAAGTAGTGATAGTTCTCTCGGGCACTAACAATTAGTAGCCCACAAACGTTTAAGTGAATCAAATCTAACAGATTTTTTGCTCGCTCCACTTGTCCAACAAAGGGAGATTTGATCATCTTTCCTCCAAGATAGGATTTGCATATTGGCAGTCCTTGCTATCCCCTATGGTCAAGCAATTGTGCTAACTTGTTAATCCTCTTTTCAAAAATATAACCTAATTTAGCATGCCAAAATTTTATGGGACTATGATTATGAAGAATGCGTTTTGGAGAGTAATTGTATACAAACCATTTCTCAATGCACCAATAAAGATTAAAGAGGATTCTTTAAAAATGTAACAACTTCCATTTTTATTAAAAACTCAAAACCCTCTCTATCCAAAATTGGAATAGAGATAATGATTCTAATCAACTCTGGTACATAAAAGAAATTGTTTAAAATGAGTTTACAGCTAATCTTTAAAGCTGAGTATGCAGTTCATATAGCTAATGCAACAACCTTTGCTCCATTCCCCATGCCGCAGTTGGTAACTAATACCCAAGAAGCTTCGTTAACTGACAAGTTAAATTCAACAAAATATATACTTGAACCCTTTAGTCTTGCAAGATACTCCTTACAGTTTGTCTTCTAATGCCCACTTTTGCCTCAATGGTGGCAATTGTCATTAGCTTTGTTAGACCTTTTGAGACCCCACCCTTGGCCTTCAAGTTGTTGGTTTTTGAGGAACTCTTTCCCTCATCTTGGGCTTAGGGGCTCTTGACACTGAATTAATTAATTGATGGAGATCAATTATATTAGCTTGGCCTAAAATTAATTTAATCATTTAAAATAATAAAATTATTTTAATTAGGCCTAACATGATTAGGTGGCCTATGATGGAATCAACTAATTAATTGATTGGATCAATTAATTGTATTGGGTTTTTTAATTAATTGATGGATATTAATTAATTAGGCTTTAATAAATTAATTAGAATCCAAGCCCATGGGGTTAGAGGCCCATTATGATTTTTTTAATTGTTAGAATTAAAGAGTCCTAATAAAGATGGAAATAATTTGTCTTGAAGTGAAAGGAATAAAAGATAAGGAATGAGAAGGTTTCCTAATTGGATTAGGGGACTAATTAGTGTAAGAGTTGGAGAGCTAATGAGATTAGGTCAATACTACATTGCCTATATAAATACACAATGTAGGGGCCAAAAACTACAAGCAAAAAAGCTAGAATTTTCGGCTCTCTCTTCTCTTCTCCTTCTCATTTTTTTTTTGTGTTTTTTTCCTTACTTTAAGAAAAATTACTCCATCAAAAGTTTCCATCTCGTTTTGATTAAAAGGTTAATTCTTCCATCACTTGTTGATTTAAGAATTAATCTTCACTCTCAAATAGATTTAAAAATAAGAAGTTCAAATTCACTAGAAAGGATTTGAAGCTTTGTGGATTTGAAGCTTGTGGATCTGCTCGGAAGTGTGGATACCATTAGAGGGACTACAATTGGAGTCCTTGTTGAATGTTTTGAGAGGCCATCAAAATTGTTCGAGAGGAGCTTGAGAAATCTGAATTCCTTCTTACCCTTCATAACCAGATTACTTGAAAGGTATAATCATAAAACTTTAGTTGTTTAATTTTATTAAATGAGCAATCAGAAATGCAAAGTGAAAATTGCATCAAATTCGGGATAAGCATATTTACATATGATGTATGATTTTATTTCAATTGTTAAAAATTCTTAAATTTCCACTGTGCTTGCAATCTCGTGATTATGCAAACTTGACAAAGCAAAAATTTAAAATTTTCAACAATTGAAAATAAAAACATACACCATATGTCTAAAATAGCATATCCCAGTTTTGATGTGATTTTTGGTTTAAATTTTTTATTTTTTGCTTAACATAATTGAAACTACTTAGTTTCGCAATTATACCTTTGAAGCGCTCTATTTGATGAAGGGTATGAAGAAATTCAAATTCCTCAAGCTCCTAACAAACTCCTTCGCAAGCTCCCAAAAATGGTTCACTAAGAGCTCCAAGCGTAGCCCTTCCAATGGTATCCACACTTCGAGTAATCACATAAGTGTAAGCCCTTGCTAGAGAACTTACGCTCATTATTTCTAATCCAATTTGGGAATGTGTGGTTAAATTCTTTAATTCAATATTTTGAATAAATCCTTGAACCTTTTTAGAACCTATGGAACCCTAAGTATGGAGGAAATTTTCTAAGAGAGAAAAATAAATTGGGAAAAGAATAGAGGGAGTAGCTGATTTCTTGCTTCAAAAGCTTGGACTTTTCTAGCAAATAATGGTGTATTTATACACTTTAAGAGTCCCCTATTCCAATTAGGAAACCCCTCATTTCTATTCTTATCCATTTCTTTCTCTCCAAAACAATCTCCTTCCACATATAACTAGGAGTATTATTTAATTCTAATTAAGACACCTAATTAGCCTCTAACCCCATGCACTCAACTCTTAATTATTTATTAAAGTTTAATTAATTGATCTATATTAATTAATCAAGCCCATCTTAATTAAATGACCTAATCAATTAATTAATTAGTTACATAAAAGGCCACTTAATCAAATTAGGCTAAATTAAAATAAACATATAATTTTAATTGGTTAAACTAATTTAACTAATTAATTAATTTAAGCCTATCAAATTAAGTGGTCCAATCAATTAATTAGTTGACTCACATGAGCCCCTATCCTTATTAGGTCTAATTAGAATAATTTTATTATTTAATCCCTTAAATTAATTCTATCTCAAGTTAAATAATCACCATTAATTAACTTAATCCATCACCTTTGATCATTTTGGATTAGAAGTAGATTATCTTGATTTGTATGTGACCTATTAAGTTCACAACTAAGTTAGTAGTGGGCTACCAATATTTACAACTTGTGAAATATTCAAATTAATTAATCTAATTAATTAATTTACTTCAAATTAACTCTTTAATTCCAAGAACTTCACAAGTCAAAGGTAGCATCTAGCAATGCATCTTGACAATCTAGTCTTAGGTAAATAGTAAGTAAACCTTTTCTATTACGAGTACTATATAAATGTAGTCCTTCTATCAACTAATCTCCCAGTGAAGTATAGGGTATGGATCGTTACTCAAAACCCTACTGTGACTTAATAACAATGATTTTATTCCAAGTCACATTGATTCTTTGATGAATCACTAGAAAACCATAAGTCTATTATTCACCTTATTTTGACCAAGGTCTTCGGGATGAAGGACTATGAAAATATAGGAGATTCACCTATTCAACTAGATAGGTGACAGATCTTTTATTGGCCACTTATTGACCTCTATACATAAAGATCATACACCTAACATAAACCCCTTATAATTATAATACAATCGGAAAATACATCAAAGTGCTTGAGTTGTGCACAAGACCACCATGTTGCCTCAACTCTAAGGACTAGTAATGTACTATTGTAACTAGGAAATTCTCATTTGACAAATAATATTTTCAATTGATAATTTACCATGGGTTGTTAGCTGTGCTTGTTCCCTAACAAGCATTCACACATATGCACTAACGTCCTTAGGCCAATATCTATGGAATGAGATATTTTTATTTCGAGCATGTATCGTATGTGTGAGTCTATTAGGCTTATCAGTGTTCTATTTTAATGAACCCCCAACTTAAAACAAGTTTAAGATCAAAGCTACATAGACATGTTCTATGCTTGCAATCATATGTTGACCATACCCTATAGCTGTTTATGATATAGAGACTTTATCTGATGACAAAAATTAAAGTGAAGAAAATGCTTTCTATTTAATAAACATCCTAAATAAGATTGTTTTTACAAGAGTATAAAATCTTGCCACTACTTAGCTTATCGGGCACTACTTTATTAATTACCTACTTGCGCTAAATCGAATTCCCCAGGTATCTAATACTTATCTTCCCAATTTGTTTTTCAAATACTCTCTATGCTAAGGGCTTTGTTAGCCAGTGATCTCTCGGATCAAATGGTATCACCTCATTATGTTCTTGGATTTTTTATGAGATCTTGGCTCCTTTGATTGCAAAACAATCCCATTGTTATCATAGTAGATTGTAACCAGATCAACAATAGAAGGGACTACACCCAACTCTTAGATGTAATTTCTCATCTAAGCACTCTCTTTTGTTGGTTCACACACAATGATGTATTCAACCTTAGTGATGGAATCTGCAGTCGTCTCCTGATTAGAACTTTTTCAGCTGACCACCCCACCATTTGGGGCTAATACAAATCCTAACACAGACTTTGAATCATCTACATCAGACTAAAAAAAATCCAGAATCAGTGAAGCCTTCTACATTCAACTCTCCATTGCAATAAACCAAGAAGACATCCTTAATCCTTCATAAATAATTAAGGATTGTCCTTATGGTTTCTAGTGCTTCTCACCTGGATCAGACTAATATCTGTACTACAATTTTAAGGTTGCAAACCCAAGTACAGGTTGTGTAAAGTAATAAATTTCTCATGAGTTTAAGGTCGATCCACAGGGAAGTTGTATGAAGATTTTAGGATTATATTTCTAAAAAATAATATGGACTTTATGTAGTTTAGAATATATGAAAAAATAAGGTATGCTATAACTGAAAAAAAAACAAAGTAATAAAAATATTAAGGATTAGGGATCCGCTCTTGAGTTTTGATGGAGGAACGATTATTTATTCTTTTTTATCTCTTTTAATTGCTAATATTGAAATCCATACATAATGAAGGTTCCGATGGGAAGATGTTATCAAATAGCTCATGCAATTAGATAATCATGATTTTGTCTTACTATTTGCAACTTATCTCTGAATGCCAACACTTGTATATGGGATCAAGTATTTATGTACACTTTTGTCAACAACAAATCAAGATTTCACGTTAGCAGTTAGTGTAGTAAAACCAAACATCTAGCTAAATGAACCAGAGTATTTGTTGTTCTATTAGTGATACATAAATCAAGAATCACCACAAGACAAGTAGGGTTAAGATCAAAAAGTAAAATAATAATGCAACACACTTGAACGTTTTCTACATTTATAACCATTTATCTTCCTCCATCAAAAGATTCACCCTTTCTCCACCAACCCCAGTCTTACAAGCTTAATACATGGCTTATTTATAGTACTTGGAGTATGCTAGAGGCCAAACATATAATTGAGGAGTTAAATAATCAAGTGGTATGCTAGTTGTCAAGAGTTGGTAAGTTGTTACACCAAATCCTCAAAATATTCACCAACTTGATTGAATTGAATTTTCAGACCGGATAATCTAGATTTTGATTATGGTTAAAGAATAAAAGTTGTAGATCCTTCTTTTCTATTATAGTTTCTTATGCTTTTTGTCAAATTTGCTTGCAAGGGAGATATGGTCAAATTACGGAATCATATTCAAGAACTATTTTGACGTATTTTCTGACTATGTTATCTTTTGCAAACTTGTTTATCTACCTATTGTGTATAATATATCCAAATTTTAGGCTAAAATCAATTTTGGTTTAAGAGATATGACCCAATTGGTAAAATAGATTAGGAGTAGGCTTAACTCTTATCCGAATTTTTGATGATCCATTTTATACAGCCACTTGTAATCCAACTTCTTTGATCCTTGCATGTTTAATATGGGATCCAAAGTCTTCATGAACTTGTAGATGAATAATTTATCAATCTATAGCCTCAAGAATTAACCAAAAACTATTTCAGAATCAAAAGTTATGCCAATTTCTCTAAAACCTGCAAAAAAGAAGATAAAACTTTTAAATCTCATTGTACACTTTTAAATATTCATCACACACCCCAACCAGCTTATTACTAATCCCTAATAGTTATAGCGTAATGAAATGCAATACAAATAAAAAGGAACATGGAATGATGATCAAAATTTAAAAGAAATCTGTAAAGCCTCAACTCCATATCCTCATAGGTAAGTGTTTGCCATTTAAGTTGGTAAGGTGTTCACTTATGGAGTTGGAAAACTGTTAAAACACTCGGAGAAATGGCTTAAAAGATTTAGGATAAGCATTCAAACTAATGTTGAGCACAAGATAGGTAGTTACAAAATTTGAAATACCTAGTATGTCTTAGCAAAATATGACTTGAAATTTTATTGGTTAACTTGAAAATGAAATGGTGAATTTTTTTATTTTTTTATAATTTTTTTTGTTTTTTTGTTTTTTTGACAACATAACTCACATGATAATAGAAGATCAAAAGAATGATTTATAATTATACTCACATCATTAACTACAAAGCAAAATATTTCAATAGAAATATATAACTACACATGTTTACCCAATTCATTTCTCCACATGCAAGGTAGACATAATTAAGCATCTCAAATTGCAATGAAACTACTTCAAATGATCAATTAAAGTTCAGAATGTTTGTTTTCTCAAACTCTCCACTTATTCACAAAAGATATGTGAATATTAAAAAGTAAACAATTTAACATGATCGGAATTTTTAGTTATATATATCGCAACTAATCTTTCCACAACGCTTACAATGTGCACAAGACTAATTTTTTTTTTTTCAAGATAGTACCCTTGGACTCTAAAAAGAAAAGAGGATTGCAATTATATTTTGACAATTCACAAAATTTTAGTTAAAAACTTCACAAACATGCCATGTTATGCAAAAAATGGGGATGAGACACAAGAGTATCAAAAGATTACCCTTTACTCTCACCACCCTTACTTATGGTTTCAACGGACCAAAGGACCCAAAAAGAAAACATGGTTGAATTTTTTTTTAAAAAATAAAAACTAGAAAAACACTCATTGACGCAAGATATGATATCAACTATCCCTCCCCCAACCTAATCGAGATATTATCTCCAATGTCAAAAATAGATTGCAAAGTAAAGTTTAAAAGATATCATTTGAAATGTGCCTTACTGAAAAAAATAAAGTTGAAACAACACAATACACACGATTATTTGAAACCATTAAAGATAAATTTCATGGGTTGAGAGTCAAATTCATTTTACATTTTCGACTATTATCCTTGTTGGACTAATCCACACAAGTCAAGGTTGGATCAACTTCTGGCACATATGCAAGAAGTTGATCAATCAGTTAGTCAGGCGTTGGAGCAGAAATGAGGGTTCATCTCACTAACGGTGAAATAAAATCTTTTTTCACAGCATGATCTACAAAAGATAGCAAACCATTATAAAAACCATTAACATTAAGAATACCTATAGGTTTCTAGTGAATGTTGAGTTATGCCCAAGAGATTACTTGGAATAACTCCTCCAAGGTACCAAAAACACTAGGTAGAGTGAAGAATGCATCCGCATTGTTTTAACATGTTAGGCATTCTGTCCTGAATATGTGACACTTTTAGCTCAGCTCCAACGGTCATACCTGTGATATTCTTTACTATTAAAGGTTTTAGGATAACTTCTAAAATTTTGACTCTTCCTATATGAGCAAAAGTAGCAACCCTCCTTATTAAACCCAGACTGCCTCCCCCATACACTAAATGAGTTTTTTTTTCTACTAAAATTCTACCAAGGTTATTGGTTGCCCCTATAAACTCACCCTTTTTCCTGGATTGGTTTCACAAAAGACACAAATACAATTGAACTTGTGAGGGGAAGACCCTTCCATTTTGTTTTTTTTTTAAAGTAAGTTGTGCAAAAATAGAGTGAGTATGGTGTTATTTGTTGAGGTGTGAATAGGGTGCATTTATTGCACATCTTTTTCTTATTAGAAAGGTTGAAAATAAGGTTACAAAAAAATTAATAATTATCTACTTACACATGAATGTACATGTAGTTGTGATTGTAGCTCACATTTTTCTCTAGTTTTACGTTAAAGAATGGCTTAAACGCCGTCTGTGGGTTGAAAATATGCTTCCCATCTAATTTTCTTATAAACTGGCAAACAAGGTCTTTTAATGTCAGATTTCTAAGACTATAATGCTCATATTCATCCCGGAAGTGATTTTATAAATCAAGAATTGCATGACGCATTAATCCACATGAGTGCGTCTTAAGAATCAATATAATGTCATCTAAAAATTCCTTACTCAATCAATCCAAAAAAATTGAATTTTATCTTTTCAATTTTTAGAAACCATTCCTAATGAATGACATATTGTGTTGCAAGTCTATCGAGCATATTTGTGACAAACTTGCATTATTTTTGCCCATTGTTTTTTTTTTTTTGAATATGTGCTTTGACCAAAACCAGACATGTATTTAGTAAGCAAGTTTGAAGATTCATATGAAAACTCACCTACTACTCTTACCTTTGCTTCAATTATCCATCGTATGTCCCCTAAGATGCCCTTATATATAAGCATCCTTAATATTTCAATCTTGATTTTATAAATTTCTAAAATTGCATTTTTAGGCAAAAAAGAAAATTACTTCTTGAGAGTTAGAAGAATGTCATCCATTTTAAAAAGAACAAGAAAAAAAGAATGAGAAAAAGAGAAACTTTATACAAAGATTTTAGTTTTTTGGAAAACTGACAAGTTTGACTTTAATAGCCACAGTATCATTATCTGCCACTTAATCGGTAAAGAAAAAATAATAAAAGAAAGAAAGCCTACAAAATAAATAAAATTAGAGAAAATAAATATATATGCACATACTAATCATAACAAGAGTTACAAAGAAAAATAATTTCCTTTCGTGAAAATTGATTTTCTAGAAACAGTTTGAGTCTTTTTCTAGTTACTTTGAATACATTACCATTTCTAAGATTCTCAATGTCAATGGCCCCATAAGGATATACCTCTTTTACAACGAAAGGACCAACTCTACCTTGATATCAATTTTTCAAGAAACAAATGCAATTGAGAATTTATAGCAAAACTTTTTAACCAACCTCAAATATTTTTTTTGAAATTTTTTTATCATGAAAATCTTTGATTCTTGCTTTATGAATTTTAGAATTCTCATATGTATCATTTCTCAATTCTTGAAGTTCATTGATTTGTAATTTGTGCAATTTTGAAACTTCATCAAGGTTGAAGTTAAACATTTTGATTGCTCAATAAGCTTTATTTTCAAGTTCAATATGTAAATGACAAGATTTTCCAAAAACTATCCAATAAGGAGACATGCCTAATGATGTTTTGACCGTATTTATGATTTAGGTTAATTGTCTTTTCCAAAATTTGTTTAATCTCCCTATTTGCAAGTTCAGCTTGTTCATTTATTAAAGGGTGATAAGGGATTGCAGCATTATGTCCGATCCTATATTTTCTCATTAAAGTTCCAAAAACATTGTTACAATAATGTTTTCCCTTATCACAAATAATAGATCGACGAATTTCAAATAGATTTAAAATATTTTCTTTCAAAAAATTTATCACTATTTTGTAATCATTGTTTTGATAGGGAATTGCCTCGATCCATTTTGAGACATAATCTATAGTGACTAGTATGTAAATAAAACCAAATGATAATAAAAATGGTCCCATGAAGTCAATACCACAATAGTCAAAGATTTCAATCACTAAGATAGGATGTAGGGGTATCATGTTTTGCTTTGAAATAGATCCTAACTTTGGACACTTTTTCCAACTTTTGCAGAAAGTGTAAATGTCTTTGAAAAGAGTTGGCCAATAAAATCAAAATTGCAAGATCTTTGCATCAGTTTTCTTTGCCAAAAAATGACCACCACATGTTTCTAAATGACAAGATTTAACAACACATGTTTCTAAATGACAAGATTTAACAATATTACCTATCTCATTTTCAAGCACGCATCTTCAAAAGATTTTGATCAGGACAATATTTGAATAGGTGTGGATCATCCCAATAAATTTTTTTCACCTTAGTCAAAAACTTATTTTTATCTTGGGAGTTCCATTATGATGGCATCTTTCTTATCACAAGAAAATTAACAATGTCAGCATACCACGATAAAACAAAAATATTAAATAATTATGCATCAGGAAAAGTGTCATTAATAGGTGTGGTTTGAAATAATTCATTAGAAACAAGTCTCGATAAGTGATCACCACATTCTCAACTCCTTTCTTATCTCGAATCGTAATGTTGAATTCTTGGAGTAAGAGAATCCACCTAATCAATCTAGGTTTGACTTCTTTTTTTGACAAAAGATATTTCAAAGCTGCATGATCACTGAAAACAACAACTAATGAGCCAAAAAGATAAGATTTAGATTTGTCCAATGCAAAAACTACAGTAAGTAATTCTTTTTCAATTGAATAATTCAATTGAGCACTATTTAAAGTTTTACTAGCATAGTAAATAACATATGATTTCTTATCTTTTATTTGTCTTAAAACAGCTCCAACAGCATAGTCACTAGCATCACACATTATTTCAAAAGGTAAAGTCCAATCTATAGGCTGCATGATTGGAGCAGACGTAAGAATGCTTTTAAGCTTTACAAAAGCATTTTAACAATTTCTAGTCCATTCAAAAATAGTGTCTTTTGTTAGAAGATTACACAAAGGTTTAGATATTATACTAAAATTTTTGATAAATCTTCTATAAAAATTAGCATATTCTAAAAAAGATCTTACCTCCTTCATAGACTTTGGTATTGACAAATTGGCAATTAACTCGATTTTAGATTTGTTTACTTCAATATCTTTTGACAAAATAATGTGTCCAAGAACAATACTAGTTGTTATCATGAAATGATATTTTACCCAATTGAGTACAAGATTCTTTTCTACACATCTTATCACAATCTTTTCTAAATTAGACAAGAATTCGTCAAAATAATTACCAAAAAATAGAAAAATCATCCATGAAGACTTCAAGAAAACATTCAACTATGTCACTAAAAATACTAAACATGCATCATTGGAATGTAGTGGATGCATTACATAATCCAAAAGACATCATTCAATATGCAAAAGTACCAAAAGGACATGTAAAAGTTGTTTTCTCTTGATCTTCAAGTGTAATTGCAATTTGATTACACCCAAAATATCCATCTAAGAAGCAGTAAAATTTATGTCCTTACCTTTTCTAAGATTTGATCCTAACAGTTAGTGGAAAATGATCTTTTCTAGTAACTGAGTTGAGTTTCCTATAGTCAATGCACATTTGCTAACCAGTAATATCCTAATTTGAATTAATTCATCACTCTCATTCTTGACTACAGTAACTTCAGATTTCTTAAGTATAACTTAAGTAGGGCTTACCCATTTACTGTTAGAAATAGGATAAATGATTCCATTATCTAAGAGTTTAATGACTTTATTTTTCATTACTTCTTTCATATTAGGATTTAGCCTTCGTTGCATCTCTCTAGAATGTTTAGAATTTTCCTCTAGATAGATGTTATGTGTACAAATTAAAGGACTAATACTTTTAATGTCAGTAATGGTCATTCCTAAAGCATTCTTATGCATTTTTAGAGTTTCGATCAACTTACCATCTTGGGATGCATCAAGTTTGGAAGAAATTATTACTGGAAAATTCTCATTCTCACCCAAGAAAGAGTATTTCAAATCAAATAACAAAGGTTTCAAATTAATCACGGGAGCTTTAGTACTTAATGGAATAAATTGTACTGTTGATGATGAAAGTTCTTCAAACCTTGTCTTCCAAAAATATTTTTCTTGTCCCTGTGAAAATTCAGAGAGAGAATTAGAGTGTGCCTTTTTATAAATACTTTCACTTTCAAAACAAGTCTCCAAAGGATCTAAAGAATTAACAATAGTAAAAAATCATGAATAAGTTCCTCAATTGAATCCATTTCATATACTTCGACATCTTCTACAAGTTGCATACAAACATTAAACACACTTAGTTCCAAAGTCATATTTTCAAAAGATAACTTCAAAATACCATTCTTACAATTAATTAAAGTATTTAAAGTTGCAAGAAAAGGATGACCTAAAATGATAGCAATCTGTGTATGTGTATGTGTAACAGACTCTGTGTCCAAAATAATGAAATACACTAAAAAGTAAAACTTATCAATTTGTACCAACACATCTCTTACTACTCCATTTAGAACTTTAAGTGAATGGTGAACTAGTTAGAGTACAACATAAATTGATTTAAGTTCTCCCAAACCCAACTTTTCATATACTGAGAAAGGTAGAAGATTTGCACTAGCACCAAAATCAAGCAAAGCATGCTCTATTCTAGTGTTTTCTATGGTACATGAAATGGTTAGACAACCTGGATCTTTGTAGTTAGATGGAGTGAATTATTGAATGATTGAACTAACACTTTCAATTAAAAATGTCTTCTTTTGTACTTGATGTTGTCTTTTAATTGTACACAAATCTTTCAAAAATTTGGCATAAGAATGAACTTGTTTGATTGCATCAAACAATGGAATATTAATCTTAACTTTGTTGAAAAAGTTCATAGATTTCAGAACTTGAGTTCAATTTATGAGTTGGTTGCAATCTTTAAGGAAAATGAACTAGAGGTGGGTATTTTTCTTTTTCATCGCTTTCAAATTCACCTTCATTAAACTTACTTCATCGTCAAGACTATTTCTATTCTTCATTTCTGAAGGTGGATTATCAACTTTCTTCTTGGAATGAATAGTCTTGTCAATAATTTTTCCATTCCGAAGAGTTGTGACCGAATTAACCTCCTTGATTGAATTTTCACTTAAAAAAGAAAAATGACACTGAGTGTAAGGATTAGGTTGAGGTTAAGCAGGAAACTTACCTTTTTCCTGAGTGCGCAAAGAGGTGGTTAATGTTGAAAGTGTGTTTTTGATCTCCTTGATGGCTTGTGAAGTTTGATTATTGATGTTTGTTTGTTCATGCATAAATTCTTGCAAGAGATTTTATATGAGGAGCTAGATAAGAAGGAAAGTTTAGTGGCTTTTGTGAATATAGCGGTTGGGCATGGTTATCATCTCACCAACTAAAATTGGGATGATTTCTCCATTATGGGTTGTAAGTTTCAAAATATGGAGAATGAAAAGGCTTTTTGAATGTGTTAATGAAATTTGCTTGTATTGGAATTTTTGGACATTCATAAGTTCACAATTGCTACAAACTTCTTCATCTTGCACGGGTTTGATTTTTTTTACTTTTTTAAGTTTCATGGCTTCAACTTTTCTTGTTAAACTAGTAATCCTAACATTTAGATCATCTTCTGAACAAAGGTAATATTTTTCTTATTACTATTAGCAAGATTGGATCTAATTAATCCTTTAGAAGAATTAATATTATGCCATGATTGAGAGTTTTCTGCCAAATGATCTAGATATTTTAGGGGTTCATCAGGTTCTTTATCAAAAAACTCACCATTACACATTGTTTTTAACTAAACATTGAGAATTATGACTACGATACCCTATAACCATATAATCATAACGAAAATAAACATAAAATATTTACAAAGAAAAAATATTAGTAAACCTAAGTACTTACCTTATCTTCCCCGATAACAATGCCAAAAACTTGCTACAAATTTAAGGTTGCAAACCAAGTGCAGGTTGTATCATGTAATCAAGTTTTCGTAGGTTCGAGTCGATCCACAGGGAAGTTATTTGAAGATTTGAAGATTATATTTTTAAAAAAAAAATAGGTTTTATGTGGGTTAGAATATATAAAAAAATATGTATGCTACAACTAAAAAACACCAAAGTAATAAAAGTACCTCTTTTAATTGCTACTATTGAAATCCATACATAATGAAGGTTCTAATGGGAAGATGTTATCAAACAAGTCATACAGTAAGGTATTCATGATATTATCTTACTATTTACAAATTATCTTTTAACGCCGACACTTGTTTATGGGATCAAGTATTTATACACATATTTTTCTACAACAAATCAAGGTTTCACATTAGCAGTTGGTATAGTAAAACCAAACATTTACCTAAATGAACCAAAGTATTTATTGTGCCATTAGTGATACATAAATCAAGAATTACCACAAAATAATTAAGGTTTAGATCAAGATTTAAAACAATAATACAACACACTTAAATATTTTCTATCTTTATAACTGTTTCTCTTCTACCATCAAGAGGTTCACCCTTTCTCATCAGCAAAATAAAATTTAGATAGACATAATGAAATTAGAAAAGATTAAAAATAGAAGAGAAACCAGAGAATATATTTCTATTACTACTAGAAAAGTTAGCCTAAAGAAAGACAATAATAAAACCTTATTTTCCCCTCTAACGCCCCCTCCCCCCACTCTTACAAGCTTAATACATGATTTAGTTATAGTACTTGGAGTATGCTAGAGGCCAAACATATAATGGAGGAGTTAAACAATCAAGTGATATGCCAGTTGTCAAAAGTTGATAAGTTGTTACACTAAATCCTCTAAATTTTCACATACTCGATTGAATTAAATTTTCAAGCCGGATATAGCCAAATTGTGTAAAGAATAAAAGTTGTAGATCTTTTTTTTTTATATATTTGCATATATCATTTATCAAATATGGCTACCAGTTGAGGGAGATATGGTCAAATTACCGAATTATGTTCAAGAGCCATCCTTTAACATCAGCAGCGCATTGTAGCATGTTTATTGATAATTTTCATATATTTTCTCACTATTTTGTCTTCAGCAAACTTGTTTATCTTTCTCTTCTATATAACATATACAAATTGTAGCAAAAAATCAATTTTGGTTTAAGATATATGGCCCAATTGGTAAAATAGGTCAGGACTAGACTTAACTCTAATCTGAATTTTCAGTGATCCATTTTGTATAGCCACTTGTAATCCAGCTTTTTTGATCCTTACAAATTTAGTATGAGATCCAAAGTCTTCATGAACTTGTAGATGAATAACTTATCAATCCATTGCCCCTAGAATTAACCTAACCATTTCGGAATCAAAAATTAAGCTAGTTTCTCTAAAACTTGCAAAAAAAAAACTTTTTAATCTCATCTTTTAATGTTGATTTTCCATTTTATTCCTAAAACATAATAATGTTTTAATTGGGAGTTCTAATGATAATTTCAAAGTGAAAATAATTATGTAAATCTTAATTAATTATACACTTTTAAATATTTATCAATCTGTCCGTGGCACTCAAAGCATACGTAACATCTAGCATGCATAATGCTTCCAATAGCAAATGAATATGGTATTTGAGTCATTCTTTCTCTTTTCTCTGGAGTTTTTGGGGACATAGACTTCAAAAGATAGACCCCATGGCTCATGGGTAAGAATTCTCTTGTAGACTCTTCCATGCTAAACCTCTTTAGCATTTTATCCATGTACATAGATCGGGATAGTCCGATCATGGTCTTAGATCTATCTCTATAGATCCTAATCCCCAAGATATAGAATGCTTCTCCCAAAACCTTTATGGAGAATTGAGTATATAACCAAGTTGTCATTGACTACAACATCCCTACATCATTCTCAATGAATAGAATGTCATCAACAGAAAGGACAAAGGTCACAGCCCCACTATCCTCTTATATACACAAGGTTCACCCAGATTCTTGAGAAAACCAAACAATTTGATTCCCTAATTGAATTGGAGGTTCCAACTTTGGAAAGTTTGTTTAAGTCCATAAATAGATATCTAGAGCTTCCAAACTTTTTACTCCCTCCTATTGGATATAAAGCCCTATGGAGGCCTCCTAAATATCTCAGCATTAATATTCCTTTGTCATATCTCGTGTCATAAAATATAGATATGGCAAGCAATATTTGAATGAATTTCAACATTGCCATTGGTGAGAAGATTTTCTCACAGTCAACTCCTAGTCTTTGAGTGTAACCCTTTGCTACTAGTCATGCCTATAGGTCATCACCTCTCCATCTACTCCAACTTTCTACTTGCATACCTAATTGCAGGCAAATGGTACAATACCTTGTAGTGGGTCCACCAAGGTCCATACGTTATTGGAGTACATAGAGTCCATTTAAGCTTGCATGTCCTCTTATCATCTTCCTGAATCGATATCAAACATTGCTTCTCCATAATTTTTTGGATTACTATCCAAAGAATGCTCATCCTTGTTGTTCTCTAGCAAAAGACCATACCTCTCAGGTGGTCTTCAGATCCTCACAAATATCCTAAGAGGCTATGTGATAAAAGTGTGAGCTTTGGTAGTTTGGTCATCACTGCCTCTTGTGGGGCACTTTGTGGTTCTTAAATTTCTTCAAATTCCACAACCTCCCCTTTTCTATCTAGTAGAAACTCCTTCTCTAAGAAGGTAGGTTCCTTAAAACATTTATCTTTTACTCTGAGGGGTCATAGAATTAGTATCTAATGGATTTCTTTAGATATCCCACAAACTTGCGTAAGTTGGATCTAGCATCCATCTTATCTCCTACTAGCTGCTTTATGTAAGTAAGGTAACCCCATACCCTATGGTATTTGTAAAAATGGTTCTCCACACCACATTATTTGCAAAAATCCTACTGCAAGTATACAATGTCAAATTTTGAGTAAAAGTGGTGAATAGAGTATGGTCTCCACAGGGATTGATGTCAAATATGCACTAAGTACAGAAATTCTGATAGTTCTAACTTTATCCAAATGATTCAAATACAACTTTCAATAAAATAAACTAAAAATTCTAAAATTAAACTAAATAAGCAAATTATACGTCACTTGATAAGTGAATAATTCTTAAGGTTTAGTTTCACCTATGTTTATCAATTCAATTCATCAAATTCAAGTAAAAAATTTATAAGTCATGAATCCCAAACGTAATCTACTCCCTCTCTCGAGTATCGAGTGATCATGAATTATAATTCAAATTTCAATATCTCTATAAAACCCTAAACTAAAACCCTATCTAAGTTAAATAGATTCTTTTACAAGACTTTGAAGGGTTTATAAGCTTCTCGACTTTATGAATTTCTAAGTTATGTAAAGCATATCTCGAGTGTCGGATTTTATACTCCAAAAAATCTAGATTATTGATCAAGTAATCAAGATGCATTCAAATCATAATAACATAAATGAAATTGAAGAATTTGAAATATGATATATTGTAATCTCAAAATTTAGAATCCAACTTTGGCTACATCAACCCCTAGAAACTAGAATTTAGCTCATAACTAATGTAGGAAAACTCATCAACCAAGGAGGGTGGTGTACTAATCATCTTTAATATCCAGCAGATGGAAGAACAATTAATAACACATCGATGGAAGGATATAGTCTTGCCCTTAACAAAAACTTTCTTATGTCAATGTTCTAGTGCGTTGGTATAAAACTCTATCCCTATAGAAATGTTAGTAGCCTCTGGCTAAGCAGCGAATGTCTCCTACTCATGATCTGCAATCATATGCATGATATAGCCTTCTAGCTAATTGTTAAGATCAAAATCTCGTTCTAAAATCAAACTCTTCTTCATGAGGAGTTTATGGTAGTGCCGTTCAACATCTTCACTCACAAAACAACTCTGGTCATAGGAAGTGGTGGCTTTACCCTTGCCTTTGCTCTTCTTATCTGGTTTGGGTGCCATCTCATGAATTTTGCAAAATGAAATAAGAATAATTAGTCTTCCAAACAATAACATATATGAAATACATTGCAACAATATCTCATGCAGTTTATTAATTGCCCTAACAACTTAGCAACCTATTCAACTCCAGATGCAATGTCATACATAATATGCATATGCTAATGTAAGTCAAGAGTTTCAACTTCACAAATGCAACAATTAAAATACATGAGAACAAGCAATGATTACCCAAGACCTAAACAAAGCAATTGCACGTGGCATACGCAAGAGAAAAGGGCTGGGCAAGACTATCAGGTTATTAAAGCATTTTATCGAACGTATGAAGTACATAACCTGAAATCCTTTAAACTTTAATTTCTTTAGTGAATTCTAATCCCTAATTTTCAAAACCCCATCAATCACTCATTCACATTCGCATCTTTAGCTTAAACCAACAACAACTATGATAAGATATACCTCCTCAAATTATAAATTATCCTTGAACCAAGTCAAACAAACTTACTATTAGAGTAGTGACCGACGAGCCAATTAGTAGTAAGCTTTTATACTCTTATAAAAATAATCTTTTTCATAATGTTTAAATAAATAAAAGGTATTTCTTTATCTTTAATTATTTTTATCAATTAGCTAATGTCCCTATATCATTTTTAGCTATGGGGTATAGTTATGTATATAATGGTAATCATGGAATATGCCTCTATAACTTGGATTTTAAACATGTTCTGAGTTGGAGATTTATTGAGATGGGACATCGATAAGACTAATAGACTCGTACACACGATGCATACTTGAAAGAAGAATATGCCTCTATAACTTAGATTTTAAACATATGTGTGGGTGCTTGTTAGGGAATGAGTACACTTAATGGCCCATTAGGAAATTCTCAATTGGAAAGCATTATTTATTGAATGAAAAATTCCTAGTTATGATAGTGCAATAATTAGTCATTTGACTTGAGGCACCATGGTGGCATTGTACACGACATCATACACTTTGATGTATTTTCTGATTGTATGATAATCATAAGGGGCTTACGTTGGGTGTATGATCTTTCTGTATGGAGATCAATGAGTAACCAATAAAGAATCCATCGCCTATCTGGTAGAATAGGAGAATCTCTTATGTTTTCATTGTCCTTGATCCCGAAGACCTTGGCCAAAGCAGGATGAATACCGGATGCAGGATTTTCTAGTGATTCATCAAAAGATCAATATGACTTGAAATGAAATCATAGTTATTAAGTTAAAATAGGCTTTCGACTAATAATACATGCCCTACACTTAATCGAGAGATTAGTTGATGGAGGGACCATATTTGTATGGTACTCATAACAGAAAAGGTTTATTTGCTATTTACCTAAGACTGGGTAGTTGAGATGCACTGCTAGGTGCTATATAAGTTATAAAAGTTGCAAGCCCACTGTTAGCTTAGTTGTGAACCTAATGGGTCACAAACAAATTGAGATAATCTACTTCTATATCTATTTTTGTAATCTAAAGTGTTGGATTAAGTTGATTAATGGAGATTAATTAACTTGAATTAGAATTAATTTAAATAATCAAATTAAATGATTTAAATAAATAATATAATTATTTATTTGAACCTAATAATGATTAGGGGCTCTTGAGAGTGAATTAATTAATTGATGGAGATCAACTATATTAGCTTGGCCTAAAATTAATTTAAGGATTTAAATTAATTTAACAAATTAAAATAATAGAATTATTTTAATTAGGCCTAATATGATTAGGTGGCGAATGATGGAACCAACTAATTAATTAATTTTATCAATTTATTATATTGGGCATTTTAATTAATTGATGGACACAAATTAATTAGAGTTTAATAAATTAATTAGAGTCCAAGCCAATGGGGTTAGAGGCCCATTAAGATTTTTTTAATTATTAGAATTAAAGAGTCCTAGTAAAGATAGAAAGAATTATCTTGAAGTAAAGGAAATAAGAGATAGGGAAGGAGAAAGTTTTCTAATTGGATTGGGCAAGAGTTGGAGACCTTATGGGATTAGGTCAAGAATACATTGTATATATAAATGTACAATGTAGGGGCCAAAAACTACATGTAAGAGAGCTAGAATTTTAGACCCCCTCTCCTCTTCTCCTTCTAGTTTTTTTGTGTTCTATTTTCTTACTTAAAAAAAAATACCCCATCAAAAGGTTCTATCCCTTTTTTATTAAAAGGTTAATTCTTCCATCATTTGTTGATTTAAGAATTAATCTTCACTCACAAATAGATTTAGAAATAAGAAGTTCAAATTCATTAGCAGGGATTTGAAGCTTGTGGATCTGTTTGAAAGTGTGGATACTGTTAGAGGGACTATACTTAGAGTCCTTAGTGAACGTTTTGAGAAACCATCAAAATTATTTGAGAGGAGCTTGAGGAATTTGAAATCTTTCTTACCCTTCATCGACCATATTGCTTTAAAGGTATAATCGTAAAACTTTAGTTGTTTAATTTTATTAAACGAGCAATCAAAAATGCATACTAAAAATGATATCAAATCTGGTATATGCATACTTACATATGATGTATAATTTTATTTCAATTGATGAAAATTTTAAATTTTTGTTGTGTTTCCAATCCTGCGATTACGTGAACCCAATAATGGTATGACAGGTTAGGCTTGTGTGTTCTGATTGTTTTCGCAATGTTTTATATATGAATCATTCTTATAATGAAAAATATGTTTAATTGTGTTTTTGTTTTGGAATTATAATTCTATAATTTTATACATGATTTTAAAGAGTTAAATTACATGATATAAAAATAAAACAAATAGAAAAAAATCTAGGTTGGACGTGTAATTTTGTTGGGCAACAGATCATCTGCTACTTGTTTTTGTGTCACATGTAGAAAATTCAATTTTTTTATTTTTAAAATTAAATGTTAATTTTAAAATTCTAAAAATTATTTTTATGAAAAACCATGAATTAATTCCCAAACTAGAAAAACGTACAGGTTTCTTGTAAATTCTATCTCTCTCCAATGTACCTCCCCTTGGAAAAAAGTTCAAGGTTTCTTGTTAGGTTAAACAATTGTAATGAGAGTGGTATTAGATAGTGAGGTGTTCTTTTACTTTTGGTGGACAAGAAGGAGCAAGGTCGAGAAAAGCAATAATTCAAGGCCCATGAATGTATGGGTGATACATTCATGTAATAGATAGAATTTATTATCGTTTTGATTAATTACCCTCAGATTGACCTTAAGATCCACTTTAGCTCGAGTGGATCGCATAGGAAAAGGATTATGATCATCCCATTATGTATGTATTGTAGATACATGTATAGGTTTATTTAATGCTTTCCTTTGATTATGCTTACAACCTTAGGATAATGTAACATTAAATAAACAACACGAAATAAAATGATGTGGTCTTGGTAAAATTGAAGCCCTTACTTAGAAATGTTCTAAGTTTAAGAATTTATTAATTTTATATCATGCATTAATGGGCAATATTGGGCAGAGCCCAATCGTCCAAACCTTCCATCAAAAGTAGTTGGTATGTAAAAGGCTGCTACACTTAGTCCATTGGCTATGAGTCATGGGATGTGCTAAGCGGAGGTAATAGTTGTGACCACTACTTGCATAGAGATGTCCGTGGGGGTAGAAGGGATAAAGATATTAGCCACGAGTCATGGGACATACTTTAGTTATCCTATTCACATGGATATTTGATGGGGCACGCTTGATACTTAGTACCATATGGGTTCATAAATTAGGGTGTATGGGAAATAGTATGGCAAAATAGCTTGAATGTTGCATGGGATGCAGTTGTTATGTGTCAGCTACTTTTTTGTTTTATCCTATGGGCTCATAAAATTGGAGTGTATGATAAGACTAATTGGACTTCAAACCCACTAGAAAATATAATTTCTTGAATATCCATCATGAGGGTGATGGTATCCAAAGAAAAATAGGGGGAGATATTTATAATTAAATACCTTATTATAAATGATTAAACTGTTGAATGTATGCTTATTTTTTACCTTGTCTTTTGTAGATATCTGATTTACATTATGGCTACTGGCATCAATTCTTGACATCAACAAACTCACTGGTCCCAACTGTATTGACTAGTTAAGGAATGTTCGAATAATTCGCCAATCCGAAAAGAGGGTTTATGTCCTCAACATGGCACCATTGGCTCCACCAGAGTGAGCCACAGAGGAAGAGCAAGCAGACTATCATCAATATATTGAGGAAGATCTGTAGGCTCAGTGCTATATGATAGCATTTGTGTCAAATGACCTGCAAAGACAGCATAAATGTATGGCACATGCTACCAATATCCACCTTTATCTGTATGGTGAACATACAAGGCAAGCTAGATACCATGTATCTAGGGAACTCTTTCGATGTTGTATGACGGAAGGCTCTTTGATTCATGATCATAGACTAAAGATGATAGCCTTATTCGTTAGGCTCGAGTTCCTAGAAGTCGTTATGGACAACGAACTCTATGTCAATCTTGTGTTGCAGTCTTTGCAACCCTTGTTTGAGTCTTTTTTAGTTGACTTCAACATGCACAAAATGGAGACTAGCCTGGTCAATTTGTTGAAGACTGTCGAGTCTATCATAAAGAAGGAGAAGCTTGTCTTACTTGTTGGCTTTTCATCCCATTCTAAGACTAAAAGATCAAAGAAAGGAAAGAAGAAAAGTTCTATTATGAAGACCAAGGGTATGAAGGCCTTAGGTGGAGTGAAGAACGGTTCCAAATTATATGACAAATGTTACTACTGTGTCAAGTTGGGGCATTGGAAGAGGAACTGCAAGGAATATCTTTTTACTCGCTAGAAGAGTTCTTTTTACCGGCTGTGGTACTCATCTATATAATGATTTACCAGTGATGACAAGAAGGAGAGAGCTGAGTAGAGGAAAGTGGATCCTCAAGTTGGAAAGGAGCAAAAGTTGTTGCATTAGGAGATGAAAAGATGATAGTTTTAAATTCTTGTCTTTATGTTTCTGCATTAATAAAGAACATTATCTCTATTCCAGTTTTGGATAGAGAGGGTAATTATTTTTCAATAAAGGATGGAAACTATTCCATTTACTTTGGCTATTCTTTAGTTCATGTTGGGACTCTAACAAATGATTTATACAATGTCCAACCTAATAAATCCAGCTTGCATATTCAATAAAGTAACAAATGTAAAATAGATGATCATAGTTCCATATACTTGTGGTATGCTAGACTATGTCATATCTCTAAGAAAAGAATCGACAAGTTAGCTAACTTGCTTGACCTTTCAGAATTGCAAGAAATGCTAATTTGTGAATCTTGCCTTAAGGGAAAGATGACCAAGTCACCCTTTGTTGGACAAGTGGAGTGGAATGCAAACCCTTTGGATTTGATCCATACGGATGTATGCGGGGCCACTAAGTGTTAGTGCCTAAGGAAACTACCACTATTTCATTACCTTAATGATGATTATTCTAGGTATGGGTGATAAGTTGGTTTTATACCGATAATTCATACATCTTTTGATTATCATTTAGTTTGTTTTCAAGTATTTTTGTTACTTTTTATGCATTTAGTTTGAAATCTTGTAGGTAATGACAATAAGAGAAGATAATGGAAAGAAATAAAAAACTTGGTTGAAATGTTGAAGAATTCGAGTTGTGATGCTACTGATGGTAGTTTTTGTATTTCAATCATAACTCTTAACCCTAATTTCATATCACACTGATTATTGATCCATTGAAAATAAAAGATATATATCTATAACTTCTATATTTACCACAAAATCCAATTCAGTCAATTTAAATGAGAAAAACTAAGTTTAAAAGTCAGCAATGGGCTGCAATTTTCTAGAACGATACATATTAGTATTTCAGGCATAACTCGAGACATCGATGTCATATTCAGTTGTTTCAAGTGCCTGTGGAACTCCAAGACATAGAGCTAAAATTCATTAGAATATTTAAAAATCTAATTCAGCTTATAAAGAGGTCAAAAATTAGTTTCAATGGGCTATATAGTGTCAAAATGCTGAAATTGAGCTGTCAGGACAGAATGCCCGGCGCCTAAGTGCCATCCAAAGCTTCCAAGACAGAATGCACTACACCTAGGCACCATTATTCCATGCCTAGGCACTGCCCTTCCAACAAAAAAGACGTTGATGCAATATTTTGGTGACAAGTGGCAATGGATCACGAATTTTGGCATTTTTATGAGATATACACATTAGATACACCTATACATCATTACCCATGTGATGCTCTAGTGATACACTACATTGGTGGAGAGAAGAAGGAGAAAAAGCCAAGAAAAGGGGAAGAATTTTGGGTTCCTTTTGAAAAGCCAAGAAAAGTGGGAGGATTTTTAGGTTTCTTTTGAAGAAAAGCCAAGAAAAGTGGAAGGATTTCAAGATTTTTTTTGGAAGACTCTTGGAGAGAAGTTTAAAAGGGCAAGATCAACATCAACCAAAGGGAGAAGGATTGGTTCTTGGAACCAAAGAAGGTCATTGGGTGCTTGTAGACAAGACCCATTCTATTTTCTGTAATTAAAGTCAAGGAGTTATTCTTGGAGACAAGGAGAGCTTCAACCATTCCTTCCACTTCACAAATTGGTGAACAATTTCCATGTTCTTTCTTATTTATTTCTTGAAGTTGTATTCATCCATGGTGAACTAAACATTTATTTCTAGAGGATGATGTAACCTTATTTGATCTTATGTTTTGAATTCCAAATAATATTAGTTCAAGTTATTCATTTTGTTTAGTATTTCTTCTTGATTAATTGATTGCTAATCGAGATTGTTTGACGTATGAGATTTGGCACTCAAGAGAGGGAATTTTATACATGATCATAGGGATAACACAACCTAGGAATCATAGAGTTGAGAAGCTTATGAAACCTTTGAAGTTTTGAAGAAGAATTCATTGAACTTTTGTAGAATTTTATTCTTGAATTTTTATAGAGATATCAAAATTCATGTTAGAACTCATAGTCAATTCGGTACTCGAGAGAGGGAATTGATGAGCTTAGAAATTCTTAACTTACATGTGTTGTTGACTTGAATTGATATATTTTGGAATGAAGAACATAAGTGATAAATAGGTGAGTTATTCCTCTAGAATATCTTGTTCATAAAGTGCTTGTTATATTATTTCTAAAAGCTCCATTCTTGTCTGTGCATTTTTATCTTACTTTACTTTGTTTTCCAATCATTATTCAATCTTCTAGATAAAATTAGAACTATTTGAACTAGGGTACTTAATGTAATGTTTTATTACAATCCCTGTGGATACGATATTCAACTCACCATTGTATTAAACCTTAACACCGTTCACTTGCGGTTAGCAAAATATTTCACGAACAATGGGTATGTGTATCTTTTAAGATATCAATCTGAAGCCTTTGAAAGGTTCAAAGATTTTAGGCATGAAGTGGAGAAACAAACTGGGTGAAGTATTAAGACTTTTCGATCTGATCAAGGAGGCAAATCAAATCACTTGGTTTTCTTAAAAATTTGATGAACCTTATGTGTATAAGAAAGTTAGTGAGAGTGCAGTGACCTTTGTTGTCTTTTATATTGATGACATACTACTCATTGGGAATGATATAAGGATATTGCAATCAATAAAGGCTTAGTTATCTACTCAGTTATTTATGAAGGATTTAGGAAAAGCATCCTATATTTTGGGGATTTAGATCTATACAGATAAATCCAAAAGGATGGTCGGACTATCCCAATCTACTTCCATAGATAAAGTGCTAAAGAGGTTTAGTATGGAAGAATCTAAAAGAGGATTCTTACCCATAAGTCATGGGGTTTCTCTTTCGAAGTCAATGTCCCCAAAGACTCTGGAGGAAAGAGAAAGACTGGCTCGCATACCATATACATCCATAATTGGAAGTATTATGCATGTAATATTATGTACGAGGCATGATGTCGTATATGCTTTAAGTGTCACAAGCAAATATCAGTGCAATTCAGGTGAGGATCATTGGAAAGCCATAAAGATTATCCTTAAGTACTTTAAAAGGACTAAAGATATCTTTTTAGTTTATGATAATGGAGAACTGAAGTTAGAAGGCTTTACTGATTCTAGCTTTCAGTCTGATGGATGATTCGAAGTTAACGTCAGGATTCATATTCATGCTAAACAGTGAAGCGGTCAGCTAGAAGTGTTCCAAGCAAGAGACGACTGTCAATTCTACCACTGAAGCTGAATACATTACAACATATTATGCAGCGAAAGAAGGTGTTTGGATGAGGAACTTTATCAAAGCGTTGGGCGTAGTCCCTTCTATTTCTAATCTAGTTCACATACTATTCACCTAAGACTAGGTAGTCGAGATGCACTACTAGGTGATTCACTTGATTTGTGAGGTTCTTGGGATTAAGGGGTTAATTCCAAGTGGATAAGTTAATTGGATTAATTAATCAGAACATTGAGTCTATTCGTAAGTTGCAAAAGTTGCAAGCCCACTGATAGCTTAGTTGTGAACCTAATGGGTCACACACAAATCGAGATGATCCACTTAAAGAGTCTTAATAAAGATGGAAAAACTTGTCTTGAAGTAAAAGAAATAAGAGATAAGGAATGAGAAGGTTTCCAAATTGGATTTGGGGACTAATTAGGGCAAGAGTTGGAGACCTAATGGGATCAGGTCAAGAATACATTGCGTATATAAATACACAATGTAGGGGCCAAAAACTACTTGCAACAGAGCTAGAATTGTCAGCCCCCTCTCCTCTTCTCCGTCTAGGTTTTTGTGTTTTATTTTCTTACTTCAAGAAAAATTACTCCATCAAAAGGGTCCATCACTTTTGAATTAAAAGGTTAATTCTTCCATCACTTATTGATTCAAGAATTAATCTTCACTCTCAAATTGATTTAGAAATAAGAAGTTCAAATTAAAGCATTTGAAGTTTGTGGATCTGCTCGAAAGTGTGGATACTGGTAGAGGGACTACACTTGGAGTCCTTGTGAATGTTTTGAGAGGCCATCGAAATTATTCGAGAGGAGCTTGAGGAATCTGAATTCCTTCTTATCCTTCATCAACCAGATTGCTTGAGAGGTATAATTGTGAAACTTTAGTTGTTTAGTTTATTAAAGGAGCAATTAGAAACACAAACCAAAAATCACATCAAATCCGGTATATGCATATTTACATATGATGTATGATTTTATTTCAATTGTTGAAAAATTTTAAATTTTTTATGTGCTTACAATCTCGTGCACCCAACGCTTACATGTGGATGTGAAGTGTGTGATTTATGAGTGAGAGGTGATGAAGAGAAGAGGCTGCCTTTCGTGAGTGTTGAGTGAATAGGCTCTTGCCCTTTTTTCTATTTTGTATTCATGCTGCAGTGCCAAGTAAATGGCATTGCAACACCATATCTATGCCTTGAATAGCACTGCGGCACCCTGTCTTACTATGAGGCTCCATAGCCGTAGTTTTTACTCAACATCGTGACACCCTATCTCACCAGCCAATAAGCGCAATGTTCTAACTCTACCAGGAGATGACAAGTCTTTCCAAACACCAACCAGTATGTGATATACTAATAGATGTCTTGTAAGCTGTGCGATGGGCTCAGATTGCATCATCTAATTTATGTGCCCAATCCTTGGGATTCGCACTCACCATCTTCTCAAGAATTTGCTTGACTTCATGGTTTGAGATTTCAACTTGTCCGTTTGATTGTGGGTCGTATCTGAGTGCTACTTTATGCATCGCACCATACTTAGCAAGAAGGTTATTAAGCAATTTATTGCAAAAATGGTTACCCTCATCCCTAACTATTGCTCTAAGAGTGCTAAAATGTGTGAATATATGCTTGTGTATAAAGTTTATGTCCAAAAATGGAGGGAAGGGTCCCATAAAGTTACTAGGTTCACTTAATCGCGAGGTGTGATCAGCAAAAAAATAAAATATTTAAATAAAACATGCTACAATAATTATAACAACACATTCAGTTTGATATGATTTATCGATTTTACATTTCAATTGGTTTCTAAGCATAAACATAAAAGGATTCGATTTATACCTTTAAAGCACTCAGATTGTCGTAGGGTTTGAAACAATCAATTACTAACCCTTTTATGAATTTGGTTCACATAGATCTAAGTGTTTTCCCTTTAAAGCAGTCCACACTTTAAGCAAGAACACAAAATTAGAATTCCGCTAGCAATTCTGATTTCTTTACTAACCTAATTTTGGAGTGTATTTGGTGATATTAATTCCAAATACCAACTTGTAGTAAAAGAACTAAAATACTTTTTGATCAAAAGATGGAATCTTTTTAAGTTGGAGGAAGAAGATGGAGAATAAGAAAAACATTTTTTCTTTCTCGTGTAGTAGCCAAAAATTTGGAGTTAATTCTCCCTTAAATTTTCAGCCCTTATGTTTTGTAGCTAGGGCCAAAAAATTCCAAGAGTCCCACTTTAGGTATTTTTAGTTTCTTCGTTTATTAGTTGGAGGTTTTTTTGGTAGATCACAAGATATTCCAAAAATCTCCAACTTTACCTCTTCATATCTTCCCAAGATGTAAAGAGATAATCATTATCCAATCAAATTGCACAATTCCAAGAATGTCCCATTCTTAAAACTCCATCTTATTCCAATAGCTCTTATGGGCATCTACTAATAGGCCTCTTTGAAATGGATTTGGACTCTTAATTGAATCCCATGATTAATTTAACTAATTGATTAAGCTCAAATTTAATTAATTAATTTTATCTAACCCATCTAATTAAATTAGGCTCAATTAAATAATCTAATTATTTAACTGAGTAAATTAAAAAAATAAATTAATTAATTTATGTCTTACACAATTAGTTGATCCAATCAATTAATTGTTCTACTCTAATTGGACTACCTAATCTTATTAGGTCCAATTAAATATTCAAATTATTTAATTCAACTCCTTGAATTAACCTAAGTCCTAATTAATTAATCTCCACTAGTTAATTATATCCAACCCTTTAAAACATTTCCTAAGTTAGAAATGTTTCATCTCAAATTATGTGTAACCCATTAGACAACTAAGCTAGCAGTAGATTTGCAACACTTATAATGAATAACAATTATTCTGATTAATTAATTTGCTTGAAAATTAACTCCTTAATTCCAAGAACCTCATAAGTCATGGGAAACACATAACAAGTATATCATGAATACCTACTCTTAAGTGAAATAACGAGTGAACTTATTTCAATTATGAGTACCATACACGTGTTAGAGTAGGATGCCCAATGCCCCAATTAGTTTGGGTATTTTTGTACTCTTTTCTTTTGTAAGACAATCTTATTGGGAATTATATTAATAAAAGGCATTTTTTTTATCTTATGTCTTGCATTTATCTTCCAGCATATTAGATAAAGTCCTTAAATCAAATTTAACTACGGGGCATAGTGCGCATATGATGACGATTATGGAACATGCTTCTAAGACTTTGGTCTTAAATAAATTTCGAGTTGAGGGCTCTTTGAAATGGGACATCAAATAAGCCAATAAAACTCGCACATACGATGTATGCTCGTAAGATGAGGATATCGCATTCCATTAGCATTAGCATTAGCATAGAGACGCAAGTGCATGTATATGGGTGCTTCTTAGTCGGAGGCTTTACTTGTTGAAATAAGAATTTATGTGTTGTGATAGTGCACGAGTAGTCCTCATACTTGATACATAATAGTAGCCTTATGTGCATCCTACAACACTTTGATATATCTTCTGATTGCTTGACAATCACAAAGGGGGTATGTTGGGTATTGCACTGATGTGCATGGAGGTTTGTTAGTGGCCAATACAGAATTCGACACTTGTTTTTTATTTAACAAGAGAATCTCCTGTGTTTTTATAGTTCATAATTCAAATATCTTAGCCAAGGCAGGATGAATTCTGATTCATCAGCAATCATTGGAACTTGAAATGGAATCACAGTTATTGAATTATTTAGGGTTTCGACTTATAATCCATGCCCTAAATTCAATCAGAAGATTAGTTATCGAAAGGACCGTACATGTATGGTACTCGCTATTGAAATAAGTTTACTTGCTATTTCACCTAAAACTAGTTTGCCATGATTACTTACTAGGTGTTTTCATGGATGGTGAGATTCTTGGAATTAAAGAGTTAATTCTAAGAAAATTAATTAATTGGATTAATTAATTAGAATAATTTTTATTCATAAGTTGCAAATGTTGTAAGCTACTACTAGCTTAGTAGTGAACTTAAGAGGGTCACACATCTTTATAGAAAGTAACATTTTTATTTTAGAATTTTTCCAATGATTGGAGATTAATTAATTAATTAATTAATTAAGGGTTTTATTTAATTTAATTATTAAATTAAATTATTCAAAATAATTAGATTATTTAATTGGACCTAATTTGATTAGGAAGGCCAATTGAAGTAAATTATAATTAATCAATTGGATTGATTAATTTAGAATTAAATGAATTGGATTGATTCATAGACTGTTAATGTAACACCACTACCCAATAACTACATCTATAATACAATTCAACCTGATAGAACCTATCTGCATACGTGTAAATATTTTTTTCTCCTTTTAACACTTTATTAATAGATACACTATTTTCACACATAACCCTATATATACACATGTATGTAGAAAGATGATCATTCATATAAAAGTACAATACTTATAACAACCACTCTATTTACCGACTTATATACAACAAAGTTTCAAAAGTAAAATACAATTCGAGTCCCAAGATATATATTACAGTAACTCAAAAAATCAAAACAAATGAACAAAAGTAGCCCAACAGGTTATCATCTATGTACAATGGTCATTAGAAACCTATAGGAGCTCCAACAACCAGCCTAGTAAGCCTCAAAGTCTCAGGTATCACCATGCTTCTCTACGATGTATAAACTACATGAGCTAACACCCAGTAAGTAAAAATCATGCATGCTGAAAATGATATGAAACACATGCAAAAAAATTCCAAGATATCATGCTAAGAATGCTTACTCTTGAATCAAAATATTTTATTTCAAATTCTTTTCTTTTATTGGGCTCTTGGCCCACTTACTATGCACCAGAAAGAGCTCTACACAATATTAATAATCAAATGGTCAATCACAGAGTGAGATAGTCAAGTGGACCATCCCCTCATGACCACTAGAGGTCCACCTCATGTCTGCCCCTTTGATCCTCGAAGAAGTCATCCCACCCACAGCGTCAATCATAATAAAGGCATAGTCAAGTGGACCATCCTCCCGTGACCACCAAAGGTCCACCTCATATTTGCCCCTGTTATCCTCCAAGAAATCATCCTACTTCCAGTACCTAAAATATTACATAAGCATGCCTCGCATACCTCAGTGCACTAGCAGTGGCCAACAAAATATTTCTATTGTAAAAATCAAAACGTGCATGCAAGATCATAATAATTTTCATGTATTATTCATGCACGTGTAAATGCTAATGAATGGTATGCTCAATGCAACAAAAAATATTTTGTCTTATCATTCTCATGCATCACATGCATCGAACAATACTTAATATACTTTTTGTTACACCTCTTCAAACATCACATGCAAATAGTATAGATATTCCAAGAAATACTATGTTCATGGACTGTAGTTGCAAATGAATTTTTACTTATCTTATATTGGTGCGTGTCTGGGTTAATTAGTGTTCCTCCTCAACCTTAGGTATGTAATAATCTGTAAAAATATATTATATGAATCAAAATCCTTAATTGGAAATTTTATTAATCCTAATATCATACAAACACCTTGAATTTTAAATTAACTAGGTAACAATCAAACATTGCAACTTAGAAGCTAAAACTTTATGAAATATTCCAAGCACCTTAATTTCCCATCTTAATGTGTGCTAAGATCACATAATTGATGTGATATAACTGTTATAACAAGTCCCTAAATAATAAAAATCAATTACACCAGAGATATGTTGAAACATGTTAACAAGTAAAATGGGATAGATTTCTGCCTTCTAATTTCCTTGCTGCCACATTAGGTTTCATAGACATGCTGGCATCCTTAGGCATATTTATTCAATCTCAATTTTTTACCACACTTAGATAACTTGTAGAACAATATAATTGTACCATAAAGATTCCAAACCTCATGGGTTTAAGTCCCCTAATTCAGTCCCCTTCACATCACACCAAAATAGATTTTATTACTTTGTCAGTTTTGAGTGCTTCTTCAATATCATACCCTATTTCAATTTCTAACAGATGAAAAATTATTCCAATACTCTTAAATCATATATGAACATGTATATGATGATACTTATAAGTTTTATTCAATATACCATACACATTTGAGGCCTAAAACACAAGAAGACAGCAAGGTGACAGTTTCTAGCACAAGTATTTTCTATCAAGTGTTTGCAACCAAAAGGCCTTTCTTTGTGCACCAAAGCCTATCTAATAACATTCTAACATATTTATAAATAATATTCAAAGCTTAATAAGCCATAAAACCTCAAAATAATCTGAAAAATAAGGCCAAATCCCTAGGTTAAGCTCACCTTGCATAATTTTCTACTTGAACTTGTTTATTTTTCCTCCCCTTTGCTTGTTTTACTTCCTTTTTTAGTTGGAATCACTTAGGACCTATTTAAAAAGATTTTTATTTGGAAGCTAAAATGGTGGAGAAAAAGGTTCAAGTCGTAGATATTAGCTTAAGAGTGATGAATAGCTTGAGGTACTAGTTTGAAAAGTCTAAGCATGAGGTGGTATAAGCTTGAGGTGGCATGTAGTGGTAAAATCTGATTTTCTCCCATATCTTATAGCCCTAATCTTGTGTGTCTCACCTATTTTTATTTTATTTAAACCTATCTTATTCACCATTCATTTTCGTAGGTAATTCTTATGTCCGTTTATTAGGTTATTCACCCGCTAAATCACCGATTCTTGCTCGATTAATAAGGTTGTGCTCCAATAGTGTTACAAACCTATGAACCTAGTTATATACCATTTAAATTATAGTATCATATGTCTATTTGTCCCACGTATATGATTTAAATATACATATAATATTGAAATTTTTGATCGAACCAACTCACTTCCTATAAACTTTTCATTGACACCTTTTGCACTCCTAAAGTTACCATGTGTAACCTAGTACTATTTACTATATTGATACCTAAATTTCTTCTATCTCAATATAAACTCAACCACTTAGGTTAGGAGATTCAATAACTAATACCGTGCGAGACCTTTATAATTAAGTTTAATATTTAAGAATGTCGTATAAGATGAAATGAATTATGGAATGTCTATATAAATGCAAGTAGCATATAAAATTATCACGTAATTCATGAATCATATTGGCTAAGTGAGTAGTCTGAGGCTTGGGCATTACATTTAAGTCCAAGCCCAAAAATTAAAGTGGATCACTTAAGAAGACTACTAGAATATAAAGAGAAAAAATTAAATAAATATGATTTATTTAATTGATATATTTATATATAAATAAATATAGTGACCGATTTTTTATGAGATAAAAAATTGGCCACTAGGATTTTTTTGTACATATATATATTTGATATATATCTGTTTTAATATTATTTGAAAAGTTCAAATTAATATCAATAATATATGTAAACTAATTTTGATAACTAATATAGTCTTATATGGAGAGAGAAAAATGAAGAATTATTGGAAGATTTAGAATTCTACCAAAATTAAACTTTGAAGTAGCTCAAAATTGACAAACTCTCTAAGAGTTGGAGAGTGGGAAATTTTGGCCCCCCTTACTAGAGGAGGGCCAAAAATTCAATATAATTTTTTGAAAAAATGATTTTGTTAGTCTTCTATTTTTCTCTTCAAGAAAAAGAAAAGAAAAGAAAGAAAAAGAAAAAGTGTTTTCTTGAAAATCTTGAATTTCTTGTTCTTTAAAGAAAATATGTTTCTTGATATTATCTTCTCTTCAAAATTTCAAGAACTTAAAGAATCAATCTTTATTATTTTTGAAAGGTTGTTCTTGATCAATCAATTAGATTAAAGGGCTATTACTCTTGATCTAGAATGGAAAACGATTTTAAGAATACTTGAAAATTTTTTTAATCGGTGTTGATTTCAATATTGTGAACCTGATAGAGGGGAGACACATGGATCCCTACGAGTTCTGATAAGCAAGGAATAGAGCAATTGATTGCTCCATTCCATACATCAACCAGAGTGCTTGCAAAATATAATCTAAATTTAATATTTATTTATATATTCACTTGAATAATCGTGATCAAATTAATGCTTGCTCCAAGATCACATAATACTTTATCAAAAAAAGATCCTCCTATGGTACAAGGAATAGTAAAACTCCCTAGATCCTTTAATTTTTTAGGAAGTTTTTTTTGTAAAATGGCACTACACTCTTCTGCGAGATTCACAGTTTCAAACTCCACCAATCGCCTTTTTCTTGACATCATATCTTTCTTGAATTTGACATAGTTGGGTATTTGCTCAAGAGCATCTACAAAAGGAATATTAATATGAATTTTCTTGAAGATTTCCAAAAATTTTGCAAATTGTGAATCAATCTTTTTCTTTTGAAATCTTTGTGGAAAAGGAAAAGGAATATTAAATTTAGAAGTTTCAAAGTTAGGAGTAGATTTTAGCTTCTCAGTCTATGTTTGTTCATTTGACTGCCTTTCTTCTTCCTTTGGTTGTTCCTGCATAGAACTTTGACCAAAAGTGCTTGCCATTAGCTCATCAATGTTAGAACTTTTCATTTTCGGCCCCTTGATTATAGTTCCACTTCAAAGTTGGATGGCTTTGCAATGCTCCCTTGGTTTGATTTCCGTATCACTTGAAAAGTTTTCTTTATGTTTTTGAGCATTAAATTTAGTAGCAAATTGTCCAATTTGACTCTCTATTGATTTTATTTGAGATCCTAAACTTCAAGCTAGATGCCGCAATTGAGTCTCAATCTTGTCTATATTTATTTCATCCCTATTAAATCGAGCTCTTGCCTCGCTAATGAAAGTGCTGATCAAATCCTCCAAAGATGCCTTTTTCTCACCTACGTGAGGGTTGGAATGTGGTGGATTGTTGTAACTCGGTAGCGGTTAAAGCACATTTTGATTGTTGGCGTAGGAAAAATTCTCATGATTTCTAAGCCCCAAATGGTAGTAAGTAGGTAATTTATTTCCCCTAAAATTAAAATTACAATTAATAAAATTTACCTACTCATTACCTTTGGTTTCCATCAATGAAGTGCTAGTGGATGCCAAGGAATCCATTCATTAAGAAGCTCCATTAGAAGTCCAAGCTATAAATTGGTTAAAAAGAAGAGAAATTTGTGCAGTTAATTGTCTAAATGAATCTACCTCAAGAATACCGACAACCTTTTTAATAGAAGACCTGTCAAAAGGCCATTGATAGCTGTTAGTAGCCATCTCCTCAAGAAAAATATGGGCTTCATTTGCGGTCTTAGATATCAAAGTCCCACCTACAGCAACATCTATTATAGTTCGAGTTTACCTATTCAAACTATTATAGAAGTATTGTAGCTACTGCCAATCCTCATAACCAAGTTAAGGACACCTTCTTAGAAAATCCTTAAACCTCTCCAAAGCTTCATATAGTGGCTCAAAATCTTGTTGGCAGAATTGAACTATCTCACTCTTGAGTTGAAGTGTCTTGCTTGGTGGAAAGTACTTAGCAAGGAATTTTCGTGTCAAGTCATTCGAACTCAGTATGCTACATGGTGCAAAAAATTATAACCATAGTGTAGTTTTTCCCAAAGTGAGAATAGAAATAAGCGAAGTCTAATGGCATCATCAAGCACTCCATTCTTTTTTATGGTGTCACAAATCTCCAAAAACATAGCTAAGTGTGCATTAGGATCCTCTAACCTGCTTTCTCCAAATTGACTTTACTAATGAGGGCTGGTTTAAGCTTAAAATTATTGGCATTAATCGGTTGTTGAGCTATGCCAGAGTAATTTAGGTTCATGGTTAGTTGAAAATAGTTCTGAATAGCTCTTTGTGGTGGTGGTTGTTGTAATGGAAGATTGACATTCACATTAGCATTGTTGATGTCATCCGCTATGGCTTGATTGTCAACTATTTTTGCTGCTCTAATAGCTCGAAGAGTCCGCTCGAATTTTGGATCAAAATAAGCCAAGTCAAGACTTCTAGTCTTACACATACAAATACGTATAATCCAATGCAAGATAAGATAAAAACAAAATATGGTAAGAAAATAAAAATAATCTAAATTAAAATCAAGACTAAGTCAAAACAATATTGATGCAATTATGATAAAATAATCCCCTGCAACGGTGCCAAAAACTTGTTAATATTTTGCAAACCGCAAGTGCACGGTGTCAAGTTTTAATACAACTGTGATTTGAGTATCGTATCCACAAGGATTGTAATAAAATATTATAAAAACTATTGTAGTTCAAATAGTCTCAATTTTATCTAGAAAATCAAGTGATGATTAAACAAAGTAGAATATAAAAATTGCCAAAGACAAGAGTGAGTTCTTTGAAGTAACATAACAAACACCTTATGAGCAAGAAATTCTAGAGGAATGACTCACCTAATTATCACCTATGTTCTTCCTTCCAAAACATACCAATTCAAGTCAACAACACATGTAAGTTAAGAATTCCTAAACTCATCAATTCTCTCTCTCGAGTGTCGAATTGATTATGAGTTTTAATATGAATTTCAATATCTCTATAAAAACTCAAGAATAAAACTCTACAAAAGTTCAATGAATTATTCTTCAAAACTTCAAAGGTTTCATAAGTTTTTCAACTTTATGATTCCTAGGTTATGTTATCTTTATGATCATGTATAATCTTCTTTCTCTCGAGTATCGATTCTCATGCATCAAACACTCTCAATTAATGGCCAAATAATTAAGATGCAATACTAAACAAGATAACACAAACAAGATGAATAACTTGAACTAATATTATTTGGAATTCAAAACATAGGATCAAATAAGGTTACATCATCCTCTGGAAAGAAATATTTAGTTCATCATGTATGAATATAACTTCAAGAAATACATAAGATGGAACATGGAGATTGTTCACCAATTTGTGAAGTGAGAGGAATGGTTAAAACTCTCCTTATCTCCAAAAATGCCTTCCTTGTCTTCAAGAATCTCCTCTTTTTGTCCAACAACACTCTTTCTGTCAAAAACAGCTTCTCATGTCCAAGAATACCTTTGGACGCTCTTTGGGGTCCTTAAAATCGGATAGGAGATGCCCTCATGAGGGTTAAAAACCCATTTATGCCCTCAGAAGATGCCCTCATTAGGGCTAAATGCCTTTGAATAATCTCAATATGATATCTGTGGAGAGAGTTATACCTAAAATACCGAGATGTGTTATACAAAAAATTTTAAGTCCAGTATTGACTTTTTAACTTGATGTTTCACATTGAAATTATAGGAATTAGATTTTTTGGTAAACACAAAAGTTGTATATCTATTTCTTAGCATTGCAATGAATCAAGATTCACATCAGTATAATATTGGAGCAAAGACTTGTGATTGAAATATAAACACTGCCATCAGTAGCAACGTAATACGGATTCTTCAACATTTCAACCAAGTTTTTGGTTTCTTTCCATTTTCTTCTCATTTTGTCATTACCTACAAGATTTCAAACTAAATGTATAAAAAGTAGCAAAAATACTTAAAAATAAACTAAATATTAATCAAAAGGTATATGAATTGTTGGTATAAAATCAACTTAACAAATACCCCCAAACTTGAAGATTTGCTTGTCCTCAAGTATCAAACATGAAATTCTCAATAACATCCCCTCTATGAATCATGTTACCAAAGTCAAGAAAGATTTTCCTAACATATCATCTCAAAAGATTAGAAAAATATACGAAATTTACATGTTAACATGCATATTGGTTTCACTTAACTTCATGATCTTGTGTGTGTGAGTGTGAAAGTAGTAGTTTATCAACTTTCATTTATCATCCGGATAGGTTTATAAAGCCAACTACTCATATTTGATCCACTTTTGAAGTGTTTATCAAACTCCATTGGCTTATTTTTCATATTAATCTCCACTAATGTAGGTAGATCATAGCATCAAAGTTCAAAAGGACTTCCAAAGCTTGTATTGTGAGGCTTGGGTAATGGTGGGAATATATGAAAAATTATAGCTAAAAATTACCTATTTTACACAATCATACTAGAACCTTTATGAATGAGCACCAACTTCTTCATCAATCCCTTCATTTTTCTTTATTAAATATCCTATTTTTCTTCTTTTTGATCTTGGATTACCCCCAAACTTTTTTTTTTTTTTGTTTGCAATGGGGGTCTATTTGTTTTAGGGAGTTCAAATCATACACTTCAATTCATAATCTCTTCATTTTCATCATTTTTCAATCTTTTCTTCTCTTCAGTTTCGCTTCTTTTTTTCTTGAATACAACAATTCATTCAAGAATGATTGAGTAAATGAGATGAAAAAGGGTAGAATATTGGATTTTTTTTCATACAGCTCGATAATGTGTATAGGGTGTTCAAAGAATTATTTCAATAGGCTCAAGAGGGGACACTAGGGAATAATTCAAGTATAGGTTGCCTTGAACTACTCAAATAGTCCAAAAATAGCCTAAATCATCTCATTAATGCTATTCCACCTAGGATTTCACCTTGACTAGTGATCAAGCAAGTTCTGGAGGTTGGTGGGATCATTTAAAAAATAATTAGACCTTATAAATTGTAACACCACCAACACTAAATATAGATATTGATGTAATAATAATTTTGACAAGGTAGCACATGTGTGTGCATGTATATAAGTATATATATATATATATATTTTTTTTTTTTGTCAAATGTTGCACTTTCAGAAAACAGTAAAATATTTTCTCACATATAACCCTGTATATAGAAAAATTATCGTTTATATAAAAACACAACACTTATCACAGTCATGCTATTCTTAGACCTATTTATTATAAAATTTCAAGAGTTATGTAGGACACGACATCCTAAAGTTATAATACGATAGACTCAAAAATTAAAATAATTGCCTATACTTTTGAAAGAAGTAAGGAAATTTTGCATTTTGTAACCCTTTACATATAAACAATAATTTACACAATAATAATGATTGTAAAAATTAGAATATGCCCACAACACAACCCAATAGGTCATCATCCATCTACACAGATCCTCGAAACCTATTGGAACCCTAATGGCTTGCCCAATAAGTCCATGGTATCAAGTATCACCAGACTCACCTACAATGCATAAACTATATGAGTTAAGGCTCAGCAAGTAAAGATGATGCATATCAAAGAATAATCCACAATATCAAGTCATGCATCTCAAAATACTATGCCCACAATGCAATTCCATGCATCAAAACATTTCTCTCAAAATCATTTCTTTCTTAGGCCCCTGACCAATGCTACTATCCCTTATACCGAAAAAAAGCTCTGCAAACCATCATAATCCAATGGTTAATAATCATATAAGCAAGCAAATACATGCATACTTATAAGCATGCATACACACGAATCTATAAATCTATGCATACAACCATGTAAATCCATGCATGCTTTGGTGCACTGTAGCGGTCAACAAAAACATTTTCCTTTCTCAGAATCATGCCGTGTAATGCAAGATTTATCACAATGCTTGTATATGATGCATGCATGTGCCAATGCCCATGTATATATGCTCAATGGACATGAATGAAAGTAATACGTGCTCTCTGCCATGCACATATAATCTATGATATTATATATAAATCACACATTTACTATGTCTATGCATTGTAGTTGGAAATAAATCTTTACTTACCTTTAATCAGTTGTATGTTACTTCTAGGTTTCTTAAGTATTACCACCCAACCCTAGATGTGAAATAATATATAAAATACAAGATATCAATCACCATCCTCAATTAATAAGTTCAGTATACCTAATGTAGTATAAAGATCTTGAATCTCAATTTAACTAAACAACCTTACCACTTAGAAACTCTAACCGAATACAACCTTCTACGCACATTTATTCCACATCTTAAATGTATACTAACCTCATTTAATTTATGTATTATAATTCTTATAATATCACCCTAAATGTTAGGGATCAAATGCACCACATCTATGTTGGAATATGTTAGTGAACCAAATGGAACAGATTCACAATTTTTTTTTTTTTTACTATCACATTAATTTGCATGATGATTTTGACACCCATAAACATATTCATTCACTCCTAAATTTTTATCACACTTAGATAACATAAAAAAAATGTAACCATGTCATAGAATGGCTAAAACGTATAGATATAACTTCCCAAGTTCAGCTCCCTTCACAACATACTGAAATAGATTTTTCCTACCGTGAAAGATTTGCGCACTTCATGACATTAATGGTTTTGACACCCTTACGTATATTCAATCACTTCCAAAATTTTACCACACTTAGATAACGTATACACAGAGACAACCAGGTTATATTCTTACCAAAACTAATGGATTTAATACTACAAAACCAGTCTCCTTCATACAGGACATAATCTAAAATTCAATGGTGATAATTTTGAGCATCTCTTCAATATCATGCCCTATTTCAATTTCTAACCAATGAAAATTTATTACAATACTCTTAACTCATATATGAACATGTATATGATGATACTTATCGGTTTTATTCAACATACCCTGCACTTTTGAAGCAACAAGTTGACAGTTACTGCCACAAGTATTTCCTATTAAATGTTTGTCATAAAAAACCTTTTGTTTGTGCACCAAAGTCTAACTAAAAACTTTCTAACATTTTTATAAGAGATATTGAAATCTTAATACATAATAAACCCATTCATAATAATCTAAAAACCAAAGGCAAAATCATAGGAAAGTGTTACCTATGCAGATTTTGTGGTTAAACTTGATGGTAATCACTTCTCATTTGCTTTTCTTGTTTTTATTTCAATTTGGAGCACTTGGAGACCTTAATGTGCGTGTTTGGAAGCTAAAAATGACTGAAATGAGGGTCCAGTCATGGCTTAAGGGTGAAGGAAAGCTTGAGGTGGCACTTGAGGTGCTTGCTTAATCTTGGTAGCATGCATGAGGTGTCAAGTTGTGGTATAAATATAACATTTCACCCATCTTTCAAGCCTAGATTAGATGTATCTTGTTATACATTAATTTTATTATATCATAATTATCCATATTAAAAATTATATAATCTTATACATAAATGAATATTATAATATCACCTTTCAATCATAGTATCTTATGTCTAATATTCCAAATATGCAATGTACCCATATATACTTTTGAAATACCTGGATAAAATTGAATCAAATAATATAAGCTTACTAGTAACACTTTTAACACTTCCAAAATTATAACATATATATCTATCTATACCCAATATTGATCAACCTCATTTTTTTCTTATTTCAATATAAAATCAACTGCTTAAATTAGAAAATTCAATAACTAATACCGTGCAAGAGCTTCAGAATTAAGTTTAATATTCAAGAATGTCAAATAAAAAGAAATAATTATGCAATGTCAATAGAAATGCAAGTAGCATATAAAATTAACACGTAATGCATAAATCATATTATTCAAGTGAGTAGTGTGAGGTTTGGCTATTACATAAACTGTCTCTAAATAATTAAATGTAACTCAACAAACTACTTAGTGGGCTTACAATATTTGCAACTTATAAATAATAATAATTAATTAGTCCGCTTGAAATTAACTCTTTAATTTCAAGAACCTTACAAGTCATGAAAAACACCTAGCAAGTGTATCATGACTACCTAAACCTAGGTTAAATAGCGAGTGAACTTATTTCAATTATGAGTATCATACACGTAAGGTCTTTTAGTCAACTAATTTCTCGATTTAGTCTAAGGATTAGATCAATAGTCGAAACTCTAATTACTCAATAACTATGGATTCATTTCAAGTTTCAATAACTCAAGATGAATTATTAGAAAACCCCCATCTAATATTCATCCTTCTTTGGCCAAGGACTTCTGAGTCATGAACTATGTAAACATAGGAGATTTACTTGTTCTACTAGACAAGTATCGAATCCCTTGTTGGCTACTCATAAGCTCCATACATACCTATGTAATATCCAAAATATCCCCTTTATGATTATCACGCAATCAACAGATACATATCAAGATGTAACATGATGTGCACAGGGCTACCATGGTACCTCAAGTCTAAGGACTAGTTTTGTGTACTATCATATATAGAAATTCTTAATTTGACACACAATGTCTCATATTAAGAATTCCTAAGGGGCTTGTTCTGTATACTTATTCTCTAACAGGCAACCACATATATGCAGTAGCATTACTTTGCTAATTTCTATAGAGTGAGATATCCTCCTCATGTAAGCATGCATTGTATGCATGAGTTTTATTAGACTATTCGATGTCCCATCTCAAAAAACCCTCGACCTAGAACTTATTTAATACCAAAGCCTTAGAGGCATATTCCATGATTACCATCATATGCGCGACCATGCCCTATAGCTAAGTTTGATCTAGGGACTTTATCTAATTACAATACACAATTCAAGATAAAGAAAACGCCTATGTTTTTATTAATATGATTTGAAAAAATTGTTTTACAAAATATAAGAGTATAAAAGATGCCCCACTTGGCGCTCGAGCACTATTCTAACAAAAGTCGACGCCCTAAACATCAAAAACCTCAACCTCCATCATATTTGTCAACAAAAGCTCATGATGTCGTGTGATGGTCCCGACCCGTTGGCATAGATTGCAAGTCTTTGCGGCTATTCAAATGGGCCCGAAATGACCACCACATGGAGATGAATAATAATGTTGCCAAATCTTCTCAGTTTACTCTATAGGGACACATCGCCTAATCACTGAATCATTGCACCACTTGTAAAGTAAAGGAACATCCTATAATAAGACTTGACATTATGTATTTTTTTTTCTTTTGATGGGATGATAGATCCAAAGGTAGGACTCCACCCACAAGATGATTAACGAAATCAGCATACAATGGAAGTCTCATCTCAACTGCTAAAATAATCTCATCTAGAAACAACTCTTGAATAGGTGCTCCAACAATCTCACCCACTTGCTGCAAATGGGATAGACAGCCTACCACCACATTCTCAATGCCCTTTATGAATCTCCAGATCATACTCTTTGAGCAACAAATGCCATTAAATCAACTGTGGCTTAACATTCTTCTTGGCAAATAGGACCTAATTGTTGTATGATCAGTGAAAATAATGACCTTCGTACCTACAAGATAAGAACAAAGTTAATAAAAGTAAACACTACAACCAATATCTCCTTCTCGATTGTCATATAATTTTACTATACACTATCCAAGGTTTGACTTGCATAATAAATGGCCTGAGGTCTTATCCTGCTTTTGGCCCAACATCGCTCCTACCATATGTTAGATTTGCGTGATCCTGGGGTATGTGCTGCAGAAAATTAAAATTTTAAAATCATTAAATTATAACAATTATAGTAATACCCCAAATCTGATGTGAATTTTAACGATTTCAAAATTTTCAATGGCTGTAATAAAATAATAAAAGTATCGATTTATAACTTTCTTTGCACTCTGGTTATCGTAAGGTATGAAGCAATCAATTGCTAGCCCCTTTTGTGAATTTGGTTCACAGGGATCCAAATCTCTCCCCTCTAAAGTAGTCTATACTTTGAGAAAAAAATATAAAGTCAGAATTTCGCTAGCAATTCTAATTTCTTTTCAAATCTAGTTTATGGAGTATATATAGAAAAATATTAATTCCTATTATCAACTAATGATAAAAGAATTAATAAAAAATGGAATTTATGGAGAAAAATAATGGTTCAAGAAAATAATTTTTCTTCACTCTTTTGAATGGCTGAAAATTAAAGGATGTTTCTACTTCTTATAATTTTTGGCCATGGGGGGCTCAAAATTTCAGGAGTCCTACTTTTAGTATTTTGTTTCTCCTTTTGATTGGTTGGAAGATATTTTAATTCATCCAAACTTCTTCCAATTTTATCTCTTTTAATCTTCTGAAGATATTGAAGATTACCTAAGAATTCCGAACTCTTGACTTTCCATCCTTTTTCAATCACTTTCATGGGCCTTTCCTAATAGGCATTTTTTAAATAGGCTTGGACTTTAAAATAAATCCCACAATTAATCTAATTAATTATCTTACCCAAATTAATTAATTTCATCTAGCCCATCTAATCAAATTAGACCCAATTAAATAATCTAATTATTTAATTAAGTAATTAAATTAATTTATGGACTACACAATTAATTTGATCCAATCAAATAATTATTTTACTTCAATTGGGCTACTTAATCTTATTAGGTCCAATCAAATAATCTAATTATTTAATTGAATAATTAATTCAACTCCTTGAATTAATTTAAACCCTAATTAATTAATCTTTATTAATGAAACAGATCTAACCCTTTAGATCAATTCCTAAATTAGAAATGTTCTATCTTAAATTGTGTGTGACCCTTTAAGTTCACGATTAAGTTAGTAGTGGGCTTACAATATTTGCAACTTTTGAATAATAGTAATTATTTTGATTAATTCATCCAATTAATTAGTCTGCTTGAAATTAACTTCTTAATTTCAAGAACCTCACAAGTCATGGAAAACACCTAGAAATTATATCATGACTACCTAGACTTCGGTGAAATAGCGAATGAACCTATTATGAATATCATACATATAAGGTCTTTTCATCAACTAATCTTTCGATTGAGTCTATGGCATGGATCAATAGTCGAAACCCTAATTGCTTAATAACTATGATTCTATTTCAAGTTTCAATGACTCATGATGAATCATTAGAAAACCCCCGTCTAACATTCATCCTGCCTTGGCCAAGGACTTATGAGTCATGAACTATAAAAACATGAGAGATTCACTTGTTCTACCAAAAAAATAATGGATCCTTTGTTGACCACTTATTAACCTCCATACATATCAACGCAACATCCAATGTATCCCCTTTGTAATTGCCAGGCAATCAGAAGATATATCAAAATAAAACACGACATGCATAAGGCTACCCTGGTGTCTCAAGTCAAAAGATTAATTGTGTACCATCGTAACATAGAATTTTTTATCTCGACAAGCAAGTTTCCAATTAAGAAATTCTGATGGTCCTGTTCAATGTACTTGTTCCCTAACAAGCAACCACATACAGGCACTAACGTCACTATGCCAATGTCCATGGGGCGAGACATCATCCTCATGTGATCATGTAATGTATACGCGAGTCTATTGAGCTATTCGATATCCTATCTGAAAAAGCCCTTAACTCAGAACTAATTTAAGGCCAAAGCCATAAAGGCATATTATATAATCACCATCAAATACATGACCATACTATTAGAGTGGGATGCCTAACACCCCAATTGAATTGGGTGTATTATACTCTTTTTCATTTGTAAAGACAATCTTATTGGGAATCATATTAATAAAAGGATATTTTCTTTATCTTATGTTTTGTGTATTTTATTTATGCACATTAGATAAAGTCCTTAGACCAAATTTAACTACGGGGCATGGTCACACATATGATGGCGATCATGTAACATGCCTCTAAGGCTTTGATCTTAAATAAGTTCTAAGTTGAGAGTTTTTTGAAATGAGATATCAAAAGCTCAGTAAGACTCGCACATATAATGTATGCTCGTGAGACGAGGATGTCATATTCTATTGGCATTAGCGTAGAGATGTAAGTGTATGTATGTGGGTGCTTGTTGGGGAACAAGTACACCGAACATGGCCCGCAAGAAATTCTTAGTTGGAGGTTTTGCCTGTCGAAACAAGAATTTTTATGTTGCGATAGTACATGACTAGTCCTCAAACTTGAGGCACGATGGTAGCCTTGTGTGCATCCTACAGTACTTTGATATATCTTCTGATTGTTTGACAATCACAAAGGGGGTATGTTGGGTGTTGTACTGGTGTACATGAAGGTTTGTCAGTGGCTAACATAAAATTCCACCTTTGTCTTTTTAAACAAGGGAATCTCCTGTATTTTCATAGTTCGTGATTTAAAGACCTTGGCCAAGGCAGGATGAATCATGATTCATCTAGAATCATTGGAACTTGAAATGGGATCACAGTTATTGAATCATTTAGGGTTTTGACTTATAATCCATATCTTATATTCAATCGGGAGATTAGCTATCGAAAGGACCGTACGTGTATGGTACTCGCAATTAAAATAAGTTTGCTCGCTATTTCACCTAAAACTAGTTTGTCATGATAACTTGCTAGGTATTTTTATGGATAGTGAGGTTCTTGGAAGTAAAGAGTTGATTCCAAGCATATTAATTAATTGGAATAATTGTTATTCATACGTTGCAAATATTGCAAACCCACTACTATCTTAGTAGTGAACCTAAAAGGGTCACACATCTTTATAGAAAGTATCATTTTTAATTTTAGATTTTATCCAATGGTTGGAAATTAATTAATTAATATTGTTTAATTAATTAATTAAGGGTTCTATTTAATTTAATAGTTAAATTAAATTATTTAATTAAGTTATTAGATTATTTAATTGGACCTAATTTGATTAGGAAGCCTAATTGGAGTAAATTAAATTAATCAATTGAATTGATTAAATTAGGATTGAATCAATTGAATTGATTTGAGAATTTTTTAGTTCAAGCCCAAAATTAATATTGATCACTTAAAAAGCTCACTAAAATATAAAGAGAATAAATTAAATAAATATGATTTATTTAATTAATATATTTATAGATAAATAAATATAGCGACCAATTTTATGGGATAAAATTGGCCACTAAGATTTAATTTATATATAAATACAATTATAGTATATATATGATAAATATCTGTCTTGATATTATTTGAAGAGTTCAAATTAATATCAACAAAGTATATAGACAACTTTGATGATTAATGTAGTCTCAAATTAGTACACATACAATATGAGAGAGAAAAGAGAAGAGTTCTTGGAAGATTTGGAATCCTTTCAAGATAAGATTTTGAAGTAGATCAAAATTAAAAAACTTTCCAAAAGTTGGAATGGGATTAAAATTTTCAGCCCTATATATATGAGGGATGAAAATTACATAATCAATTCAAAAAAAAAAATTAAGCAAAAATTATTTTGTTTAAAGTCTTTTAATTTTACTCTCCAAGAAAAGAAAAGAAAGAAAAGGAAAATCAATTTCTTGTTATTCTTTTCATATTATTGTTTTAAGAACTAAAGAATCAATCTTTATTGTTCCTGAAAATTTACTCCAGTTCTAGATTAGTAAACAATTAAAAGGATACTAGCAAATTCTTTTGATTGGTGTTGCTCTTCCGTATTGTGGATTTGATAGAGGGGAGACACTTGGATCTCTGCGAGTTCTGATAGTCCAGGATAAGCAATTGATTATTTCATTCCCTACAATAAACGAAGTGCAAGAAAGGTACAATCTGATTTTATATTTATTTATATATTCACTTGAATAAAATCGCTGATAAAAATCAATCGTTAAAATCGCTAAAATCGTTAAAATCGTTAAAATCACTTGAATAAAAGTGCACAATCGTTAAAATTATTTTTGAATCAAAGGAGTTAAATTTATGTTTGATAAAAATTTTAATTTTCCGCTATGTATACCTCTGCGATTATAGCGAACCCAACATATACCCCATAGCTGAGTTTGGTCTAAGGACTTTATCTAATTGAAAGAAGTAATTAAAGATAAAGAAATTTGTCTTTTATTAATATGATTTGAAAAAGATTATTTTTGCAAATACAAAAGTATAAAAGATGTCCAATCTAATTGGCACGTCGGACACTACTCGCATCACATATAAACTCAAATGGTTAGGTCCGATCAGGTACCACCATGATAGGGGCTGATATGAGTACCTTATTTATCTGCTGAAAAGCCTACAATAAAGAATCATTAAAATTAATAGGCATATCTTGTTTCAAGAGATTACATAAAGGTCTAATAAATTTTGAAAAGTCTTTAATAAATTTCCTATAGAACCGCGCATGCCTAAGAAAGCTTTGAATAGCCTTCATATTGATTGGTGGTGGAAGTCTCTCAATGGCCACTATTTTGGCATGATCTACTTTCAGCCCTGCAAATGATACCAGTGACTAAGAAACTATGCCCTATTCACCATGAAATGACATTTCTCCCTATTGAGGACTAAGTTAGTCTTCTCTCATCTCTGCAAAATAAAATAAGGATTATGTAGATAGTGATCAAATGATGATCAAAGGCAAGAAAACCTCCATGATTTCTTCTACCATGTCATGGAAGATGGCCATCATATATCTCTGAAATATGGCATGAGCATTACATAACCTAAAGGGCATCTTGTGAAAAGCAAAAGTACTACAGGGACATGTAAATGTTGTTTTCTCTTGGTCTTTAGGGGCAATGACAATTTAATTATACCCCAAATAACTATCAAGAAAATAATAGTAATGGTACCCTGCTAGGCGATCTAACATCTGGTCAACAAAGGGAAGGGGAAAGTAATCATTGGGAGTAGTTTTATTTAGTTTTTTATAATCAATACACACTTGCCACCCAATCATTGTCCTTGTATAAAAAAGCTCACTATTCTCATTCCTCACTATAGTCATACCCCTCTTTTTAGGAATAACTTGGACTAGACTAACCTAAGAACTATATGGAATAGCCTAAATAATCCTTATCTTAAGCCACTTTAAAACTTCGACTTGTATAACTTCCTTCATAGCAGGATTTAAATGTCTTTAATGTTCAATTAAAGGTTTGTACAAGTCTTCCATTAAAGTCTTATGAATTACAATAGAGGACAAATGCCTTCCAAATTCAAAATAGACCATCCTAAGGTAGATTTATGTTTTCTCAAGACTCACAGTAATTTCTCTAATTTAGAAGGAGATAAAAAGGCAGACACTAGTACCGAATATGTTATTCTCACCCAAAATACGTATCGGAGGTGTTCAGGAAGCTCCTTCAAATCATGTGATGCTTTCGCCGTCTCCTTAGTGGTTGCTCTTCTAACTTCTCCAATGAACATTCCTTCTTCATTTGAACCTACATTGCATCAAGAGAAAACACATACAAATCCTCATCATCAATCAAATATCAATACCTTGTGTCATAGTGAACAAAGCATCCTACTGCTCCATAATGTCTATCATATTCCAAGTGTTGGATTCTTCTTGAAATCTCAGAGCCTGATAGATATTGAGCATCACTTGATCTTCATAAACTCTTAAAGTCAACTCCATTGTTGCACATCAATCAATGCTCAACTAGTAGGAAGGTTATATAAGAATCAGAGAAATCTCTAGATCTTTTTCCATGTCAAGTATCACAAAATCTATACAAAACATGAATTTTTCCATCTTCACCAAGATGTTTTCAATCACTCCTCTTCAATAAGTAAGTGACCTATCTACTTGTTGCAAGGTGATGGTGGATAGCTTCACTTTCCCAAGACCTAATTTTCTAAAAACAGAAAGTGTCATCAAATTGCTCCAAAGATCACATAGTGCTTTGTCAAAAAAAGAACCTCCTATTGTGCAAGGAATAGTAAAACTCCCTAAATCTTTTAGCTTTTGAGGTTGCTTTTTTAGAATAATAGCACTGCATTCCTCTATAAGTTTGACTGTCTCAAAGTCCACTAATTTTCTCTTTCCTGACATCACATCCTTCATGAATTTTGCATAATTTGGTATTTGCTCCAAAGCATCTACAAAAGGGATGTTCATGTGAATTTTCTTAAAAGATTTCCAAAAATTTAGCAATTTGAGGATCTAGCTTTTTCTTTCGGAATCTTTGAAGAAATGAGAAGGGAACATTAACATTAGAAGGGATTTTAAGGTTAGAAATAGATTTAGGCTTCTTAACTCCTATTTGCTTATCATGTTAAATCTCCTTTTCTTTTGACGGTTCCACCTCTGGATTTGGAACAGGCGAGTGAAATTAAGGCCAATCAGTAGTGGACTTCTTCAATTTTGGACTTTTGTACTCAGTTCCACTCTTAAGTTGTATGTCTTGCAATGCTTTATAGGACTGACCATAGTATCACTTAAAAAATTCCTTTTTTGCTCTTAGGAACTCACAACTGTAGCCAACTGCTAGATTTTGGGTCTCTAAAGACTTGATCTATGACCCCACACTAGTCATATAAGCTTCTATACTTGACACGAACTGCCCAATTTAGTTGTCAATGTAGTCAAGCTTAGCCTCATCATGATTACATTTGGCCCTCATCTTATAAATGAAAGTGTTGAACACATCATCTAAGGATAACTTTTTCTCACCTCCTTGATTATTAGAGTTGGAATGATAGTTGTAGTCCAGAAGGGGTTGAAGCACATTCCTGTTGTTCCCATAAGATAAGTTTTCATGATTGTGAAGCCTCGATTGGTAGTGAGTTGGCAACTGATTGCTCCTATAGTTGTAGTTTTGGTTATTCATAAAATTTAATTGCTCATTGGACTCTTGTGGATTGAAAGAAAAAGGTGCAGTAGTTTCCACTCCTTAAAGTGTTCCATTGGTAGTCCATGCTGTTAATTGATTAGATAATGCAGCAACTTGTACAATAAGAGCAATCAAAGGATCTAGCTCAAGAACCCCAACTACCTTCTTGACAAATTATCTCTCAGAAGGCCAATGATAGTTGTTGGTAGCCATCTCCTCAAGCAATATATCCACATCACTTACAGTCTTGGACATTAAAGTACCACTAGGTACATTATCAATGATTGTCCTCATCTAACCATTCAACCCATTATAAAAGTATTAAACTTGTTGCCAATCCTTATAACTGTGTTGCGGGCATCTCTTCAAAATATCCTTGAGTAGCTCCCTTGCCTCATATAATGGTTCAAAGTCCATCTGTCTAAATTAGGCTATCTTATTTTTTAGTTGAAAAGTCTTATTGGGTAGGAAGAACTTAGTATGAAACTTCTAAGTTAAATCATTTCAATTAGCGATGCTCCTCGGTGCAAAAGATTATAGCCACAATCTTGCTTGTCTTAGAGAGAGAATGGAAATAAACAAAGTCTGATAGTCTCATCTGAAACTCTTACATCTTGATCATGTCGCAGATCATTAGAAATATAGCTTGATGAGTATTTGGATCATCTAATACACTTTACCCAAACTGACTCTGTTGCACCATGCTAATGAATGCACGTTTTAGCTTGAAGTTGTTTCCATTGATCGGTTGACACACTATTTTGGAATAATTCTCATTCATGTTAGGTTGAAAGTAATCCCAGATAGCTCTTAGTGGTTGTGACTGTGGAAGTGGTAAAAATGTTTCATTGTTATTATTATTGTTCTCCATTGCTTGAGCTTCAGTTTTCCTTATTGCTCTTATTCAACACTTGTAGTTCTTCGCACGAAAAGTCAAAATACAACAACAAAACAAAATTTTCTAAACACAAAAAATAAATCTAAATTAGAATCAACCCTACTTAGTAACGATATTAATAAAAATAAAAAAATCAATCCCCAGAAACGTCGCCAAAAACTTATTCACAAAAATCATACAACAGGTGTACAGTGCCAAGTTTTGAGTAAAAGTAGTAAATAGGGTATCGTCTCCAGAGGGATTAATATCAAATAAATACCAAAATTCTGATGATCCTAACTTTATCTAGATTCAAGTAAAAGTTGTAATGAAATAAATTAAAATTCCTAAAATTAAACTAAATAGTTCACTCAAGCTATCAAACTAGAGGTTTGATTCACCTAGTTTTCTCTATGTTTATCAATCCAATTTATTAAATTCAAGTCAACAAATTTATAAGTCAAGAATCCCAAAAGTAATCTACTCCCTCTCTCGAGTGTAGAGTGATTATGAATTGTAATCTAGATTTCAATATTTCTATAAAATCCCCAAACTAAAATCATATCTAAGTTCATTGGATACTTTTACAAAACTTCAAAAGGTTCATATGAATCCCTAACTTGTGTTATCCTACGGCCATGTATAACATCTCCTATCTCGAGTATTAGATTTTATACTCCAAACAATCTAGATTATTGATCAAGTAATCAAGATGCATTCAAATCACAATAACAAAAATGAAATTGATGAAATTGAAATATGATAAATTGTAATCTCAAAACATAGATCCATTGTTGGCTACATCAACCCCTAGAAACTAAAATTTAGCTCATAACTAATGTAAAGAAAACTCATAGATAAATTTTTGATACATCATATGAATTGACAAGAATTAAAGTAAGGAATTCAATAAACAAAAAATGGAAATACTCTCTATATCCAGATGAGAGATGCATTGAATTGCATTCTTGAGTTGTTTTCCTTCCTCCCAACTGTCTCTATGTGTTCTCCAAGATGTTAAAGGTGTTTAGAATGAGTTATAAGTTGTCTATTTATACCTTATCCCAAAAACCCAACAAAAATCTGGACTTTCACAAAATTCCCTATGAGTGGTGCCTCAGCGCCCCAGCGCCATTCCCTGTCTTTTCACTATAGCACCCTCACGTTGCAGCACAAGTCTTCATTTTCAAATGGTGCCGCAACACCAACTGTCCATTACAATTTTCCACTTTTTATTCATTTCTTTGAGTTTGATTTCTATTACCCTCAATTAGAATGAATAAAATGCCACTAAAATAACTTTAAAACTAATAACTAACTAAGCTAAAAGCATTTGAATCATAGGTGTAAAACCAACTTAACATATATCTCATATGGTGTTTCAGGAACTTACTTATTTGGTAGTCTGTTCAACAAAAATGCCCTAGAACAAAAGAAGAATCCTAATGAAACTCATCATGGATCGAATCATTTCCAATAGTCTTTGTATACTCAGCAACCCCATTCGGCTGTGGAGTCATAGGCAAAGTCCACTGTGAGAGAATCCCATTCTCTCTTAGATAATCAAGAAACTCTGAGCCTAAGTACTCACATCCTAAATTTGATTGAATAGTCTTAATATTATTCCTAGTTTGTTTCTCCACTTCATGCCTAAAGTCTCTTAACTAATTTTGGAATAGAGATTATATTCTTTATTAGTTCAGGAACATAAAGACAAGAATTTAAAACTATCCTACTACAATCTTCTAATGCTAAATAGACATTTCCTATGGCTAATGCTGCAATTTTTGCTCTATCCCCAAGATTTTCGCTCTCTCCCACTTAGCACCCTGGTTCTTGTCATCACCTACATATCATGGCATAGATGAGCACCACAGTTGGTATCTAATACCCAACAAACATCATTAATCGAAGGTTAACGTCAATAAAGAACATACCAGAACTCTTCTGGCGACTTGTAAGGTACTCTTTGAAATTCCTCTTCCAGTGCCCCGACTTGCTGTAGGATTGGTACTTTTCATCTGCTTTGGAACCTTTCTTAACCCTACCAATCACCTTCAGGCCCTTGGCCTTCTTTAACTTCTTATTCCCTTTTCTTTGAATTCTTTTATTCTTAGCCTGGAATAAAAAGGCAACAAGCAAGATAGGATTTTCTACCTTCATGGTGGATTCTTCATCTTATGCATGTTAAAGTGCATCACAAAAGAGTCAAAGGATGGTGGATAAGACTACAACCTAAGATTTATATAGAGTTTATTGTCCATAATGACTCCAAGGGATTCGAACCTCTCGATCATGGCTTTCATCTTCAGTCCATAGTCATGGACTGAAAAGACTACCATCATATGGCATCGAAAGAGATCCATAGATACCTGGTATCTAGCCTGCCTTTTATGTTCGCTATGAATTCTTTCAGATAAAGGTTGATATTGACAGCTTGTGTCATACCCTTATTTTTCCTTTGCAACTCATTTAACATTAATGTTATCATATAGCATTGACTTTGCAAATCATCATAAACTTTATTGCAATGTTCCACAAGATCTTTCTTAGCGTATCTACTAGTGGAGTTGGTGGTGGCATCACGACGAGAACATAAGCCCTCTTTTCAGATTAGAGAATGATCCAATGGTTCCTCAGCCAATTGACATAGTTGGGACTAATGAGTTTGTTGGTGTCAAGAATAGATACAAGTGGATTTTTACCATTTTCAAAATCAACTATATAAGCATACATTCAACAATTTGTTCATTTATAATAAGATCTTTAGTTATTAATATTTCTATTTTACTCGAATCCATTCGCCCCCTTTGATGGATATTTGGGAAATCATATTTCCTAGTGGGCTTGAACTTCAATTAGCCTTATCATATACCCCAATTTCATGAGCACATATGATAAAACTAAAAGGTAGCTAACATATCAGCAATTTATTTCTCAACTAACCCTTAAGGCCTCATTACTTCCCATACACCCCAATTTTATGAGCTCATATGGTATTAAGTGTCAAGTGTTTCCCATCTCACGTCCATGCGAGTAAGATAACCAAAGTATGTTCCAAGACTCATGGCTAACACCCTTAGCCCTTCTAGCCCATGGGCATCTCTATGCTAGTAGTGGTCACAACTATTACCTCCACTTAGCACATCCCACAACTCATGACCAATAGACTAAGCATGGCAACATTTTACATGCCCACTACTTTTGATGGAAGACTTGGACAATTGGCCTATCCCAATATTTCCCATTTATGCTTGATATGGGACTTACATAAAAATTCTTAAAACTTTAAACATTTTTTAGTGAGGATCCCATTTTTACCAAGACCTCATCTTTGTATTAAGTTTATTTATCGTTACACTAACTTAAAGATTTACAAGTATGATAAAAAAGAAAGCATTGAATAAACATGTGCATGCATCTAACACAAATACATAATTGGGATGATCATGGGCTTTAGCATATGCAACCCACTCGAGTGAAAGTGGATCCTAAGATCAATCTAAAGGGTGATCAATCAAAATGGAAATAAATCCTATTTATTATACGAATGCATCACCCATACATTCATAGGCCTATTCTCATTTGCTTTTCTCCATCTTACTCCCTCTTCTTGTCCATCACAAAAAAAAAAAAAAGACCTCACCATCCTAATTCTACTCTTATTACATTTGCTATCCTAACAAGAAACCTTGGAATTTATTCCAATGGGAGGTAATTGCTACAACTTTAAGTTTACAAACCCAAGTGCAGGTTGTAGTAAGTAATAAATTTCTCGTGAGTCCGAGGTCGATCCACAGGGAAGTTGTTTGAAGAATTCAAGTTTATATTTATAAAAAGATGGAATTTATGTGAATCAAAAATATATGAACAATTAATGTATGATGTAGCTAAAGAAAAAACCGAAGTAATAAAAGTACTGAGGATTAGGGATCCACTCTTGAGTTTTGGATAGATAAATGGTTATTTATTCTTTTTACCTCTATTAATTGCCACAATTGGAATCCATACATAATGAAGGTTCCAATGGGAAGATATTATCAAGTAACTCATGCAATAAGGTAATCATGATATTGTCTTACTATTGCAAATTATCTCTTAACGCCAACACTTATTTATGGGATCAAGCATTTATATACTCTTTCGTCAACAACAAATCAAGGTTTCACATTAGCAGTCGGTGGGGTAAAACCGTACAATAAGCTAAATGAACCCAAGTATTTGTTGTGCCATTGGAGATACATAAATCAAGAATCACCACAAAAATAAGTAGGGTTTAGATCAAAAATAATAATAATAATACAACATACTTAAACAATTTCTACCCTTATAACCATTTATCTTCCTCCATCAAGAGATTCACCCTTTTTCCTCAGCAAAATAAAATTTAGAAAGACATAATAAAAGTAACAAAGACTAAAAATATAAGAGAAACTAGAGAATGCATTTCTATTACTACTAGAAAACTTACAATACTAGAAAACATACAAACTAGATAACTTAGCCTAAAGAAACCCTCTACCCCCCTCCTCTTACAAGCTAAATACATGGCCTATTTATAGTACTTGGAGTAAGCTAGAGGCCAAACAAATAATGGAGGGGTTAATCAAGTGGTATGCTAGTTGCCAAGAGTTGGTAAGTTGTTACACAAATTTCTCAACCACTGAATTGAATTACATTTTTCGGTCAGATACAGCCAGAGTTTGAAGATACGTAAAGAATAAAAATTGTAGATCTTTCAACGCGGATATATTTTCATATATCTTTTGTCAAATTTGGCGATCGGATGAAGGAGATATGGTCAAATTACCGAGTCATGTCTAAGAGCCGCCCTGTAACATCAGCAGCAACTTGCAGCCTATGGTTTTACCATTTCAACACATTTTCACACCATCTTGTCTTCAGCAAACTTGTTTATTTACCTCTTGGGTATAACATATCCGAATTTTAGACCAAAATAAATTTGGGCTCAACATATATAACCGAATTGGTAAAATAAGTCAATATTGGGCTGAACTCTGATCTGAATTTTGGTGATCCATTTTGTGTAATTACTTGGATGAATTTTCTGCTATCATCAAGACTGAATTGGGCTGAGCCTCCAACATAAAAGTTGTACCTCTATCTCTTGGCTTTCAAATGAAACAAGCTTCAGGTCCATAGAGCTTTTGATCATGAAGTTATGCTCAAATTACAAAAACTGTACAAGTCTGAAAACATGCTTCCATTTATTCCCTAACACAAAACATTAATAAAACAAGAATATTAACAAGAATAAAGCAAGAAAAGTATAAAGGATTTGATATAAAAATATGTCAAAATATGCACTTATCAAATTCCCCCACACTTAACCCTTGCTTGTCGTCGAGCAAGCTTAAAACAAACATAAACTAATCCACTTTCGTAGGAAAACACGATTGCATTTAGCATATGCAACAAGCCTTTAAACCCCTAGGTGGCCCATAGAGGACGAGTTATAGTCTCGTGAAGGTTTCCAGCAGTGATACCTACAAACACCTATAATAACTATCTTCCAACTTTTATTCTCATGAAGCAATAAAGTAATATGGAAATAAAATCAAACAAGTGTTGAGTTTAACTCTTAGTCATTCAAAAATCAATACATTTCCACAATAATCATACTCAAGTGTGTGTGTGGACAGTTAATGTCAATAGTGATGAAACTATGCATGTTTCAAATAAGTGAATTCTCATAAAACCTTACAAAACCATCACCCAATCTCTAACAGAAAAGTTAAACATCATAGGCTCTTCCTTTGGTGCAAATCTCCACTACACTGAAGGCACCACACGAAATCAAAAGGTCTTTAACAAAGGTTGTAATGGGGCCAAAGGGTGGTGATGTAGCTAAGAAATAAAAGGATAGGATGCAACAAACGTTCTAAAAACTTTATGGAATTAGAGACATAAAATTTATCGATGAAGAATTCTCCAACTCCACAAATTTCACACTAGAGTCTATTGTTATTGAATTGGACCCCTCTTATTCATCTTGCAACATCTCATTTTTAGTTGCAACTTGTAGCACTTTGCAACTTTTTTTTATATTGTTTTTTTTTCTTTTTTTTTTTTTTTTTTTCTTTTTTTTTTTAGAAAAACTCCCCACACTTATCTTCTATCCCAACCTAAATTTCTTTTGTAAGTCCAAGCTTTCAATTGAATGTCTCTTAAACTCCAATCATTTTTAGAACAAGGGTTGGATAATATTGTATTTAAGCTAGGTAAAAAGATATGGTTACAAAAAAAAAATATATTTATTTATTGTAAGGCTCAAAGTGGTTTACTAGGGGGATGTTTTCTTTAAATATCATATAGGGAACAAGCTGATTTGGCAATGGTGCTAGAAAGCCTAATGCCTTAATCATTTTTCTAGTGGTGCACTATCAGTCGTTCGCCTCGACAGACCAAAAGTAAAAGTTCTAATACTTAACCCCTACATGTTGAAGATTCAAGTGATGATTAGAGTAAGGGCATAAGAACTGTATATTTTGACATGATTGTCTTCACACTAAATAACATAACTATTTGTGCAAAATAAAATTTGAGTATAATTATCGCAAAAATATATTAACCAAATAACAACATCAAAGTCCAAAACAACACCCATCATCAATTAAACCATATTATTCATGCTTAATTTTAATCATTGAAGTTGGAAGAACTTATACGATTCAAAAAAAAAATATTGGTAATTCACAAAAATTTGTTAAAAACTTTACAAACCTGCCATATTATGCAAAAATTAGGGATGCGTCTCAAGAGTGTTACAATTACCCTTTACTCAGCCACCTTTTTTTTCATGCTTTCAACGGACCCAACAAAAAAAAATACGCTTGATTTATATTTATTTTTTATTATATTTTTTAAATACTAAAAAAAAACACACATTGAATATACAAGTCATGATATCAATTATCTCTCCCCCCAACCTAATCGAGACATTTCCCCAATGTCAAAAATAGATAGGAAAGTAAAGTTTGAAAGATATCACCTGAAATGCGGCTAATAAAATTGAAACAAAAAAAAACACACATACTATTAGATAAAATCATTAACAATAAGTATCACAGACTGAGAGTCAAATTCAATTTGCGTTTTCGACCATTGTTCCTATTGGACCAATCCACATTAGCCAAGACTGGATCAGGTTTGGCACATATGCTAGAAGTTGATCAATCAGCTAGTCAGGTGTTGGAGCAGAAATGATGATTCTTCTCGCAGAAGTTGAAATAAACCCTTTTTTCGCAGCATGATCTACAAAAGATAGCAAACCATCATAAAAACCATTAACATTAAGAATACCTATAGGTTTTTGGTGAATGTTGAGTTGTGCCAAGAGACAATTTGGAATAATTCTTCCAGTGTACCAAAACCGCCAGGTAGAATGATGAATGCATCCGCATTGTTTAACATATTAGGCATTCTGTCCTGAATGTGTGACACTTTCAGCTCATCTCCAATGGTCATACCTGTGATATTCTGTACTGTTAAACATTTTGGGATAACTCCCAAAACTTTGACACCTCCTACATAAGCAGAAATGGCAACACTCCCCATTAACCCCAAACTGCCTCCCCCATACACTAAATGAATTTTTCTTTCTGCTAAAGTTCTACCAAAATTATTGGCTGCCCCTATAAACTCACCATTTTTTCCTAGATTGGATCCACAAAAAACACAAATGGAATTAAATTTGTGAGTTGAAGAAACTTCCATTTTTTTTTTCTTTTTTTTTTGAAAAAAGTTGTGCAAAAATAGAGTGAGTACGGTGATATTTATTGAGGTGTGAACAGGGAATACATTTATTGCATGTCTTTTCTTTTGTCAAAAAGGTTGAAAATAAGGACACATACGAATTTAAAAATTACCTACTACCACGTGTATGTACATGTAGTTGTGATTGTGGCTCACATCTTCCTCTGGTTTTACGTCCAGTAACGGCTTAAACGCCCTCTATGGGTCGAGGATATGCTTCCCATCCAGTTTTCTTAAAAGGCAAAAGGGTCTTTTAATGTCAGATTCCCAAGACTATAAAGCTCATATTCATTTCGAAAACGATCCCATAAATCAAGAATTGCACGTTGTACCAATCCACATGAATGCATCTCAAGAGTCAATATAATGTGATCTAAAGACTCCTTACTCAGTCCATCCATAATGAATTTAAGTTTATCTTTCGATTTTTAGAGACCATTCCTAAAGAACGACACTTTGTGTTGCAAGTCCATCTAGCACAAATATGACAAACTTTCATTTTTTTCGCCCTTCGTTTTTTTTGAATATGTGCTTTTACCAAAACCAGACATGTATCTAGTAAGCAAATCTGGAAACTCATGTGAAAACTCACCTGCCCTTACCTTTGCTTCAATTAACCATCGTATGTCCTCCAGAATGCCCTTGTGCATAAGCATCCTCAATCTTTCAATCCTGATTTTATAAATTTTCAAAATTGCATTTTTAGGAAGAAAAGGAAATCGCTTCTTGAGAGTTAGAAATATGTCACCCATTTTGAAAATAACAAGAAAAGAGAATGAGAAAAACAAAGAAAATTTGTACAAAGATTTCAGTTGTTTGGGAAACTGACAAGTCTGACTTTTATAGCCACGGAGTACCGTTATCCGCCATTTAACCGGGAAAAGAAAAAATAAAAAAATAAAGAAGAAGAGAGAAGAAAAAAAAATAATGTCAGATAAAAAAAATACAACACTAATCATAACAAGGGTTAGAAAGAAAAAGAATTTCCTCTTGTGAAAATTGATTTTCTAGAAATGGTTAACTCTTTGTCCATTTACTTTGAATATGTTACCATTTCTAGGATTCTCAATGTCAATCGCCCCATAAGGATATACTTTTTTTACAACAAAAGGACCACTCCACCTTGATCTCAATTTTCCAGGAAACAAATGCAATCGAGAATTATAACAAAACCTTTTGACCAACCTCAAATATTTTTCTTGAAATTTTATTATCATGAAAATCTTTGATTCTTGCTTTATAATTTTAGAATTCTCATATGCATCATTTCTCAGTTCTTCAAGTTCATTGATTTGCAATTTGCGCAATTTTGAAGCTTCATCAAGGTTGAAGTTAAACATTTTGATTGCCAATAAGCTTTATGTTCAAGTTCAACAGGTAAATGACAAGGTTTTCCATAAACTATCCTATAAGGAGACATGCCTAATGATGTTTTGAAAGCAGTTCTATATGCCCAAAGTGTATCGGTAAGTCTAAGAGACCAATCTTTACGGTTTGGGTTAACTGTTTTCTCCAAAATTTGTTTTATCTCCCTATTTGCAAGTTCAACTTGTCCATTTGTCTGAGGATGATAAGGGGTTGCAACTTTATGTATGATTCCATATTTCTTCATTAAAGTTTCGAAAACTTTGTTACAAAAATGTTTTCCCCCATCACTGATAATAGATCTAGGAATTCCAAATCGACTTAAAATATTTTCTTTCAAAAATTTTATCACTATTTTGTGATCATTGTTTCGACAAGGAATTGCCTCGATCCATTTTGAAACATAATCTATGGCAACCAATATGTAAAGAAAACCAAATGATAATGGAAATGGCCCATAAAATCAATACCCCAACAGTCAAAGATTTCAATCACTAGGATAGGGTGTAGGGGCATCATATTTCTCTTTGAAAGGGACCCTAACTTTTGACAATTTTCACAACTTTTGCAGAAAGTGTAAGTATCTTTGAAAAGAGTTGGCCAATAAAATCCACATTGCAAGATTTTTGCAGTAGTTTTCTTTACAGAAAAATGACCACCACATGCTTCTGAATGACAAAATTTGACAATATTACCTATCTCATTGTCAGGCACACATCTTCAAAAGATTTGATCCGGACAATATTTGAATAGGTATGGATCATCCCAATAAAAAATTTTAACCTCAGTCAAAAACTTCTTTTTATCTTGAGAGTTCCAATGTGATGGCATCTTTCCTGTTACAAGAAAATTAACAATGTCAGCAAACCAAGGTAAAATAGAAATGTTAAATAATTGTTCATCAGGGAAAGTGTCATTAATAGGTGTGGTTTGAAATGAGTCATCACAAACAAGTCTCGACAAATGATCAGCCACTACATTCTCTACTCCCTTTTTATCTCGAATAGTAACATTAAATTCCTGGAGTAAGAGAATCCACCTAATCAGTCTTGGTTTAGCATCTTTTTTTGACAAAAGATATTTCAAATGCATGATCACTGAAAACAACAATTGGTGAGCCAACAAGATAAGATCGAAATTTATCCAATGCAAAAACATAAAGTAATTTCTTTTCAGTTGTTGTATAATTCAATTGAGCACCATTTAAAGTTTTACTTGCATAGTAAATAACATATGGTTTTTTTTTTCTTTGTCCCAAGACAGCTCCAACAGCATAATCACTAGCATCACACATTATTTCAAAAGGTAAAGTCCAATCTGGAGGCTGCATGATTGGAGCAGACGTAAGCATGCTTTTAAGCTTAACAAAAGCATTTTCACAGTTTTCAGTCCATTCAAAAATAGTGTCTTTTGTTAGAAGATTACACAAAGGTTTAGATATTATACTAAAATCTTTGATAAATCTTCTATAAAAACAGCATGTCCTAAAAATGATCTAATCTCCTTCACAGTCTTTGGTGTTGGCAAATTGACAATTAACTCAATTTTAGATTTATCAACCTCAATACCTTCTGATGATATAATGTGTCCAAGAACAATACCAGTTGTTACCATAAAGTGACATTTCTCCCAATTGAGCACAAGATTCTTTTCTTCACACCTGATCAAAACCTTTTCTAAATTAGATAAGCAATCATCAAATGAATTACCAAAAACAGAAAAATCATCCATGAAGACTTCAAGAAAACATTCAACCATGTCACTAAAAATACTAAGCATGCATCGTTGGAATGTAGCTGGTGCATTACATAATCCAAAAGGCATCCTTCGATATGCAAAAGTACCAAAAGGACATGTAAAAGTTGTTTTCTCTTGATCTTCAAGTGCAATTGCAATTTGGTTATATCCAGAATATCCATCTAAAAAGCAATAAAATTCGTGTCCTGCAACTCTTTCTAAAATTTGATCCATGAAAGGTAATGGAAAATGATCTTTTCTAGTGACTGAGTTGAGTTTTCTATAGTCAATGCACATTCGCCAACCAGTAACAGTCCTAGTTGGAATTAATTCATCATTCTCATTCTTGACTACAGTAACTCCAGATTTCTTAGGTACAACTTGAGTCGGACTTACCCATTTGCTATCAGAAATAGAATAAATGATTCCATTATCTAAGAGTTTAATGACTTCATTTCTTACTACTTCTTTCATATTAGGATTTAGCCTTCGTTGCATTTCTCTAGATGGTTTAGCATTTTCCTCTAGATAGATGTTATGTGTGCAAATGAAAGGATTAATACCTTTAATATCAGCAATGGTCCATCCTAAAGCATTCTTATGCATTTTCAGAGTTTCGATCAACTTACCTTCTTGATATGCATCGAGTTTGGAAGAAATTATTACTGGAAAAGTTTCATTCTCACCCAAGAAAGAGTATTTCAAATTAACTGGCAAAGGTTTCAATTCAACCACGGGAGTTTAATACTTGATGGAATAGATTTTACTGTTGATGATGAAAGTTCTTCGAACCTTGGCTTCCAAAAATATTTTTCTTGTACCTGCAAAAATTCAGAGATAGTATTAGTGTGTTCCTTTTTATAAATACTTTCACTTTCAAAACAAGTCTCCAAAGAATCTGAAGAGTTAGTAGTAGTAAAGTATTCATGAACAAGTTCTCAATTGAATCCACTTCATGTACTTCGACATCTTCTGCAGGTTGCATACAAACATTAAACACATTTAGTTCCAAAGTCATATTCCAAATGATAACTTCAAAATACCATTTCTACAATTGATCAAAGCATTTGAAGTTGCAAGAAAAGGACGACCCAAAATGATAGGAATTTGTGTATGTGTTTGTGCAACAGGCTCTGTGTCCAAAACAATGAAATCAACTGAAAAGTAAAACTTATCAATTTGTACCAACACATCTTCTACTATTCCCTTTGGAACTTTAATCGAACGGTCAGCTAATTGGAGTACAACAGAAGTTGTTTTAAGTTCTCCCAAACCTAACTGTTCATAAACTGAGAAAGGTAGAAGATTTACACTAGCACCAAGATCAAGCAAAGCACGCTCTATTCTAGTGTTTTCTATGATACATGAAATGGTTGGACAACTGGATCTTTGTACTTGGGTGGAGTGAATTGTTGAATGATTGAACTAACACTTTCAGTTAAAAATGCCTTCTTTTGTACATGATGTTTTCTTTTGATTGTACACAAATCTTTCAAAAATTTGGCATAAGGTGGAACTTGCTTGATTGCATCCAATAATGGAATATTAATCTTGACTTGTTTAAAAATTTCAAAAATTTCAGCATTTGAGTTCAATTTCTGAGTTGCTTGCAATCTTTGAGGAAAGGGTGCTGGAGGTAAATATTTTTCTTTTTCTTCATTTTCACGCTTACCTTCTTCAAACTTACCTTTATCGTCAAAACTATTTCCATTTTTCATTTCTGGAGGTGGATTAGAAACTCTCTCCTTGGGATGAATAGTCTTGTCAACAACTTTTCCATTCCGAAGAGTTGTAACTGAATTAGCCTCCTTGATTGCATTTTCACCTGAAGAAGAAACATGACACTGAGTAGAAGGATTAGGTTGAGGTTGAGCAGGAAATTTACCTTTTTCATGAGTACGCAAAGAAGTTGTCAGTGTTGAAAGTGTGCTTTGATCTCATTGATAGCTTGTGAAGTCTGATTATTGATGTTTGTTTGTTCATGCATAAATGCTTGCAAAGTCTCCTCAATGGATTTTGTATGTGGAGGTGGATAAGAATGAAAGTTTTGTGGTTTTTGTGAATGCGGTGGTTGGGCACGGTTATCATCTCGCCAACTGAAATTGGGATGATTTCTCCATTGTGGATTGTAAGTTTCAGAATATGGAGAATGGAAAAGCTTTTTGAATGTGTTCATAAAATTTGCTTGTACTGGAAGGTTTGGACATTCATTGGTGGAGTGCCCCAAAAGTTCACAATTGCTACAAACTTCTTCCTCTTGCACAGATTTGATTTCCTTTACTTTCTTAAGTTCCATGGCTTCACCTTTTCTTGTTAAACTAGCAAGTCTAGCATTTAGATCATCTTCTTGACTAAGGTAATATTTTCCTTTATTACTATTAGCAAGATTAGATCTAATAGAACCTTCAGAAGAATTAACACTATGCCATGATTGAGAGTTTTCTGCCAAATGATCTAGGTATTCTAGGGCTTCATCAGGTTCCTTATCAAGAAACTCACCATTACACATTGTTTCAACAAATTGTTTTGTTTCAGGAGTTAAACCTTCATAAAAGAAACTAATTAAGCGCCATTTTTCAAAACCATGATGTGGGCATGAATTCAACAAATCTTTAAATCTTTCCCAACATTGAAAGAAAACTTCATTCGAATTTTGAGAAAAATTCTGAATTTGTCTTTTCAAAGCATTAGTTTTATGAGTTGGAAAGAATTTTTTAAGAATTCAGCTTGCATTTCTTGCCAAGTACCAATTGACCCAGGTTTTAAAGAATTAAGCCAATTTTTTGCTTTATCTTTTAAAGAGAAAGGAAATAATTTGAGCTTAACAATCTCATTTGTACAAGTTTGATCATCAAAAGTGGCACATACTTCATCAAATTCTTTTAAATGCAAGTAAGGACTTTCAGAGTCTAAACCATGGAAATTAGGAAGTAAAGGGATCATACCTAACTTGAATCGAAAATTATTTGCATTTAGAGGAAAAATGAAACAAGAAGGAGAAGAATTTCGAGGAGGTTGCAAGTAATAACGCATGGTACGCACCTGTTGATTCTCATTTTCATCCTGGACACTTTCATTTTCAGCCATGGTGGAAGTGTGTGGAGATGATTCAAACAAATTTTCAAACAAAGTTTCGGAATTATTTCTTACTAAACGTCGAGAATTATGACTACGATACCATATAACCATATATCCATAAAGAAAATAAACAAACTATATTTACAAAGGAAAAATATTAACAAACCTGAATACTTACCTTGCCTTCCCCGGCAACGGCGCCAAAAACTTGCTACAACTTTAAGGTTGCAAACCCAAGTGCAGGTTGTAGTAAGTAATAAATTTCTCGTGAGTCCGAGGTCGATCCACAGGGAAGTTGTTTGAAGAATTCAAGTTTATATTTATAAAAAGATGGAGTTTATGTGAATCAAAAATATATGAACAATTAATGTATGATGTAGCTAAAGAAAAAACCGAAGTAATAAAAGTACTGAGGATTAGGGATCCACTCTTGAGTTTTGGATAGATAAATGGTTATTTATTCTTTTTACCTCTATTAATTGCCACAATTGGAATCCATACATAATGAAGGTTCCAATGGGAAGATATTATCAAGTAACTCATGCAATAAGGTAATCATGATATTGTCTTACTATTACAAATTATCTCTTAACGCCAACACTTATTTATGGGATCAAGCATTTATATACTCTTTCGTCAACAACAAATCAAGGTTTCACATTAGCAGTCGGTGGGGTAAAACCGTACAATAAGCTAAATGAACCCAAGTATTTGTTGTGCCATTGGAGATACATAAATCAAGAATCACCACAAAAATAAGTAGGGTTTAGATCAAAAATAATAATAATAATACAACATACTTAAACAATTTCTACCCTTATAACCATTTATCTTCCTCCATCAAGAGATTCACCCTTTTTCCTCAGCAAAATAAAATTTAGAAAGACATAATAAAAGTAACAAAGACTAAAAATATAAGAGAAACTAGAGAATGCATTTCTATTACTACTAGAAAACTTACAATACTAGAAAACATACAAACTAGATAACTTAGCCTAAAGAAACCCTCTACCCCCCTCCTCTTACAAGCTGAATACATGGCCTATTTATAGTACTTGGAGTAAGCTAGACGCCAAACAAATAATGGAGGGGTTAATCAAGTGGTATGCTAGTTGCCAAGAGTTGGTAAGTTGTTACACAAATTTCTCAACCATTGAATTGGAATTACATTTTTCGATTAGATACAGCCAGAGTTTGAAGATACGTAAAGAATAAAAATTGTAGATATTTTCAACGCTGATATATTTTCATATATCTTTTGTCAAATTTGGAGATCGGATGAAGGAGATATGGTCAAATTACCGAGTCATGTCCAAGAGCCGCCCTGTAACATCAGCAGCAACTTGCAGCCTATGGTTTTACCATTTCAACACATTTTCACACCATCTTGTCTTCAGTAAACTTGTTTATTTACCTCTTGGGTATAACATATCCGAATTTCAGACCAAAATAAATTTGGGCTCAAGATATATAACCGAATTGGTAAAATAAGTCAATACTGGGCTGAACTCTGATCTGAATTTTGGTGATCCATTTTGTGTAATTACTTGGATGAATTTTCTGCTATCATCAAGACTGAATTGGACTGAGCCTCCAACATAAAAGTTGTACCTCTATCTCTTGGCTTTCAAATGAAACAAGCTTCAGGTCCATAGAGCTTTTGATCATGAAGTTATGCTCAAATTACAAAAACTGCACAAGTCTAAAAACATGCTTCCATTTATTCCCTAACACAAAACATTAATAAAACAAGAATATTAACAAGAATAAAGCAAGAAAAGTATAAAGGATTTGATATAAAAATATGTCAAAATATGCACTTATCAGTAATATAGGAAGAATTTACAATGAGAGATAAACATAGAGAAAAGGCGAGACTCACAAGCCTTATTTTAATCAAAAACCCACTACATAAAAATTGTTAAAAAAAATAGTATAGGCTGCATGATTATCCATCCCATACGTGTCAAATTCAATCATCATATGATATAAATTTAAAGCATGTAAATTTACCCATCTTTATGCTGATTTTTTATTCGAAATAAATAACTTTTGGTTATTTATAAAAAATATATTTTTATAAATTTTAAAATTAAATATTAATTTAAAAATTGAATAAACCAAAATTATATAACAAATACCCAAAAAGAAAAAAAAATAAAAAACTGCACAGTAGTCCCACGACCTTTATAAACATTTTTTGATCACGCCACAGTGCTTAAATTAGGTGTTGTGGTGGTAAAATTCGGCTTGTTCTGCCTTCCTCACGCCGGAACCATCTTCTCATGTCGCAACACTAATGCTTTGAAAAGTGGACTGTTCACTTGCGCCTACTAGTGGCACTGTGGTGCCAGTTTCATGATTGCTGCAATAACATATGTGATTTTGGCCTATTTTTAACGTCCAATATTAAAGTTTTTCATTCAGTTCTCAATTTTCATGTTCAATACTTTTATCCCAAGCATAACATTGTATAAAACCATTTGATCGCACACAAAAATAGATTTAAACAGATATTTTCATCACATGAAAATTTAATCAAATTTTCATGAAAAATAATCAAAATGCCTAGCCTAGTCTTTGATACCACTGTTGTGAAAAATCACAGGATAGTATAAGCAATGAAAATTTAAAATTTTGAACAATTGAAATAAAAGCATTCATTATGTATAAAACATCTTATCCTTTGCATTTTGATTGCTCATTTAATATAATTTGAATGACTAAGTTTTGTGATTATACCTTTTTAGCACTTCATTTTATGAAGGGTATGAAGGAATTTAAATTCCTCAAACTCCTTAAGAACTACTTCACAAGCTCCCCAAAATGGTTCACCAAGAGCTCCAAGCGTAGCCCCTCCAATGATATCTACACTTCGAGCAAACCTACAAGTGTAAAGCCTTGTTGGAGAATTCATACTCTTTAATTTTTATTAAGACTCCTAATAGGCCTCTAACCCCATCATCTTAGACTCTTAATTATTTATTAATGTTTAATTAATTAATCTACAATAATTAATCAAGCCTATCTTTACTAATTAATCTAATAAATTAATTAATTAGTTCCATAAAAGGCCATCTAATCAAATAGGGCCTAATTAAAATAATCTTATTATTTTAGATTGTTAAATTAATTTAACTCCTTAAATTAACTTAAGTCCAGCAAATTAATTGATCTAATCAACTAATTAACTCTCTTCCATGAGCCCCTATCATTATTAGGTCCATTTAAAATAATCATATTAGTCAATTAGATAAAATAATTTAATCCCTTAAACTAGTTATAACTCATGTTAATTAATCACCATTAATTAACTTACTCCAACACCTTGGATCATAATGGATTCAAAGTGGATCATCTCGATTTGTGTATGACCCATTAGGTTCACAGCTAAGCTAGTAGTGGGCTTGTAACATTTGTAACATATGAATAAATTAATATTTAAATTAGTTAATTGAATTAAATTATCCACTTGCAATTAACTCCTTAATTCCAAGAACCTCACAAGTCAAGGGTAGCACCCAGTAGTATATCTTGACTACCTAGTTTTAGGTGAATAGTAAGTGAACCATTTCCTTTACGAGTAGCATGCAAATATGGTCCTTCCATCAACTAATCTCCCAAATAAATCTAGGATTGTTACACGAAACCCCTAGTATGACTTAATAATTATGATATCATTTCAAGTTATATTGATTTATTAAAGAATTACTAGAAAACCCCATGTCTAGTATTCATCCTACCTTGACTAAGGTTTTCGGGATCAAGGACTATGAAACCTTAGGAGATTCACCTATTCAGCCAGATAGGTGATGGATCCTTTGTTTGCCACTCATTGACATCCATACACAAAGATTGTATACCTAAGGTAAACCCTTTATGATTGTCACGCAATCAATAAATACATCAAATTATGAGTTCGTGCACAAGGCTACTATGGTGCTTCAAGTCTAAGGACTAGTTAATGCACTATCATAACTAGAAAATTCTCATTCGATAAACATTGTTTCCAATTATAACTTATGGCTATTCGGTGTACTTGTTTCCTATCAAGTACCCACACACATGTACTAGCATCCCTACATAAATACACTAGTACCTTGTGCAAATGCCTATGGAATAAGGACATTCTCTTTTCGATCATGCATCATGTGTGTGATTCTATTAGACATATCAATCTCCCATCTCAATGAACCCCCAACTTGAAATAAGTTTAAGACCAAAGCCATAGAGCATGTTCCATGATCGCCATTAAATACGCGACCATGCCCATTAACTATTTATGATCTAGGTACTTTATCTAATTGATAAGATAATTAAGATAAATAAAATTCCTTTTTTATATAATAAACATCATGAATAAAATTAATTTTAGAAGAGTATAAAAGCTTGCCACTAGTTGGCTCACCGAGCACTACTCTAACATTAAGTTGGGCATTTAATAAGATGGGACAATGATAAGCCTAATAGACTTGCACACATGATCCATGCTCGAAAGGAGGACATCTCATTCTATAGACATTTGGCATGGTGATGATTGTGCATATATGTGGGTACTTGTTGGAGAATTATTACATCGATCAGGCCCATAGGAGGTTCTCAATTACAAATGTGTTTGTTGAATATGAATTTCCTAGTTACAGTAGTACATTAACTAGTCATTTGACTTTAGGCATCATGGTCACCTTGTGCACAATATTATACACTTTGATGTATTTCCCAATTGTAATGACAATCACAACAAGCTTACTTTAGGTATATGGTCTACGTGTATAGAGATTAATGAGTTGCCAACAAAGGATCCATCACTTATATGGTAGAATAGGCGAATCTCCTATGATTTTACCATCCTTAATCCCAAAGACCTTGGCCAAGGTAGGATAAACATTAGACGTGGTGTTTTGTAATAATTCAAGAAAAGATCAATATGACTTGAAATGGAATCATAGTTATTAAGTAAAAATTAGGTTTAAACTTATAATCCATGCACTAAAGTTAATTAGGAGATTTATTGATGGAAGGACTATATCTATATGGTACTCGTAATGAAATAGGTTCGCTTGCTATTCACCTAAGACTAGATAGTCAAGATGCACTGCTAGGTGCTTCCCTTGACTTGTGAGGTTCAAGGAATTAAGGAGCTTAGCGTAAGAGATTAATTAATTAAAATGTTTATATATTCATAAGTTGCAAGCCCACTACTAGCTCAGTTGTGAACCTAAGGGGTCATACACAAATTGACATGATCAATTTCTAGTCTAATATTTGTTATAGTAGTGCCCAATGCGCCAACTTAGATTGGGCATCTTTTTTACTCTTGTATTTTGTAATATAATCTTTCTCATATCATATTAATAAAAATAGGCATTTTCTTTATCCTTAATAGCATATTGTAATTAGATAAAGTTCATAGACCAAACTCTTAACAATGAGACATAGTCGCGAATATCATGGCGATCATGGAATATGCCTCTAAAGTATTAGTCTTAAATAAGTTCTGGGTTGAGGACTTTTAAAGATAGGACAACGAATAGCCCAATAACACCGCTCATACGATGCATGCTCGCATAAGGAGCATATCTCACTCTATAGATATTGGCGTAGTGGCACTAGTGGATGCAAGCGGATGCTTGTTAGAGAATAAGGACACTTAACAAGTCCGCTTGGAAGTCTCTGCGATAGTACACGACTAGTCCTTGGACTTGAGCCACAATGTAGCCTTGTGCACTTTGTGTTACATCTTGTTATATCTTGTAATTGTCTGACAATCACAAAGGGGATAGGTTACATGTTGCATTGGCATGTATAAAGGTTAATAAAGCCAATAAAGGATACATCACTTGTCTAGTAGAACAAGTGAATCTCCTATTTTTTATACTTCATGACTTATAAGTCCTTGGCCAAAGGAGAATGAATGTTATATGGGAGTTTTCTAATGATTCATTATGAGTCATTAGAACTTGAAATGGAATTATAGTTATTGAAACATTTAGGGTTTTAACTTATAATCCATGCCCTAGACTCAAGCGAGAGATTCGTTGATGGAAAGACCTTATATATATAGTACTTGTAATTAAAATAGATTCACTCGCTATTTCATCTAATGCTAGATAGTCATGATACACTTGCTAGGTGTTTCCCATAATTTATGAGGTTTTTGGAGTTAAGGAGTTAATTCCAAAATGATTAATTAATTAGAATAATTTTTATTCATAAGTTGCAAATGTTGCAAGCCCACTGCTAGTTTAGTTGTGAACACGCAATTTGAATGGAACATTTCTTCTTTAGGAATTAATCCAATTAAATAATGAGGATTAATTAATTGGGGCTTTATTTATTTGAAGGAGTTGTATTAATTATTCAATTGAATAATTAGATTATTTAATTAAACCTAAATAGATTAGGAAGCCCAATTAGAGTAAAACAATTAATTAAATGAATTAATTAATTAGGTTAACAATAATATAATTTAATTGTTAAAATAATTTACTTAATTAATAATTAGATTAGGCTCATGAATGTATGGAATATATTCATGTAATACAAATAGGTTTTGTTTCTATTTTATAACCCTTAGACTGTCCTAGATCCCTTTTTAACTAAAATGGATTGCGTATGATTGGCTCATGATCATCGATTTATGTCTGTATTAGATGCATGCATATTTATTTTATGCTTTCAAATTATATGCTTGTTATCAATAGAATACAAACCCAATAAATAAACAAAGATAAAATTGATAAGGTCTTGGTTAAAAAGAATAGCCCAATTGAATTAAAAATCAAGTAAAGAAAAATTTCATAATTCTAATTTCATTCAAAAATGGATAAAATTAGGTTTGACCCAATAATCCATGCCTACAATCAAAAGAAGATGACATGATGATACTACCTAACTTAGTCATTGTCCCTCAGTCGTAGGGTGACTTTGTAAAGGAAAGTTGTGATATCTAATAAGCATATCAATGCCTATAGGATGGACTCGTCTCTATGTTGGCCATAAGTCATGGAATGTTTTGATGCTCCATCTATATGGAGGTTTGATGGGTCATGCTTGACACTTAGTAGCATATGGGCTCATAAAATTGGGATATATGTGAATAAGTGAGACAAAATATCTTCAGGGTTGTATGGAGATGCAACGGTTAAAAGTTAATAGCCTATTAATATATTTAATGGGCTTAAAAAATTAGGGCATATGACATATTGATTGGACCTCAAGCCCACTAGGAAAAATGATTTTTCAAGTTGATATTAGGGGTGATAGAATTCGAATAAAATAGTGTGAGATATTTGTAACCAATGACCTTATTATGAATGAATATGTTTTTGAAAAAAATGTTCATTTTTTGCCTCATTTTTAATTTTTTTAATTGTTTATAAAAATGGCCAAAAATCCACTTGCATCAATTCTGGACACTAAGAAATTAAATAGATCCAATTTTTTTGATTGACTTAGGAACCTCAATATTATTTTACAATCTAAGAAGAGATCCTATATCCTTGATACTCCTCCGTTGGCAGATCTGCCAGTAGATAGGACTGAGGAAGAGCTTGCAGAATATCAACAACAAGTTCATAATGATCTGCAGACATGATGCTACATGAAGGCATCAATGTCAAATGAGTTGTAGGGGCAACATGAGGTACGTGCACATGCTCATGATATCTATATTCACCTACTAGAGTTGTATGGTGAACACAATAGGTAAGCAAGATATGAGATCTTAAAAGAGCTTTTTAGTACTCGTATGATAGAGGGTTCTTCAATCCATGACCAAAGATTGAATATGATAGGCCTGATAGAAAGGCTCGAGTCCCTTTAAGTCATTATAGATAACAAACTCTATGTGGATCTCATCCTGTAGTCTCTGCCTCCATTATTTCATACCTTCATTGTCAACTTCAGCCTGTATAAGATGGAAACTAGCATTGTTGAGCTAGTTAACATATTAAAGACAGCTGAGTCCACTATGAAAAAGGACAAGTCGGTCATGCTTATTAGATCATCTTCCAACTCGAGGGTTGCAAAGCCCAAGAAGAAGGAGAGAAAGGGAAAGGGTTCATCAAAGGCTAATAAGATGAAGACAACTGATGGGGTCTCGAAGAGTTCCAACAAAGCTAATGACAAATGCCATTATTGCGACAAACCTAGGCATTGGAAGAGGAACTACAAGGAGTACCTTATGAGCCTGAAGAGTTCAGGTATTTATTTTGTTGAAGTTAACTTATCTGTTAACAATACTTCTTGGGTATTGATATCGATTGTAGGTCTCATCATTGTAATGATATGCATGTATTGCCAAGAAGCAGGAAGATTTGTGGAGGAGAGACGATCATGGGGCAGGGGAATGGAGCAAATGTTGCTACATTAGCTATAGGAACTGTCAAATTAGCTTTAGAAATTAGAGTTATTTTAGTTTAAAATAATTGTCTTTATCTCCCAGAGATAGTCAAGAACATTATATTCATTCCTATGGATGGAGAAAGTTAAACTTTTTCAATAAAACATAGAAATTGTTCCATTTTTTAAGATTTAGTTTTGATTTAGTCTAGCATATTGGTGAATAGTTTATATACTATTACTCCCCATAACTCCTTTCTTCACATTCATAGTTCCAAAATCTTGTAGCACACTAGACTAGGTCATATCTCTAAGAATAGAATTCACAGGTTGGCCCAATTGCTCAATCTTCAGAACAAGCAAGGAATGCCAACATGTGAATCATGTCTCAAGGAAAGATGAATGAATCACCATTTGTTAGATAAGTAGAACGAGCCAAAGATCTATTGGATTTTATCCGTGCAGATGTATGCAGGCCACTAAGTGTTAGTTCTCGAGAAAACTATTAATACTTCATAACCTTTACCGATGATTATTCTATGTATAGTTATGTGTACCTGAGGAGGTACAAATCTAAACATTTTGAAAAGTTCAAGGAATTCAGATACGACATGGAGAAACAGACTGGGTTACGTATCCAAGCTCTTCGATCAGATTGAGGAGGTGAATACTTGAGCACAGAGTTTCTTGAATATCTAAAAGAGAATAAAATTCTCTCTCAGTAGACACTTTTCGCTACTCCTCAACTCAACTGAGTTATGGAGCATAGGAATCAAACTATATTGGACAAGGTTCAATCGATGATGAGTTTTAAAGGACTTTCCCTTTCATTCTAGGGTTATGCCATAGAAACAGCAGCGTATTTATTGAATAGTATACCAACAAAATTGATACCCAAAACACCATTTGAGATATGGTGAGGAAAACCACCCTCCTATAAATACCTCAGGATATGGGATTATGCTGCTTGCGTGAAGCAGCAAGTGGGAGATAAATTAAATATGTGATCTAATTTATGCAAATTTGTGGAGTATCCAAAGGAATCTATTGGATACTACTTCTATGACTCCTCAGAATAAAGGTTGTTTATTTCGATGAATGCCATCTTTTTGGAGGAAGAATTTCAATTAGATAGAAATGGCAAAGTCATAGAACTTGAAGAAGTTCAAGAACCACAAGACACCCCAATAGATGCAGTGATACACTAACCAACTAAGACTGGCCCTTGTGACACACAACTTCTTACAAGATCTAAAAGGATCCCAAAGCACCTAAGCAGTATAGCTTTTTGATATAGAACAATGAAGAGGTTCTCTTCTTAGATAGTGATCCGAGAACTTATGGAGAAAGGATGTCTGACTTTAACTCGAGAATTCGGCAAGATGGCATGCAATTTGAGTTGGACTCCATGTAGTCCAACAAGGCATGGACCTTGGGGGACATAATATAGGAATAGTTCTCATTGGCTGCAAATGGGTCTATAAGTAGAAGCTTGGAGTAAATGGATAAGTGGTGACCTATAAAGCATGACTAGTCGTGAAAGGTTATACTCAGAAGCAAGGATAAGATTATGAGGATACCTTTTCACCAGTCGTGATACTTAAATCCATTTGGATAATGCTAGCCATGTCAGCATATTATGACTACAAGATGTGTAGACTATTTTCCTTAATAGAAACAATAAGGAAGAGATATATATGAGGTAACCTAAAGGCTTCGTATCCAGAAAGAGCGAGCAAAAGGTTTGCAAGCTTTAGAGATTCATTTATGGACTCAAACAGGCTTCTCGAAATTGGAACATTTAGTTCGATGAGATAATTAAATCGTTATATTTCCACAAAAACCTAGATGAACCTTATATCCACAAGATGGTTAGTGGGAGTGCAATGACATTTATTTGTTGTATGTTGATGTCCTACTCATTAGAAATGGTATAAAGATATTGTAATCAATTAAGGTTTAGTTGTCTTACCAGTTCTCAAAAAGGATTTAGGAGAAGCATCCTTTATTTTGGGAATAAAGATATACATAGATAGATCAAAGAGAATGATCGGACTATCCCAATCAATGTACATAGACAAAAAGCTAAAGAAGTTTAGCATAAAGGAATCCAAATAAGGATTCTTGCCACTGATTCATAATGCTTCACTATCAAAGTCTATGTATCCTAAGACTCCTATGAAGAGAGAAAAGATGACTTGCACTTTATACATCTACCGTAGGAATCATAATGTATGGTATATTATGTACGAGGCTTGATGTTGCACATGCTCTAAGTGTTATGAGAATATATAAGTCCAATCCAGGCTATCAACACTTGAAAGCCATAAAGATGATTATAAAATACTTGAGAAGAACTAAGGGATCTTTCTCAAATACAACTCTAGAGAATTAAAACTAGAAGATTATACTAATTCTTATTTTTAGTCCATTGTAGATACTCAAAGTTAATGTCCAGATATGTATTTAACTTATACGGTAGTGCGGTCAGCTGGAAGAGTTTCAAGTAAGAAACAACCATAAATTCCACCACTAAGGATGAATACATTGATGCATGTGATGCAAGAAAGGAAGATATTTGGATAAGGAACTTAATCCAATAGTTGGGTGTAGTTCCATCCATTCTTGATCCGGTACTAATATACTATGATAACAACAGAGCTATTGCGCAAGCAAAAGAACCAATATCTCATCAAAGATCTAAGTATATTATGTCGCAGTACTATCTACTTAGAGAGATCATTGGTAGAGCTGATGTCGTAGTTGAAAGAGTCACTTTAGTAGAGAATATAAAAGACCAACTAACTAAACCCCTAGCACAGAAGGCATTCGACGGACATCTTGAGAAGATGAGCTTGAAGTACATGGGCAATTGGCACTAGGGCAAGCGGGATATTGTTAAAGTAGTGTCCATCGTGCTAATTAGATTAGGTGTCTTTTTATACTCATGTAATTTGTAAAGTAATCTTCTTCAAATTATATTAATAAAAATAGGCATTTTTTTTATCTTTAATTCTATATTGTAATTCGATAAAGTCTCTACACCAAATTTAGCTACGGGGCATGGTTGCACATATGATGATGATCATGGAATATACCTCTAAGACTTTGGTCTTAAATAATTTTTGGTCAAGGGCTTTTTGAAATAGGATATCGAATAGGCCAATAAAATTCACTCATACGATCCATTCTCACAAAACTAATGATGTCTCACTCCATAGACATCGGCGTAGTGACGCTAGTGCATGTATTCAGGCACTCATTAGAGAATAAGTACATTAACAGGCCCACTTGAAATTCTAGTTTGGAGACGTTGTCTATCAATGTAAGAATTTCTATGTTGTGATTATACACAATAAGTCCTTGGACTTGAGGCACTATAATAGCCTTGTGCACATTGTGTTACATATTGATACATCTTCTAATTACCAAACAATCATAAAAGGAATATGTTGGATATTGCATTTGCATGTATAGAGGTTAAATAGTAGCCAACAAAGAATATCTATCACTTGTCTAGTAGAACAAGAGAATTTCCTATGTTTTCATAATTCATGATTCAGAAGTCCTTGGCTAAGGCAGGATGAATGTTAGACGGGGTTTTTCTAATGATTCATTAAAAGCCATTAGAACTTGAAATGGAATTATAGTCATCGTATCATTTATGGTTTTGAATTATAATCCATACCCTAGACTCAATCGAGAGATTAATTGATGGAAAGACCTTATGTGTATGGTACTCATAATTGACATAGGTTCACTTACTATTTCACCTAAAACTAGGTAGTCATGATACACTTGCTAGATGTTTTCCATGAACTATGAGGTTCTTGGAATTAACGAGTTGATCCAAGTGGATTAATTAATTAAATTAAATAATTAGAGTAATTGTTAATCATAAGTTGCAAGTGTTGGATCAACTTGGATCATAATTAGAGTAAACTTAAAGAGTCACACATAATTTGGATGGAACATTTCTTCTTTAGGAATTGATCCAAAGAGTTGGATCCAATTAACTAAAAGGGATTAATTAATTGGGGATTTATTTAATTCATTGAGCTGAATTAATTATTTAATTAAATAATTAAATTATTTAATTGAACCTAATGAGATTAGGGAGCCCAATTAAAGTGAAAAAATTAATTGATTGGATCAATCAATTGGGTTAACCATAAATTAGTTCAATTAGTAAATTAATTAGTTTGATTGTGGGATTTAATTGGGAGTTCAAATCTAACTCAAAGGGGCCTATTAGTAGAGGCTCACAAGAATTATTGGAATAAGATGGAGATCTACGAATAAAACATTCTTGGGATTATATAATGTGATTAGATAATGAATATCTCTTTACATCTTGGGAAATATGAATAGATAGAGTTGGAGATTTTTGGAAGATCTTGTGATCAACCAAAAACCCTCCAACCAATAAGGGAAGATGTTGAAAATATCAAGAGTAGGACTCTTGGAATTTTCAGCCCTAGTAATAATACACAAGGTTCGAAAATTTAAGAAAGAATTAACTCCCAATTTTCAGCCACTACACAAGAAAGGAAAAAAATATTTTTCTTTTTCTCTATCTTCTAACTCCAACATAAAAAGATTCCATCTTTTGATCAAAAAGTATTTTGGTTCTTTTGCCACAAGTTGGTATTTCGCATTAATACTCACCAAATACACTCCAAAATGAGGTTCATAAAAGAATTAGAATTGCTAGTAGAATTTTGATTCTGTGTTTTTGCTCAAACTGTGGACTAGTTTAGATGGGAAAAGCTTAAATCCCTATGAACCAAATTCAAAAAATGGGCTAGCAATCGATTGCTTCAAACTCTACGACAGCCGGAGTAACTTAAGGTATAACTCGAATCCTTTTATATTTATGCTTAAAATCCAATTAGAATAAGAAATCAATAAATCAAATTGAACCAGGGGTGATGCTATAATTGTTATAGAATGTTTGATTTAAAATCCTTATTTTCCTACTATGCACACCCTATGATTAAGTGAACCCAATAGTGCTATCATAGCCATGATTTACGCAATTCTAATTTATGCCTGTAGAATTTAATTATTAAATTAATATTAAATTGTGATTTTTTATTAGGATTTACTTATTTTGTAAATTGAATTTAATTTTTAAATTATGAATATGATTCAAATGATGTAGCAACATCATTATTTGACAGCGGCCAACATAAGGCCAAGGGCAAGAAACGCCACTAGCTCAGTGCGCACGCTGGCTTTACTTATGGTGTGTTGCTCGCTAATAGTGTACCAGCCCAGGAATGACGTGCAGTGTTGTGGCTGCCAAGTATGTAATTATTTATGTGTAGGGGCAACCACTCACATTGGGCATGGGCAATGGCCGCATACGTTGCACGCGCACGGGGCGCTTGCGCTGCCTACTGCTGCATGTGTGGCTGTCTAACAGCTCCTTTGTGTCGGTTTGCAAAAATCATTTTTTTTCAAATTTTAAAATAATTAATTTTAAATTTTTTAAAAAGGAGTTTTTCAAGAAAAATCAAAATTAATCCAAAATCTTGAAATTGAAAATTTTTAAAGATGGTAAATTTTCATGCTTTGATAAATTCATGAGATGCATTTATGATCATGTTTAGGATGATTGTGGAGCCATAATGTGATTGATTTTTTCATTTTTTGGGTTTTAAAATAGGGTCAGCGTGCCTCTTATTCTTTTTGTATTACATTATATTTTTGAAATAAGAGTAGTATAGCAATAAGGTTTTTCTTTTTATTTTTAGTGGACAAGAAGAAGACCAAGGCAGAGATCAAGAGAAGGCCCATGAATGTATCGGATATATTCATGTAAAATTAATAGTTTATATTTCCATTTTATTACCCTTAAACTGTCCTAGATCTATTTTTGGTTCAAATGGATCGTATCGGATTAGCACATGATCATCCATTTATGTATGTATTAGATGCATGCATAGGGTTTATTTAATGATTTCAAATAATATGCTTGCTATCAATTGAATAAAAATTCATTAAATAAACAAAGATAAAAATGATGAGGTCTTAGTTAAAAAGAATACCCCGCTTGTATTAAAAATCAAGTAAAGAAAATGTTATCAAATTTCGATTTCGAGCAAAAATGAATAAAATTGTGTTTAACCCAACAATCTATGCCCACCATCAAAAGTAGATGACATGATGCTACCTTAGTCATTAGCCATGAGTCATATGGTGACTTTGTAAAGGAAAGTTATGATCTCTACTAAGTATACCGATACCTTTGGGATGGACTCATCATTACATTGGCCATGAGTTGTGGAATCTTTTGATGGTCTATCTACTTGGAGGTTTGATGGATCATGCTTGACACTTAGTACTATATGGGCTCATAAAGTTAGGGTATATGTGAATAAGTGAGGCAAAATATCATGAAGGTTATATGGAGATGCAATCTTTTACAGAACCACCTATCAATATGTTTTATGGGCTCATAACATTAGGGCATACGATATAATGATTAGGCCTCAAGCCTACTAAAAAATATGATTTATCAAATTGACATTAGGGTGATGGAATTCGAATAAAATAAGAAGAGATTTATAACCAAAGATCAAGTTATGAATGAGTATGTTTTTTGAAGAATGCTCATTTTCTGACTTATTTTCATTTTTTTTGTAGATTCTCAATAAAAATGGCCAAAAATCCACTTACATCGATTTTGGGCACTAATAAATTAACTAAACCTAATTTTGTCAATTGGCTTAGGAACCTCAAGATTGTTTTACAATCTAGGAAGAGATCTTACATTATTAATACTCTTCTATTGGCAGGTCTGCCGGTAGATAGGACCAAGGAGGAGCTTGCAGAATATCAATAACAAATTAATGATGATCTACATGTATGATACTATATGATTGCATCAATGTCAAAAGAGTTACATAGACAACACAAGGTATATGCACATGTGCATGATATCTATGTTCACATACAAGAGTTATATGGTGAACGCACTAGATAGACGAGATATCAGATCTCGAAGGAACTTTTCAGTATCCATATGAGGAAGGCTCTTTAGTCCATGACTATGGATTGAAAATTATAGGCCTGATAGAAAAGTTCAAGTCCTTTGGATTCATTATAGATAACTAATTCTATATGGATCTCATCCTCCAATCTTTGTCTCCATTGATTGATACCTTTGTTGTCAACTTCAACATGCATAAGAAGGAATTTTGCCTTGTTGAGTTGGTTCATATGTTGAAGACGGTTGAGTCCACCATGAAATAAGACAAGTCGGTCATGCTTATTGGATCCTCTTCCAACTCGAAGGCTATAAAGCCCAAGAAAAATAAGGAAAAAGGGAAAGTGTTCCTCATAGGGTTCTAACAAAGCTGATGACAAATGTCATTACTATGGCAAACCTAGGCATTAGGAAAGGAACTGCAAGTAACACCTTTCGAGCCTGGAGAGTTCAAGCATTTATTTTGGTAAATTTAACTTACCTATTAATGATGTTTCTTAGGTATTGGATACCAGCTGTAGGTCTCATCTTTGTAATGATTTGTAGGTGATAGCAAAAGGCAAGAAGCCAAATAGAGGAGAGACAATCCTGCAACTGGGGAATGGAGCAGAGTTTGCTACATTATCCATAAGAACTTGGTTCTAGGAAATGGAGTTGTTTTAGTTTTAAATAGTTGTTTTTATATTCCAGAGATAGTCAAGAGCATTATCTCCATTCCTATTTTGGATGGAGAAGATTTTACTTTTTCCATAACATGGAAGTTGTTCTATTTTTAAAGATTCAGTTTTAATTTACTCTGGCATATTGATGAATGGTTTATATACTATTACTCCCCATAACTCTTTTCTCCACGTTCAACAAAATAAAAGAAAATTAGATAATTATAGTTCCAAATTCTTGTGCCATGGTAGATTAGGTCATATCTCTGAAAAGAGAATTAACAAGTTGGCCCAATTACTCAATCTTCAGAAAGAGCAAGGAAATCCATCATGCAAATCATGTCTCAAGGGAAAGACCAAATCACCATTTTTTGGACAAGTAGAGCAAGCCAAAAATCTATTGAATTTGATCCATATAGATGTATGTGGGCCACTAAGTGTTAATGCTTAAAAAATCTATGATTACTTCATAACCTCTTACCAATGATTATTCTAGGTATGGTTATATGTACTTGATAAGGTACAAATCTGAAGCCTTTGAAAAGTTCAAGGAATTCATATGCAAAGTGGAGAAACGGATTGGGTTAAGTGTCAAAGCTCCTCAATCAAATCGAGGGGGTGAATACTTGAGCATAAAGTTTCTTGATTATCTAAAAGTGAAAGCGATTCTCTCTTAACAGACTCCTCCTACTACTTCTCAACTCAACAGAGTGCGAAATATAGGAATTAAACTCTATTGGACATGGTTCGGTCGATGATGATTTTAACTGGACTTCCTCTTTCATTTTAGGATTATGCCCTAGAAACGTGGCATTTCTATTGAATAGAGTGCCAACAAAGTCGATGTCCAAAATACTATATGAGATGTGGTATGGGAAACCACCCTTCTATAAATACGAGGGTGTGGTGCTTATGTGAAGCAGCATATATGAGATAAAATAGACATGAGATCCAATTTAAACAAGTTTTTAGGGTATTTAAAAGAATCCTATTAGATACTACTTTTACGACTACTCATAACAAAGGGTGTTTGTTTTTGTTTTAAGGAATGCCACATTCTTAGAGGATGAATTTCTATTAGATAGAAATGGAGAAAGTCACAGAAATTAAAGAAGTTCAAGAACCACAAGACGTCCCAACAAACACAATGATGAACCAACCATCTAAGGTTGGGCGTTGTGACACATAACCTCCTAGGAGATCTAAAAGGATCTCAAAGCCACCAGAGAGGTATATCTTTTTGTTAGAGAACAACAAGGAGGTTCTCCTCTTGGATAGTGATTTGAGGACTTATGGAGAGGTGATGTCTGACATCGACTCGAGAAGTTGGCAAGATACCATACAATTCGAGATGGACTTTAATTACTCCAACAAGGTATGGACCTTGATGGACTACCACAAGGAATACTTTGTATTGGCTGCATATGGGCCTACAAAGCAGAAGCTTGGAGTAAATGGAGTGGTGGTGACCTATAAAGCATGACGGGTCACAAAAATTTATACTAAGAAGCAAGGAATTAATTATTAGGAAACTTTTTTGCTAGAAGTGATGGTTAAATCCATCTAAATACTGCTAGCCATATCAGTGTATTACAACTATGAGATATGGCAGATGGATGTGAAGACTACTTTCCTTAATGGAAACATTAAGAAAGATATCTATATGAGGTAGCCCAAAGGCTTCGTATCCAAAAAGAGCGAATAAGAGATTTGCAAGCTTTAGAGATCCATAACATAAGTAGGCTCTCCAAAGTTAGAACATCAAATTCAATGAGACACTCAAATCATTAGATTTCCATAAAAACCTAGATGAACTTTGTATCTACAAGGAGGATAGTGGGAGTGCCATGATATATATTATACTGTATATTGACGAGATTCTACTCATTGGGAATGATATAGGGATGCTACAGTCAACTAAAACTTACTTGTCTAACCAGTTCTCCATGAAGAATATGGAAGAACCATTCTTTATTCTAGAAATAGAGATCTATAGAGATAGTTCAAAGAGGATGATCGGACTATCTCAATCCACATAAATAGATAAAATGCTAAAGAGGTTTAGCATGATGGAATCCAAACAAGGATTCTTGCCAGTGAGTCATGACATTTCTCTCTTGAAGTTAATATCCCCTAAGACTCCTGAGGAAAGAGAAAGAATGACTCGCATACCTTAGGCATCGACCATTGGAAGTATAATGTATGGTATATTATGTATGAGGCCTGATGTCACACATGTTCTGAGTGTCATGAGCAGATATCAATACAATCTAGGTGAGGAGCATTGGAAAGTCGTAAAGATGATCCTGAAGTACTTCAGAATAACTAAGAATATCTTTCTTGTACATGGTCTTGGAGAACTAAAAATAGAAGGTTATACCGAGGCTAGTTTTTAGTCAGATGTAGATAACTCGAAGTTGATGTTCGAATAGGTATTCACTCTATACAGTGGTGCAGTTAGCTAGAAGAGTTCTAAGTAAGAGACGACCACGGATTCCACCATTAAGGCTAAATACATTATTGTATGTGATGCAGGATTGGAAGCTGTTTAGATAAGGAACTTCTTCTAAGGGTTGGGTATAGTTCCATTAATAGTTGATCCAGTACTGATATATTATGATAACAACGGAGGTATTGTGCATGCAAAAGAACCAAAATCTCATCAAAGTTTTAAGCACATTATTAGAGAATAAAATCTGATCAGAGAGATCATTAGTAGAGGTAACGTCGTACTGGAAAGAGTCGCTTTGGTAGAAAATATAGTAGACCCACTAACTCAACCCCTAGGGCAGAAGGTATTCTATTGATATCTTGAGAAGATGGGTCTGAAGTATATAGGCAATTGGCACTAAGGCAAGTAGGAGATTGTTAAAGTAGTGCCTGACTCACCGAATATATCAAGCATCTTTTATACTTTTATATTTTGTAAAATATTTTTTTTTCAAATCATACTAATAAAAATAGGCATTTTCTTTATATTTTAATTTCACATTATAATTATATAAAGTTTTAGACCAAACTCAGCTACAGGGCATGGTTGCGCATATGATAGTAATCATACAATATACCTCTAAGGCTTTTTGTGATAGGATATTAAATAGCCTAATAAGACTCGCACATACGATGCATGCTCGATAAGGATGATGTCTCACTCCATAAACATTATCGTAGTGATGCTAGTGAATATATGCAGGTGCTTGTTAGAGAACAAGTACACTGAAAACGCCCACTAGAAATTCTTAGTTGGAGATATTGTTTGTAGAAGTAAGAATTTCTATGTTGTGATTATACACGTCTAGTCTTTGGACTTGAGGCATCATGGTAGCGTTGTGCAGATTGTGTTATATCTTGATATATCTTCTGATTACCTAACAATCACAAAGGGGATATATTAGATGTTGTATTAGCATGTGTGGAGGTTAATTAGTAGCCAACAAAGGATCCACCAATTGTCTAGTAGAATAAGTGAATCTCTTATGTTTTCATAGTTTATGACTTAGAAGTTCTTGGCTAAGGTAGGATGAACGTTATATGGGGATTTTCTAACGATTCATCATAAGTCATTAGAACTTGAAATGGAATTATAGTTATTGAATATTTAAGGTTTTAACTTATAATTCATACCTTAGACTCAAGCGGGAGATTGGTTGATTGAAGGAGCTTACGTATATGATAATCGTAATTGAAATAGGTTGACTCGTTATTTCATCTAATACTAGATAGTCATGATAAATTTGCTAGGTGTTTTCCATGACATGTGGGTTCATGGAATTAAATAGTTGATTCCAAGTGAATTAACTAATTAGAATAATTATTATTCATAAGTTGCAAGTGTTGCAAGCCCACTGCAAGTTTAGTTGTAAATCTAAAGGGTCACACACAATTTGGATGGAACATTTCTTCTTCAGGAATTGATACAAAGAGTTGGATCCAGTTAATTAATAGAGTTGAATTAATTGGGGTTTTATTTAATTCAAGGAGTTAAATTAATTATTCAATTAAATAATTAGATTATTTAATTGAACCTAATGAGATTAGAAAATCCAATTGGAGTGAAATAACTTAATGATTAGATTAATTAATTAGGTTGATCATATATTAGTTTAATTATTAAATTAATCTTATCAATTAAATAATTAAATTATTTAATTGAGCTTAATTTGATTAAGTGGGCTTGATGGAATTAAATTAAATAATTTGAATTAATTAATTGAATTTGGGCTTAACCAATTAATTGGATTAATTATGAAATTTAATTAAGAGTCCAAGTCCAATTCAAAGAGGCTCATTAGTAGAGGCCCACAAGAGTTGTTAGAATAAGATAGAGATCTAAGAATGGGACATTCTTAGAATTATCTAATTTGATTAGATAATGATTATCTCTTTACATCTTGGGAAGATATGAACCGATAGAGTTGGAGATTTTTACTAGACCTTGTGATCAACCAAAAACCCTCCAAACAATAAAGGAAGAGGCTGAAAATACCAATAATGAGACTTTTGGAATTTTCGACCTAACTATAAGACATAAAGGCGAAAATTTGAGGGAGAATTAAATAAAAAGAAAAATATTTTTCTTCTTGTCCATTTTCTTCCTCTAACATAAAAAGATTCCATCTTTTGATCACAAAGTATTTTAATTCTTTTACCACAAGTTAAATACAATACTCACCAAATACACTCCAAAACTAGGTTAGTAAAAGAATCAGAATTGCTAGCAAAATTCTGATTTTGTGTTATTGCTTAGTGTGAGCTGCTTTAGAGGGGAAACACTCTGTGAACCAGATTCAGAAAAAAGGCTAGCAATCGATTGCTTCAAACCTTATGATAGACGGATTGCTTTAAAGGTATAAATCGAATCCTTTTATGTTTAAGCTTAAAAACAAATTGGAATGTGAAATTAATAAATCACATCGAACCAGGGATGATGTTATACTTGTTATAGCGTATTTTATTTAAGAAATTTATTTTTCCTCTGTGCACACCATGCGGTTAAGTGAACATATTGGATTATGTTAATTAATGGATATTAATTAATTTAAGGATTTAAATTAATTTATTGACTAAAATAATTAGATTATTTAATTGGACCTAATGGAGATTAGATGCTCTTGGAAGTGAATTAATTAATTAATAGAATCAATTAATTAAATGGGCTTAAAATAATTTATGGAGTTAAATTAAATTAACCAATTAAAATAATGGGATTATTTTAATTAGGCCAATTTTGATTAGGTTGCCTTGATGAAATTAATTAGTTAATTGATTGGATCAATTAAGTTGGACTTGTTCAATTGATAGGGATCGATTAAATGGACTTAATAAATTAAATAAAGTCCAAGGCTAAGAGTTGGTGGGCTAGCAGGAGGCCCACTAGAGTGTCTTGATTAGAGAACTAAAGACTCATAATTAAAGATGGAAAGGATCTTGTTTTGGAGAGAAAAAATAAAAATAAGAGAGATAAATAAGAAAGGAAGGATTAGGTCAAAACTACATGATATAATTAAATACACCATGAAGGGGCTGGATTTTAAATGCATTATTCCACAAGAAAAACTGGCCTCCTCCCCTCTCTCTCTTTCTCTCTCTCCTTGTTTTCTTATTTTTGTTATTTTACGTACAAGATACTTTTCGATGAAAGGTGTAAATTCGCTAAACTAAATTGTTTAATTATATTAAGTGAATAATCAAAAATGTAAATTGAAAATTGCATCAAATCCTAGATTAGCTTTTTATACATGTGATGCATGATTAATTCAAATTGTTGAAAAAAATTATTTTTTTGTTGTGCATGCTATCCCATGATTTTGTGAACCCCAACAACCTTCACCTGCAAGAGTTGTACAGTCAACACACTAAACAAGCAAGATATCAAGTCTCAAAAGAGCTTTACTGGACCCGTATGGTGGAGGGTTGTTCAGTCCATGAACATAGGTTGAGGATGATAGGCTTGATTAAAAGGCTTGAATCATTGTGAGTTGTTATTAGCAACGAACTCAAAATAGATCTCATCCTATAGTCTCCACCAAACTTGTTTGAAACCTCTGTGCTAAACCTCTACATACATAAGATAAAGACTGGCTTTGCTGAGTTTGTCAATATAATGAGACGGTTGAATCCACCATGAAGAAGGATGAACATGTTATACATTCGTAGGCTCTCCATTCCAATCTATGAATAAAAAAGTCAAATAAAAGGAAGAATGGCAAGAGCACGAAGGCCCCCAATACAGTCAAGAAAGGTTCCAAAGCCAATGACAAGTGTTATTAATGTGGCAAGTTGGGGCATTGAAGAGGAACAACTTTAAGGGCACCTTGCATGTATCTAGAAGAGTTATGGTATGTTCATTTTTTAAGTTAACTTTTTGGTTAATGATGCTTGTTGATATTAGATAACGGCTACAGTGCTCATCTATGTAATAATTTACAGATGATGGTAAGAGCAGAGTGCTGAGTAAAGGCGAGTAGGTCCTAAAGCTTAGGAATGGAGCAAAGGCTAATACAATAGCTATATGAACTGTATACTTAGCTTTAGTGCTAGTAGGATAGCTTTTAAATAATTGTCTTTCTATTCCTACACTAATAAAGAACAATATCTCTATTCCTGTTTTTTCTTTAGAAATAAAAGATGAAGTTGTTCCACTTATTATCATTCATCTTTAGTTCATGTTGGAATATTTACAAATAATTTATATACTATCCAATCCCTAACTTCCATCTTACATATTAAACAAACTAACAAAAGAAAGTTAGATAATCATAGTTTCACATACTTGTAGCATGCTAGACTATTTCATATATCTAAGGTAACAACCGACACGATGGCACTTACATGATCTGACGGACTTGCAAGAAATGTCAACTTGTGAATCTTGTTTTAAGAAAAAGGTGACCAAGTCACGATTTGTTGGACAAGTGGAGCATTCTGTGAGTCCTTTGGATTTGATCTATATGGGTGTAGGTAGGCCACTAAGTATTTTTGTGAGGAAACTACCATTATTACCTTCATCATTGATTTTTAGGTACGGGTCTGTATATCTTTTGAGATACAAGTCTGAAACCTTTAAAAGATTTAAAGACTTTTAGCAAGAAATGGAGAAATACATCGGGCAAAGTGCCAAGACTTTTAGTTCTAATTAAAGAGACAACTACTTAGGCTTGAATTTTCTTGATTCTAAGAGAGAATGTGATTCTCTTGCAATGAACTCCGCCTACTAAGAATAGTGTAGCTCAACATAGGAATCAAACATTATCTCACATGGTTTGGTCCATAATAAGTTCTAGTGGAATTCTTCTTTCATTTTAAAGCTATGCTCTAGCATCGACATCAGATCTATTAAATAGAGTGTCTTCAAAGTCAGTACTCAAAACACCATATGAGATGTGGTGTGGCAAAACCCCATCTTACAAATATCCTAAGGTATGGGGTTGCTCTGCTTATGTGAAGTAATTAGTGGGAGATAAGTTGAGTGTGAGATTCACTTTACGTAAGTTTGTAGGATATCCAAAAGAATCCATTAGATAATACTTCTATGATCCTTCCGAACAAAAGGTGTTTGTCTCAAGTAAGTGAAGTTTTTGAAACTTTTCCACGTTAGGTATTAAAAATGCACAACTGATTAATCAAAAATGGGTTTAAAGATTTGTTTTTATTTATATGATTTAATTTTTTTTCAATTATTAAAAAATATCTTGGGACTGCACAAACACAACAAGTTTAACTTCATCTTTTTTGTTTACAGACTAAATCTTATTGTAAAACTGTAGAGTAATCTTTACAAAGGTTCTACTTAAATGAGAAAACTTCAAGAATTTTGAGGGTCTATCCTAAATTAACTACTCATCATCAAAATTTATTCAAGTTATTACTAACAATTCATATAATCGATTAATCATGATTGCAACACAATAAATAGGTTTTAAATAATAAACATTATAATTTATGTGTTTTTGCAAAATTCTAAAATTGCGCTGCATAGGGACTTTACTAACCTAACAAATTTCACTTTTTTTTTACTTTTATTTTTTTAAGAAAATTGTGTTCAGTTGACAATATATTTGTAAGTTATTGTCATGCATTCTACGCACAATTGAATTAAATTAGAGAATTAGTTTTTTATTGAAAAATTCTGAACAAATTATAAAAGATATATTTTAAAATCTTATAAAACATCAAGTATTATATGCAAGATTTTAAAAAATCTGACTTATTTTATTAGCATTTTGTAAAGGCCGGTTTTCATACAAATTTAGTAGTTTTGACAATATATATGAGGTTTAAAGGTATTAATCTTCACAATGACATAATAAAGAAATTAATGAACAAACGGTGAGGCCTCGTGGGTTTGTTTAGCTTATTGAACTAAAACTTAATATTTTCGAGTCCATTGAATTGAATCTTTTTTGCTTTTGGACTTGGAATAAGTAATTGACTCTAATTTAATTCATGACCATCGGTAACAATTAAATATTTATGAAAACTCGATAAAGAAGTGATATTGAGAAAATTCGAGTGTATTTTTAGTCCCCTTGAATTATAATTATTCTTTTGTATAAATGATGTTTGTTAATAAATCACGTACAACACTGTTTTTTTCTTTCAATGCCAGTTGTACATAAAAGTTATATTGTATTTAACTCTAATAAATATAAATATGTATCCAAATTGAAGATTCGGTCAGATCCCACTCTGGATCTGAGTAGAAATTGAAATGAACCATCAGATTCACGTCAATTTTGACAAATAGGAATCCATAAAAACACATATTTCACTTAGATTCAGCTGTTGACATGCTCACAATAATAGTTTACACGAATAATTTCAGTTAGCTCGTCAATTTTTACTATCCACAATGTGGTGAGATTATCATTTATGACAATCTTTTGAGTTGGATTTTCTCTACGTTCAAATTTTACATATTTAGAAGGATCAATATTTTCCAAAATCAAAACACAAATGTTGGTTCTCCACTTGTAACATACAAGAGGGAAGCCACACCCATCAGTAACTATTGCTGAGAACGTGCTTTTGTTTTGATAAGCATCAAAGGCATGATGAAAATTTGAAATATATATATTATATATGGAGAGCCACCTTCACCAGATGTATTTTGGAGTTAGGACTTTCCCATGTTTATAGTTTTATCCCTCCATCTCTCAATTACTAAGTTCATACTGGATGAGTTCCTTCTAACTCTTTAACAATTTCTTTAACGAGGGGTGATCACGAGTCCCCAACTTTTAGTTTACAACTCACTATAAACAATCACAATAATCTTATTGAGGATCAACGCTAGTTACTAGTCTCTTTGTTGATAAAGACAAGTGCCTAACTGGCAAATTAGAGCTAATCACCTTCTAATCAACCTGCAGGAAGAATGAATCTCCTATCTAGTTTTATCTGGTATGAAGCCATATTTTTCACCCCACTTTCTTTTTTCCTATGAATGTGGTATTAATAAGTCCCTCACTTTTAGTTCACAGCTCACTACCACCAAACACAACCATCTCATCTATAAGCTATAGTAGTGCCTTCGGTCCGACCACTAATGAAAAGTGATACTAACCTTGTCAAGCACCCTAGCAATACCTGCTCCTAGTTTCTATGCTGACTTAAAATAATTCCAATGAAAAAAAATCAAATATTAGCTAAACAAGGGATAAAACCTAGGACCCTTTAAAGGACCAGAGAGCGAGCTTTCAATAATTAATAATATATATTTATATATATATATATATATATTTTGATTGAACGAACCAATTAATTGAAGAACAATTATGTCAACAATAAAGTTTACAGAAAAAGAAAAAGAAAAGAATACAAAACCCCTCCATATCTTCACTCGAGAATTATAACCCCTAACATTGGAAGAAGTTTGTTATCATTGACTGCGATGAGGACCAACTTATTAAGGTGAGGTTAACAATACGTTCAGAAGGAAACCCACCGTGATTCCGATGAGTCCCACAAGAAGAGCGAACTTGATGGAGAAGCCAGGATCAATTTTACGACTTCTTCGCCTTTTAAAAATTTCCTACATGTGAAAGTAACAGAAAGCATGAAATTGGTAATCTGCTTAAACAAAAATGGAAAACTGAGTATGTTGCATTTGTTACATACATCCAAAATGATAAATACCAACTCTATCTTTGGTTCCTTTTCCTTTTCCTTACTTCATCCACCCCAAAATCTAAGATTCAAGGTCCCAACATAAATGAATAACAACTTCTAGATCTGGAGTTTGTTACAAGTATGTGGAGAATAGCCTAAAATCGCACTCAGTCATTCAGGGAATCCTAGTAAGGAACAATCAAAGGAAAACAAGAAAAGGAAGAAGAATAAAAGATTTGGAGGCAGAGCAGGAACTTGAAAAGGTTCCACATGTCTCTGTGTGTGTGTGTTGGGTGGGGGGAGCAGGAAGCAGGATGTATCACATCTATTTCAATTTATTGTAAAAAATCAGCTATTTGATTAGGCAGGCCCCCGAGGGGCAAAGTTTGTTCGACTATAGTTTCAACAATTATAGTAATATTAGTGTCATAGCTAATAAAGCTCCTAAACACAGTTGTACTTCCATTTTGGTGCATGCTAAGCTTTCTCATAGCACACGAAAACAAACCACATAAAATAGGAAAATATAGAAAGTACACCAACCAGGTCTCGTTGCAGCTGTTGCGTTTGCCTTACGGCCGCATCCCTTTCATCCTTAAGACGCTGCAAACCCTGATTCTGCAGCAATATTGACAAAATAAGTAACAGAAATACGAACAAACGCACATGCATGTTTGGATTGCTATGTGATGTTACTTTAAATTAACTAGTTAGCACTCAAGAACGGAAAAATTGCACTTTTGATTTCATGAGATTATGTTCTTTGCAATTTTGGTCCCAAACTCACTTTTGGTCCCACATAATATTTTTTGGTGCAAAAACAGTCCTAGCGTCAAAAACATAATGGAGAAAGCATAAATAGGGGTGGAGCCAAGATTTTAGTATAGGGGGGGAGATTCAATTTTCAAATTATTATTTTTTATATAAATAAATATTTTCGTATTGCAAATTTTATTTTAACTAATTATTAGAAACTAAAATACAAATATAAATATAATACATGATATATATATATAAATATAAATATTTATTATATACATAAGTATTTGAACAAAAACTAACTTATAAATGAAAATGAAAATCAATTCTAGTTCAATCCAGCACAATACAAAACCTAATTTTCAAAGTTAGAAAATATAATGAGAAAATTAAATGAACTCTCATAGTTTAATCACAATCTTATAGATTATTATTAAGTGTTCAAAACTTTCTTATTATAATAAAATATTGTATTCTTACAATAAAATGCAATTTATATAAGTAGCTATATATTTTTTAAAGATTACTTTAGAAAAAGTCCAATCGTGATAAATATTTTAAACAAAAAAATTATTTTAAATTTTTTAATTATGATGTTGTGAAATTGTATCCCATAAGATAACAAAAATGATTTAAGAATCTAATTTCATTAGGCCAAATAAAATTAAAATATAAATAAAACACAAAATATTTGACCAAAGAAACTTAATAAAAATAAATAAATTAAGTAAATGTGAATAAAAATATTTTAAGACATCAATGAAATAAAAATATTTGAAAAAACTTATGAACTTCTTAACTACGTTTTTTTTGTGAAAGAGACTCGTTATTAAAATAATGATAATTCTTAACATTAATGAAAAATTATATTAACATTTGAAAAATAGATTTTGCCAATCACGCTTGCTTTCCAAAACTAGTGCAAGAATTTAAGCATTATTTACATTTATAATTTCTTGCAAAATAAAAATTAGTACAACCTCAAATAATAAGCAACAAAAATAAAATTAATATGTTAAAAACTAAAAAATAAAACCAAAAAACTAAAAATAATGAGTATTTTTTGATTAAAATATGTCATATTTGTAGAAATAAAATTATAATAAAATTTTGAAGGGTAGTACAAATACATTTTAAAACTTTGTATCAAAATAAATACCATCATCTCAAATTTTTGAAAAAATAAAGTTTAAAAATAATTTTGGAACATCTCTAAATTTTGTAACTTTACATATTAAAAATAGGATTATGAGAATTCGAGAGGGGTGATCAGAATAATTTAACTATTCAAGATAGGGCAAATTTATAAATTTAATAAAACTTACATATTAAAAATGTAGTTATAATAAATTGGAGGGGGGTGGGGGTGGGGGGTGAGCATCTAAAATCAGTCTCGATCCGGGGAGGGGGAGCTGAGCATGTAAAAATAGTCTCGACTGTTAAACTCTTGGGTTTGGGAGGAAAACACATGTGCACACACACAAAGACATACACATATACACACACACACCTGTAAATACATATATATATATATACATACAAACACCTATATAGACAAATATTTATACACACCTAGACACACACAAAATTGGAATTTGAAATTCGTGGATGATGGGAGTGGTGGGATTGTTGCTTTGGGTGGTGGGTGGGGTAGGGTGGGTGAGGAAACATGAAGAAAAAAAATAGAAAAATAAAATAAAAAGAAAAAAGTATTAAGAGTAGTGTCCGACGAGCTAATTGATTTGGCTATCTTTATATTCTAGTAAATCAATCTTGTTTCATATTAATATCATTGAAATGAAAATTTTCATCTTATATTCATTATAAGAAATAAATGAAGTTCTTAGATCACACATAGATATGGGGCGTGGTCGCGTATATTATGGCAATTGTGGAATATGTCTCTAAAGTTGTGGTTTTAAAACGTTCTAAGTTAAAGAATAGTAAAATGGGACATCATTGATCCCATTGAGATTTGCACATATGAAACAGGCTCGAAAGGAGGATGCCTCATTTCATAGACATTAGTGTGGTGACACTAGTGCATGTATGCAGGTACTTGTTTGGGAACAAGAACACTAAACAACCCCACCTAAAAATATTCTATTGTTGAATGGGAATTCCCTGATTATGATAGTATAAAAATTAGTCCTTAGACTTGAGGCACCATGATAATCTTGTGCATGACAAATTGCACCTTGATGTATTTTTCCATTGTATGACAATCACAAGAGGTTTATATTGGGTGTAATATTTTTATATATAGATGTTAATGAGTAGCTAATAAAAGATTTGTCACCTATCTAAATGAATAAGTGCATCTCCTATGTATTCCACTATGCTTGACTCTAAAATCCTTGGCTAAGGTTAGATGGAAATTAGACGTAGAGTTTTCTAATTATTCATCATCTAGCCAAGCTACTAATAATGAAAACATAATTATTGAGCTATTGGGGTTTCAACTAATAATCCATGCCCCAGGCTCAATAGGAAATTAGATGACGGAAGAACCATACTTGCTAGGTACTTCCCATGACTTGTGGGTTCTTGGAATTATTGGGTTAATTCCAAGATAATTAATTAATTAGATTAATTAATTAAAATAATTAATTGTTTAACTAAGTCACAAGAATTGTGAGCCCATGGCTAACTTAGAGTAAACCTAAGGGGTCACACACAAACTCGGACAAGTCTATTTCTTGCCTAAGAAGGGTTGAAGTAATTTATTTAATGTGTTTAAATAAACGAGGCCTAATTAATTCAATTAATTAATTGACCTAAGTAGATTAGATAGCCCGTGTTGGAACAAATAATTAAGTAATTAGATCAATTAATTATAGTAGAGCTATTTAATTCATAAGATGATTAATTTAATTAATTGTATCAATTAATTGGACATAACTAATTAATTGGATCTAGGTCCATTAAGTGTGGCTTGTAGGAAGCCCATTAAGAATTAAATTGAGATTTAACTCCTAACTAAATTAATGTTGAAGTCTTCTTTTTGCTTTGGAAGACTTACCTTGTAGGAATGAAGTATCCTTATATGATAAGGAGACTTAACTTGTGTGAACAATAGGTGTGAGCACAAGGAGAGTTAAATAAGGAATAAGTATTCTTGTATAACAAGAATAATTACCATGTTTGAACACTAGGTGTGAATACAAGGAAGTTGGAAAAGAAAATAATTCCATAAAGATAGATTTTGGAGGGGATATTTATTTCATCTTAGGCCAGAGATTAAGGGATGATTTCTCTACCTTCTTGGACATTTTTTGCAGCATTCTTGGCTACAAGATTCGTGTTCCAACCCTCTCTCTTGATGAAAAAAAATGTTTATTTATGCAAGCAAAAAAATGGCTTCTTTCCTTCTCCAAAAACCACCACCTTTTCTTCCTTACTCTATATTGTTTTGATTCTTAGTTTCATGTGTTGAATATAGAATCAAAATAAACACCTAAAACACTTGTTGTTCTTATTCTATACCTTGAATACCTATTCTTAAGTTAGAATTATCGAGTCAAGATCCTACTAGTATAGGAATAACTTTGATTGGGCATATGAGGTGTGTATATACTTAGAGGGGTAACACTTGGGACTCTAAATAAATCTTTCTATGACGAGGGGTTTGGATCAAACTTGGGAATTATTTGTGAAAAGAACAATTTGGATCGTTGCACTCATCGTCTTCGACTGGAAATGAATTAAGTAAAGGTTTTATAAAATCTTCCTACACTAGGTATCAAGAAACGCACAATTGAATTATCACGAAAAGTTTTTGGGATTTGTTTTTATTACATATGATATAATATTTATTTGTGTTATTGAAAAAAAAAAATTCCACCGTGTATATATTTCTCAGGACCGCGTAAACCCAACAGTGGTATCAGAGCCAAGGTTCACGCATTTTTGGTACATTTTGATTACATTTATTTAATATTAATATTTATATGTGCGATTGATTTTGAATCAATAATTTCTTTGTTTAGGATCTTGTTGTTTATTATTTTCATTTGTTGAATTGAATAAACAAAATAAAAATAATAAATAAATAAATTATGTAATTGTTATACGATTGATTCGTTTTAATTATTAAAACATGAAAGAAGTTCAAAAAAAAAAGAATTACCACAAGAGTTGATTTCTTAATTCGAGAATATTGCCTTAAGTTCAAGATTTCAAGTTTTGCATTCAAGAACTTGATTCTTGAATTCAAGACTTCAAGATTTGTGAAATCTTGAAACTCCTAATTCATGAACTTTAAGATTTTTGAAATCCTGAAAAAATTAAATTAATTGTAATAATAAAATCAAGGAAGTTGATTTTTTGATCAAGAAAATTAGTTTCTTGATTAAGTTTTTCAAGACTTCTTGATGTCATCAAGAAATCAAAATTCTTGATGGTGATCAAGAAAAAGGCAAAAGTTGAGACTTGTGCCTATTTTGTTTTGATAAGCAAGTATTGCACATAAATTAGTTTTTCAAAATTAAAATTAATTTTCTATTTTACGAAAAAAATATTTTTCTTGAAAGATCAAGAATCTTAATCCAAGGTTTAAAAGAAATTGCATATAACGTAATTGGTAAATTTATATATTTTCATTATCATGTGATGATTTATGTTAAGCATGCTAGTTAGATGATCATGGAACCTAGACCAATATGATTAGTTTAATTTGAAGCATGATTCGTTATTTTTGGGTTGTAATTAAGATGAAGCTTGTGAGTCTTGTCTTTCTCTCGGTTTTTTTCTAGATGTATTTCTATTTCCCTCCTATGTACCTCCCATTGGAATTGTTCCAAAGTTTCTTATAGCTTTAGCACATGTAATGAGAGTAGAATTAGGTAGCGAGATCTATCTTTTTGTAATTTGGCGAACGTTGCAAGAAGATGGAATAAAGAAAGAGGAAAAGCGAGGAATCAATGCCAACGAATATATGGGATAGATTAGTGTAATAGATAGATTTATTTGCATTTTAATTATCACTTTTAGATTGACCTGGATTCACTTTACCTCGAGTGGAATGCATAGGATTAAAGGCTCATAATTATCTATTTATTTTAGTATGTATATGATGAATGTTGCGTTTATTTAATGCTTTCCTTATGATGTATGCTTGTCATCGTTAGGATAATGAATATTAAATAAACAAGATAAGGAAGACATTGAGATCTTACACAATTTAATCTAGTAAGACCCTTACTTGAAAATGTTTCAAATTAAGAATCTTGATAGTTCGATATCAAGTGTAAATGGGCAATATTGGGTGGGACCCAATCGTCAATGCCTTCCATCAAACGTAGTTGGCCTATGAAATGCTGCCACACTTAGTTCGTTTGCCATGAGTTATGAGATGTGCTAAGTAGTGATAATAGCTATGATCGCTACTAGCATGGAGATGCCCTAGGGCAGGAGGGCTAAGGGTGTTGACCATGAGTTGTGGGACATACTTTAGTTGTTTTACTCACATAGATATTTGATGGGTAGTGCTTGATACTTAGTACCATATGGGCTTATAAAATTGAGGTATATAGAAAGTGGTGAGGCAAAATGGCTTGAGGATTGCATGGGGATGCAATTGCTAATGTTGTTTGCTACCTATTAGTTTTGTCATATGCGCTCATATAGAAATGTCAATTGGACCTCAAACCCACTAGGAAATTAAATTTCCTGAAATTTCATCAGAAGGGTGATGGAATTTGAATAAAATAGTGGGAGATATTTATGAATAAAAACCATATCATAAATGGATATTAGTAGAATGAATGCTTAAATTTCTGCCTCACATAGAATAATTGTTATTGCTAATAATTTTCGTTAGGATGATCTAGACAAACAAACAAAAGTTACCTACTGAATTTATCTAAGAGGATAGATGTTTGTCACCGTTAAAAATATTTAGGATAGAGAAAGAGAAAACATAAGTATTGATTTGCTTAGTTGAATTATAAAGGATTCTAATTCAAGTTTGGACTTTATTGAAATCAACTATTTAAGTTGATAATTTTTTCTAGGGTATTGGATGTCAGATATAATTCCATCTCTGCAAAGAGTTGTAGTGGATGACAAAAAAATGGAGACTAAGACAAAGGATGATACATAAGCTTGAGAATAAGACAAGCATTACTTTACTAGCTATAGGAATGATATGTTGAGCTCTGGATGGAATTAGGATAGTATTAGTTATTTCTCTTTGCTGTATTGACAAATAAACTATACAATCCTAAAATTCCATGCTACATAATCAATAAAGTAATATTAGAATTAGATAATCAAAATAGTGCATACTTGTGGTAAGCTAGATTAGGTCATATTTTTAAATAAATAGTTCACAAGATGGCATATTTGCTTAATCTCTTGGACTTGCATAAGGTGCTAATTTGTAAATCTTGTCTCAAGAGAAAGATGACCAAATCACCATTTATGTAAAAAATGGAGCAGACGCACTCCTTTAAATTTGATCCAAAAGGACGTAAGCAGTCCACTAAGTGTTAGTGCACAAGCAAACTATTCTTACTTCATTATTCTAAGATCCTTTGAAGGGTTCAAAGAATTTAGACATGAAGTAAAGAATTAAATTGGCTAAATTATTAAATCCATCGATGTGATGAAGGACGAGAATACTAAGGCGGTAAGTTCTTTTTATTATCTAACGAATAATTGAATTCTCTCTTTAAGTGAATCCATGTTAAGTTTCACCTATTTCTTCCTTCATTCTGAGAATTTGCCCTAGAATCGGCAATATTTTTATCAAGTAAGAATATCTTCTAAGTCGGTGCCCAAAACATCATATGAGATATGATGTGGAAAAAGATACCTAAGGTATAAAGGGGCCTACTTCTTTAAAATGGTTAGTGGGAGATAAGTTGGATATGATCCTAGATTATGCAAACTGGCAGGGTATCCAAAAGAATTTTATGGATAACATTTATGTGATCCCCAAGAACAAAGGAGTTTGATTTCTATGAAAGGCACCATGAGAAAAAGAAATTTCTATTAGAGAGAAATGGCTAGATCATAAAGATTAAAGGAGTTCAAGAACGACAGTTTGTGTCACAAGTAGAAATGATGCATGAACAAATTACTAAAACTTCTAGTACATAACCTCCAAAGAGATCTGAAAGAATATCCAGGCCACTTATACGATAAGAGTCTCTTGCTAGAGAGTAGCAAGAAGGTTCTCTTTTTTGGAATATTGATCCAAGTATGGAGTAATGATGGATGACATCAATTCGGAAAGATGGCGAAATGCCATGCAATCCAAAATAGACTCTATGTACTCCAATAGGTTTGCCCTTGTGGGCCCATGGGTAGGAATGGTTCCCATTGGCTATAATTAGGTCTACAAAATATAAAACTGGAGAACACGAGAGTTTGTGACCTGTAAAGGCACAACCAGTAGAAAAACATTACACTTAAAGTTAAGGTGTTGCCTATTGAGAAGACCTTTTAGCAGATGTGATGTTAAAGTCCATTTGGATCCTATTGGCTATATCTACATATTATGAATACTAGGTATGGCAAAGAGATGTTAAGACCACCTTTCTCAATAGGGTTATTGAGAATGTGATATAAGTTAAGCAGCATGAGATCTTGATATCAAACAAAAGCAAGCAAAAGATTTGCGAGCTTCAAAATTATTAAGGACTCAAAATAAATTTTTCGCTAAGTGAATCAAATGGATTGATTTCCTTAGGAATGCGAATAACCAAGCGTGTACTAGAGGATTAGTGGGAGCATGGTGATGATTGTTTTGTTTTACGTTGATAACAATCTACTCATAGGGATAATGTAGGAATATTGCAGTCAATTGAGACTTGTCATCTATAAAGTTCTCCAAGAGAAATTTATGAGAAGCAGCCTGGGGACTAGGGATTGAGATCTATGGACATAGATCTGAAAGGATGCTTAGACTATCCTAAATCCAAGTACATAGATTAGATGACAAAGAGGTTTAGTATGGAAGAATCCTATGAGAGATTCTTACTTTTTAAATCATGGGATTTCTCTTTCAAAGTCCACGTCCCCAATGACTTTTGAAAAAAAGAGAAATAATGACTCACATACTTTACACATCCTTGACGGGAAGTATAAAATATACAAATCTATATACAACATTTTATATCAGAAATGCTCTGAGTGTCACGAGCATATATCAGTCAATTCGATGTGAAAAATGTTGGAAGCTGTAAAGATGATCTTCAATACTTACGAAGCACTAAGGATCTTGATGCTTCATATAGTTTTTAGTTCAAAGTAGATAACTTGACGTATGTGTTTAGATTCGTATTCATCCAAAATGGTGCGACGGTTAGCTGAAAAGAGTTCTAAACTTGTAACAATCGTGGACTCTACTACCATGGTAGAATACATCAGGGCATGCAATGCTACGAAAAGGGACTGTTTAGATGGAAACTTCATCCAAGCATTGGATATAGTTCCAACCGTTGGTGATTGAGTACCAAAGTACTACAATAATAATGGGGGCTATTGCACAAGTAAAGAAGTCAAGGTCTCATCAAAGGATCCATGCAGAAATAGATTTGTGATACCATGATTACAAAAATCACTGGTAGAGGCAACATCAATGTGGAAATATTTGCCTCGAAAGAAAAATATAGCAAACCCACTAATTTAACCCTGCGATAAATATTTGAAGGATATCTTGGGGAAGATGGGCCTTAATACGAAGGCAACTATCTCTAAGGCAATTGGAAGATTGTTAAAGTAGTGCCCAGTGGGCCAATTGATCTGGCCATCCTTATACTCTAGTGAATTAATATTTTTTATAATAATATCATTGAATTGGGAATATTTATTTATTATTCATCATAAGAATTAGATGAAATCCTTATATCACAAATAGCTATGGGGCGTGGTCGTGCAAATTATGGCGATCGTGCAATATGCTTCTAAAGTTGTGGTCTTAAAATATTCAAAGTCAAGGATCAATGAGATGGTATATCATTAATTGCACTAGCACTTGCACATACGATGTAGGCTCAAAAGAAGGATGCCTCATTCCATGGGCACTAGTGTGGTGATACTAGTGTATATATACAGGTGTTTGTTTAGGAACAAGTACACTGAACAACCCTATCTGAAAATTTCTAATTGAAAATATTCTATTACCGAATGGTAATTTCCTCATTATGATAATGTAAGAATTAGTTCTTAAACTTGAGGTACCATGATAACCTTGTGGATGAATGTTGAACCTTGATGTATTTTTGGTTGCATGATAATCACAAAGTGTTTATGTTGGGTGTAAAATCTTCATGTATGAAGGTTAATGAGTGTCCTAATAAAGTATCAATCACCTATCTAAATGAATAGGTGAATCTCCTATGTGTTTCATTATACTTGACTCTAAAATCCTTGGCTAAGATTGGATGAAAATTAGACGTGGAGTTTTTTTATTATTCATCATCGAGTCAAGTTAGTCGAAATAGAAATATAGTTATTGAGTTACTGGGATTTTGACTAATAATCAATGTCCTAGGCTCAATTGGAAGATTAAATGTTCAAAAGACCATACTTGTATGGTATTCGTAGTTGGAATAAGTTCGCACCTTCACCTAAGACTAAGAGTCATGATGTACTGCTAGGTGTATTCCATGATTTGTGGGTTCTTGGAATTAATGGATTAATTTCAAGATAATTAATTAATTAAATTAATTAATCATAATAATTAATTATTTAACTACGTCACAAGAGTTGTGAGCCCAATGCTAGCTTAGAGTGAACCTAAAGGATCACATACAAACTCGGACAAGTCCATTTCTTACCTAAGAAGGGTTAGATTAATTTAATTAATGTGATTAATTAAATAAAATTTAATTAATTCAAGTGATTGAATTAATTTAATTAATTTATTTGATTAATTAATTGACCTAAGATTAGGTAGCCCATGTTAAAACAAATAATTAATTGATCGAATCAATTAATTATAGTGCACCTATTTAATTCATGAGATGAATTAATTTAATTGATTGTATCAATTAATTGGACATAACTAATTAATGAGGTCTAGGTTCATTATGTGTTAGGCTTTTAGGAAGCCTATTAACAATTAAATAGAGATTTAACTCCTAATTAAATTAAGATTGAAGTATTTTACTTGCTTTGGAAGACTTACCTTCTTGGACATTTTTTGCAGCATTCTTGACTGCAAAATTCATGCTCTAACCCTTCCACTTGATGAAGAAAATTATTTCTTCATGCAAGCAAAAAAATGACTTCTTTCCTTCTACAAAAACCACCACCTTCTTCCCTACTCTATATTGTTTTGATTCTTACTTTCATGTGTTGAATATAGAATCAAAACAAGTACCTCAAACACTTGTCGTTCTCTTCCAAACCATGAAAACCTATTCTTAAGTTAGAATTATCGAGTTAAGATTCTACTAGCATAGGAACGACTTCGAGTGGGCATCCAAATTGTGGATACACTTAGAGAGGTCACACTTAAGACTCTAAGTGAATGTTTCCATGACGAAGGATTTGGATCAAACTTGGAAATTGTTCGTGAAGAGAACGATTTGGATCGTTGCACTCATTGTCTTCAACTAGAAGCAAATCAAGTAAAGATTTCTAAAACCTCCCTATACTAGGATCAAAAAATGCACAACTTAGTAATCGTAAAAGCATTTTGGGATTCTTTTTTATTACATATGATATAATATTTATTTTTGTTATTAAAAATTTTTAAATTCCACAGGATATATATTTTTCGGAACTGCGCAAACCCAACAAAAAAAAACAAAAATTAAGAAATAATAGTTATATATTTATTATATTTAATTAATTATTAAGTTTTTAATTGATCAAAGAAGTACTGTTCGATAAAGAAAAATAGCTCAATTATTTAATTAGTCAAGAATAAATAGTTATTAAGTATTTGATTGCCTGTTAGTTTAAATTTATAATTACTATAAATTAAAAATTAATTGCTCATCATATTAATTTTATTTTTGTTGCTAAAATATATTTATTTTTTATAAAAAGAAAGAAAGAGAATTTAATAAATAAAATTAAAAGAAATAAAATTCTAAAAAATGGAGAAAAATAGCTTGAATAAAATTATACTGCATTACACCCATAAGACATGTGATAATAACATCAAAGCCTATTTTAAATATTAATAAATTTACAAATAATATTTTATATAGTAGCAAACTACTCTAAAATGTGTGGATGAAGATTTTTTTTTATTCGATTTTTGGGTCTTTTTGGACCTTCACAATGCCAAAAATGGTGAAAGAAAGATTGGTGAAGTTTTTCCAAGCTTTAATGGCAGTTCCTCACGTTTTTCCTCCAAAAAATGCCCCATCCTTCTATTTTCCCTCCTATTCGCAAACTAACAGCCCAGTTAATTATTGCCGTCAGAAAACTAACTAAAGCACCCTTTTTTCATCAAAAAAGTTTTAAAGAATCATTTTAAAATAGGTTGGCCAAAATTACAATAGCCCTAATCATATGGTACCAAAAGTGCAATTTACCCATGCATGACTTTATACACAAAGCACTGGCATAATGTAAGTGGCTAAATTAAATGTAAATTCTGGTTCGGATTGGAACATCACTTGTCAAGGAGAAGCGTACGAAACGAAAATAGAGAAGGCAAAAAGGATGAAGGGAAGAACTAAAAAGCAATTTTGGAAAAACTGAGAATATGGTCCCCAAAGAGTTGCAAGGCTCTATTTTGATTAATTGATTTGAAGTTAAATTTTTTTAAATTTATAATAATAAATTTATTAAGTTTATTTGAATAGTTTCATGTTACAATAGATTTTAAATTTTTGAACTCCAATTTTTGAATTATTTTTTGAATTATTACAGTGAATTTTAATTTATTTAATATAATTATTTAAAATCATTTTCCCAAATTCTTCTCTCAAATCAAAATACTTTCATTCAAGTGCAATTTAAGATTTTAAATAACCATACTAAAATTGTATTAGGAACTCAGGGTACACGAAATACATATGTGGGCTACTATTCAGAGGAGGTGAAGGATCAAAAAATTGGCAAAAGCTTCTAACTTCAACGCCATGATAGTAGAAATGAGAATCTCAAATCTAAATATGGGACTATAAATATTGGTGTTCTTTGATTTCTTGAAAAGTTCCCGTGAATTAGATCCCAAGTTTCAAATCGGTAGCAAATTTACATTCCTGTGATTCCTAAGTAGAGTCAATTGGTAGAAAACTTACATTCATTTCATTAGAGACCACGTGGAAAAAAACATATCTACTCATATATAAATACTTGAATCAATTGGTTAATATTTTTATAAGACCCCTTTGTACTTTTAGGTTTGTTTTCTTATGGAGAATAAAATATACTTAATTTAAATGTTTAATAGTCTTGTTTAAAGCATGTTATTTAGGGAAAAGACGCATTAGGCAATAATGGAATGGAATGGAATGGAATGGAATGGCTGGAAGTGACATAGAGATGTCCCCACTTAAAAGAGATGGTCCTTTAGATTTAGAATGGTAATACGATCAACTTATATAAATTTTAATAATGACTAAGTTAGTTTACAATAGAGCCCTTAAATTTTTTAAAAGATTTTATGTTTATGTAAAATTTTTGTAAAGGCTCCACTACTAGTTAGGTAATACTCGAATAATACTTAGTCTATAAAGAGAAAAGATGAATAAGCGCTGCCGATCAAAATAGTGATGAAAAGTTCAAGACTGAGATAGAAAGTGCAAGACTAGAGTTTAAGGTTTAGTGGGCCTAATGGTTTTAGCAAACATGAGAACTGAAGTGTTAGAGTAGTGTCGGGTGAGTCAAATTATTTTAGCTAGATTTTATACTCTTGTACAGATGATCTTATTCAAAAATTTATAAATAATATAGGTATTTCTTTATCTATAGTAATTTCTGTTAATTAGATAAAATTCTTAGATCACACATAGATACGGGGCATGGTCATGCATATGATGAGGATCATAGAATATGCTTGTATGACTTTGATCTTAAATTTATTTTGAGTTGAGGATTCATTTATATGGAATATCAATAAGGCCAATAGACTCGAGTACACGATACATGCTCGAAAGGAAATATCTCGCTCCATAAGCATTAGAGTGGTGATGCTAGTGCATGTGTGTAGGGCTTTTTTTGGAACAAGTACACTGAATGGGTGCACTGGAAATTCTCAATTGAAAACATTGTTCGTCGATTAGAAATCTTTCTATAACGATAGTCTATTAACTAGTCTTTAGACTTGAGGTATCATGGCAATCTTATACATGAAAAGTTTCACTTTGATATATTTCTCGATTACATGATAATCATAATGGTTTTACGTTAGGCGTAATATCTTCATGTATGGAGGTTTCTATATAGCCAACAAAAGATTTATCACCTATTTGGTAGAATAAGTAAATCCCCTATGTTTTTATAGTCCTTAACTCCAAAAAATTTGACCAAGCCAGGATGAATATTAGACAAAGATTTTTTATTGATGTATTGAAGGGTCAATGTGACTTGTAATAGAATCATAGTTATTAAGTTAAAAATAGAGTTTCGATTAATAATTCATGTCCTAGATTTAATTGTGAGATTAATTAACGGAAGGACCATATTTGGATTGTACTCGTAACTGAAATAGGTTCGCTTGCTAATTCATCAAAAATTAGGTAGTCATGATCCACTGTTAAGTGCTTTCCAAGACTTGTAAGGTTTTTAAAATTAAGAAGTTAACTCTTAAATAATTAATTAATAAATTAATTAAAATATTAATTTATTCACTAAGTTACAAGAGTTGCAAACCCATTGTTAGTTTAGTTGTCAACCTAAGGGTCATCTAATTTATATAGTAATCCAAGAAGTTGTGTTAAGTTAATTAATAGAGATTAATTAACTACAATAATTTAAAGAGTTGAATTATTTCATCTAATTAAATTATATAATTATTAATTGAACTTAATTAAGATTAGGGGGAGTAAAATTAATTAGTTGATTAGATCAACTAATGGACTTAAATTAATTTAAGAAATTAAATTAGTTTTACCAACTAAATAATATCCTAATTTTATTAAGTAGCCTTTATGGAACCAATTTATTAATTTATTGGATCAAGTAAATAATTTGGCTTCATTAATATGAAGATTAATTAATTAGACTTAATTAAATTAAACAAGTCCAAGCCCAAGTTTTATAGGTCCATAGAAGAGGCTCATCTAGGAGTCTTATAAAGCAAGTAAGAGACTTCTAATCTTAGATGGAAAACAAGGAGATAAGAAAGAAAGGAATAAGATAAGAAAGAGAAATGATCAAAATATAATGGGATTAGGATTGAACTGTGTGTAAATACAAAACTATAGGGCTGAAAATTATATGCTCTTGCAAGCAAATTTTTGGCCCCTTTTTCTGCTCTCTCCCTCTCAATTTTCTTCTCTATAAAATTTCTTTTTTGATCAAAGAGGTTTCATACTTCTTTGAATCAACATAATTCTTCTATCATAAGTTGGTTTAAGAATTATGGTTGCACCCCCATATGTTAGATTAGAAATAAAGAATTTCAACTTGCTAGAACACAGGGAATATTCATAGACTTGTCAAAGTATGGATACTGGTAGAGAGACGATAACTAGAGTCCTTGGTGCATTAGTTTCTAATTCGACAAACAACTTGAGTCATTTCACACACTATAATAGTAGGAGTTCTTTCAAGTATATGATTCGTGAACTTTTATTTATTTAATTATGTGAGTAATTTAGAATGTAAATCAATTAATCGTATTGGCTTCTAGGATATGCATGTTTATATTTGATATGTATGTATTTAAAATTTTTAATTTTTTCGCTACATACTCATTCAAGGACTTATGAATTCTTACTTTCATGAATATATACCTAAAATTTTGTGATAAAATTCAAAAGTTTATGTGCAGTAAATTGTTTATTCAATTTTTTAATGTTTGGGATTAATTTTTTAGAACTTAAAACGAGTTGGGAATTGTTCCTAGTAAATTAAAAATAAAAAAATTAATGTCGAGCAACATCGTGGTATGGTAGCCTAGCCCCATGGCCGTTTGGATAGAATTTTTGGCACTGCAGCACCAATGGGAACGTACGTCGTGCGCCACAACTTGGCTAGACTACACCACTGCGCTAGTCCGGCTGGAAATCAAGCACCACAACTTCAAATGTTGGCATCGCGGCCTCGGTCAGATAGTATGTTGACATGTCCGTATCATTTCCAAATATGTAATTATTACACACAAATATATGCTTTATTCAATTTTAAAAGTGATTAATTTTAAATTTATAAAACTACTTTTTGAATAACAAAAAAATATTTATCCTAAAATTAAAATTGGCACATAAATTGGTAAGTTTACATGTTTGAATTATTCATGTGATGATTATTTGAGCATGTTATGAATGTGGATGATCATGGAGGCTAGCCCCATTTACTTGAATATTTTGTGTTTGTGGTTTTATTACTTTGGATTATAATTAATATGAAATCTAAAATCTTATCTTTCTCTATTTTTTGCTTATTATAAAATTTAATCTCCTTCATATATACCTCCGATCAGAATAAATTCTCAGGTTTCTTGTTAGGATAGAGCAATTTTAATTAGAGTAGCTCATAGGTGGTGAGGTTTTTTTTTTTTGTAATTTGATGGACATTACAAGAAGAAGAAGTAAGATGGGAAATCGATAAATGAAGGCCCATGAATATATGGTTATACACATTCATGTAATAGATATGATTTATTTTTCATTTTAATTGCTACCCTTAGATTGATCGAGATCTGCTTTCGCTTGATGAATTGAATAGGATAATGCCTATGATCATCCCATTTATTTATGTATGGAGATGCATGCATGGTTTAGTTAATATTTTTCTTATGATTATGCTTACAATCACTAGGATAGTGCAACATTAGATAAGCTTAGAAAAAATTGATTAGGTCTTAGAAATTGAATCCTCACTTGAACATTATTTCAAGTTTAAGAATTTTTAAGTAAATTCTATATCAATCGTAAATGGGCAATATTGGGTTGAACTCAATCATCTATGCCCTCCATCAAAAGTAGTTGGCATGCGAAATACTGTCACACTTAGTCCGTTGATCACGAGTCGTAGAATGTGCTAAGTGGGAGAAATAATTGTGACCACTACTAGCACGGAGATACCCGTGGAATAGGAGAGCTAAGGGTGTAGCTATGAGTTGTGGGATATATTTTAGTTGTCTTACTTACACAGACATTTGATGGGTCAAGCTTGACACTTAGTAACATATGAGCTCATAAAATTAAGGTGTATGATAAGTAGTGAGGCAAAATAATTTTAGGATTGTATTGGGATGCATTAATTTGTTTACTACCTTTTTGTTTTGTTATATAAGCTCATAAAGTTGGGGTGTGTAATAAATTTAAATTGGGCCTCAAGTACACTAGGAATTAAAATTTTCCAAATTACTATCAAGAGGGTGATAGGATTCAAATAAACTAGTAGAAGATATTTATTATTAAATACCTTGTTATAGATTAATAGACTATTAAATGTATGCTTATTTCCTGCCTCACATATTTTTGTAAATATTGATTTACATATGGCTAAAAATTCACTTGCATCAATTCTGAATACCAATAAACTCACCAGTTCCAACTATGTCGACTTGCTGAGGAATCTTTATATTGTTCCCTAGTCCGAAAAGATGGCATATGTTTTTGATGTAGTGCCACTGCTACAGAAAAAGAACTAGAAAAATAATGCAGGCAAGTTGAGGATGACGTGCAAATTGTGTACTATATGATAACATTAATGTCAAATGAGTTATAGAGGCAACATGAAAATATGGCATATACTGTAGATATTCATCTTCATCTGAAAGAGTTATATGGTGAACATACAAGACAAGCGAGATATCATGTCTCAAAAGAGCTATTTTGATGTTGTATGACAAATGCTCTGCAGTCCAAGATCATAGGCTTTATCAAAAAGCTCGAGTCCCTTAAAGTTATTACTAATATTGAACTCTATGTGGATCTCATCCTATAGTTTCTGCCAGCATCATTTGACATCTTCGGGGTGAATTTCAACATGCATAAGATAGAGATTAGCATAATTAAGCTGGTCAATAAGTTGAAGACGGCTAAATCTACTATGAAAAAAGAGAAATAAATCAGAGAAAGAGAAGAAGAAAAGTTCTAAGAAGGGTAAGGTCATAAAGGCCTCTAGTGGAGTGAAGAAGGACTTTAAGATCGAAAAGAAGTGTTGCTACTATGGCAAGCAAAGATATTGGCGAGCCAAGTTCTGGTATGTTTTATGTTGAAGTTAACCTTTCAATTAATGATGCTTTATGGGTATTGGGTATCAGCTATGGTGCTAATCTATGTAATAACTTGCACATGATGACATGAAAGAGGATACTAAGCAAAGGTGAGCAAGTCCTAAAGCTTGGATATGGGCAAAGGTTGTTGAATTAGATATAGAAACTCTTTACTGAGCTTTAGAAAATGGTAGTAAGATAGTTTTAAATAAATGTCATTTCATTTATGAACTAACAAAGAACAATATCTCTATTCCTATTTTTGATAGAGAGAGTTTTTCTTTTGAAATAAGAGATGGAAGTTGTTTTATTTACTATCATTCTTCTTTAGTTCATGTTGGAATATTAGAAAATGATTTATATTCTCTCCGATACCAAAAATCCATATTGCATATTCAATGTAGAAAAAAAAAGTTAGATGATTGTAGTTCCACATACTTGTGCCATGCTAAACTAGGTCAAATTTCTAAGAAGAGAATCCACAAGATGATGCACTTGCTTGACCTTACAAACTTATAAGAAATGCCAACTTGTGAATCTTGTTTTAAGCGAAAGATGACCAAGTTACCATTTGTTGGCTACGTGGAGCGTGCTGCAAATCCTTTGGATTTGATCCATACAAGTGTGTGTGGGCCACTAAGCACAAGTGCTCAAGGAAACAACCATTATTTAATTATCTTTATCGATGATTACCCTAAGTATGGATTTATCATTTTAGGTACAAGTTTGAAGCCTTTAAATGGTTCAATGAGTTTATACATGAATTAGATATTATGTACATGGCCTAATGTCACATATGCTCTTAGCATCTTGAAAAGAATTTTATCCAATCTAAACTAGGAGCACTGGAAAGCCACAAAAAACCATCCTTACTTACAAAGGAATAAGGATTGTCTTTTTGGTTTACATCAATGGAAAATTGAAGCTAAAAGGCTTCACTAATTCTAGTTTTCAATCCGACATAGACAATTCAAAGTCTATCTGTAGATTCTTTCCAAGTAGAAGATAAATGTGCATTCCACCACCAAGGCTAAATACATCATTGTATGTGATGGAGCAAAAGAGGGTGTTTGGATGCGGAATTTCATCCAAGGGTTGGGCGTAGTTTCATCCGTTGTGGATCCAAAATCTTTAATAAGAATAGGGCTATTGCACAAGAGAAAGAGCCAAGATCTCATCAAAGATTTAAGCACATTATAAGGCGATACCACCTAATTCGAGAGATCATTGGTAGAGGTGACATCAAAGTAGAGAGGGTTGCCTTAATAGAAAATATAGCAGATCCATAAATAAAGCCCTTAGCTGAAAGAGTATTTAAAGGACATCTTGAGAAGATGGGTCTTAGATACATGGATAATTAGCTCTAAGGCAAGAGAAGATTATTATAGTAGTGTTCGACGAGCTAATTAGTTTAGCTAGTTTTCATACTCTTGCACATATGATTTTATTCAAAAGTTTATTAATAATATAGGCATTTTCATTATCTTTATTTATTTTTTTCAATTAGATAAAATCCATAGATCATATATAATTACTGGTCATGGTTGTGCATGTGATAGTAATCATGGAATATTCCTATATAGCTTTGTTTTTAAATTAATTTGAGTTGAGAGTTCATAGAGATAGGACATTAATAAGCCCAATAGACTTGCACACATAATACATGCTTGAAAATAGATTGTCTTTTTCCATAAGCATCAACTTGGTGATGCTAGTTCATGTATGTGCATGCTTGTTAGGGAGTAAGTACACAAAACTAGCCTATTGGAAGTTGTCAATTAGAAACATTATTTGATGATTGAGAATGTTCTAGTTATGATAGTGCATTTACTAGTCTTTTAACTTGAGACACCATGTTAGCATTGTGCATAGTATGTTGCACTTTGATATATTTTTCGATAGCATTATGGGTTTACGTTAGGTACTTCATGTATGTAGGTTAATTAGTGGTTAATAAAGGATTTGTCACATATGTGGTAGAACAGATAAATCTCCTATGTTTTCATAATTCTTGATCCTGAAAACCTTGGTCAAGGCAGGGTGAATATTAGACGATGGTTTTCTAATAATTCTTCATCGAAGGATCAATATGACTTGAACTGAAATCATAGTTATTAAGTCAAAATAGGGTTTCGACTAAATATCCATGCCCTAAATTTAATTAAAAGATTAGATGATGGAATGATCATACATGCATGATACTCGTAATTGAAATAGGTTTGCTTGCTAATTCACCTAAGATTAGGTAGTCATGATGCACTGCTATGTGCTTCCCATAACTTGTGAGACTCTTGAATTAAGGAATTAATTACAAGACGATTAATTAATTAGATCAATTAATGAAAGTATTAATTTATTCACTAAGTTGAAAGAGTTGCAAGCCCACTATTAGTTAGTTTAGTCATGAACATAAGGGTCACACACATATCGAGATAGTCCACTTTTAATCTAGAAAGTAATCCAATAAGTTGGACTAAGTTAATAATTAATGGAGATTAATTCATTAGAGATAGAATTAATTCAAAATTTTGAATTAATTGATCCAATTTAATAATAAGAATATTTATTTAAACCTAATTAAGATCAAAGGTTCATAGAGAGTGAAATTAATTGGACTTAATTAATATAATTATTTAATTGAGCCTAATTTTATTTGGTAGTCTTTATGAAATCAATTAACTAATTTATTAGATCAATTAAATAAATTGAACTTGATTAATTGATGGAGATCAGTTAATTAAACTTAATTAATTTAAATAAATCCAAGATTAAGCTTTATAGGCTTGAATGAGAGGCCTATTTAGGAGTCTTGGAAAGCAAGTTAAAGACTTCTTTTTTAAGATGGAAAACAAAGAGATAAGAATAGAAAGTGATAAGATAAGAATGGAAAATGATCAAAACCTAATAGGATTAGGATTGAACAAGGTTGTGTATAAATATACAACCATAAGGCCGAAAATTATATGCTCTTGCAAGAAATTTTTTGGCCCTGCGTGCTACTCTCTCCCTCTCAATTTCTTATTTCTAAAAGAAAAAGTCTCCATCAAAGAGGTTCCATTCTTCTTTGAATCAACATAATTTTTCTATTGCAAGTTGATTTAAGAATTATTGTTTTACTCCCATATTTTAGATTATAAATAAAGATTTTCAATTCACTAGTAAGGATTGAATATGAGTGGACTTGCCCGAAGTATAGATACCTTTTGAACAAAAGTTTCTTTTTAGGTAAGGGTACTCCCCTTGATGGCACAACCCTATTAATGTCCCTACCCAATCATTTTCCTCACATTAAATCCTGCACAAAATTGCAAGAGTTTACCATGTCATTAACACGGTCAGCCACTACCACATCCTTATTGTAACCGCTTTGCTGAACAAATTTTTTTCCAGCTATTTCTAGAAATAAAAGTGCCCTGCTCACTATCAAAAAAGTCAATCAATGTATTCCAAATCAACCTCACCAACAAGAGACACTCTAATTGAGTCACGAATATATGTACAAGCATCTTTATAAATTAATCATCAATATGCCTTAGTAATGGTGGTAGATAACTACCAGAGTTACTCTTTTACATACCTCAAATCTATAGAGTTCTTGGTAATTCTCTATGAAAAAAATCCAGTGATAGAAATTTTAGGACACATATAAAGAAAAATTTAGAACGGAAGTTGAAAGAGTACATTAATTCCCATATACGAATAGGATAGAAATTTGATATATGTATATATCTCTTCCTACAAAAGGAAGAAACCTAATCTTAAAAGGAATGTAATCCCACCCAAATGTAAAGTTAGAATCAATTCAAATATAGATGACAATTGAATCATGGGTCTAAAATTTGACTCCATTTCCAACATATGCTACTTATGTATATTTTTGACTTAATCTCCTTAAATATATCATTATATAATTTTTCAAATTCATGTCCTTCGTTTGATGCTAAAATAAGGCATGCGACCAAGTGAGAATGGAATAGGTGAGCAAAGTTATACCAAAATAACATAATCCAACAACTTAATAACTAGTTGTGTACCTAAAACCATGTGTTCATACCTAATCAAGCATATCTAGATTTCTGAATAAAAGTCAAGTAGATCATGTCCAACTCTTTGAAATTTATATCTATGTTCATAATTTAACATAATAGCCCGAGCTATGAACACTAGAACATAAGGCATTACCAACTTAGTTCTTTCTCAGCTTTTCATATCAATTAGTTTGGACTTAACAACTTTCCTAGGTATGCTCCAATAAATTGAACCATCCATTTTTATTGGATAACATGCTAAAGTAGTATCATCGAACTTGCACTTCATGATATGGTCTAAAGTTCCAAAATGTGTAAGAAATAATATGGGATCATAGAGTAATGAAGGAGGAACTCATTCAATCACTTTCCATAGGAAGTCATCTCAAAGCATATGTAGTATATATACATGCTATGATGGAGCTCCGACTTAAATTAAACATGTCAAGATTATAACATCATATGAACCTATGTTTTGTCGCTAAATGCCTGATCAACACACCACGAGATAGTCATATGCTAAAATACCTTCTAGTAGTTCACATGTTCAACTATAAATAGGCTTTTTATGAAGTTGTACATACTTCATAATTGATGAAACATGATGTAATCTTATTCTATAAGCTAAGGTGACTCTTAATTGTGCTAACTAACCTTCTTTGCTACTCTAACTGTGAAGGTGATCATTCACAAATCTCATTGTGCGACATGATTATTAGCTCTCATCTGGCTCACCATTAGAGCACCAAGGCAATTACTTGTATGAGAGGTAGCACTGGGATATTTCACATCCAATAGATCCAGTTCAACCATATAGTGTGAATGCAAACATATTTGATTAATCACAACATGTTCCCATAGGCCATAAGAATCAAATTCTACAAATTCTACTTAATTACATACTACTAACATATTTTTAGAGCATATTTAATACCAAAACTTGATAAAAGGGATAAAATGATCACGTCGCTTGTAGAAAATATCTGAGAACAATCTAATAATATCTACTACTCTCATAGGTAAAGAAATATCTAGTATAACCAATGTTTGATCTATTAACACTTAAAGCCTAAAGCGTACATCAAAGTATCGTAAGGATAACAATTGCCACAAGCATAAGCTACATTTCACATGCTTTCAAGAAGTATCACTTGTCTAGATATCCTCTAATTAATCTCATACTACTTTTTTCAGATACTTAAGTATCCACTTTGTTACATTCCAACATTTGCATTGAGGATCACTTTGATTTCCACTCACAAAATAATCTAATTACTAATCATAAGACTAGTTGAGTACACACATAGTGTACATCAATTTTTCATAGCACTTGCATAAATAACATTAGCTTTTATTTCTTTTCAAATTCTGTTTTAAAGCATTTCTTTCAACTAAGAACATAATCTTAGGTATGGAGTGTCAATCGGATTAGTATGATGATACAAAATTTCATTATCTTAACAGGAAGTATGCATCCCACTTTTGCTATGTCTATTTGATGGTCCCAAGTGGCATGAAAGCATCTAGGGGAGGGGGTGAATAGACCTCTCAAAACCTTTTTTGAACTTTAGAGTTCTTTTCTGAATGCCATTTTTTAACTTTACACTTATTTCTTTAAAGATGTTGGTGCCTAATTTTAGCTTAGTGAGAAAGAAACTATGTTACTCACTAAGAAGTTTTAGTAGGTATGAACCAGAAAGAAAAAAACTTTATAGTTACATACCAAAAATATTGTAGAAATTCTTAAACGCACCGGCATCACTTTATGCTTAATGCTTTACATTGTAAATATTATGAACATGTAAGAAAAATTGAAAACAAATAAATAAATAAGTAAAGTAAATTGTTGAAATGTAAACAACACAGTAATTTATAGTAGTTCAAAGATTGAGTAATCCTTCTATGTACACTCTAACCCTAACACACATATGGAATCCACTAGAACAAATAAAAACTTATAACCAAGTTAACTGAGCACTTAGTTCCCCTAACTAAGTCTCTGGTTTCTTTTCAGTCTCTCATTCTCTAACTTTGCTGATACTGCAACTCGTTCTTCCCACATAGGTTCAATCTAGTCTTCCCACATAGGTCCGACGGTTGAATCCTACCACACAGTTCAGATTCTCCAGCTCCTCCCTTATAAGTCCAAGCTTCAACTCTTTACACATAGATCTAAGTTCATAATATCTCCTACAGGTTAAAGTTCACTCCAATGACTCCTTTTATGTCGTGATAAGTATCAACACAAAAATCTGCACATAAAGGTTTGTTGAGGCTTCTCTGACAAACTAATTTTCATGCATCTTTGTGTATTTCAATAAAAAAGATAGAGAATGAAAATAGAGCTTTTTCTTTTAAGGTTCAAGAGCCTACATCTATTATTTTCTGCTTCTCTTTAATAGGCATTTTCATTTTAGTCCATTCCACCTACCTTTCTCATATCACTAGTGTAGTTATTTTATCACACTATTTGTGCAGTCACAGTCTGACACTATATGTAGTTTGTTGTCCTTTACGTCTTGTGTTCCTTGTTTCTACTTTTCTATTTATTTTGGAATGTAGCAATTTAACAGTGCGATGATTATGGTATAACTTAATCATCCTTTGAAGGTGCACGTGTCTCACTCTACTGTGACACTTTAGCCTCGTTAAGTGGACTGCTCTAGTTTAGGGTTCAGCCACTTCTCATAATCTCGTAATCCTTCATTCAGTTCTTTGGATGTGGCTAACTCAATTGGTCTTTTCACAACTTTACATTCTCACTTGACTCCTTCATGTTGGTTTGCATATCTCAGGATTGGTGTGCAATGAATGTTTTTAAAAAATCTAAACATATGAATATCATATATAAACATGCATATCTTAGGAACCAATACGATTAATTGGTTTTCTTTTTGAATTACCTGCTTAATCAAATATATGAAAGTTTACAAATTATATATCTGAAAGCACTTATCTAGTTGTACGGGGTGAAATGATTCCAATTGTTTGTCGAGGTTAGAATTGGTTTGCCAAGGATTCCAAGCATTGTCCCTAGTAAGAAAGACACTGGTACAAAAATGGGAGGTGGAGTTAATGTGGCTGCTTTTGGGAACTATAATGAGGGAGGCATTACTGAGGTGATCAATGAGGTGAGCAATGAGGATACTTGTGCTTTAACCTAGGTTGAGCAGACAATTAATCCTAAGCTAAAGACATTGATTTCTAGTGAAAGTGGACCTATTTTTGTGCAATCTGAGGGAGTTAGTAAAGTTGGGCAATAAACTTGCAATTGGATCTTGTAGAGGAGACTGTGCATGGGTACGGGATAATTAATGCTCTTATATTTAATGAGGAAGCTAATAAATAAGTGTTGTTGTTGATAATAGTAATAAACCAGAGACTTTTAAGAGACGTAATGGTAGTGAGATTGTTTTCAAGGCCATTCATGACATTGAGGGTAAGCTGGTAAATGCACAACAAGATACATGCAAGACATTCAATACTCATCAAAAGGCACCAGAAAAGGAACATACAATTGACTCTCATGGGACTGCAATAATTAGATAGATAAAACCATTAATGCTGAGAGAAGAATGGTAATGAACACGAGGGAGCTTGCACAATCACAAGGGTGTAAACATAGAAATCGGGGCATAGTAAATTCAAAACAAAGCACTCATTTTCACTTGAGAGAAGGGAACAAATTTAATGTCCAGGGAGATGATAATGTTAAAGTAGGATGTCAATGCCCCAATTAGATTGAGTATATTGTACTCTTTTTCTTTTTTGTAAAGATAATATTATTGAAAATCATATTAATATAAAAATACTTTCTTTGTCTTAAGTCTTGCATTTTTCTTTTTGCGTATTGGATAAAGTCCTTTGACCAAAATTAGTTATATGGCATGGTTGCGCATATGATGGCGGTCATGGAACATGCCTCTAAGATTTTTTGAGACGGGACATCAAGTAGCCCAATAAACTCAAACATACGATGTATGCTCATAAGATGAGGATGTCGCATTCTACTGGCATTAGCATAGAGACGCAAATGCATATCTGTGGGTGCTTGTTAGAGAATAAGTACACTTAACATGGTCCGCAAGAAATTCTTAACTGGAGGTTTTACCTATGAAATAAGAATTTTTGTGTTGCAATAATAGTTAATACTCGGACTTGAGGTATAAAGGTAGCCTTGTTTGCATCCTGTAGCACTTTGATATATCTTCTGATTATTTGACAATCACAAATGGGATATGTTGGGTGTTGTACTAGTGTGTATGAAGGTTAACATAAAATTTAACGCTTATCTTTTTAACAAGGGAATCTCCTTATTTTTCATAGTTCGTGATTCAAAGACCTTGCCCAAACAGGATGAATTTTGATTCATCAGGAATCATTAGAACTTGAAATAGAATAACAATTATTAAATCATTTAGGATTCGACTTATAATCCATGTCCTAAATTCAATCGGGAGATTAGATGTCGAAAGGACCGCACATGTATAGTACTCGCAAATGAAATAGTTTTATTTGTTATTTCACCTATAAGAGTAGTTTGTCATAATTATTTGTTAGGTGTTTTCATAGTTAGTGAGTTTCTTGAAATTAAGAAGTTAATTCTAAGTGGATTAATTAATTAAATTAATTAATCAAAATAATTGTTATTCATAAATTACAAATATTTTAAACCCACTACTAGATTAGTAGTGAACCTAATAGGGTCATACATCTTTATAAAAAGTAATATTTTTATTTTGGAATTTTTTCAATAGTTGTAAATTAATTAATTAATTAATTAAGGATTTTAATTAATTTAATGGTTAATTTAAATTATTTAATTAAATAATTGGATTATTTAATTAAAATTAATTTAATTTGGAAGTCCAATTGGAATAAATTATAATTAATCAATTGGATTGATTAATATGGGATTAAATCAATTGGATTGATTCACGGACCTTTTAAGTCCAAACCCAAAAATTAAAGGACACAAAGTAGCTGCATTTTCAGCTATTAGGAATAATGAGGATCTTTCAATCTATGAGGGGGCACCCCTATAAATTTAGCATGCCGGTGGATTAATGAGGAACAAATTGAGGCTTTCAAGGAAGGTAATATTGCATAGAAAGAGGGACAGACAAACAGGAAAATGAGTTATACTGGAAATATCACCAATATCCAGGGATTGGAATTTTTAGAACATAATGATGCTTCTAGAATTAACGACTCCATTGAACCCATCCACTGCTCCATTCATAAGGTACAAACTAAATAGGAGGAATGCTTTATTCTTTCCTCTAGTGCAGACTTACCATAACACAACCATGATTTGAACATCAGATTGCAACAAAAGCTAAGGCAATGAAATGGAGGAATCTACTCCTGACTCCACATTGCAACAAGTTGAAATGGAGGAAAATAAAGCTCAGGCACTCCACAAAAGAAGTTCGTTTGATGATCAACCCCCAAAACTAGCCCTTACCAAAAATACCACCTCTGAAAAGAAAAACCACCCTACTTCTAAAAGCTCAATAGGTCGAGTTACTCGATCTACCTATTTTTCTCTCCACCAATGTCTATGAATATTTTGATCTGGAACATTCAAGGTATTGAAAATGACCCATCCCAAAAACACTTCCACAACTTTTGTGAACTTCAAAGAGTTAAAATTTCCTACATGGAACTAAAGGTGCAACTGGATAGTCAATTCTTTTGTCGACAATTGGGCTTCTCTAAAGTTTTTGCTAATTGTTCCAACAAAATTTAGTGTTTTGTGGACCATGATTTTGATTGTGAAGTCTTAGTTGATCATCAATGAGCAACTTTTGCATGTCGAGATGAAATCAAACCTCCTCCCCTCTCATTTTTTGTTTGGGTGTATCTATTCTAAATGTGATATTATTGGTCCCAAATACTTATGAGATAAACTAAAGAATATTACAGATTAGTTAGAATCTCAACCATGGGTTCTTGTAGGGAATTTCAATACCATCCTCCACCTTTAGAAACAAACAGGACACAATCAGCGCAATCTTTCCATCTTTAAATGATTTTGGTGATAAGATTGTAGATTCTGGGCTTATTGATTCGAGCTATGATGGAAATTGTTGACTAATCAGAGACTTTGGAAAAGATTAGATTGAATGTTCTATCTGGAGGCTTGGTTTGAACTAATTCCACGTTACCAAAATCAAACATCTACCAAGGATATGGTCAAATCATGCCCCATTCCGGACATCTATGAGTTCTCCTTTCAGATTCATGAAAATGGGGACCAAACATCACCTTTTTATAGAAATAGTTAAAAAATCTTGGCAGATTCCTACCAGAATAGAGAGAATGATTAACCTCAAGACAAACTCTATAGGCTCAAATAATTCCTCAAGTGGTGGAATAAAAATATTTTTGCAAACATCTTTTCCAATAATAGAAAAGCAGAAGAAGAGATTTCCATTTGGGAACAAAAGTTTGATGAAGGTCCGGTTTACTCCAACCTTATTAAACTCAAAAGTTGTCTGTAGTCCAACATATGCCCTCACTATTGAAGAAGACTTTCGAAGACAGAAACCAGTGCATAGATGGATTGATGAAAGAGAGAGAAACACACAATTATTCTACTTAATTTTTAAGAAAAAAAAAATACAAGTCTAGAATTCACCCCGTTATTAATGTCGACATTCTTATTACTGACTAGGAGGGTATCAAAGCTTCAACTTCATCTTATTCTCATTCCCTCCTCATGAATGTGAGGAGTGACATCCCAAAACTCATGGATAACGATTTGGATTATCTTATGCCACTCCACCCTGATTTGAATAGTGAGACGTTTTGCTCTCTCCCACCTTAAAGGATATTTGACACTTAACAAGGATCTAAACAGTGTGGTAAGCCACAATAGATTTTTAGTTCTATATTTTCAACATTGTTTGGGACATTATACACTTTGATGCCAAGGAAGCACTAGAGGAATTTTTCAAAGGTAACGCTATGCCATAGAGCTTCACCCCCTACTATACTTATCCTAATCCCTAAATCTGATAGTCCCATCACTTGGAGTGACTTCAGGCTTATTAGTCTTTGCAATGTCTCAAACAAAGCTATCTCCAATTCTCAGTAACAGGTTAGTGAATCTTCTCCCAAATCTTATTACTCATCTCCAAAATCTCAGTAACAGGTTAGTGAATCTCCTCCAAGATCTTAATACTCATTCTCAGAGTACCTTCATCAAAGGTAGGCTCATTAGTGATATTATTCTTCTTACCCAAGAACTAATCCACACCATTAATGTTAAATGCAAACATGACAATGTGGACCTCAAACTAGACAGAGCCAAGGTATACGATGGGGTGGATTCATTGGAATTTCTTGTACAAAGTACTATGAAAGATGGGATTCCTAGATCGATGGATTTCTATTGTCCACAATTGCATTGAAAATTATTTGTTTTTTTGTTCTTGTTAATGGAACTGCTTCTAGATTATTCAAGTCTAGTTGAGGGCTTAAACAGGGTAACCCCATCTCCCCATCTCTCTTTATCATTGTAGTGGATTTTCTATCGGGGGGTCTTGATTCTCTTCTCCAGAAACACAAAGAGATAAGTTGTCACAGCAATGGCGGTCTCATCATTTCCCATCTTTCATATTTTGATGACATTATCATCTTCATTAACTGTCATGAGCTAAGGTTGAAAAGGCTTATGGAATTCTTGCAACACTACAACAAAGTTATAGGGTAGCATATTAACAATGCCAAGAGATCCTTTTTTATTAGTAAGAAATGCTCAAATCTCATGATTTAAAGACTCCAATGCATCACTAGTTTTTCTCTTAAGCTCATCCCCATTACATATCTAGGAGCTCCCTCTAAAAAGAAAACAAAAAATGCTCGCACTATCAATACCTAATTTTTAAGATGAGAAACAAGTAACAAGGTTGGAAAAAAACAACAACAGTCTCATATGGTGACTAACTTGCTCTCATTAAAAGCACCCTCTCCATATTGTCACTTCATCTTATCCACATCCTTCAATCTCCTAAATCAGTTCTTCACACTGTTGAGAAGATTATGGAGAGATTCTTCTAGCGTTCTTATGGCGAATATAGACAGATGCACTGGACTTCTTAGGATAATATTTGCCATCCAGTTAAAGAGACGGGCCTAGGTATTATAAAACTTGCAGATATGGTCAATGCTTGGTCAAAGCTTTCTCATTTAAATTGTAGTGGAGATTTAGATCTCTGTCATCCTTATAGGCCTCATTCATGTACAAAAAATACTTTGGTTGCACTTTTTTAGGAAAAAGTGTCGTTCCATGATAGTTATACTTAGAAGCATATATATAAAGTCATGAGGTCCAAAATATAACATTTTTTTTTCTTTTGTTGCTTGTCAATTCTCTTTTTGACATGACTATTGGATTGGAGATACCCCTCTTACCTCCTTCCTTACGAGATACTCAATTAGATCTAAGTCATATATAATTCATTGAATTCATTTTGGATTAATGGGCAATGGAATGAATACAGACTCGAGCATTATATGCCTCAACACCTGGTTGAATTAATTTGGAAAAAGCATATTCGTGTTGAGCACTTTGATTTTATGAGATGGAAATCACCACGCACGGTGAATTTTATACTTTTTCTACTTAAGACTTCATCTGGCATTGTAAAGTCAAATGTAAGCTCCTGGGAAACTTTTGGTGCTCTCAACTCACACCTACCATGTCTATCTTCCTTTAGAGACCAGTCCACAATTGCCTCTAAATGCTTTTGTTTCTGTTCTACTCTCAAGTACATTTAACATCTCTTCATCTCCAATGAACATGCTAGGGCAGTCTGGGGAATTTCACCAATCTCCTTAACATCCACACCCCCATACAGATAACCCACCTTACTCTTTCAATATTGGAAAACTGTTCACACCTTTTTTGCACTTCATACACTTTCATATCCTTATCCCATGCCTTAAACTTTAATTCTTATGGGCAGAGAGAAATGATGCTAAACACAAAAATAGAGGATTTCAGTCTTCTCCATAATCACATTTTTCTTCTTTTTCAACGTAGGAAACTTAACAAGAAACTCTAGTAGGGAGATGTAGAAATTGCTACATAACTTGATTTCCACTTTCTAATAGAGAGACCAAAGAAGGCATTAGTAGTCACTTGGAGAAAACCACAATTAAATTGGTTCAAACTCAACACAGATAGAGCAGCAAAAGAAAACACAAAGCAGGTGTAGGTGGCGTCATTAGAGATCACTTGGGTAATATTCAATTGGAATACCAAGATTTTGTTAGTGCAGAGACTAGCGTTTTTGCTGAAGTGTTTGCACTTGCTAGGGGTCTTAAACTTGCAAAGGAGCATAATATTACAAACCTTTAGATTGAGTTTGATGTACGAGCAATCATTCACGTTATTTCAAATGTTAGCCAAAATCAGAGACATAAGGAAACACATGGACACTTTTATCTCTATATTCACAGATAAGACAACATAGTGACAAACTTTCTTGCTAACGAAGCTTGTAACACCCACACATCTAGAACTTTCAAAGCACAACAACTCACAAGAGCAGTTCTTGGTTTACTTAGAATTGATCAACTTGAAATCCCTTCATTTAGACACATGATTTACACTGTCTTGTCTTTTGTAGTTTTTTTATAGAACGTTACTCTTATAGATTTCATTATAAAGGAGCAATACTCCTTATTTTACTTTTTTTTTTTTGGTAAAATATTATGTACTACTAATTTTGAGTGATATATATAAGGTTGGGGATCATTGCTTTAATCCCTCACCCTTTATTGAGTGTTTTTATAAACAATTACATTGCATGAAGTATATCCAATTCATATTATGTGTTTATACATGATAATTTTCATCAAACCTAGCCCCCATGAATTTCTGGTGGAACAATAATATGAATCAAAGAGATTATGTTGGCGTTAGAAATTGTTGAAAAATGTTCAGATAACATATATGGAATTTAGAGACAAATCAAATGAGAAACAAACACGATATTTTAATAAACTCATTCAATACAATAGAAGGCATTGCTTATGAGATAAATTTCGAAATAACAACTCAAAACAAGAAGTGTGAGCTGGATACATCAATGATAGTTATAAAAGCCCGAATGAATTATCAAAGACACATTTATGGTGACTAGGGAACCAAATTCAAGCGAACTCATTTTTATATCAAGTTATTGGAATTCGTCTTGGTAGCTTTCCTAATTGCAATAAGCACATCTACATTGTAATGGGGTGCTTTTGCGTAATCTGTAAAACTAGTCTAATACACTACTGGATATTGATGTAATGAGTGTTTTAAAAAACGAAGATGCTTCGCGATGCATTTTGCATGTTCTGGGAGGGACATGATTTATAAATTTTCATATTTAGTATTTGAAAAGATTAAATAATGTTAATTAAGCTACTAAATTATAAAAGAGAGAATTTTAAATGCAAAAGGCATAGCACAAAAAAAATATTATTCATCTCTATAGACCTTGAGATAATGAAAACATCATTTTATAAACATCAAACAAGAGATAAATAAAAACGATTTTCAAAAGAAAAAGTAACAAAAGAAAGCTTATTACTATGTTAAATAAAAAGTCCTACCAATGTGATGTTAAAAATAAAAATTATAGGTTTTGACATTGGTGTAGTTAACATGAATTTTAAATGGTTATTGATTACAAATTTGTGGATCTTGGCCTCCTAAAGTCATAAAAAATTTGTAATTTCCATATTTGTTTTGAGGCATATGCTCAATGACCTAGGATAGTTTGGGGCACAAAAGTACATAAAACCCAGTATGTGTTCGGAGAAGAAAGGGATTTTAAAAAATTGGTTACACTTCATTTGGAGCGAGTCATTCAGAGAGTAAATACAGGCTGCATTTCATAGTTACCCAAATTCTATCCACACTAGACCCCGTTAATTATGTCTAAACTTAACGAGGAGGATGTATGGCAAAATTGCATTTTTGTTCTATATATTGCCTCAGTTTTCGTCCACTTTAAAATACGGGTGTGGCAATTTGCATACATTATCTTTCAATTTTCTATAATTTCAATCTAATTTTTGTCGGAAAATTCAAAATCCACGCAAAAAGTGGTGTTAATTTGGGGGTTTTACAATTTTAGAGGAAAAATTAATCAAAGTTTGGCATACCCAGTGGCCATTATGGAAGGATAAAAATTCTCTTTTTTCTCTTTTCCTCATATGTCTTTATCTTTCCCTTTTTTCCTCGACTTTTCTTTTTTATTTCTTTTTTTTAACTTATATCTTTTTTCTTTTTTCTTTTTTGAAATAGAAAGAAAGAAGAATGGGAAGAAACGAAAAAGTAAAATAGAAGAAAAAAGGAGAGAAAAGAAAAAAAAGGAAAAAGGAACAAGAAAACTGATTTTGTTTGTTTAATTATGTTTTTTATCTTAGATCATTAAAAAAAGAAAGGAAGATGAAAATAGATTTTATATATTTACTTTTTAATCTTTGATTGCATTTACGTAATGGCAATTAAATTATGTGACTATAGAAGTGATTAAACTAGACAGAAGAAGGAAGAAGAAAATGAATTTTATTTATTTATTTTTATCTTTTTAATCTTTGATTAAGTATTTATATAATTATAATTAAGTTAAGTGATTATTTATGTGGTTAAAAAGATAAAGAAGGGAAGAAGAAAATGGGTGTTAATTATATTCTTGGTTAATAATTTACCTAATGATTACGACGTTACGTAAATATTTATGTGAATAAAAAAATTAACTTTTTTTCTTCCCAAAATGATTCACTTGACATGCCATGTGAGCAAAATAGATTAATTTTTTCTCCAAAATGATCCCTTTCATGCCAAATAAGCAAAATTATTAATTTTCCTGCCAAAACAAAAAAATTCCTAAAGTTTACTGTTATGTGCTTTGTGTTAGAGTAGGATGTCCAACGTTTCAATTGGATTGGGTGTATTATACTCCTTTTCTTTTATAAAAATAATTTTATTGAAAATCATATTAATAAAAAAGACATTCTCTTTATCTTATGTCTTGCATATTTTATTTTTGCACATTAGATAAAATTTTTAGACCAAATTTAGATAGTGAACATGGTCGCGCATATGATGGCAATCATGGAATATGCCTCTAAGGCTTTGGTTTTAAATAAATTATGATGCATCATATAATTCATGATGAATCACAATTCATCCTGTCTTGGTCAAGAGCTTTTTGAGATAGGACATCAAATAACTCAATAAGACTCGCACATATGATGCATGTTGATGAGACGAGGATATCACATTTCATTGGCATTAGCGTAGAGATGCAAGTGCATGTATGTGGGTGCTTGTTAGGGAACAATTACATCGAATATGACCCGCAATAAATTCTTAGTTGGAGGCTTTGCCTGTCGAAACAAGAATTTCTATATTGCGATAGTACACGACTAGTCCTCAAACTTGAGGTACGATGGTAGGCTTGTGTGCATCCTGCAGCATTTTGATATATCTTTTGATTGCTTGACAATCACAAAGGGGGTATGTTGGGTGTTGCACTAGAGTGTATGGAGGTTTGTCAGTAGCCAAAATAGAATTCGATACTTGTCTTTTTAAACAAGGGAATCTCCTGTATTTTTATAGTTGGTGATTCAAACACATTGACCAAGACAGGATGAATTGTAATTCATCATGAATTATTGGAATTTGAAATGGGATCACAGTTATTAAATCATTTAGGGTTTCGACTTATAATTCATGACTTAGATTCAATCAGGAGATTAGTTGTTGAAAGGACCATACATATATGGTACTCGCAACTAAAATAAATTTACTCGCTATTTCATATAAGACTAGTTTGTCATGAATAAGTGTTAGATGTTTTCATGGATAGTTAGGTTCTTGGAATTAAGAAGTTAATTCCAAACGGATTAATTAATTGAATTAATTAATTAGAATAATTGTTATTCAAAAGTTGCAAATATTGTAAGCCCACTAGTAGGAAGCTAAATAAAGGAGAAACGGTCCTTAGGATGGGGAATTGAGCAAGAGTTGCTGCATTAGCTATAGGGACTATTAATCTAGCTTTTTTTAAAATAGTCCTGTAATAGTTTTAAACAATTGTTTTTTTGTTCCAAATATTATTAAAACATTATCTCTATTTTAATTTTGGATAGAAAAGGTTTTAGAATTACCATTGAGAATGGGAGTTGTTCCATTTTCAAATATTATGATTTTATCTATTCTACTTCTTTAATAACTCGTTTATATATTGTTACTCCTCATAACCCCATTTTCACAATTTAACAAAATAAGAGAAAATTAGTTAATCATAGTTCCATAAGCCAGTGACACGTAAGATTAGGATATATTTCTGAGAAAAGAATTAACAAATTAGCACAATTGCTTGATCTAAAGAAAGAGCAAGAACTGTCAACATATGAATACTGCTTCAAAGGAAAGATGACCAAATCTCCATTTGTTGGGCAAGTGGAGCGAGCCAATCATTTATTGGATTTGATCCATACAGATGTATGTAGGCTACTAAATGTTAGTGCCCGTGGGAACTATAACTACTTCTTAATATTTACTGATGACTTCTCAAAGTATGGTTATGTGTACCTTTTAAGGTACGAATCTGAAGTATTTGAAAAGTTCAAAGAATTCAGAATCGAAGTAGAGAAACAAACTAGATTAAGTATAAAAACTCTTTGATCTGATCGAGGAAGTGAATATTTAAACATAAAATTTTTAGATTATCTAAAAGAGAATGAGATTCTCTACCAATGGACTCCTCCTCCTACTCCCCAACTCAATAGAATTGTGGAATGTAGGAATCGAACCTTATTGGACACGGTTCGATCTATGATGAGTTCTTTGATTTTGGGGATATACCTTGGAAACGGTGGCATACCTATTAAATAGGGTGCCATGTAAAGCCGTGCCCAAAACACCATATAGATGTGGTATGGAAAGACACCTTCCTATAAATACCTTAGGATATGGGGGTGTGCTGCTTATGTAAAGCAGCTAGTAAGAGATAAATTGGATATGAGATCCAACATATGCAAGTTTGTGGGGTATCCAAAGGAGTCTATTAGGTACTATTTTTATGATGCCATGGAACAAAGGGTGTTTGTTTCGAAGAATGCTACCTTCCTTAAAGAAGAATTTCTTTCAGATGGAAATGGCAATGTCCTAGAACTTGAAGGGGTTCAAGAACCACAGAACACCCCAACTGACGCAGTAAATGGTACATCAGCTGATGCTGGACCTTTTGAGTCACAAACTCTTCGAAGATCTAAAAGGGTCTTAAGGGTACCTAAGTGGTACAACTTGTTGTTAGAGAATAAAGAAGAGGGACTCCCCTTGGATAATGATCAAGAAGCTATGAAGAGGCGATGTCTGACATCGACTCAGAAAAATAGCAAGAAGCTCTATAGTCTGAAATGCACTTCATGTATTCCAACAAGGTATGGACCCTGGTAGGCCCACCATAAGGAATTATTCCCATTGGTTGCAAATAGGTCTACAAGCGGAAGCTTGGAGTAGATTGAGAGGAAGTGACCTATAAGCCACGATTGATAGCAAAAGGTTATTCTCAAAAACAAGGAATTGATTATGAGGAAACTTTTCACCAGTAACGATGTTTAAATACATACGGATACTGCTAGCCATATCTACATACTATGACTATGAGATATGACAAATGGATGTGAAGACCGCTTTCCTTAATAGAAACATTAAGGAAGAGATCTATATGAAGCAGCCAGAAGACTTCATATCCAGTGGGAGAGAGAAAATGATTTGCAAGTTCCATAGATCTATTTATGGACTTAAACAAGCTTCAAGAAGTTGGAACATCCCATTTAATGAAACGATCAAAATGTTACTTTCATAAGAAACCAGATGAACCATGTGTCTACAAGAAGGTTAGTGGGAGTGCAGTTACATTTGTTGTGCTTTACATTAATGACATCCTACTCATTAGAAATGATATAGGGATGTTGCAATCAACAAGGACTTGGTTATCTAATCAGTTTTCCATAAAAGACTTGGGAGATGCATCTTTTATCCTAGGGATAAAGATTTATAGAGATAGATCTAAAAAGATGATTAGACTATCCAAGTCCATGAATATAGACAAAGTGCTAAAAAGGTTTAGCATAGAGGAATCCAAGAGAGGATTATTTGGCTATGAGTTATGCGGTTTCACTCTCTAAGGTTATGTCTCCGAAGACACCTGAAGAGAGAGAACAGATGGCTCGCATACCTTATGCTTCCGCAATAAGGAGTATAATGTATGCAATGTTATGTACAAGGCCTGATATAGCACATGCTCTGAGTATCACGAGCAAATATCATTCCAATCTAGGGGAAGAATACTAGAAAGCCAAGATGATCCTTAAGTACTTGAGAATGACTAAAGATATCTTTATGATATATGACAATGGAGAACTAAAACTGAAGAGATATACAGACTCTAGTTTTCAGTCCGATATAGATTACTGAAAGTCCATGTCCGGATACATATTCACCCTAAATGGTGGTGCAGTCAGTTGAAAGAGTTCCAAGCAAGAGACAACTACAGAATCTACCACCAAAGCTGAATATATTGCTGTATCAGATGTAGCAAAAGAAGTTGTTTGGATTAGAAACTTCATCTAAGGGTTGTGTGTAGTTCCATCCGTTGTTGATCCAGTTATCATTTACTTTGATAATAAAGGAGCCATTGCGCAAGCAAAGGAGCCAAGATTTCATCGAAGATCCAAGCACATAATGAGATGATATCACTTGATTAGACAGATTATTGATAGAGGTGACGTCATTGTAGATCGAGTTGCCTCAGCAAAAAATGTAGTAGACCCACTTATTAAACCTTTAGCGCAGAAGATATTCAATGGATATATTGAGAAGATGAGCTTTAGATACATGAGCAATTGGAGCTAGGGCAAGTCGAAGATTGTTAGAGTAGGATGCCCAATGTCCTAATTAGATTGGGTGTGTTATACTTTTTTTGTTTTGTAAACGCAATCTTATTGGAAATCATATTAATAAAAAGGCATTATTTTCATTTTATGTCTTACATCTTTTATTTTTGCACATTAGATAAAGTCCTTAGACCAAATTTAGCTACGGGGCATGGTCGCGCATATGATGGCGATCATGGAATATGCCTCTAAGGCTTTGGTTTTAAATAAGTTTCAAGTCGAAAACTTTTTGAGATAGGACATCAAGTAGCTCAATAAGACTATGACATATGATGTATGCTCGTGAAACGAGGATGTCACATTCCATTGGCATTAGTGTAGAGATGCAAGTGCATGTATGTGGGTGCTTGTTAGGGAACAAGTACATCGAACATGATCCGCAAGAAATTTTTAGTTGGAGGATTTTTTTATCGAAATAAGAATTTCTATATTGCGATAGTACACGACTAGTCCTCACACTTGAGGCACAATGGTAGCCTTGTGTGCATCCTGTAGTACTTTGATATATCTTCTGATTGCTTGACAATTATAAAAGGGGTATGTTGGGTGTTGCACTAGTGTGCATGAAGGTTTGTTAGTGGCCAATATAGAATTCGATACTTGTATTTTTAAATAAGGGAATCTCCTGTGTTTTCATAGTTCGTGATTCACAGACCTTGGTCAAAGGCAGAACGAATTGTGATTCATCATAAATTATTGGAACTTGAAATGGGATAACAATTATTGAATCATTTAGGGTTCGTCTTATAATTCACATCTTAAATTCAGTCGAGAGATTAGCTGTCGAAAAGATCGTACGTATATGGTACTCGCAACTAAAATAAGTTTACTCGCTATTTCATTTAAGACTAGTTTGTCATGATTACTTGTTAGGTGTTTTCATGGATAGTGAGGTTATAGGAATTAAGGAGTTAATTCCAAACGAATTAATTAATTAAAATAATTGTTATTCATAAGTTGCAAATATTGTAAGTCCACTACTAACTTAGTAGTGAACCTAAAAGGGTCACACATCTTTATGGAAAGTAACATTTCTAATTTTAAATTTTATCCGATGGTTGAAAATTAATTAATTAATTAAGGGTTCTATTTAATTTAATAGTTAAATTAAATAATTTAATTAAGTAATTGGATTATTTAATTTAATCTAATTTGATTAGAAAGTTCAATTTGAGTAAATTAAATTAATCAATTGGATTAATTAAATTGGGATTGAATCAATTTGATTGATTTTTGAATTTTTGAGCACAAGTCCAAAATTAATGTGGATCACTTAAAAAGCCCACTAAAATAAAGTATATGGATCACATATTTTCTTCATATTATAGTTTCAAAAACTTAAACAATTAATCTTTATTGTTATTGAAAATTTACTCCGGTTTTATATTAGTAAACAATTAAAAGAATACTAGCGAATTCTTTCAATTGGTATTGCTCTTTCATATTGTGGACCTAATAGTGGGGAGACACTAAAATCCCTACGAGTTCTAATGGTTCAAGATAAGCAATTAATTATTTCATTTCTTACAACAACCGGAGTGTTCGGAAGGTATAATTCGAATTTTATATTTATTTATATATTCACTTGAATAAACACGACGTTAAAATCGATTTCAAATCAAAAGGGTTAAATTTATGTTTGATAAAATTTTAATTTTTCGCTACGTATACCGCGATTATAGCGAACCCAACACTTAGCACATGACTTTTTCAATAGATTTTTAATTTTTCAGTGAATATAGATTAAAATTGCCAAAAATAATAAAAATAATACATTTTAAAAGATAAAAAAAAAAAAAAAGTCAAATTCAATTTTGCCGAGCATGTATGTACCTATTCCAAACCATCCCATCTGCAACGGTCTCTAAAACCTACGCTGACGCGTATAACAAAAATATTAGGGACCTGTGAATTCAAAGACGGAGCTATTTGGAATTATTTCAGTTTGCAAGTATGCTTCCCCAAAAGAGTCCTCAATTTAGATAGTCTTCACTGAATAGTTTTATGTGTTAGTGCTTTATGCTAAGGCCATTTGAATGATGCTAAGATTTTCAGGAAATGTTAATGAATATTTTTTTCTTGCATTTTGAATATCTCTTTCTGTTGCAATTGTTAAAATAGTGTTTGGCAAGCTAATTTGTCTGACCGAATTTATATTTTTATAATAAATATTTTTATTTATTTATATCAATAAATTAGACATTTCTTCATTTTTAGTTAATATTAATTAAATTTAAAATCAAATCGCTAAATCATATAAAACTAAGGGACATGACCGCACATATGATGAGGATCATGAAATATATCTTTATAATTTTTTTCTTAAATTATTTCTAAATTTTAAAAGTAATTGAGGGGGGACATAAATTTTTCAATATGACTTGCGTGCATGTTTGTAACGGAGAATATCTTATTTTATAGATAATGGTGTGGTGATATTAGTATATTTATATAGATGCTTGCTACGGAATAGATGCACTGAACTACCTAGAACTGAACTACCTAGAATTCTTATTTGAAAACAAGATAATCCCAAAAAGAATTGTTTAGGTGTAATTTAGTTATATATAGATATTGATAAGTGTTTAATAAAGAATCCATAATCTATTTAGATCTTGTATATTTTATGCAGTGTTTGACTTGAAAATTCTTAACCAAGACTGGATAAAAATTAAAAAATGAGTTTTCTAATTTCACCAAGATACTAGAGGTTGACACATAATTATTGGGTCATTTGGATTCGACATAATTTATATCCTAAAGTCAATTGAAAGATTAATGGATAGAAGAAAATCTAGTATGATATTTGTAATTAAAAAAAAATTATGCTTTACATATATCAAGGTTTGTAGCAGGGTGCTCTATACAACTATGATTGATATGTTTTTAGAGTTAAAGATGTTAATTCTTGTAAGATTAATTATTTTAATTAATTAATTGAAGTGATTTTAATTATTCAATTAGATCATAATTATAAGTGATTATTAGCTTATTGTTAAATTTAAGGTTCACACACTAATTTGAAAAAGTCTACACCATACTAAGAGATATTAAGATTTTTAGATTAAATGAATGAATGAATTAAATTAATTAAATTATGTGACTTCAACTAATTTAAGAGTTGAATTAATTTTATTAATTGATTAGATTAATTAATTAGGATTAATGAAATTAGAAAAATTCAATTAAAACAATTAATTAATTAATTGAATTAATCAATTAAATGCGTCATAATTAATTTAATTATTGGATTATTTGGATTAATTAATGAGATCAATTAATTGGACTAATTTATAAGTTTATGTCCAATAGATTTGAGCTTGAAGAAATCAAGGCTCACTAGGAATTACAAGATAGAAAATTTTAATTGTAGGAGGAAAAAGAAATATGGCAGTTGAATAAATTTGGAGAACAATAAAAAAACTTCTTCTTGCACAAAGAAAAACTATCTTACAGATTTGGAATCCCAAATACATAAGGAGTGGGAGCCCACGAGACGCTCCACGTGAAGTAAATACTCCATAGGGGATGAAAAATAATGATGATTTTTCGAGTAATTTTCTTCTCCCTCTCTCCTACTTTTGTGTTTTTTATAATCAAAAGTGAAATATACATGTATAAAGTGTTATTGCTTCAAAACCCATAAACTTATCTCTTTGTCAGGGAGCGTAAGAATATCTGTGGATCAATTTTAAAGGAGATAAGAGTTAGAGCTCTTTTGTGAACAACTCAAAGAACGAAGAGGGATTTTTATATCATGTTCTACTAGCTAAAACATGGAAATCGATTGATTTGTAGTTCTAACACTTTCATCAGTTCGAAGCAATTCAAGTAAAGTTTCAAACATTACAGAAATAAGAATTAAATATGCAACTTTACAGAAATAAGAATTAAATACGCATAATTGATCAATCGCAAGAGCAACAGAATACGCATGTTTTAAATAATATTTGTTATTATTTATGAGTTATGAAAATGTATAAGCATTCGCTATTGTAATTGGTATTGTATGTCGTGAATGCAATACTGTTAATACATAACAAGTGTAAAAAATAATATCATCAATATACATCTTGACGTATATTGATGATATTGCAATATGTGATGCAATACCAATTACAACAATAAAGGTCCGCCTAACATCACGTATCCTAAGACTTATGCAACCCAATAGCAAGATTATAAGGAAAGAAAGACAAGATATATTCTTTAATGAAAAGATTAAAACTAATAGTAAACCATCAAAGTTGATAGATCAGCACATCTACAGTCAAAGGAAAAATCAAAAAAATAAAAGCATGTTATTACTAGGAAGAAGCAACTTTTACTTAAACTTTTATTTGGAGTACAAGAAAACAAAATTAGATAAGAACTTACCAAATTGGTATCAAAATTTTGGTTAAGGCCATCTTGGAAATTCCCATAAGCTGAGTGAGGTGTCATGTAGACGACTCTAAGCTTGCACTCTTCCAATGCATTTCCACCTTCCTTATTGAACTGTAAGCATCCGCCAATTTTGACAGAAAAAGACAAAACTGACTTCAAATTCCTATTAGTGTAATCAAGATATGAGTATGAAGGAATCATCAACTAATCTTCTTACAGTGTCTTGCGGAAGCTTATCCACGCTAGTATTTGGAGGTACAACTGTGCTTTGCAACAGAAATTTATCTTTACATTGCATATTAGGAGGGTATTCCCGTTGAGTTTGAAGGGTTACTAAATAGATACACAAGAGAAGCAAAGATTACCACCAGAATAGCTTGGGAAGCTATTCACATCAAGGAAAAAATGGCACAATATGCGCTAGAAATTGAAATGGTATGGATATGCCAAAAGAACCTTATTCCTCTGCCTAAACTAAATTGAGAGAATCTATTTACACAATGGTTAGTAGATTGCATACATCATGCGCAGCAAATGAAAATCAGAAGGTAAAATGGAATGTGTAGATTCATGCTTTGGCAGAACCACAAGTCAATTCTAATATTTTTTGGAAAAATCTCATTTGAATTTTGATGGTTAAGTTGGGATGCTGCTGAGAGTTTTACTTTTTGAATTCGACCTCAAATTTGACAAAATAACTAAAAGGAGCCATTTTAGAAGTGACAAAACGGATTACATCTTTGACAAGTGCTTGTTATTAGCAATGCTCAACCGACACCCACTTTATACTAACTTTTGAATAGAAACAACTTCTATTATATACATATGTGATATAAAAGAGATTCAAGATGAGAATATTATAGTAGGATGTTCGGCGCCCCAATTAAATTGGATGTATGATATTTTTTTTTTTTTTGTAAAAATAATTTTATTGAAAATCATATTAATAAAAATTCACTTACTTTGTCTTATGTCTTATATCTTTTATTTTTGCATATTAGATAAAGTTTTTAGATCAAATTTAGCTACGCAACATAATCGCACATATGATGTCAATCATGGAATATGCCTCTACAGCTTTAACCTTAAATAACTTTCGGATCGAGAATATTTTGAGATGTGATATCAAATAGTTCAGTAAGACTCACACATACAATGCATGCTCGTAAGACGAGGATGTCGCATTCCATTGACATTAACATAAAGACACAAGTACGTGTATGTGGGTGCTTGTTAGAAAATAAGTACATCGAACAAGATCCGCAAAAAATTCTTAGTTGGAGGCTTTACTTGTCGAAATAAGAATTTCTATATTTTCTGATTGTTTGATAATCACAAAGGAGATATATTGGTTGTTGCACTAATGTGCATAAAGGTTTTGTCAGTGACCAACATAGAATTCGACACTTGTCATTTATTTAACAAGTGAATTTCTTGTATTTTCATAGTTTATGATTTAAAGACCTTAGTTAAGGCAGGATGAATCTTGATTCATCATAAATCATCGAAACTTGAAATGGAATCACAGTTATTGAATCATTTAGTATTTCGACTTATAATCCATGTCCTAGATTCAATCAAAAAATTAAGTATCGAAAGGACCGCACATGTATATAATACTCGCAACTGAAATATGCTTACTTGCTATTTTACCTAAAACTAGTTTGTCATGATTATTTGCTACATATTTTCATTGATAGTGAGGTTTATGAAATTAATAAGTTAATTACAAATAGATTAATTAATTAGAATAATTATTATTTATAAGTTGAAAATATAGCAAGCCCACTTCAAGATTAGTAGTGAACATATCAAACATCTTTATGGAAAGTAATATTTTTTATTTTGGGATTTTTCCAATAGTTGGAATAGTTAATATTTATTAATTAATTAATTAGGGGTTATATTTAATTTAATGATTAAATTAAATTATTCGATTAAATAATTAAATTATTTAATTGGACTTAATTTGATTAAAAAATCCAATTAGAGCAAATTATAATTAATCAATTGGATTAATTAATTTGGGTTTAAATCAATTGGACTGATTCTTTAATTTTTTAACTCCAAGCCCAAAAATTAAAGTGGATTGCTTAAGAAGTCCACTAGAAGATGAAAAGAATAATTAAAATAAATATGATTTATTTAATTAATATATTTATATAACTAAAATATAATATGATCGATTTTTATAAGATTAAAATCGGCTATTAGGATTTTATTTTCATAAATATATTTTTGGTATATATTTGATATATATCTATTTTGATATTATTTGAAATATATCTATTTTGATATTATTTGAAGAGTTCAAATTAATATAAAAAATGTATGTAGACTAATTTTGATGACTAATATCGTCTCAAATAAGTCCACATACTTTAGAGAGAGAAAAGAGAAGATTTGTTGAAAATTTTAAAATCTTTCCAAGATTAGCCAATTTTCGGCCTCTACCAACAGGGAGGGCCGAAAATTACTTCAAAATTTTTCGAGAAAATTATTTTGTTAGTCTTTTATTTTCCTTTGTAAGAAAAATGAAAGAAAAGAAAGAAAAAGAAAAGTGTTTTATTGAAAATGTTGAATTTCTTGTTCTTTAAAGAAAATATATTTCTTGATATTCTCTTCATATCTAAATTTCAAGAAGTTAAAAAATCAAATTTTATTGTTCTTGAAAACTTATTTTTGATCCATCAATTGGATTAAAGGACAAATTTTACTTGAGTTCTAAATTAGAAAATAATTTTATAGATACTAGCTAATCCTTTTAATCGGTATTACTTTTTGTATTGTGAGGCTAATAGAAAGGAGACACTTGAATTCCTACGAGTTCTGATAAACAATTAATTGCTTCATTTCATACAGTAGTCGGAGTACACAAAAATTATAATTCAAATTTAATATATTTATTTATATATATTCACTTAAATAAAATCGATCGTTAGAATCACTTTCGAATCAAGGGGATAAATTTATTTGATAAATTTATATTTTATAAAATTTTAAATTTTCCGCTGCACATGTCCCATTAATTATAGCGAATCCAATAGAGAGTTGATAGTCCAACTCTAGTCAAATATGGGATAGAACATAAGCCACTGACATGACGAAAAATATAGAGGATGCCAAGTAGCAACAATAATTCAAAATGCATATTATATCTCTTAAGTTTACACCAACAACATAGAAAATAGAGATTGAACATCATGGAAAACTTGTTTGGAGTATGCATGCATGATTTTATTTACTGCTTAAAGTGTTGAAGAACCGTTATCATATGAACAATGCTCTGGCATCGAAAAACTCTTAGAAACTCTGCCTTTTTTACAAACATGAAATGCTAAAGAGAAGCACCTCTTATGACACAAGAATCCCATGGATGCATGACACCAGTGTTTGGCCGCACAAAATACTTCTTTGGAGAAGTAGTTTTCACCTATAAAACAAATAGAAAAAGAGATAGCAACAAACAAAACTGCATTTGAACAAGTAACATATAGTAGTCAAAATAACTGTGGTGTAATTAAATATATTAGGTTCAAGGAATCACTAGTATCTGATAAGTCCTGTCTGCATATGATACCTTGAAAGCAATATGATGCTCTGTGTTGTTTGTAACTTTAAGATCACAATAACTTTGTTTCTCCAGCTCAACTAACAAAAGAAATATTAGTAGCAAAGGCCATAAGTATAAAGGAAACTCATATAATTTCACTTTGCATGATTCCCATGCAACAGTAGATGTTTAAAGTAGAAATGCCACATAATTGCAGTGAAGTAAGTCAACAAAACTAATTAACCTCAACTTATGTATTTTAACCATAATTTCTTTATCTCCATGCACATTCAATTGATGACATCATGTTTTGTGTCATCTAGGAGCTTAATTATGCTGTCAATTTACAGCGCTGAGTTCATTCAATTTAATTCAATAAGCATTCTTCAGGATCCCATGAATGATCACGTTCTGTACATACATTTACTGAATAAATAATTAAACACAACACACGCACACGCATACAATTAACTTGAAGGAAGCCATGGCCATTTCAAACACTGTCATTCACTTCAAAGAACGTCTAAAAGTTATCATCCATTATTTATAGTAAGTTTATGAAACCTGGTTTTCAACCTCAAAATATTTCATTTGCAAACAATCTAACAAATTAGTGTCCCATTACAAAAGATTAATGGGAAAAAATACATAACCGCACAAGCACACACACACACACACAAGTGTAGGGAGAAGCATATACATTGAAATTTGAGGTCCTCTGGATGTACAGAAATCAAGTGGTGAGAAGCAACAGTCATGGTAGTAGCAGCCACACCAAATCAGTGCTCAATATAAGAACAGTAAAATGCAATTCCAATTTCCAGCTATGAATCAAATCCTATGAAAAAGCCTGTTTCCAATAATCAACACTCCAGAAAAATGGAACCCCTAAAAACAAATGAAAAAGATAATGAGAGAGAGACAGAGAGAGAATCGTAGAGCTTTACGAAAAATGAGGATCATACAGAGAATGAGTTATCAAAATTTAGAAAAATAATTCAAACATTTTATTGCGTGGTGAAAAATGAATGCCTCCTCAAAAATTGCTCAGCTTCTCCACATACTAGAATTTAATTAGGAATTTTTGATATTATTCTTATTTTTTATTTTCATTTCTCAAATATACTATATATACATATATATTTATATATTACACTCAAATGCTCATACGCATACATGTTACAATGGGAGAGAAAAATGCGAGATTTATATACATATATTTTTATGAAGGTGATTACATTTTGTAAATATTACAATTTTATGGGAGGGGAGGATGTGGAGAGTCGACTTAAGGTTAAAATATGATATATGGAGTTAGTAAAATACTTATAAGCGTGTGCATTAATGACATAGTTGGGACAAATTCAGCTGTTGAATTTATTAAAATAGCATTGTATAACCACGAGATTCGTGGGACCCCGTGTAGACAAGTTTACCGTCTAAGGGGTGTTGGAAATTTTGTAAATTAATAATTTGTGTTGCAAATATATTCATATTTACTAGTGGATGTCCATAATCCCTATGTTCGGTATTCCATAACTTCCAATGACTTCAATTGATGAACTCAAAAGATCTTCTAACTTATGAGTTGTTATACTTTGTTATTATTATATCTTTTTATTACTTGTAACATATGGGTGTGCTAACTTTATAAATAGAGGTTTTGATAGATATGTATGACCAATCAAAAGAATAGAATATTATTTTCTCATTCTCTTGTCTTCTTGTTATTTTCATAGTTTTATTTATTTTGTTTTAACATATTATCAACACAACTCTAACTATTTTGTGAAGGTAATATGTGAATTAGTATATACATTATAATTGCTTTTCATATTTGGCTTTTAGTCTTAAAAACTTTGGAATATATTTTCATGCAAGTTATATATATTGTTTTAATACCTAATATTATGCATCTTCCTTTAAATACACATTTGTTAGTGTTTATATTATTTGAAACATTTCTTTACAATTTTCATCTAATTCAAATAAATATAAAATCCATATGGTGCTTAAAATATTTTGTATTACTGACATTTACTTTTCTGTAATTCCAATATGAATATATCTAAGTTGCAAGATTATATTCTTTGTTTATAGTCTTCTACAAAAGATAAGAAGTTTTAATGTTTTTCATAATCTGCATAAAAAATTATGATAATTTATTTAGTAATTAGCCTACTAATTTTATATTATTTTCTCTTTATTTTTAAAATATAGAATCTTAAAAAGCTCGAGTTTATTACCTTTGATATTTCTAGCAATAATTATTTTGCATGGACTCTTGATACTGAGATCCATCTCAATGTTATGAACCTTAAAATTATGATAAAAGATGAAAATGAAGCATCCTTACAAGATCGCCTAAAAGCAATAATATTTCTTTGTCATTATCACCATAAATGATTAAAAACTGAATATCTCACTGTAAAAGATCCGTATACCCTTTGAATTTTTTTGAAAGAAAGATATGACCACCAAAAAACAGTAATACTTCCAAAAGCTCACTATGATTTGGTGCTCTTGCGATTGCAAGATTTTAAAAGTGTAAGAGTGTATAATTCGGCAGTGTTTAGAATCACTTCTCAATTAAAGTTATGTGGAGAAGTGTTACTGATGAAGACATGTTAGAAAATATATTTTTTACTTTTTGTGCCTCTAATATGCTTCTACAACAATAGTATCGAGAATGAGGTTTTAAGAAATATTTTGAGTTGTTATCAAATATTTTTGTCACCGAACAAAATAATAAATTATTGATGAAAAATCATCAATCCCGCCCAACTGCAATTGTTAATGATCTAGGCATAGTCGATATTGAGGACGTGGTCGTGAATGCAGACATGGATATAAGTATGGCCATGGTCGTGGTTGCGATTACTATAATATTCAGAACAATTTAAATTTCAAGAAAACTATAACTCACCACCAGAAGTGGGAGAATAATGGGGAAAAATAAGAAGAAAATAGTTTGCAAAACAAAACTCCTAAGACTAATGAAGGTAATTGATAGGTGCATATTTTGACATATTTTTATATCAAATCCTTTATACTTTTCTTGCTTTATTCTTGTTAATATTATTGTTTTATTAATGTTTTGTGTTAGGGAATAAATTAAAGCATGTTTCCAGACTTGTGCAGTTTTTGTAATTTAAGCATAACTTCATGATCAAAAGCTCTATGGATCTGAAGCTTGTTTCATTTGAAAGACAAGAGATAGAGGCACAACTTTTATGTTGGAGACTCAGCCTAATTCAATCTTGATGATAGTAGAAAATTCGTCCAAGTAGTTGCACAAAATGGATCACCAAAATTCAGATCAGAGTTCAGCCCAGTATTGACTTATTTTACCAATTCGGTTATATATCTTGAGCCCAAATTTATTTTGGTCTGAAATTCAGATATGTTATACCGAAGAGGTAAATAAACAAGTTTGCTAAAGACAAGATGGTGTGAAAATGTGTCGAAATGGTAAAACCATAAGTTGCAAGTTGCTGCTGATGTTACAGGGCGGCTCTTGGACATGACTCGGTAATTTGACCATATCTCCTTCATCCGATCGCCAAATTTGACAAAATATATATGAAAATATATCAGTGTTGAAAGATCTACAATTTTGATTCTTCACGTATCTTTAAAATCGGGCTGTATCTGATCAAAAAATATAATTCAATTCAGTAGATGAGAAATTTGTGTAACAACTTACCAACTCTTGGCAACTAGCATACCACTTGATTAACCCCTCCATTATTTGTTTGGTCTCTAGCTTACTCCAAGTACTATAAATAGGCCATGTATTAAGCTTGTAAGAGGAGTGGGGTAGAGGGTTTCTTTAGGCTAAGTTATCTAGTTTTTATGTTTTCTAGTATTGTAAGTTTTCTAGTAGTAATAGAAATGCATTCTCTAGTTTCTCTTATATTTTTAGTCTTTGTTACTTTTATTATGTCTTTCTAAATTTCATTTTGTTGAGGAAAAAGGGTGAATCTCTTGATGTAGGAAGAGAAATGGTTATAAGGGTAGAAATTGTTTAAGTATGTTGTATTATTATTTTTATTTTTGATCTAAACCCTACTTGTTTTGTGGTGATTCTTGATTTATGTATATCCAATGGCACAACAAATACTTGGGTTCATTTAGCTTATTGTACGGTTTTACCCCACCGACTGCTAATGTGAAACCTTGATTTGTTGTTGACGAAGGTGTACATAAATGCTTGATCCCATAAATAAGTGTTGGTGTTAAGAGATAATTTGCAATAGTAAGACAATATCATGATTACCTTATTGCATGAGTTACTTGATAATATCTTCCCATTGGAACCTTCATTATGTATGGATTCCAATTGTGGCAATTAATAGAGGTAAAAAGAATAAATAACCATTTCTTTATCCAAAACTCAAGAGTGGATCTCTAATCCTCAGTACTTTTATTACTTTGGTTTTTCTTTAGTTACATCATACATTAATTGTTCATATATTTTGATTCACATAAACTCCATCTTTTTAGAAATATAAACTTGAATTCTTCAAACAACTTCCCTGTGGATCGACCTCGGACTCACGAGAAATTTATTACTTACTACAACCTGTACTTGGGTTTGCAACCTTAAAGTTGTAGCAAGTTTTTGGTGCCGTTGCGGGGAAGGCAAGGTAAGTATTCAGGTTTGTTAATATTTTTCCTTTGTAAATATAGTTTGTTTATTTTCTTTATGGATATATGGTTATATGGTATCGTAGTCATAATTCTCGATGTTTAGTAAGAAATAATTCCAAAACTTTGTTTGGAAATTTGTTTGAATCATCTCCACACACTTCCACCATGGCTGAAAATGAAAGTGTCCAAGATGAAAATGAGAATCAACAGGTGCGTACCATGCGTTATTACTTGCAACCTCTTCGAAATTCTTCTCCTTCTTGTTTCATTTTTCCTCTAAATGCAAACAATTTTCGATTCAAGTCAGGTATGATCCCTTTACTTCCTAATTTCCATGGTTTAGACTCTGAAAGCCCTTACTTGCATTTAAAAGAATTTGATGAAGTATGTGCCACTTTTGATTATCAAACTTGCACAAATGAGATTGTTAAGCTCAAATTATTTTCTTTCTCTTTAAAAGATAAAGCAAAAAATTGACTTAATTCTTTAAAACCTAGGTCAATTGTCACTTGGCAAGAAATACAAGCTGAATTCTTGAAAAAATTCTTTCCAACTTATAAAACTAATGCTTTGAAAAGATAAATTCAAAATTTTTCTCAAAATTCGAATGAAGTTTTCTTTCAATGTTGGGAAAGATTTAAAGATTTGTTGAATTCATGCCCACATTATGGTTTTGAAAAATGGCGCTTAATTAGTTTCTTTTTTGAAGGTTTAACTCCTGAAACAAAACAATTTGTTGAAACAATGTGTAATGGTGAGTTTCTTGATAAGGAACCTGATGAAGCCCTAGAATATCTACATCATTTGGCAGAAAACTCGCAATCATGGCATAGTGTTAATTCTTCCGAAGGTTCTATTAGATCTAATCTTGCTAATAGTAATAAAGAAAAATATTACCTTAGCCCAGTAGATGATCTAAATGCTAGGCTTGCTAGTTTAACAAGAAAAGTTGAAGCCATGGAACTTAAAAAAGTAAAGGAAATCAAATCTGTGCAAGAGGAAGAAGTTTGTAGCAATTGTGGAATTTTGGGGCACTTCACCAATGAATATCCAAACATTCTAGTACAAGCAAATTTTATAAACACATTTAAAAAACCTTTTCATTCTCCATATTCTGAAACTTACAATCCATAATGGAGAAATCATCCCAATTTCAGTTGGTGAGATGATAACCGTGCCCAACCACTGCATTCACAAAAACCACAAAACTTTCATTCTTATCCACCTCCACATACAAAATCTATTGAGTAGACTTTGCAAGCATTTATGCATGAACAAACAAACATCAATAATCAGACTTCACAAGCTATTAATGAGATCAGAAGCACACTTTCAACACTGACAACTTCTTTGCGTACTCATGAAAAAGGTAAATTTCCTGCTCAACCTCAACCTAATCCTTCTACTTAGTGTCATGTTTCTTCTTCAGGTGAAAATGCAGTCAAGGAGGTTAATTTAGTTACAACTCTTCGGAATGGAAAAGTTGTTGACAAGACTATTCATCCTAAGGAGAAAGTTTCTAATCTACCTCCAGAAATGAAAAATGGAAATAGTCTTGACGACAAAGGTAAGTTTGAAGAAGGTAAGCGTGAAAATGATGAAAAAGAAAAATATTTACCTCCAGCACCCTTTCCTCAAAGATTGCAAGCAACTCAGAAATTGAACTCAAATGCTGAAATTTATAAAATTTTTAAACAAGTCAAGATTAATATTCTATTATTGGATGCAATCAAGCAAGTTCCACCTTATGCCAAATTTTTGAAAGATTTACGTACAATCAAAAGAAAACATCATGTACAAAAGAAGGCATTTTTAACTGAAAGTGTTAGTTCAATCATTCAACAATTCACTCCACCAAAGTATAAAGATCCAGGTTGTCCAACCATTTCATATATCATAGGAAACACTAGAATAGAGCGTGCTTTGCTTGATCTTGGTGCTAGTGTAAATCTTCTACCTTTCTCAGTTTATGAACAGTTAGGTTTGGGAGAACTTAAAATAATTTCTGTGGTTGGAAAAACTTTCATCATCAACAGAAAAATCTATTCCATCAAGTATTAAAGCTCCCGTGGTTGAATTGAAACCTTTGCCAGTTAATTTGAAATACCCTTTCTTGGGTGAGAATGAGACTTTTCCAGTAATAATTTTTTCCAAACTCGATGCATTTCAAGAAGGTAAGTTGATCGAAACTTTGAAAATGCATAAGAATGCTTTAGGATGGACCATTGCTGATATTAAAGGTATTAATCCTTTCATTTGCACACATAACATCTATCTAGAGGAAAATGCTAAACCATCTAGAGAAATGCAACGAAGGCTAAATCCTAATATGAAAGAAGTAGTAAGAAATGAAGTCATTAAACTCTTATATAATGGAATTATTTATTCTATTTCTGATAGCAAATGGGTAAGTCCTACTCAAGTTGTACCTAAGAAATCTAGAGTTACTGTAGTCAAGAATGAGAATGATGAATTAATTCCAACTAGGACTGTTACTGGTTGGCGAATGTGCATTGACTATAGAAAACTCAACTTAGTTACTAGAAAAGATCATTTTCCATTACCTTTCATGGATCAAATTTTAGAAAGAGTTGCGGGACATAAATTTTATTGCTTTTTAGATGGATATTTTGGGTATAATCAAATTACAATTGCACTTGAAGATCAAGAAAAAACAACTTTTACATGTCCTTTTGGTACTTTTGCATATCGAATGATGCCTTTTGGATTATGTAATGTACCAGCTACATTCCAATGATGCATGCTTAGTATTTTTAGTGACATGGTTGAACGTTTTCTTGAAGTCTTCATGGATGATTTTTCTGTTTTTGGTAATTCATTTGATGATTGCTTATCTAATTTAGAAAAGATTTTGATCAGGTGTGAAGAAAAGAATCTTGTGCTCAATTGGGAGAAATGTCACTTCATGGTAACAACTGGCATTGTTCTTGGACACATTATATCATCAGAAGGTATTGAGGTTGATAAATCTAAAATTGAGTTAATTGCCAATTTGCCAACACCAAAGACTGTGAAGGAGATTAGATCATTTTTAGGACATGTTGATTTTTATAGAAGATTTATCAAAGATTTTAGTATAATATCTAAACCTTTGTGTAATCTTCTAACAAAAGACACTATTTTTGAATGGACTGAAAACTGTGAAAATGTTTTTGTTAAGCTTAAAAGCATGCTTACGTTTGCTCCAATCATGCAGCTTCCAGATTGGACTTTACCTTTTGAAATAATGTGTGATGCTAGTGATTATGCTGTTGGAGCTGTCTTGGGACAAAGAAAAGATAAAAAACCATATGTTATTTACTATGCAAGTAAAACTTTAAATGGTGCTCAATTGAATTATACAACAACTGAAAAAGAATTACTTGCTGTAGTTTTTGCATTGAATAAATTTCGATCTTATCTTGTTGGCTTACCAATTGTTGTTTCAGTGATCATGCAGTTTTGAAATATCTTTTGTCAAAAAAAGATGCTAAACCAAGACTGATTAGGTGGATTCTCTTACTCCAGGAATTTAATGTTACTATTCGAGATAAAAAGGGAGTAGAGAATGTAGTGGCTGATCATTTATCGAGACTTGTTTATGATGACTCATTTCAAACCACACCTATTAATGACACTTTCCCTGATGAACAACTATTTAATATTTCTATTTTACCTTGGTTTGCTGACATTGTTAATTTTTTTGTGACAGGAAAGATGCATCGTATTGGAACTCTCAAGACAAAAAGAAGTTTATAACTAAGGTTAAAAAATTTTATTGGGACGATCCATACCTATTCAAATATTGTCCGAATCAAATCTTTTGAAGATATGTGCCTGACAATGAGATAGGTAATATTGTCAAATTTTGTCATTCAGAAGCATGTGGTGGTCATTTTTCTGTAAAGAAAACTACTGCAAAAATCTTGCAATGTGGATTTTATTGGCCAACTCTTTTCAAAGATACTTACACTTTCTACAAAAGTTGTGAAAATTGTCAAAAGTTAGGGTCCCTTTCAAAGAGAAATATGATGCCCCTACACCCTATCCTAGTGATTGAAATCTTTGACTGTTAGGGTATTGATTTTATGGGGCCATTTCCATTATCATTTGGTTTTCTTTACATATTGGTTGCCATAAATTATGTTTCAAAATGGATCGAGGCAATTCCTTGTCGAAACAATGATCACAAAATAGTGATAAAATTTTTGAAAGAAAATATTTTAAGTCGATTTGGAATTCCTAGATCTATTATCAGTGATGGGGGAAAATATTTTTGTAACAAAGTTTTCGGAACTTTAATAAAGAAATATGGAATCATACATAAAGTTGAAACCCCTTATCACCCTCAGATAAATGGACAAGTTGAACTTGCAAATAGGGAGATAAAATAAATTTTGGAGAAAACAGTTAACCCAAACCGTAAAGATTGGTCTCTTAGACTTACCGATACACTTTGGGCATACAGAACTACTTTCAAAACATCATTAGGCATGTCTTCTTATAGGATAGTTTATGGAAAACCTTGTCATTTACCTGTTGAACTTGAACATAAAGCTTATTGGGCAATCAAAATGTTTAACTTCAACCTTGATGAAGCTTCAAAATTACGCAAATTGCAAATCAATGAACTTCAAGAACTGAGAAATGATGCATATGAGAATTCTAAAATTTATAAACCAAGAATCAAAGATTTTCATGATAATAAAATTTCAAGAAAAATATTTGAGGTTGGTCAAAAGGTTTTGCTTTATAATTCTCGATTGCATTTGTTTCCTAGAAAATTGAGATCAAGGTGGAGTGGTCCTTTTGTTGTAAAAAAAGTATATCCTTATGGGGCGATTGACATTGAGAATCCTAGAAATGGTAACATATTCAAAGTAAATGGACAAAGAGTTAAACCATTTCTAGAAAATCAATTTTCACAAGAGGAAATCCTTTTTCTTTCTAACCCTTGTTATGATTAGTGTTGTATATATTTTTTTTTATCTGACATTATTTTTTTTTTTCTTCTCTTCTTCTTCTTTTATTTTTTATTTTTTCTTTTCCCGATTAAATGGAGGATAACGGTACTCCGTGGCTATAAAAGTCGGACTTGTCAGTTTCCCAAACAACTGAAATCTTTGTATAAATTTTCTTTACTTTTCTCATTTTCTTTTCTTGTTATTTTCAAAATGGGTGACATTTTTCTAACTCTCAAGAAGTGATTTTCTTTTCTTCCTAAAAAAGCAATTTTGAAAATTTATAAAATCAGGATTGAAAGATTGAGGATGCTTATACACAAGGGCATTCCGGAGGACATACGATGGATAATTGAAGCAAAGGTAAGGGCAGGTGAGTTTTCACATGAGTTTCCAAATTTGCTTACTAGATACATGTCTGGTTTTGGTAAAAGCACATATTCAAAAAATCGAAGGGCGAAAAAAATAAAAGTTTGTCATATTTGTGCTAGATGGACTTGCAACACAAAGTGTCGTTCTTTAGGAATGGTCTCTAAAAATCGAGAAGATAAACTTAAATTCATTATGGATGGACTAAGTAAGGAGTTTTTAGATCATATTATATTGACTCTTGAGACGCATTCATGTGGATTGGTACAACGTGCAATTCTTGATTTATGGGATCGTTTTCGAAATGAATATGAGCTTTATAGTCTTGGGAATCTAACATTAAAAGACCCTATTTGCCAGTTTATAAAAAAACTGGATGGGAAGCATATCCTTGACCCATAGAGGGCGTTTAAGTCGTTACTGGGCGTAAAACCAGAGGAAGATGTGAACCACAATCACAACTGCATGTACATACACGTGTTAGTAGGTAATTTTTAAATTTCGTATGTATCTTTATTTTCAACCTTTGTGACAAAAGAAAAAGACATGCAATAAATGCATTCCTGTTCACACCTCAATAAATATCACCGTACTCACTCTATTTTTGCACAACTTATTTTCAAAAGAAAAAAAAAATGGAAGTTTCTTCAACTCACAAATTTAATTCCATTTATGTTTTTTGTGTATCCAATATAGGAAAAAATGGTGAGTTTATAGGGGCAGCCAATATCCTTGGTAGAACTTTAGCAGAAAGAAAAATTCATTTAGTGTATGGGGGAGGCAGTTTGGGGTTAATGGGGAGTGTTGCTATTTTTGCTTATGTAGGAGGTGTCAAAGTTCTGAAAGTTATCCCAAAATCTTTAACAGTACAGAATATCACATGTATGACCATTGGAGATGAGCTAAAAGTGTCATATATTTAGGACAGAATGCCTAACATGTTAAACAATGCGGATGCATTCATCATTCTACCTGGCGGTTTTGGTACACTAGAGGAATTATTCCAAATTGTCTCTTGGGCACTCAACATTCACCAAAAACCTATAGGTATTCTTAATGTTAATGGTTTTTATGATGGTTTGATATCTTTTGTAGATCATGCTGCGAAAAAAGGGTTTATTTCAACTTCTGCGAGAAGAATCATCATTTCTACTCTAACACCTGACCAGCTAATTGATCAACTTATAGCATATGTGCCAAAACCTGATCCATCCTTGGCCAATATGGATTGGTCCAATAGGAACAATGGTCGAAAATGCAAATTGAATTTGATTCTCAGTCTGTGATACTTATTGTTAATAATTTTATCTAATAGTATGTATTTTTTTTTTGTTGTTTCAGCTTTATTAGCCGCATTTCAGGTGATATCTTTCAAACTCTACTTTTCTATCTATTTTTTACATTGGGGACAATGTCTCGATTAGGTTGGGGGAGGGATAATTGATATCATGACTTGTATATTCAATGTGTGTTTTTTTAGTATTTAAAAAAAATATAATAATAAAAAAAAATAAAAATAAATAAAAAATATATAAAATAAATAAATATAAATCAAGCGTGTTTTTTTGATGGGTCCGTTGAAAGCATAAAAAAAAGGTGGCTGAGTAAAGGGTAATTGTAACACTCTTGAGACGCATCCCTATTTTTTTTGCATAACATGGCAGGTTTCTAAAGTTTTTAAATAATGTTTGTGAATTATCAATTTTTTCTTTTTTGAGTCGTATAGGTTCTTCCAACTTCAATGATTAAAATTAAGCATGAATAATATGGTTTGATTGATGATGGGTGTTGTTTTGGACTTTGATGTTGTTATTTGGTTAATATATTTTTGCGATAATTATACTCAAATTTTATTTTGCACAAATAGTTATGTTATTTAGTGTGAAGACAATTATGTCAAAATAGATAGTTCTTATGCCCTTACTCTAATCATTACTTGAATCTTTAACATGTAGGGGTTGAGTATTAGAACTTTTACTTTTAGTCTGTCGAGGCGAACGACTGATAGTACACCACTAAAAAAATGATTAAGGCATTAGGCTTTCTAGCACCATTGTCAAATCATCTTGTTCCCTATATAATGTTTCAAGAAAACATCCCCTTAGTAAACCACTTTGAGCCTTACAATAAATAAACATTTTTTTTTGTAACCATATTTTTTTTACCTAGCCTAAATACACTATTATCCAACCCTTGTTCTAAAAATGATTGGAGTTTAAGAGATATTCAATTGACAGCTTGAACTTACAAAAGAAATTTAGGTTGGAATAGAAGATAAGTGTGGGGTTTTAAAAAAAAAAAAGAAAAAGAAAAACAATAAAAAAAAAAAGTTGCAAAGTGCTACAAGTTGCAACTAAAAATGAGATGTTGCAAGATGAATAAGAGGGGTCCAATTCAATAATAATAGACTCCAGTGTGAAATTTGTGGAGTTGGAGAATTCTTCATCGATAAATTTTATGTCTCTAATTCCATGAAGTTTTTAGAACCTTTGTTGCATCCTATCCTTTTATTTCTTAGCTACATTACCACCCTTTAGCTCCATTACAACCATTGTTGAAGACCTTTTGATTTCGTGTGGTGCCTTCAGTGTAGTGGAGATTTGCACCAAAGGAAGAGCCTATGATGTTTAACTTTTCTGTTAGAGATTGGGTGATGATTTTTGTAAGGTTTTATGAGAATTCACTTATTTGAAACATGCATAGTTTCATCACTATTGACATTAACTGTCCACACACACACTTGAGTATGATTATTGTGGAAATGTATTGATTTTTGAATGACTAAGAGTTAAACTCAACACTTGTTTGATTTTATTTCCATATTACTTTATTACTTCATGAGAATAAAAGTTGGAAGATAATTATTATAGGTGTTTGTAGGTATCACTGCTGGAAACCTTCACGAGACTACAACTCGTCCTCTATGGGCCACCTAGGGGTTTAAAGGCTTGTTGCATATGCTAAATGCAATCGTGATTTCCTACGAAAGTGGATTAGTTTATGTTTGTTTTAAACTTGCTCGAGGACAAGCAAGGGTTAAGTGTGGGGGAATTTGATAGGTGCATATTTTGACATATTTTTATATCAAATCCTTTATACTTTTCTTGCTTTATTCTTGTTAATATTATTGTTTTATTAATGTTTTGTGTTAGGGAATAAATTAAAGCATGTTTCCAGACTTGTGCAGTTTTTGTAATTTAAGCATAACTTCATGATCAAAAGCTCTATGGATCTGAAGCTTGTTTCATTTGAAAGACAAGAGATAGAGGCACAACTTTTATGTTGGAGATTCAGCCTAATTCAATCTTGATGATAGTAGAAAATTCGTCCAAGTAGTTGCACAAAATGGATCACCAAAATTCAGATCAGAGTTCAGCCCAGTATTGACTTATTTTACCAATTCGGTTATATATCTTGAGCCCAAATTTATTTTGGTCTGAAATTCAGATATGTTATACCGAAGAGGTAAATAAACAAGTTTGCTAAAGACAAGATGGTGTGAAAATGTGTCGAAATGGTAAAACCATAAGTTGCAAGTTGCTGCTGATGTTACAGGGCGGCTCTTGGACATGACTCGGTAATTTGACCATATCTCCTTCATCCGATCGCCAAATTTGACAAAATATATATGAAAATATATCAGTGTTGAAAGATCTACAATTTTGATTCTTCACGTATCTTTAAAATCGGGCTGTATCTGATTAAAAAATATAATTCAATTCAGTAGATGAGAAATTTGTGTAACAACTTACCAACTCTTGGCAACTAGCATACCACTTGATTAACCCCTCCATTATTTGTTTGGTCTCTAGCTTACTCCAAGTACTATAAATAGGCCATGTATTAAGCTTGTAAGAGGAGTGGGGTAGAGGGTTTCTTTAGGCTAAGTTATCTAGTTTTTATGTTTTCTAGTATTGTAAGTTTTCTAGTAGTAATAGAAATGCATTCTCTAGTTTCTCTTATATTTTTAGTCTTTGTTACTTTTATTATGTCTTTCTAAATTTCATTTTGCTGAGGAAAAAGGGTGAATCTCTTGATGTAGGAAGAGAAATGGTTATAAGGGTAGAAATTGTTTAAGTATGTTGTATTATTATTTTTATTTTTGATCTAAACCCTACTTGTTTTGTGGTGATTCTTGATTTATGTATATCCAATGGCACAACAAATACTTGGGTTCATTTAGCTTATTGTACGGTTTTACCCCACCGACTGCTAATGTGAAACCTTGATTTGTTGTTGACGAAGGTGTACATAAATGCTTGATCCCATAAATAAGTGTTGGTGTTAAGAGATAATTTGCAATAGTAAGACAATATCATGATTACCTTATTGCATGAGTTACTTGATAATATCTTCCCATTGGAACCTTCATTATGTATGGATTCCAATTGTGGCAATTAATAGAGGTAAAAAGAATAAATAACCATTTCTTTATCCAAAACTCAAGAGTGGATCTCTAATCCTTAGTACTTTTATTACTTTGGTTTTTCTTTAGTTACATCATACATTAATTGTTCATATATTTTGATTCACATAAACTCCATCTTTTTAGAAATATAAACTTGAATTCTTCAAACAACTTCCCTGTGGATCGACCTCGGACTCACGAGAAATTTATTACTTACTACAACCTGCACTTGGGTTTGCAATCTTAAAGTTGTAGCAGTAATTGCCATAGATGTGGTATGAAGGGCATTGGAGATGTACTTATCCTACGTCTAAGCATCTTGTTGATCTATATCATGTTTCATTGAAAGAAAAAGAAAGAGGTATGGAGACAAAGCTTATTAAGCATTGTAATTCAATGGATTTTATGCAGTTAGATATTGCGGATTTTTTTAAGAATATGGGGACTTTGAGAATTCAAATGGTGATAGGAATATCAATGTGGCTTGAAGGAATGACCTCGCAATAAGCTATCTCAAGTTTGTTATTATTGATGCGACTTTATTTTTATTATGTACTTTGAGATCTTTAGTATGATTTTTAGTGTGCTTTATTTTCTCTGTGTTTTTGAATTTTTGGTGAGTTTTTCTGATATATTAATTATAAATAAAAATATAATTTGATATTTAATTCTTAATACTTGTTTTATTTATATAATTATTTTCATAAAGAAATATAGATCATACGATTAGAGTTAAAGTCAATGGTAAAGTTATATGCATATCTTATAGTACAACAATACACACCATTCTAAAAGATAAAAAATATTTTTTCCATCTCATATTAGCTGAAGCTTGTTGAGTTCGCTAGATTGCGGGGTGTGCGCATCAAATTAATGAATTCCATCTAGGTCACTTAATCAAATTAAGCCTAATTATGTAATTTAATTATTTAATTGAGTAAATTAATATAGTAATTAAATTAATTTATGGTCTATGCAAATAATTGATCCAATTAAATAATTGCTCCACTCTAATTTGGCTTTCTAATCTTATTAGGTCCAACTAAATAATTTAATTATTTAATTGAATAACTAATTTAACTCCTTGAATTAAGTTAAGTCTTAATTAATTGGATCCAACACCTTGGATCAATTCCTATGTTAGAAATGTTCCATCCCAAATCGTGTGTGATCCTTTAAGTTCACAACTAATCAAGTAGTAAGCTTTGTAATATTTACAATTTATGAATAAAAATTATTTTAATTAATTAATCTAATTAATTAATTTATTTGGAATTATCTCCTTAATTCCAAAAACCTCACAAGTCATGGAAAACATCTAATAAGTGTATCATGACTACCTAGTTTTAGGTGAATTAGTGAGTAAACCTATTTCAATTACGAGTACCATACACGTGTTAGAGTAAGATGCCCAATGCCCCAATTGGATTGGGTGTATTGTGCTCTTTTTCTTTTCTAAAAACAGTCTCATTAGGATTCATATTAATAAAAAATTTTTTTTTTTATTTTATGTCTACATCTTTTATTTTCGTACATTAGCTAAAGACCTTAGACCAAATTTAGCTACTGGGCATGGTCGCGCATATGATGGCGATCATAGAACATGCCTCTAAGGTTTTGGTCTTAATTAAATTTCAAGTCGAGAGCTTTTTGAGAGAGGACATCAAATAGCTCAGTAAGACTCGCACATATGATGCATGCCCATGAGATGAGGATGTCGTATTCCATTGGCATTAAAATAGAGATGTAAGTGCATGTATGCAGGTGCTTGTTAGAAAACAAGTGCACCGAACATGGACTGTAAGAAGTTTTTAGTTGGAGGCTTTGCCTATCGAAATAAGAATTTCTCTATTGTGATAGTACACGACTAGTTTTTAGACTTTAGGTATGATGGTAGCCTCGTGTGCATGTTGCATCACTTTGATATATCTTTTGATTATTTGACAATAACAAAAGGGGTATGTTGGGTGTTGCATTGGTGTGCGTTGAAGTTTGTCAATAGCCAACATATAATTCAACACTTGTTTTTTTAAACAAGAGAATCTCCTGTATTTTTATAGTTCGTGATTCAAAGACCTTGATCAAGGAGGATGAATCATGATTCATTAGAAATTATTGGAACTTGAAATGGGATCACAGTTATTGAATCATTTGGGGTTTTGACTTATAATACATGCCCAAGATTCAATCACGAGATTAGCTATCAAAAGGACCGTACATGAATGATACTTGCAGCTAAAATAGGTTTATTCGCTATTTTACCTAAGACTAGTTTGCCATGATTACTTGTTAGGTGTTTTCATGGATAGTGAGATTCTTGAAATTAAGGAGTTAACTTTAAAATAGATTATTTAATTGAAATAATTATTATTCATAAGTTGCAAGCCCACTACTAGCTTACTAGTGAACCTAAGAGGGTCACACATCTTTATGAAAAGTAATATTTCTAATTTTGGGATTTATCCAATAGTTGATAATTAATTAATTAATATTGATTGATTAATTGATCAAGGGTTCTATTTAATTTAGTGGTTAAATTAAATTATTTAATTAAGTAATTAGATTACTTAAATGGACCTAATTTAATTAGAAAGCCTTAATGAGTAAATTAAATTAATCAATTGGATTGATTAAATTAAGATTAAATCAATTAGATTGATTTGTGGATTTTTAAGTCCAAACCCAAAAATTAATGTGGATCACTTGAGAAGCCCACTAAAATATAAAGAAAATAAATTAAATAAATATAATTTATTTAATTAATATATTTATAAATAAATAAATGCAGTGACCGTTTTTTATGGGATAAAAATTAGCCACTAAGATTTATTTAATATATAAATATATTTATGGTATATATATATTTGATATCTATCTATCTTGATAATTATTTGAAGGGTTCAAATTAATATCAAGAATGTATGTAGATAATTTTGATGATTAATATAGTCTCAAACAAGTACACATACATAGGAGAGAGACAAATAGAAGAGTTGTTGGAAAATTTAGAATCCTTCCAAATTAAAATTTTGAAGTAGTTCAAAATTGACAAACTTTCCAAGAGTTGGAGAAGAAGCAAAATTTAAACCCCTATAAATAGGGATGGCCGAAAAGTAGCAAGGTGTATCAATCAAAGCAGAAATTATTTTGTTAAGTCTTCTATTTTTTTCTCCAAGAAAAGAAAAGAAAAGAAAGAAAAAGAAAAAGTGTTTTCTTGACATCTTGATTTTTTTGTTCTTTAGAAGAAAACTAGTTTCTTGATATTCTCTTTTTATTCAAGTTTCAAGAACTTAAATAATCAATTTATATTGTTCTTGAAAGTTTGTTCTTGATCTATCAATTGGATCAAAAGATAAAATTTACTCCAGATCTAGATTAGTAAACAATTAAAAGGATACTAGCGAATCTTTTTAATTGGTGTTGCTCTTTCATACTGTGTACCTGATAGAGGGGAGACACTTGGATCCCTGCGACTTCTAAAAGTTCAGAATAAACAATTGATTGCTTCATTTCCTACAACAACTGGAGTGCGAGAAAGGTATAATCTGAATTTAATATTTATTTATATTTTTACTTGAATAAGTACAATTGTTAGAATTGTTTTTCGAATCAAGGGGTTATAAATATATATTTATGTTTAATAAAAATTTTAATTTTTCGCTAAGTATGCCCCTACGATTATAGCGAACCCAACAACACATACGATCCTTCCATCATCTAATCTCTCAATTAAGTTTTGAGCATGGATTATAAGTCAAAATCCTAATTGACTCAATAACTATGATTGCATTTCAAGTTGCAATGACTCATGATGAATCTTTAGAAAACCCCGTCTAATATTTATTCTACCTTGGCCAAGGATTTTTGAGTCATGAACTATGTAAACATAAGAGATTCGCTTGTTCTGTCAGACAAGTGACAAATCCTTTGTTGGCCACTCATTAACCTTCATACATGTCGATGCAACATCCAATGTATCCCTTTTGTGATTATCAGACAATCAGAAGATACATCAAAATGGAACACGACATATACAATATAACCATGGTGCTTCAAGTCCAAGGACTAATCGTGTATAACATAACATGAAATTTTTTATTTTAATAGACAACGTCTCCAACTAAGAATTTCTAGCAGGCCTATTCAGTGTACTTATTCCCTAACAAGCACACATATATATGCACTAGTGTCACTACGCTAATGTCTATGGAGTGAGACATCCTCCTCATGCGAGTATGCATCACATACGAGAGTCTATTAGGCTTTTTGATGTTTCGTCTCAAAAAGCCCTTCCCTCGAAACTAATTTAAGACCAAAGTCTTAGAGGCATGTTCCATGATTACCATCAAATGTGCGACCATACCCATAGCTAAATTCTCCAACTCTATCTATTGTATCTTTCAAAGACATATGGAGATTTATTTTATCTAATCAAATTAGATATTTTTAAGATTATCAAATTCTTGAGACTTCATCTTCTTCCAACAACTCTTGTGGGCCTCTCCATAAGGGCCATTTGAATTGTGCTTGGACTCTTAATTAAATCCAACAATTAATCCATTTAATTGATTAAGCCTAAGTTCAATTAATTAATTCCATCTATGCCACTTAATTAAATTAAGCCTAACTAAATAATTTAATTATTTAATTGAGTAAATTAATTTAATAATTAAATTAATTTATGATCTACACGGTTAATTGATCCAATTGAATAATTTCTCCACCTAATTGGGCTTTTTAATTTTTTAGGTTCTATTAAATAATTTAATTATTCAATTGAATAATTAATTTAATTTTTTAAATTAATTTAAGCCCCAATTAATTAACTAATGAAGATTAATTAATTGGATCAAACACCTTGGATCAATTTCTAAGTTAGAAATATTCTATTCGAAATTGTATGTAATCGTTTAGATTCATAACTAAACTAATAGTGGACTTACAACATTTGCAACTTATGGAATAATTAATCTGTTTGAAATTAACTCTTTAATTTCAAAAACCTCACAAGTAATGAAAAACATCTAGCAAGTGTATCATGACTACCTAGTCTTAGTAGAATTGGCGAGTGAACCTATTTTAATTATGAATACCGTACACATAAGGTCCTTCCATCATCTAATCTCCCGATTTAATCTATGACATAGATTATAATTTGAAACCGTAATTTACTTAATAATTATGATTCCATTTCAAGTTACGATAACTTAATGATGAGTCATTAGAAAATTCCGTCTAATATACATCATGCGTTGACAATGACTTTTAAGTCATGAACTATGTAGGAGATTCACTTGTTCTGCTAGACAAGTGATGAGTCATTTATTAGCCGCTTATTAACCTCCATACATGTCAATACAACATCCAACGTACGCCTTTTGTAATTGTCAGGAAATTAGAAAATACATCAAGATAGAACACGACATGCACAAGGTTACCATGGTGCCTCAAATCCAAGAATTGTGTACTATCATAAACTAAGAATTTTTGTATGCTAGTCCAGTGTACTTGTTCTTGAACAACCACCCGCATATATGCACTAGCGTCACTATGCTGATATCCATGGAGTGAGACATCCTTCTCATGCGAGCTGCATCATATGTTTGAGTCTATTGGGCTATTCGAAGTCCCATCTCAAAAAGCCCTCGACTCGAAACTAATTTAAAATTAAAACCTTAGAGGTATGTTCCATCGCCATCAAATGCGCGACCATGCCCTATAACTGAAGTCGGTCTAGAAACTTTATCTAATTAATAGGTAATCAAAGATAAAAAAAATCCTATTTTATTAATATGATTTTGAAAAAAAATATTTTACAAATATAAGAATATAAAGACGTCCAATCTAATTAGCACACCGGACATTACTCTAATATTATTCGGAATCAATTCTTTTCTACTTCCCTTTCTTTTTTTCTTTCATTTTCTTGCTCCGTCATGGCTGTCACTGAGTCAAAGCAAAGAGGAATCAGAGAGCAATGTAATAAATTGATGAAAAATGTAATATAGCACGAAAGGAACTCCATTTACTTGCTCATGAAAGAAAATGACACAATGAAAACATCAGCTCCACCATAACTCATTCTTAGTCTATTATAGTCCTCGTGTCTTGTTCTACAAAACGAGAACCAAAGGTCCATAAAATAGCAAAAATATATAAAGATGCACACATAACTCAATTTATCTATATAAATGTATGTTTAAGCATCTTTGGAAGTATAGATGTCAAGAAATATATTTTTATTAATTACCAGTAGTATCCCAAAGGCCTAGGTTGACAGTGATTCCATCGACGATCATGTGCACTTCCATTGATGACATACTTGCACTCAAATTATCAAATACCGTAGGCATGTAATCCTGTTTTATTTAAAAAAGCAAATAAAAAGATAAACAATTAACAAATCATATTCAAAGAATACGAGAATATAGCATCATATAAAATCCATTGATGACATACTTGCACTCAAATTATCAAATACCGTAGGCATGTAATCCTATTTTATTTAAAAAAGCAAATAAAAAGATAAACAATTAACAAATCATATTCAAAGAATACGAGAATATAGCATCATATAAAAAAATCAACTTCAAATGATGACTTCAGAGCATGAATACATAATATAAATGAGTGCAGCTCTATTCCCACGTGATATAACATACTCCACATATAAGTTCATGACATAAAAAACCTTTGGTTTCATTAAAAATATGTAACACAATAAGAAATCTAGATTGTGTTACTTTGATTGTATTTTGATATAAGATGCACAGAGACATGAAAATCCCACACGTTGGAAATTCATCTCATGATTTAGACAAAACACAGGATGCATATTTAGTGTGTAACAAAATAAATTAAATTATGGAAAAAGAATTCAACAAAAAAATTGCCAATACTGTTGAAAGCAAGAAACACTACAATCCTCACCAAACCAAAGATAGTAATAACAAAATACTAAAGTTCCTAAAATATAACAAAATACATCAGATCCATTTTATAGAAATCTCATTGTTGGAAATTGGATCGGGTTTAAAACCTTGACTCAATTGGCATCCATATTTAGTTGGATGTCTCCACAATTTGAGTGAGATTGAATTTTATAGTTGGATTGGGATTCTTCATTGACTAGGAATATATATCTCTAATTCCATCCAACAGAGTGTGTGTGAGTGAATGTAATTCTTCCAACAACTCTCTCCATGTTCTCTCAATTCTTTTTCTCTCTCAGTCTTTCTTGAAGCATCATCATAAACTCCAAATATTTGAGGTGTGTAATTGAGTGAATAACTCTAGTAGTTATTCACCACCAACGAGAAATGTATGTTCGTAATTCGATCAAGAGAAGGCTGATAGACGAGCTTGATTTGGGATATGTGGATCGATAATCTGCTGTGTATAGGTATACTCGATTCACGTTAATTATATGCATATTTGATTCATATTTTATTATGGCTAATTTTTTTGCAGTGGTATCAGAGCCAATAGGGCTCGTTTTTGCCGTTTTGAATGATTGAATTCATGCATATAATTTTATGCTTAAAAAAAATTATTTTTTAGAAAAGCATAAAACTTTTATTATTCGTATATCTTAATGTGTACATTATGTAGTTAAAATTCAGTGAAAAATAGATGAACAGTTTGAGAGAAAATTTAATTTAAAGTTAGAGACCTATTTATTTTAGACTCAAAATTGAACCTATTTTTGTTATTTTTTGTTATGAAATTTTTATGCTGTGTTGTAGATCATGAAAAGAGGTTCGAAAAGATATAAAATTTGTCAAAAATAGACTTAAAACGAGTTAGATAGGAATTTTTAATATTTTTGATAGAAATTTAATTTCTCGCCGAAAAATCGATTCGTCGCCAGAATCGGATGGCCGATGCCAGAGAAGGTGTCGGCGCGCTAACATGGTGCTTTGGCTGACGTGGAATACAGCCACATGGCGCATGATTGGCACTTAGTTGGGGCGCACGTGGCACATGATTGGCGCTCAGTTGGCGCGCACGTGGCGCCTATGTGGCTGACATGTATTGTTGATAATAAAGTTTGATAAGTGAGATATGAGTTTTTAAAATTTTTGACAAAAATTTAATTTCTCGCCAAAAAACTGATTTGTCGTCGGAATCGGATGATCGGTGTCGGAGAAGGCGCTAGCGCACTAACATGTGTAGTTGAAAATAATCCAGCATCGGCACACTGACATGGTGCTCCGGCTGATGTGTTGCACAATTGGCGCTTAGTTGGCGCACACGTGGTGCCTGCAACTAAGCATCAACAAATGTCAAGTGCAATGATGCGATTGATCATTTCGCTCATAATTATACTGAGATAAAGTTTAACTAGTTAAAGCTCTCTAATTTTCTGATATTCTAAATTCTCTCCTTCGATGGATAGTAGAAGTTGATAAAACATAGCATGAGATTGGAGATTGAATAGACTATTATCGAGTATTGTGCAACCATATTTGTCTAAATAGTGCACAAGATGTGGCATTATGAGTTCACAGTACCACCTCAAGCTCAACAAAGGGCATGAGCTATTTTTCAAGCTCAATAATTAGTGTGAACTACTCCTTGGAGATGTGCAAAAGGTACTAGATTTGAAATAGTCTATTGAATTGATGCACTTACAAGACATTAGTTGAGTGAGTAGATTTGTCCATCTTTCATATAAGAGACCTATTAGGTATAAGTAGTATTTCTTGTACTTCTTCCATAATTTTTTGTTTTAATTATATCATAGCATGCGAGGTTAAGAGGATGACTATATTAGCTGGAGGAGGCTTTATTGGCTAACTCGCTAAGGTCAACATCCCTTTGCATAAATTTTTCTAGCAGAAAAGCTTGCTAGAAGAAAGGAATAAGGTTATTTATCCTCTAGAGCTAGTACACTAAAACGAGTGCAGACTTACGAGTGTGAGGCATTAAATAGTGCATTCTATTTTCTTTCTTTGCTATTCGCACTATAAGCTAGTACACTCCAACTCTCACTAGTCAGAAACGCTAAATTGTTTAGAGCGATTCTTGACAGAGGTAGAGAACCACAGGGAGTATGAACATTAAGGTTCAACGTACTAATAGGAAACAAGAATAACATGTCTAAATAGTTTGGACACATGTGTGGGAAAAATGGAATTGCAATTTGAAGGATGATTCAAAACATTTCACAACTAAACGAGCTTGCGAAGAGTGATGAATCAAACACTTCAAAATGACTCAATTGATATGATGATGCAAATTGATTTGTATCTCAATTAGGATGATGCAATCTTGATTGCGGTTAATGAAAATTGTGCCTCCAAGTGAATTCTCCAACCTTCAATGAGCTGTGATGTGGCAACAAGAACAAATTAGTGGGTTTATGCCTATTTAAGTTGAAGAAGCTATGTTCTCAAAAGTGATGAACACCTTGATGGAGAAATAATAGAAATTATGTCGCACGATGTAGAGCATATGAGAATTCAAATGAAATCTTATACTATACGAGTTGCAAGATCCTTGAGAAGATGCTCAATTTTCTAGTGAAGATGATGTATTTTGAACTCATCTAGCAATCGTTGGGATAGTGGGAGAGACCTTAAGTCAGTGGGAGTGTCTCACTTGAAAATGACTCTTATATTCCACAAGTAAGAAGAAGTGCACAAGAGTTATTCCCCATCATCTATATGAGATTAACTGGGTATCCTTCATGACTACTTTTGTGGATGTTGATGAGTGAACTTAGAGTTTTGACTTCACTTGATGCTTTAAGGGAATAGCTGTTATGATGGAAAAGATGAGCCAAATAACTAAGAACAAAGTCTAGAGGTGAAATGTAAAGTAGATAGGTTGATTAACATCTGAATAGCTCAACCAATGGCAGAATGTTTATGCCTAATTGTGAAGCAAATTTATTTTTGAGATGTTCTCCCTAAGTGGTGAGATTATCTCAATTCGCCAAGATGCTATTAGTTATTGCCACTTTTGTCTAGGTTTGTCCTGGGTGATTGAGGTTGATATATATAAATGAGGAGTGGACGATGAGATCTATGTTGATTTCCTAACGAATTCAAGAAGTGGGACAAAAGCGTAAAGATTGCTGATGAAGAAGCTCTATTTGAAACTTGAATTATCGTCCAAATAGTGGTGCTATCAATTTCATCGACCTATCACTCTGGTAGGCTTATGATGGTCAGGCAAGATCAATGAATATATGTCAACATAAATAAGAGAATTTAATTCTCATATATTTAGGTAATAATGTGATGGCTATAAGGGATACGAAGATGTCATATTTAAATGGACATAGGAAAAGTTGATGTATACTTAGTATTGTGATACCAAATTTTTGTGTGCATCTTACCAATCCTATTAACATTTCATGGTCACAGATTATGTTCTAGTTAGATTGAAATGCCTTAAGATGGAAAAAGAAAAGAAATGCTAGCCAGTATTATGCAAGCGTAGTAGAAGGTTTGATGTGCACTAGTGTGTACTCGACTAATACTGTAACACCCCTTAACCTAACTGCAGAACCTAAATAAGCTGATATAGTTAAGTCAAGAAATGTTAACTTTTCAACAATACTAGAGTTATAGTTTTAATAAAGTTCCCCTTTTGGCTATAAGAGAAAGAACTTGAATTCATTTGTTGTTTCATTTTGTTTTAAACACCATATACATAAATCAAAACTGAGTACATCTGTTTACAAAATCATAATAGAGCGGTTTATTTAAAAACAAAATAGAATTTTCAAAATAGGCTACAAAACAGCTAGAAGCATGGTATATGAAAAAATCTCTATCCGGCCGCTCTAGAGATTCAGTCAACCTCTAAACTAATATATTTCCACCTGCATCATATGAATCTAATGAGCTAAAGGCTTATTCATTGTGCCTTTCCTATACCAATTTTTCAACCTCAAGTATTTGCCACAATTTGTTGGATCTGTCGGTCCCTCCTACATCCCTTGCCTACCTGACCATAATCAAGTACCACACTTTATTTTCAAAAAACTCATTATATTCTTAGTAGTATCATACTTTATGAACAATGAATGCATCAAATATTACATCATTTGACTAATAATGACAATTACATTAAAACATGAACAACATTATATGATTTTTGTAATACAACAAATGAAAGTTTCAACTTACCTCAAGTCCATTTTATACTAAGTTGAAAATGTCAATCTATTTGGAAGATAAGATATGTTAAAGGCCTAATATAATCAAATTATGTACCTTTCAATATCCTTTTAATAAATAACATAATATATTCTAATTAAAATCACATACACTTTTCAATCTTTTGTAAACAATTCCATATCAATTACATGACTTCAAAAACAATGCATACTCCATATTTGACTACTAGTTCAAGACATTAAATATTAGGGCAGCCATTAAATAACTAATAATCAAAACATAAATATTAGGGCAGTTCCCAAAACTTGAACACAATCTAAAATAACATGAGTAAACTCGATTCTAACTTAAATTAGTTATAACCATCAATTAAGCAAACTAATTTTTATTGTTCTCAATCATTCATAGGAACTTTCCAAATACAATATAAGCATTACAACATTAATAGAAATAAGTAAATTAAGCTTATTTCAGAAGACTATCAATTTTGCTAGAAACTAGCTTAACTAGTTTGGTTTTGGCTTCAAGTCAATCCCACTTGAGTTTTCATTCTTACAAAAATATACCAAAACATGTAACCATAAAAGATACTATAAATTCATCATAAGAAACATTGAAAAAGAAAATATCTTGATTAAGTTGGAATTAAGCTTCAAAATCGACGGTTTTCAAGCTTAAAAGGGTTAAAACTTGTTCTAGTTTGTGTTCTATGGATTCCTATGGATTGAATTTCATTTTTATAAGTAAAAGAGTTTAGATATTTGGGAGAAACTTTGGAGAAGAAGGCTGGTCATTATTTTAGGAGCTTCCAGAAGAAAACATGGCTAAAAATGACTTGTTTGACATTTCAAAGAGAGATAAGTGGAGGGTGATAATTGGTTGACTCATGCTTGGTGTCTTCTCATGCAAAGAGCCATGTTTATGGGCTAGGGAGATGACAAAAATTGATGCTTTGATTTTATAATCAAGTGCAATGTAGTTTAGAATGATTTCATGCAACCTAGTCAACCAACTAATCAAATTGCACCATTTTGCATACTTTTAGTTCTTAGCCAAATTTAACATATTTCAAGCAAATATTTAGGCAAATAATCACTTTAGAATGTAACAAGTATGGAGAAATACAAATAATTCATTTCATCGCCATTTAATACATCAATCTTTCTTAATCAAGATAATAAGTTTTTCACTGCAAAAAGGCACTTAAGGAATATGTTAAATCAAGAAACAAAAGTTTGATTTTATATTTCATGTACTAATGCATGTTAAAGCATAACTGGAGCATATATTAACAATTATTCATGTTCGTGCAATCATGTTATTTGTATGTCACAATCTGACAATGCACATTGATTAGAAGCATAGTCATGCAAGATGCTTATTATTGGCTATGTAGGAGAGAATGAGCATTACAAATACTGTTCTTGATAATTAGATTTTTGGTGAGTGGATATCAAAGTGATCGTTGATGCAATAATGTGATGTTGTCAAATAGATACTTAGATATCTTAATAAAGTGGTATAAGATTTGTTGGAAGCAATCTGGTATTATAAAAGGATTTGCATTGTGTGCACATTTGTGAGGCTATTGTTGTCTTTGTGATAATAAAGCCACTTTGATAGAGTATGCTTTTGGCGCCGATTATTATTGGAGGACCAAACATACTTATACCAGTCATCCCTTAACTTAAGAGTGTATTGGACATAATTAAATTATTCTCAAGCATATTTCTACGAGCGGTTTGAACGCTTATCCCTTGCCTTTGTTTGGAGATATGCTTCAAAGGCATGTGAGTAGTATGGGATTATATAGAATTTAATTGTTATGGTTGGTGAGATCGTGTTGTGATTAATAAGTAATATTTGTATTCTCATTATGAGTTTGGTACTAGATTTGTGAATTGTCACGAGGCTTTGATTGACCCTCTCACATGGGTAATCGCCCTGGTGCTGCGATAGCAGGTAGGATGAGACTTAAAAATCGTGTCGCATAATTGAGGTTTGTGAATAATTATCTTTGTGGTTTAAGCAACAAGGAAGGTTAATATGTGTAACTAAGAGTCGCCTTAGCTTGGAGGTAAAGATGAGATCAGAGTTGATCGATTATGAAGAAGTATGTCCAAACTTCATAATAAGCATGTTCTTAGCTGAACGTGCGAATTGCAGGAAGGCATTTTCGAGAGTGACTTCTAGTGGTGCACAGATCAAGTGCATGGAGAGCGACTAGACTTAAGTTCATATGATGTTTAGAGTGTGACATGCCCAAATTGAGTGGGAGCTCCATCATAGCATGTATTCATACTACATGTGCTTTCAGACGACCTCCTATGAAAAAGTGACTGAATGGGTCCCTACTTCATCACTATGTGATCCCATATTATTTCTTGTACCCTTTGGGATTTTAAACTTTTTCATGAGGTGTAAGCTTGATGACGCTACTTTAGCATATTTCCAACGGTTATGCATGATTTGGTTTGTCGGAGCATGTCTAGGAAAGTTGTCAAGAGCAAGCTGAATTAGCATGAGAGGCCGAGGAAGAACTAAGTTGGTAACTCACTTATGCTCTATGGTTCATAGCCCGAGCGACTATGTTGAAATATGTTTGACTAGTCATGAACATAGATACAAATTTGAGTGAGTTGAGCATGCACTATTTATTTTATTGAGGGATCTAGAGATGCTTGATTAGGTGAAACCACTTGGTTTGGGGTAAACAACGAGCTATTGAGTTGTAGGGTTATATTAGTTTGGTGATCACTTAATATAATTCTCCTCACCTATGCTTTCTCGCTTGGTCACACACCTCATTTCTTATATGAAGGGACTGGTGTGAGATTGAGAAATTGTATGATGATGAGATTCGAAGAGATTAAGTCAAATATGTATGAGTGGAAGATGTTGGAAATTGAATCAGGTTTAGGATCCTTGACCCAATTGGCATCCATATTTAGTTGGATGTCTCCACAATTTGAGTGAGATTGAGTTTTCTAGTTGGACTGAGATTCTTTCTTGAATAGGAATATATATCTCTAATCCCCTCCAATAGAGTGTGTGTGAGTAAACGTAATTATCCCAATAACTCTCCCCATATTCTCTCAATTTATTTTCCCTCTTAGTCTTCCTTGGAGCATCACCATAAAATCTAAGGATATCAGGTGTGTAATTGAGTGAATAACTCTAGTAGTTATTCACCACCAATGAGAAATGTATATTCGTGGTTTGATCAAGATGAGGTTGATAGATGAGCTTGATTCGGGATGCGTGGATCGACAATCCGCTGCTTATAGGTATACTCGATCCACATTAATTATATGAATATTTGATTCATATTATATTATTGTTAATTTTCTTACACTCATGATATGGGAAACTAATTAATATCAACATAAAAATAACAAATCAATTATCTCATTACTTGCAGACACATATATGAAAACTTGTCAAATCCATGGGAATGTAGGCTTATTTTCAAAGTGTAGTCAACCAAAGATGATGCTATCATAATGCTTCGTAAGTCATGTTCTAGCATCTCTTGTTAAGCAATTCTTATTGTTATATCTAACCATATTTTCATTGCTGGGATTTGGATGCACTTTAAGATAGAGCTACATAAAGAAATAAATATATACAGTGCTCTGATTTGTGGCGATTTTCTTCATTCTGTCCCTTTGCCATTTTTATATCTTTTTTCTTTTGTATTTTTCTTTTGCCTTCTTTCTCTTTTATTTATTCTCTTTCCCCTTTTGTTTTTCTTATTTAAAGAGAGAATAGTGAGAGTGTGATGGTGGCCTAGGCATGTTACGTGAAAATTTTAGTAGCAAAGACTAGGACATTTTATATTTTTCATGTTGAAATACAGAACATAATAGAGAGAGTACTGAGAGAGTGGGGATGACATGTGGTTTGTGATGTGAAAATTTTAATAACAATAACTAGAGTTTTTTTTATTCTACATCTTATAATATTGAACACAAAAGAGAGTAGCGAGGGAGTGGGGGTGGCTTAAGGTTTGTAGTATAAAAATTTGAATAGCAATAACTAAGGTTTTTTAGATTGTACATCCTAGAACACTGAATATAAGAGAGAGTAGTGAGAGGGTGGAGGTTGCCTAGGGTTTGCTGATAAGGGCATATTTTGACATATTTTTGTATTAAATCCTTTATAAACCTGAATTTTACTTCATTTGAAATCTAAGAGATAAAACTACAACTTTTTTGTTGGAAGCTCAACCCAATTCAGTCTTGGTTATAGCTGAAAGTTTGTCTAAGTGGTTGCACAAAATGGATCACCAAAATTCAGATCAGAGTTCAGCTTAGTATTGGCTTATTTGACCAATTGGGTCATATCTCTTAAGTTCAAATTGATTTTGGACTAAAATATGGATATGTTATACATAAGAGGTAAATAAATAGGTTTGCTGAAGACAAGATGGTGAGAAAATGTGTTGCAATAGTAAAAACATAGGCAACAAGGTGTTACTGTTGTTAAAGGATAACTCTTGGACATAATTCAATAATTTAACCATATCTTCCTCATCCAACAGCCAAAGTTGACAAATGATATATGAAAATATATCAGCACTGAAAGATCTACAAGTTTTATTCTTTACTCATCATTTTACTGAGGAAAAAGGGTGAACCTCTTGATGGAGGAAGATGAATGGTTATAAGGGTAGAAAATGTTTAAGTATGTTGTATTATTATTTTGAGTTTTTGATCTAAACCCTACTTATTTTGTGGTGATTCTTGATTTATGTATCTCCAATGACACGATAAATATTTGGGTTTATTTAGCTTATTGTATAATTTTACCGCATCGACTGCTAATATGAAACCTTAATTTGTTGTTGACAAACATGTGCATAAATGCTTGACCCATAAATAAGTGCTGATGTAAAGAGATAATTTGCAAATAGTAAGATAATATCATAATTATCTTATTACGTGAACTATTTAATATAATGTAAGAAAATACACTTTGTTATTTGAAATTTTCAAAAAATTAAAACACAAAATAAATTATCAATATATACTTTTTTTAAATTATAAATTTCATTTTGATTACTCATGGAATATACATATTAAATAAATAATAAATATTTTATTCACATAAACCATTTAAATAAATAAAATAATAATATTAAATACAATTATAAATAAAATAAAAAAAATTAATATTGAACCAAATCCTAAATATACAATAACTTTAAATACAACATTCAAATCAATAAATTACTCATCTTAAACAAATAAAATAATAAAAGCCTAAAATATACACAAAGAGAAGTTTATTTCCTAAACCATAATTTTATCAACTACTTATATAGAATACACATCTTCCCATTGCAACCTTTATTATATATGGATTCCAATTGTGGTAATTAATATAGGTAAAAAGAATAAATAACCATTTTTCTATCCAAAACTCAATAGTGGATCCTTAATCCTGATACTTTTATTATTTTCGTTTTTCTTTAGTTATAACATACATTTAATTTTTCATATATTTTGAATCACATAAATCCTATTTTTTTAGAATTATAATCTTGAATTCTTCAAGCAACTTTCCTTTGGATCGAGCTCAGACTCATGATCGAGTTCGGACTCATGAGAAATTTATTACCTAATACAACCAGTACTTGGGTTTGCAGCCTTAAAGTTGTAGCAAGTTTTTGGCACCATTGCTGAGGAATGTAAGGTAAGTATTCAGGTTTGTTAATATTTTTCCTTTATAAATATAGTTTGTTTATTTTCTTCATGGATATATGGTTATATGGTATCAGAGTCATAATTCTCGGCATTTAGTTAGAAATAATTCTAAAACTTTGTTTAGAAATTTGTTTGAATCATCTCCACACACTTACACCATGGCTAAAAATAAAAGTGTTCAGAATAAAAATGAGAATCAACAGGTGCGTACCATGCATTATTACTTGCAAGCTCTTCAAAATTCTTCTCATTCTTGTTTCATTTTTCTTCTCAATGCAAATAACTTTTGATTCAAGGTAAGTATGATCCCTTTACTTTCTAATTTCCATAGTTTTGACTTTAAAAGCCTTTACTTGCATTTGAAAGAATTTAATGAAGTATGTGCCAGTTTTGATGACCAACTTGCACAAATGAGATTATTAAGCTCAAATTATTTCATTTTTCTTTAAAAGATAAAGAAAAAAGTTGGCTTAATTCTTTAAAATTTGGGTCAATTGGCACTTGGAAAGAAATGCAAACTGAATTTTTTAAAAAATTCTTTCTAACTCATAAAACTAATGCTTTGAAAAGGCAAATTCAAATATTTTCTCAAAATTCTAATGAAGCTTTCTTTCAATGTTGGGAAATATTTAAATATTTGTTGAATTCATGCCCACATCATGGTTTTGAAAAATGACGCTTAATTAGTTTTTTTTATGAATGTTTAACTCCTGAATCAAAATAATTTGTTGAAACAATATGTAGTGGTGAGTTTGTTGATAAAGAAATGAAGAATGGAAATAGTCTTGACGATGAAGGTAAGTTTGATAAAGGTAAATGTGAAAATGATGAACAAGAAAAATATTTACCTCCAGCACCCTTTCTTCAAAGATTGCAAGCAACTCAAAAATTGAATTCAAATGCTGAATTTTTTGAAGTTTTTAAACAAATCAAGATCAATATTCCATTGTTGGATGCAATCAAGCAAGTTCCACCTTAAGCCAAATTTTTGAAAGATTTGTGTACAATTAAAAGAAACCATCATATATAAAAGAAGGCACGATGGTAGCCTTGTGTATATCCTGCAGCACTTTGATATATCTTTTGATTGCTTGACAATCACAAAGGGGTATGTTGGGTATTGCACTGATGTGTATGGAGGTTTGTTAGTGGCCAACATAGAATTCAACACTTGTCTTTGTAAACAAGAGAATCTCCTGTGTTTTCATAGTTCGTGATTCAAAGACCTTGGCCAAGGTAGGATTAATCGTGATTTATCAAGAATCATTGGAACTTGAAATGGGATCACATTTATTGAATCATTTAGGGTTTCAACTTCTAATCCATGCCCTAGATTCAATCGGGAGATTAGTCGTCGAAAGGAACCTACGTGTATGGTACTCGCAATTGAATAAGTTTATTCGCTATTCCAGCTAAGACTAGTTTGCCATGATTACTTGCTATGTGTTTTCATGGATAGTGAGGTTCTTGGAATTAAGGAGTTGATTTCAAGCGAATTAATTAATTAAAAAAATTATTATTGTTCATAAGTTGTAAACGTTGCAAGCCCACTACTAGCTTAGTAGTGAACCTAAGAGGGCACACATCTTTATGAAAAATAATATTTCTAATTTTGGGATTTATCCAATGGTTGGAAATTAATTAATTAATATTAATTAATTGATTAATTAAGGATTTTATTTAATTTAATGGTTAAATTAAATTATTCAATTAAATAATTAGATTATTTAATTGGATCTAATTTGATTAGGAAGCCCAATTGGAGTAAATTAAATTAATCAATTGAATTGATTAAATTGGGATTGAATATGATTTATTTAATTAACATATTTATAGATAAATAAATATAGTGATCGATTTTATGGACACTAAGATTTAATTTATATATAAATATAATTATAGTATATATATGATATATATCTATTGTGATATTATTTGAAGAGTTCAAATTAATATCAAGAATGTATGTAGATAATTTTGATGATTAGTGTAATCTCAAATTAGTCCGCATACATAGGAGAGAGAAAAGAGAAGAGTTGTTAGAAGATTTGGATCTCCAAGAGTTGGAGAAAAATAAAATTTTCAGACCTATAAATCACTATGGCCGAAAATTACATAATTAATTCTAAAAATTTAAGCAAAAATTATTTTGTTTAAAGTCTTCGCTTTTTCTCTCCAAGAAAAGAAAGAAAAATAAAAATGTTTTCTTATTTTGTTGATTTTTTTGTTATTTAAAAGAAAATCAGTTTCTTGTCATTCTCCTCATGTATATATTTTGTAGTTTCAAGAACTTAAAGAATTAATCTTTATTATTCTTGAAAATTTACTCTGGTTCTAGATTAGTAAAAAATTAAAAAGATACTTACGAATTTTTTTATTGGTGTTGCTCTTCCGTATTGTGGACCTGGTAGAGAGGAGACACTTGGATCCCAGTGAGTTCTGATAGTCCAGGATAAGCAATTGATTGCTTCATTCCCTACAACAATCGAAGTTCACGGAAGGTATAATTTAAATTTTATATTTGTTCATATATTCACTTGAATAAGTGCAATCGATAAAATCGCTTTCGAACTGAGGGGTTAAGTTTATGATTGATAAAATTATAATTTTCCACTGCATTTATCCCTGCAATTATAGCGAAGACTGTAGCAGGCTTGAAAGAAAGATGCCTCATTCCATGGGCATTGGTGTGGAGATACTAGTACATGTATGCGGGTGCTTATTGGGGAACAAATACACTAAACTACCCTATTTGAAAATTTTTAATTGGAAATATTCTATTGTCGAATGGAAATTTTCTCATTACGATAGTGCATGAATTAGTCCTTGAACTTGAGGTACCATGGTAACCTTGTGGATGACATATTGCACTTTGATGTATTTTCCAATTGCACGATAATCACATGGGGTTTATGTCGGGTGTAATATTTTTATGTATGGAGATTAATGAATGACCAACAAATGATTCATCACCTATCTAGATGAATAGGTGAATCTCGTATGTGTTCCACTGTTCTTGACTCTAAAATTCTTTAACAAGGTTGGATGGAAATTAGACGTGGGGTTTTCTAATTGTTCATCATCAGGTCAAACTATTAGGAATAGAAATATAGTTATTGAGATAATAGAGTTTCTACTAAACATCTATACCCTAGTTTCAATCGGGAGATTGGATGACGGAAGGACCGTACTTGCATGGTATTCGTAATTGGAATAGGTTCGCATATTCAACTAAGATTAGGAGTCATGATGCATTGCTAGGTGTTTCCCATGACTTGTGGGTTTTTGGGAATTAATGGATTAATTCCAAAATAATTAATTAATCAGAATAATTAATTGTTCAACTAAGTCACAAGAGTTGTGAGCCCACAACTAGCTTAGAGTGAACCTAAGGGATAACACATAAAACTTGAATAAGTCTATTTCTAGCCTAGAAATTAATCCAAGTGTTGGATTAAATTAATTAATTTGATTAATTAATGGGGCTTAAATTAATTCAAGTATGAAATTAATTTAATTAATTAATTGGATTAATTGATGGACCGAATTAGATCAGGGAGCTCAATTGGAATATTTAATTAATTGATTGGATAAATTAATTAAAATAGGCTTAATTAATTAGATGAATTAATTTAATTGATTGAATAATTTAAACTATGGTCTAATTGATTAATTAGGTCTAGACCCATTAGGTGTGGGCTTGTAGGAAATCCATTAGGAAATTAGATTGGGAATCCAATTTCTAGAGAAAGTTGGATTGAGAATTTAATTCCTTATAGGTAATAAGAAAAAAAGAAAGTCCTTATGAGATAAGAAAACTTTCTAAAAGAGTTGGAGATAAGAAATGAAGAAGAGTTCTACATGGAAATGACTTGTGGTAGCCTTTATTGGCAAACTACTTGGACATTTTTGGAGGACGTTTTACTATAGACTTTTGCTGGAAAAAAGTGAAAAAACAACCCCTCTCTCTTGAAGAAAAATAGTTTTCTCTATCTCCAAAAATTCGTCCTTTCAATCTCTAAAAGTTCGCCAACCTTTTACCTAGTTTAATTCTTGATTTAATTGTTGAATTAAGATTTAAATTAAACACCTAAAATACTAATTGTTAGTGTATTCTTGTTCCAAATAAAATCATTATAGGATAGAATTATCGAATCGAAAACTACTAGCATAGGATTTAATTGCGAATGGGCATCTAATGTGTGGATAGCATTAGAAGGATAATATTTGGGATCCTATAAGTGAATCATTTTACAATCAAAGGGGTTTGAATTGAAGAACTTGGAGATTCATTTGTGTTGGGATAACGATTTGAATCGTTTCAATCCCTACATCAGCCGTAGTGCAAATCGAGGTAAAAGTTTCTAAAACCTTCTTGTTTTAAGTATCAGAAAACACACAATTGAGTAATTGCGAAAGGATTCTGGGATTAGTTTTTATTACATGTGATGTAATGTATATTGATATTTTTGAAATTTTTTTAATTTTGTTGCGTATACGTTTCGTAGGATCGCACGAACCCAATAGGTTGTTGTAGGTAATGAAGTAATCAATTGCTTATTCCAAACTTTCAGAACTTGCATTAATCCAAGTGTGTCCCCTTTATGAGGTCCACAATATGAAAAATAACACCAACTAAAAGGATTCGCTAGTATTCTTTTAATCATTTACTAATTTGGATATGGAGTAAATTTGGCCTTTTTTTATCCAATTGATGGATCAAAAACAAATTTTTAAGAACAATAAAGATTGATTCTTTAGGTTCTTGAAACTTGGATATAAAGAGAATATCAAAAAATTAGTTTTCTTTTAAAGAACAAGAAAATCAAGATATCAAGAAAACACCTATTCTTTTTGTTTTTTTTCTTTTATTTTCTTGGAAAGATAAATAAAAGACTTAACAAAATAATTTTTTGCTAATTTTTTTTTTTTACATGTGATTTTTGTCCATCCCTATATATAGGGGCTGAAAATTTTCTCCTACTCCAACTCTTCGAGAGTTTGTCAATTTTGAACTATTTCAAAGTTTGATCTTGGAAGGATTCTAAATTTTCCAACAACTTTTTTTTTCTAGTGGCCAATTTTTATCCTATAAAAAAATCGGTCACTTTATTTATTTATTTATAAGAATGTTAATTAAATAAATCATATTATTTTATTTTTTCTTTTCATATTCTGATAGGCTTCTGAAGCGATCCACATTACTTTTTTGGGCTTGGACTTAAAAATCCACAAATCAATCCAATTGATTAATTATAATTTACTCCAATTGGGCTTCTTAATCAAATTAGGTCCAATTAAATAATTCAATTACTTAATTAAATAGTTCATTTTAACCACTAAATTAAATAGAACTTATAGGTAGGAATCCTCGCTTGGATTCTTCCATGTTAAATCTTTTTAGCACTTTGTTTATGTACATAGATTGGGATAGTCCGATCATCTTTCTAGATCTATCTCTATAGATCTTTATCCCTAGGATAAAAGATGCATCTCTCAAGTTCTTCATGGAAAACTGATTAGACAACCAAGTCCTCGTTGATTGCAACATCCCCATATCATTCCCAATGAGTAAGATGTCATCAACGTTGAGCATAACAAATGTAACTACACTCCCAGTAACCTTCTTGTAGACACATGGTTCATCTAGGTTCTTATGAAAACCAAACATTTTGATTTTTTTATCAAATTGGATGTTCCAACTCCTCAAAGCTTGTTTGAGTCCATAAATATATTTCTGGAGCTTACAAACTTTTTGCTTGCTCCCATTAGATATGAAGCCTTCTGCCTGCTTTATATAGATCTCTTCCTTAATATTTCCATTGAAAAAATTAGTCTTCACATCTATTTGTCATATCTCATAATCATAATATGTAGATATGGCTAGTAGTATCCGAATGGATTTAAGGATCGCTATTGGTGAAAAAGTTTCCTCGTAATTAATTCCTTACTTCTGAGTATAACCTTTTAGAACTAAACATGCCTTATAGGTCGTTACCTCTCCATCTACTTTAAGCTTCTGCTTGTAGACTCATTTGTAGCCAATGGGAACAATTCCCTGTGATGGGTCCACCAAGGTTCATACCTTGTTGGAGTGCATTGAGTCTATCTCGGACTACATAGCTTTTTGCCACTTCTCCAAGTCAATGTTAGATATCACCTCTCCATAGATTCTTGTATCATTATCTAAGGGGAATCCCTCTTCTTTATTCTCTAATATCAAGTTGTACCTATTAGGTACACTTGAGGCCCTTTCAGTTGGTGTGTTATCTACTATGGTAGTTAGGGTGTTTTGTAGTTCTTGAATTTCTCCAAGTTCCACGACTTTGCAACTTCTCTCTAAAAGAAATTCTTCTTCAAGGAAGGTAGCATTCCAGGAAACAACCACACTTTGTTCTGAGGTGTCGTACAAATAGTATCCAATAGACTCTTTTGGATACCCCACAAACTTGCATAAGTTGGATCTCATATCCAACTTATCTCCCACTTGCTGCTGTACATAAGCAGCACACCCTCGTACCCTAAGGTATTTGTAGGAAGGTATCTTTCTACACCACATCTCATGTGGTGTTTTAGGCATGACTTTAGATGACACCCTATTTAATAGGTATGCCGCCGTTTCCACGGCATAGCCCCAAAATGAAAGAGGTAATGTAGTGAAACTTATCATGAACCAACAAAGTTCAATTCCTACATTCCACAACTCTGTTGAGTTGTGGAGCAGCAAGAGGAGCCCATTATGAGAGAATCCTGTTCTCTTTTAGATAATAAAAAAACTCTGTGCTTAAGTACTTTCCTTCTTAATCAGATTGAAGAGTCTTTATGCTTAAGCCAGTTTGTTTCTCTACTTTGGTTCTAAATTCTTTGAACTTTTCAAATACTTCAGACTTATACCTCAAAAGGTACACATAACCATACTTAAAGAAGTCATTAGTAAAGATTAAGAAGTAGTTATAGTTTCTGCAGGCGGTAACACTTAGTGGTCCACATATATAGATCAAATCTAATAGATATTTAGCTTGCTCCGCTTGTCTAACAAATGGAGATTTGGTTATCTTTCCTCTGAGGCAGGATTCACATGTTGGCAATTCTTGCTCATTCTTTAGATCAAGTAATTATGCTCATTCTTTAGATCAAGTAATTGTGCCAACTTGTTAATCATTTTCTTAGAAATATGCCCTAATCTTGAATGCCACAGGCTCATGGAACTATGATTATCTAATTTTCTTTTGTTTTTTTGAATTGTGAAAATGGGTTTATGGGGAGTAAAAGTATATAAACAATTTGTCAAAGAACCTGAATAGATAAAATTAGAGTATTTGAAAATGGAACAATTTTCATTCTCATTGGTAAATCTAAAACCTTATCCAAAACTGGAATAGATATCCGAAATGAAAAGATAATTATTTAAAACTATTATAGAACTATTTTCAAAAGCTAGATTAATAGTGCCTATAGCTAATGCAGCAACTTTTACTCTATTCCCTATCATAAGGACCGTCGCTCCTCCATCCAATTTCCTACTTCTTGTTATCATCTACAAATTATTTTAGATATTTGAACCACAATCGGTATCTAATACCTGAGAAGTATTGCTAACAAACAAGTTAACTTCAACAAAATATATACCTAAACTCTTTAGGCATGCAAGTTACTCCTTGCAATTCCTCTTCTAGTGCCCTGGTTTGCCATAATAATAACACTTGTCATTGGTTTGAGAAGAAACTTTCTTGACACCACCCTTAGCCTTTAGCTTGTTGGGCTTAAAGGAAGCCTTTCCTTTCCTTTTTAGCATTTGATCCGGAAGAGGATCTAACAAGAAGAATGACTTATTCTTTTTCATGGTGGACTCAGCCGTTTTTAACATGTTCACAAGCTCAACAAGATTAGTTTCCATATCATGCATGTTAAAGTTAACAACAAAGGTGTGAAGGATTAGTTTCCATATTCATTAAGAACTATCTTCAGGTTTCTTAGCTAATCGACAAAGTTAGGTCCAGTTAATTTGTTTTGTTCAAGGATTGTTGCAAGTGGATTCTTTGCCATTTTAGTAGAATAATCTACAAAACATGCACGAAACAGAAAATGAATAAACTATGGAAAAAACATATTCATTTAATATAAGATTTTTAATAAAAAATATCTCCCACTATTTACTTCGAATTCCATAACCTCTAATGGAATTTCGGGAAATCAAATTTCCTAGTAGGCTTGAGGTCCAACAAAAATATTTCACACCCCAATTTTATGAACCCATGAAATATTTCTATCGGTAGTCAATTTTTTGACGATTGTATTACTGTACAACCATTAAGTTTGTTTTGCCTCACCTCTTGCCATATACCCTAATTTTATGAGCACACATCTCATTAAGTATCAAACAGTACCCATCAAATATTCGTGTAGATAGAGCATCATTATGTCCCATGACTCATGGCCAACATAATGATGATTCCATCCAATAAGCATCTCAATGCTTGATAGAGATTACAACTTTCCAACACAAGACCACCCCACGACTCATGGCCAGTGATCAAGTGTGGTAGCGGTCGTCAAGTTTCTACCTTTGATGATAGGTATAGAACGATAGGTACTACCTAACTTGTCCATTTTTGTTTGAAATCAAATTTTCTAAAAAAAATTCTTATACTTAATTTTTGTAAATTAAGTGGGTTTTAATTTTATCCAAGAACTCATCATAATTTAAATTAGGTTGGTTATTTAATGCATGACATCATAATATCATTGTTCAAGTATAGAAGCATTAAATAAAATTCTAAGCATGCATCTAATACATACTTAAATAAATGGTCCATTTGAGCCAAAAATAGACCTAAGGTCAGTATATGGGTAATAAAATAGAATAAAACCTATTCTTTTACATAATTGTATGCCATACAAACATGGACCTTCATTGTAACCTTCTTCTTGATTATTCTTCGTCTTTCAAAGAAAAAGAAAAACCTCACCACCTATTCTACTCTCTTTACAAAAAAATAAATAATTTACATAGATGGAATAAGAGGTTCGCAGACCCTATTTTAAAACCCAAAAACATTATATAAAACTAATAACATTGGTCCAATGGCTCATGATCATCCCAAACATGCTTATAATTTACATCACATATAATTATCAAAACATGTAAATTTACCAAGTTGTTTAATGCAATTTTTGACTGGGGATAATTTTTCTTTGAAAAATAATTTTCATAAATTATTAAAATTAATATTTAATTTTAAAATTCCAAAAAATAAAAATAAAACAGACCCAAAAAATAGCACGACGAGCAGCACGAAGGCTGCCCGTCACATGCGCTCTACTTTTTTCTGATTTTAATATTTAAATTATTTAAATAAGCAATTAAAATAATTTCCAATCATCAATTGCTTAAAACATGCAAAATCAAATTTTACATATGAAACGTGAATTTAAACAATTTAAAGAAACATACATCCATAAATCCAAAATTCACTGAATAACCGAAACTGTGGCTCTGATACCACTATTGGATTCGCTATAATCACAGAGGCATGCGCAGTGGAAAATTAATTTTTTTATAAAAACATAAATTTATCAAATAAATTTATCCCATCAATTTAAAAATGATTCAAACGATTGCGCTTATTAAAGTAAATATATATAAAACAAATATATGAATTTGGATTATACCTTTCGTGCACTTTTGTTGTTGTAGGGAATGAAACAATCAATTACTTATCCTGAACTTTCAAAACTCGTAGGGATCTAAGTGTTTCCCCTCTATCACGTCCATAATATGAAAAATAGTACCAATTAAAAGGATTCACTAATATCCTTTTAATCATTTACTAAGCTGGATTTAGAGTAATTTTACCTTTTTGATCTAATTGATAGATCAAGAACAAACTTTCAAGAATAATAAAGTTTGATTCATTAAGTTCTTGAAACTTGGATATAAAGATAATATCAAGAAACTCGTTTTCTTTTATAGAATAAGAAAATCCAGATTTCAAGAAAACACCTTTTCTTTTTCTTTTTGTTCTTTTCTTTTCTTTTCTTTTCTTTTCTTGGAAAGAAAAATAAAAGACTTAACAAAATATTTTTTTGCTAATTTTTTTTACATGTAATTTTTGTCCATCCCTATATGTAGGGGCTGAAATTGTTCTCCTACTCTAACTCTTGGAGAATTTATCAAACTTTGATCTTGGAAGGATTCTAAATTTTCCAACAACTTTTCTCCTTTTCTCTCTCCAATGTATATGGACTTGTTTGAGACTATATTAGTTATCAAAATTGTCTACATAAATTCTTAATATTAATTGGAACTCTTCAAATAATATCAAGACAGATATATATAAAAAATATAACAAAAATATATTTATATAAAATAAATCCTAGTGACCAATTTTTATTCTATAAAAATTGGTCACTTTATTTATTTATTTATAAATATGTGAATTAAATAAATCATATTTATTTAATTTATTCCCTTCATATTCTAGTGGGCTTCTTAAGTGATCCATAATAATTTTTGGGCTAGAACTTAAAAATCCACAAATCAATCCAATTGATTTAATCCCAAATTAATCAATTGTAATTTACTCCAGTTGGGTTTTCTAATAGAATTAGGATCCATTAAATAATCAAATTACTTAATTGAATAATTCAATTTAACCATTAAATTAAATAGAACCCTTAATTAATTAATTAATTAATTTTCAACCATTGGATAAATCCCAACATTAGAAATGTTACTTTCCATAAAGATGTGTGATCCTTTTAGGTTAACTACTAAACTAGTAGTGGGCTTGTAACATTTGTAACTCATGAATAACAATTATTTTAATTAGTTAATCCGCTTGGAATTAACTCCTTAATTCCAAGAACCTCACTATCCATGAAACCACCTAGCAAGTAATCATGGCAAACTAATATTATGTGAAATAGCGAGTGAACCTATTTCAGTTGTGAGTTTCATACATGTACGGTCCTTTTGATAGCATCTACATGGCATCTTATATAGCATTCTTATTCGTTAGATTTCCAATACTATCACATGATCTCAGTGGTTGAGATCCTATAACCTAATTAAGTAATTCTATATTTAGATAAGATAAAGAATAGATTGGTCAATATAGTGGATATTCATAGTTTATATATTATAATTTTAGAATTGTTAAAGGTATCACTAGTAAGGTTATATGTTTCGATTTAATTAAATCGAGGTGTTTTAAAGGTATATGCCCATAGATTAACATACTTGGGATATATGATATGATATAGTGTGATTTAAGTGTCATAATACAAGGTTTATATGTGCATGTGATTTTACAAAATAAAAACTAGACAATCATTTAAGAATCGGATGTCGATTGGTTTGAAGATCGAATGAACAATTAATAAATTAGGGCATAATGTATTATCCGATCATATGAAAATTAAAGTAGGTTGTAGTTAGATAAATAAGTAATGAGAAAAACTAGATTAGGGTTGCATAAGATGTGCATAACATCATACTTGAATCACCACTTGACATCTCAAGGTTTGCCACCTCAAGCTTCCACCTCAAGCTTTCTTCATTTCTATCATTGAACCACGGCCATAAACCATTTTTTGAGCTATTTCACATCCCAAACCTTCATATGGAATTTTAGAATTTGCTCTCAAGTAATTCCAAGTAAAGCAAAAAAGGTGAAGGAAGCAAAAGGACGTAGGGAGGAGTAAGTAGGAACTTAAAACAGGGCATACGTAAGTTTAACTCATGTTTTTTATTTAAGTTCTTGAATTGTTTGAGGGTTTATGATTTTTAAATCTTATATTATTGTTTATAATCATGTTAGGATGTTATTTGTGATCTTATAAATCACAAAAGAAGGATTTTTAGTTGCAAAATCACAATAAAAATCACCAGGGACAGAAACTGTATACTTGCTGATTTTTATATTAAAGCTTTATATATGTATAATAACTTCATTAAAACCTATGTATTTCACCATATATGTGTTTATATGTAAGTCTAGGTGATGTAGGTAAGTTTAGAGAGGTTACAAATTGAAATATAATGTGATAATTAAAGAGATGCTCAAAACTGTATTCTTTGGATTTTAGATTCTATCCTATGTGAATGGGGCTGGTTTTACAAAAATAAATCCATTAGTTTTGGTAGTACTTTGACCTGTTTGTCTCTTTATATATGTTATATAAGTATGGTGAAAATTTAGGAGTGATTGGATATACTTAAGGGTGCTAAAACCATTAATGTCATGAAGTGTGCAAAACTGTCACGGTAGGAAAATAATATGTTTCAGTATGTCGTGAAGAGAGCTGAACTTGGGAAGCTATATCCATGAGTTTTAGAAATTCTATGACATGGATACATTTATATACATGTTATCTAAGTGTGGTAAAAATTTGGGTGTGAATGGATATGCTTAGGGATGTCAAAATTATCATGCAACTAAATTGAACAACAAAAAAATATAAAAATACGAATCTGTCCCATTTGATAACTTAGCATATTTCAAACTAGACATGTTGCTATTGAGTGTTAACAATTAGGTACATGATATTAGAGTTATAATACTTCAATTATATGATGTTTACATGTATCTAAGATGAGAAATTAAGGTATTTGAGGGACTAGATTGGGTTCTAGTTTGTAAAAGCTTGATTGTTACCTAGATAGCTTGGTGTTTAAGGTCTTACTATGATATTTTATGCTTTCAACTTGCTAAATTAGGAATGGTGCTTGATGTTGGGTAATATTACAGGCTATTTTACATCTAAGATTGGAGGGGAACAATAAACAAATCTAGACTAAGCCACCAACCAAGTGCAAGGTAAGTAAAGATCCATTTGCAACTACAATGTATGAACATAGTATGTCTTGAAGCATTTATACCTAATGTGTTGATGATATTTAATTTGACTGAGAGTCTTATGATTTTTGAAATATGTTGAGAGCAAGATGACTTGCATTTCATATTGAACATACCATTCATGAGCATTTACATGTGCATGCACGGTATATTACTATAGTAGAGGTTCTTGCATGCACGATATGATTTGAGATATGATTTTTAGAAAGAAAATATTTTGGTTGGCCACTACTAGTGTATCGAGGCATGCAAGGCATGCTTATGTGATATTTTCAGGTATTGCGAGTATTACTTCTTGGAGGATCATAGGGGTTGACAGGGGGGTGTACCTCTGGTGGTCACAAGAGGGTGAGCCACTTGACTGTGCCCTTATTAACTCCACCAGTGGGAAGACATCTGGAGGATCACAAAGGAGGACAGAGGGTGGACCTCTGATGATCCCAGGAGAAGGTCCCTAGACTGAGTCAATTTGTTTATGGCCATTGATTATTGATATTATATAGAGCTCTTTTCTGTACATAGTAGGTGGGCCAAGGGCCCAATAAAATGAAGTGATATTTAATAAAAAAATTTTGATTTATGAGTACTAAAATTTAACATATTTATAGCATCATATCTTAGGGATGAGTTGCATAAGATTTTATATCATACTCTTGCCATGCATGATTTTTACTTATTGAGCGTCAGCTCATGTAGTTTATGCATTGTAGGTGAGTATGGTGAGACTTGAGACCTCTGGTGTACTGTGCTGGCAGTGGTGCTTCTACAGGCTTTCAAAGATCAATGTACTTGAATGATGACCTGTTGGGTTATTTTGTGGGCTAAGTTGTTGATTTTACCGTTTATTGTATTATATTAGTGACTTTATCCCGTATATCACTTTCAAAACTTCTTTTGTGACAGAGAGTTTGAGTTTCTAATGATTTTGATAGACCTGGTTAATATTTTAATAACTACCTATGTATATACAGTATTACAGAATGTGAAGGTACTTTACTTTTATCAATGTTTTGTAAAAAAAAAAAAGGTTATACACACGCATACGTGCACAAATTATATTACACAGGTTGTCTATATATATATATGAATACATATTGTTGGGAGGTTGTGACAGGGTGACTTAGGGTTTGTAGTGTGAAAATTTCAGTAGAAATAACAAAGTTTTTTATCTTAGAATACAAAACATAAGAAATAGTAGCGAATGGTGGGGCTAGTATTTGTTTGTAGTGTGAAAATTTCAATAGCAATAACTAAGTTTTTTTGAATTCTACATTTTGGAATACATAATACAGGAGAGAGTAGCGAGGTGGCTTAGGGTTTGTAATGGATAATTTTTTGTAGTAGAAGCTAATATTTTTTAGATTCCACTCCTTAAATTAGAAGAAAGAGAGAGAATAGCTAAAGTGTGGGGGTGTCCTAGGTTTTGTTGCATAAAAATTTGAGGAGCAAAGGTTAGGATTTTTTGGATTTTGTAGGTTTAAATATAGAACACAATAGAGAGTGTACCAAGAGAGTGGGGGTGGCATGTGGTTTGTGGTGTGGAAACTCTAATAACAATAACTAAAGTGTTTTTCATTCTATATCTTGAAATACTGAACACAAGATACGGTAGCAAGGAAGTGGGGGTGGCCTAAGATTTGCAGTGTGAAAATTTTAATTGCAATAACTTGTATTTTTTAAATCATACATCTTAGAATAGTGAACACAAGAGAGAGTAGTGAGGAGATGTGTATAGCCTAGGGTTTGTAGCGTGAAGATTTTTGTAGAAAATACTAGAATTTTTGGGATTCTACATCTTCAAATACATAATACAATTGAGGGAGTAACGAGATGGTGGGGTTGGCCTGGGTTTTGTAGTATGAAAAATTTAGTAACAATAGCTAGGATTTTTCTGAATTCTACATCTTAAAATACTGAACATAAGAGTGATTAATGAGGTGGTAGGGGTGCCCTAGGGGTTTTAGTGTGAAATTTTTAATAAAAAAAGCTAGGATTTTTTTATTCTATATCTTGAAGTACAAAACACAAGAGAGAGATAGTAGCGAGAGGGTGGGGGTGGCTTGGGATTTGTAGTGTGAAAACTTCAATAGCAATAAATTAGATTTTTTTAGATTCTACATCTTAGAATACATAACACGTGAGAGTAGTAAGAGGGTAGGTGTGGCCTATGTTTTGTTTGTTATATGAAAATTTCAATTACAATAACTAGAGTTTTTTGGATTCTACCTTAGGGAATATCGAACACAAGAAAGAGTAGCGAGGGTGTGGGGTGTCTGGGGGTTAGTAATTTGAAAATTTATGTAGCATAAAATAGGGTTTTTTAAATTCTACATCATGGAATACAGAACACAAGAGAGAGCAGCGAGTTAGTGGCAGTGGTCGGGGGTTTCTAGTGTGAAATTCGAAGGAGACAGTTTTGAGCATCTCTTTAATTACCATGCTATATTTTAATTCCTAAGATATCCAAACCTAAATACATAATCTTAAATCCTATATAAACATATTCATGATGACAAATATAGAATTTACCCAAGGTTTCTTAAATATTTCAAGCTCAATAAACTAGAAATCAGCATATACACAGATTCTACCCCTCAGTGGTTCTACTATGTATTTGCAACCACAAATCATTCTTTTATGTATAATAACCCTATAAATAACATCTAACATCATCATGAACAAGATAATAATCTTAATAAATCACAACACCCTGAAATGATATAAAAATTGATGTCAAAGCTGTATATGAATCTCACCTATGCTAGTTTCAGCTTCTATTTAGGATTACTACTTCCTTTTTGCTTCATTTGCCTTTTTCTATCACTTAGGACCAGCTTAGAGAGATTTTGAAATGAGTTTGGACCTTGAAAATGACTGAAAAATGGTTGAGGGTCATGGGTAAATGGCTAAGAGTGAAGGAAAGCTTGAGGTGGCACTTGAGGTGCTTGCTTAAGCGTAGTAACAACCATGAGGTGGCAAGTTGTAGTTTAAATCTGACCATTCACCCATCTTTCAAGCCTAGATCAGATGTGTCTTACTATACATTAATTTTATTGCATCCTTTTTTAATTACCACAAGATCCCATCGATAACTCATAAGCTAATTTCCTAGCTATTCATTTAATTTCTTACCCGATTGTCACCTGATTCTTGAATAATTGTCCATGTTAAAAATTATATAATCTTGTCATAAATGAATATTATAATATCACACTTCAATCATAATATCTTATATCCAATGTCCCAAGTATACAATTTACTGATAAATACTTTTGAAATACCTGGATGAAATTGAATCAAACCGTATAAGCTTACTAGTAACAATTTTAACACTTTTAAAATTATAACCTATATATCCTATCTATATCCAATATTGATCAACCTAATTTTCTTCTTATTTTAATTTAGTGTTGACTACTTATATTATGATGATTGACAACTAACACCATATGAGATTTTATAGAAATTTAATGATCAAATATGGTTATAAAGTAAAACGGATCATGCTATGTTAGTTTCAATGCAAGCACATATGAATAACATGTAATGTGCATGAAGGAGACTCATTTATTACCCATGGTTTTACTTATTTAGTGAATTTTGAATTTATGTATACATGTTTTTAAATTGTTTAAATTTAAATTTAGTATGTAAAATTTGATTTTGCATAATTTCAACAATTGATGATTGGGAATTGTTTTGATTTCTTATTTAAATTATTTAAATATTAAAATAAAAAAAAGGACGCAAAGAAACAAGCTATGCACTCGTCGGGTGTGGGACACCCAACGGCTGCGCGCACCGTTGGCTGCACTGCGCGTTTTTTATTTTCTGGGATTTTAAAATTAAATATTAATTTTAATAATTTCTAAAAATTATTTTTCAAAGAAAAATTATTTTTCAAGCAATTTAAAATTATCCCAAGTAAAAAAATAAAAATTGCACTTAACCACTTAGTAAATTTAAATATTTTTAGTTGCATGTGATGTTAATTATGATCATGTATGGGATGATCATGAACTATTAGCCCAATATGATTGGTTTTATTTAATTTTTTGGATTTTAAAATGGGGCCTACAAGCCTCTTATTCCATCTATGTAAGTTATTTAATTTTCTGCAAAGAGAGTAGAATAGGTGGTGATGTTTTTCTTTTTCTTTAGAAGATGAAGGAGAATCAAGAAGGAGGTTCTAAAGAATGCCCATGTTTGTATATGATACAATTATGAAATAAAATAGGTTTTCTATTTTATTACCCTTAGACTGGCCTTAGATCCATTTTTGGCTCAAATGGACCCATAGAATTGGTTCATGATCATCAATTTATTTAAGTATGTATCAGATGCATGCTTAGGATTTTATTTAATGCTTCTATGATTGCGCAATAATATTATGATGTCATGCATTAAATAACCAACCTAATTTAAATTATAATGAGGTATTGGATAAAATTAAACCCACTTAATTTATAAAAATTAAGTAAAAGATTTTTTTTTAGAAAATTGATTTCAAACAAAAATAAAAAAGTTAGGTAGGACCTATCGTTCCATGCCTACCATCAAAGGTAGAGACATGACTACCATTACCGCACTTGATCACTGGCCATGAGTCGTGGAGTGGTCTTGTGTTGGAGAGTTGTGATCTCTACCAAGTATTGAGATGCTCGTGGAATAGAATTGTCATTATGTTAGCCATGAGTTATGGGATATCTTGATGCTCTATCTACATGAAAGTTTGATGGGTATTGTTTGACACTTAGTACCATATGGTCTCATAAAATTGGAGTATATGGGAAGAGGTGAGGCAAAACAAACTTAAGGGTTGTATAGTGATACAATCTTTGAAGAGTTGACTACCAATTCATAGGCTCATAAAATTGTGGTGTGAAATATTTTTGTTGGACCTCAAGCCCACTAGGAATTCGATTTCCCAAAATTCCATTAGGGGTGATGGAATTCGAAGAAAATAATGGGAGACATTTAGAATAAAAAACCTTATATTAAATGAATATGTTTTTCCCATAGTTTGGTCATTCTCTGTTCATGCAAGTTTTGTAGATTTTTCTACTAAAATGGCAAAGAATCCACTTGCAAGAATTCTTGAATAAAACAAATTAATTAGACCTAACTTTGTTGATTGGCTAAGAAACCTTAAGATAACTCTTCCATCTGAGAAGAGGGGCACATGTCCTTGATGTTGCACCTCCTTCGGTTCCATTGGAGGATATTACTTCAGAGGCTTATACAAATTACCTACGTCATATTGATGACAATTTGCAGGCTCAATGCTACATGCTAGCATCGATGGCAAATAAACTGCAGAGGTAGAATGAGGATCATGATACCGCTTATGGGATCCTCCTTCACCTACAAGTGTTGTATGGTGAAAGAACTCAATAGACAAGATATTAGATCTTAAAAGAGCTTTTTAGATGTTGTATGACTGAGGGATCTTCAGTCCATGACCATGGATTAAAGATGATAGCCCTCATTGAAAGACTGGCGTCCCTAGGAATCGTTATAGAGAACAAACTCTATACGGACATTCAGTTGCAGTCTCTACCTCCCTCATTTAACACCTTTATTGTCAACTTTAACTTGCACAATATAGAGACTAGTCTCGATAAGCTTGTGAACATGTTAAAGACAACTGAGTCCACCATGAAAAAGGATAATCCGGTTCTACTTGTTGGATTCTCTTCCAGATCAAAGGCTAAAAAGCCCAAGAAAGGAAAGAAAAGCAAAGGGTTCCTCTAAGCCCAATAAGTTGAAGGCTAAGGGCGGTGTCAAGAAGGTTTCTTCTAGAGCTAATGACAAGTGCTATTACTGTGGCGAACTAGGGCACTAGAAGAGAAATTACAAAGAGTATCTTGCAAGCCCGAAGAGTTCAGGTATATATTTTGTTGAAGTTAACTTGTTTGTTAACAATACTTCGTAGGTATTAGATACTGCTTGTAGCTCACATGTCTACAATAATTTGCAGATGATGACAAGAAGTAGGAAATTGGATGGAGGAGAGACGGTCCTTAGAATGGGGAATAGAGCAAGAGTTGTTGTATTAGCTATAGGCACCGTTAATCTAGCTTTTGAGAATGGTTATGTAATAGTTTTAAATAATTATCTTTTTTATCCAGATATTATAAATAACATTGTCTCTATTCTAGTTTTGGATAGAGAAGGTTTTAGATTTACCATTGACAATGAAAATTGTTCCTTTTTCAAATGTTCTGATTTTATCTATTTAGGTTTTTTGATGAATTATTTATATATTGTTACTCCCCATAACCCCATTTTCACAATTCAACAAAATAAAAGAAAATTAGATAGTCACAGTCCATGAGCCTATAGCCTATAAGATTAGGGTATATTTCTAAGAAAATGATTAACAAGTTGGCACAATTGCTTGATCTAAAGAACTAGCAAGAACTGCCAACATGTGAATACTGCCTCAAAGGAAAGAAGACCAAATCTCTATTTATTGGACAAGTGGAGCGAGCCAAACATTTATTGGATTTGATCATTTCAGATATATGTGGGCCAGCAAATGTTAGTGCCCGTGGGAACTATAACTACTTCTTAACCTTTATCGATGACTTCTCTAGGTATGGTTTTGAAAAGTTCAAAGAATTCAGAACCGAAGTAGAGAAATAAATTAGCTTAAGCATAAAAACTCTTTAATCTAATTGAAAAGATGAATACTTAAGCACAAAGTTTTTAGATTATCTAAAAGAGAATAGGATTCTCTCACAATGGACTCCTCCTACTACTCCACAACTTAATAGAGTTGCGGAACGCAGGAATCAAACTTTGTTGGACATAGTTAGATTCATGATGAGTTTCACTACATTGCCTCTTTTATTCTGGGGTAATGCCTTAGGAACAACGGCATACCTATTAAATACGGTGCCATCTAAAATCGTGCCCAAAACACCATATGAGATGTGGTGTGGAAAGACACTTTCCTACAAATACTTTAGGGTATGGGGGTATGCTGCTTATGTGAAACAGCAAGTGAGAGATAAGTTGGATATGAGATCAAGCTTATACAAGTCCATAGGGTATCCAAAGGAGTCTATTGGATACTATTTCTATGTTATCTCGGAACAAAGGGTGTTTGTTTGGAGGAATGCCACCTTCCTTGAAGAAGAATTTCTTTTAGAGATAAGTGAAGAAATTTAAGAACCACATAACACCCCAACTATCGCAGTAGATAACACACTAGCTGATGTTGGGCCCTTTGAGGCACAACCTATTTGAAGATCCGAAAGTATCTCAAGTGTACCTAATAGGTACATCTTGTTGTTAGAGAACCAGAAGAGGGACTTTTCTTGGATAATGATCCAAGAAGCTATGAAGAGGCGATGTCTGATATTAACTCAGAGAAGTAGCAAGAAGCTATGCAATCCGAGATGAGCTCCATATATTCCTACAAGGTATGGACCTCAGTGGACCCACCCTAGGGAATTGTTCCCATTGGCTACAACTACAAGTGGAAGCTTGGAGTGGATGGATAGGTAGCAACCTATAAAGCACATTTAGTTGTAAAAAGTTATACTCAAAAGCAAAGAATTGATTATGAGAAAACTTTTTCACCAGTAGCGATGGTTAAATCCATTTGGATACTACTAGTCATATCTGCATATTATGACTATGAGATATGGCAAATGCATGTGAAGATACCAGTTTTCTTAATGGAAATATTAAGGAAGAGATCTATATGAAGCAGCTAGAAGGCTTCATATCCAGTGGGAGTGAGCAAAAAGTTTGCAAGCTCAGAGATCCATTTATGGACTCAAACAAGTTTTGAGGAGTTGGAACATCCGATTTGATGAAACAATCAAAATGTTTGATTTTTATAAGAACCTAGATAAACCATGTGTTTACAAAAAGGTTAGCAGGAGTGCAGTTATATTTGTTATGCTCTACGTTGATGACATCCTACTTATTGGGAATGATATAGGGATGTTGCAGTAAATGAGGACTTGGTTATCTAATTAGTTTTCCATGAAGGACTTGCGAGATACATCTTTTATCTAAGGATAAAGATATATATAGATAGATCAAGAAGGATGATTGGACTATCCCAGTCCATGTACATAAATAAAGTTCTACAAAGGTTTAGCATGGAGGAATCCAAGCGATGATTCCTGCCTATGACTCATGGGATTTCACTCTCTAAGGCTATGTCTCCCAATACACCTGAAGAGGAAGAAAGAATGACTCGCATACCTTATGTTTCTATAATAGGAATCATAATAATGTATGCAATGTTGTGTATAAGGCCTAATATATCATATGCTCTTAGTGTCACAAGCAGATATCAGTCCAATCCAGGGGAAGAACATTGGAAATCCATTAAGATGATCCTAAAGTACTTGAGAATGACTAAGGATATCTTTTTGATATATGGCAATGGAGAACTAAAACTGGAGGGATATATAAGCTCTAGTTTTTAGTTCGATATAGATGACTCAAACTCCATGTCTAGATATATATTCACCCTGAATGGTGGTGCGGTCAATTGGAAAAGTTCCAAGCAAGAGATGACTGCAGACTCTACCACCAAAGCTGAATATATTGCTGCATCAGATGCAGCAAAAGAAGCTTTTTAGATAAGAAACTTCATTTAAGGGTTGGGTGTAGTTCCATCTATTGTTGATCTAGTTAAAATTTACTGTGATAACAATGGAGCCATTGCGCAAGCAATAGAGCCAAGATCTCATCAAAGATCTAAGTATATAATAAGACAATATTACTTGATCAAAGAGATCATTGGTAGAGGCAATATCATTGTGGATCGAGTTGCCTCAACAAAAAATGTAGCTAACCCACTTACTAAGCCCTTAGCACAGAAGGTATTCGACTGGCATCTTAAGAAGATGGGCCTTAGATACATAGGCAATTAGAGCTAGGGCAAGTGGGAGATTGTTAGAGTAGGATGCCCAATGCCCCAATTAGATTTGGTGTATTATATTCTTTTTCTTTTGTAAAAATATTCTTATTAGGAATCATATTAGTAAAAAAATATTTTCTTTATCTTATATTTTGCATATTTTATTTCTGAACATCAGATAAAGTCCTTAAACTAAATTTAGGTATGGGGCATGGTCGCGCATATAATGGCGATCATGGAATATATCTCTAAGGTTTGTTCTTAAATAAGTTCTGAGTTGAGAGTTTTTTGAGATGGAATATCAAATAGCTCACCAAGACTCGCACATACGATACATGCTTGCGAGATGAGGATGCCAGATTCTATTTGCATTAACATAGAGATGCAAATACATGTATGTGGGTGCTAATTAACGAACAAGTAAACTGAACATGGCCTACAAGAAATTCTTAGCTAGAGGCTTTACCTGTCAAAATTAGAATTTCTATGTTGTGATAGTACATGGCTAGTTCTCGGACTTGACGATGGTAGCCTTGTGTGCATCCTGCATCACTTTGATGCATCTTTTGATTGCTTCACAATCACAAAACGAGTATGTTGAGTGTTGCACTGGTGTGCATAGAGGTTTGTCAGTGGTCAACATAGAATTCAACATTTGTCTTTTTAAAAAAGAAAATCTTCTGTGTTTTCATAGTTCGTGATTTAAAGACCTTGGCCAAGGTAGGATGAACGGATTTATCAGGAATTATTGGAACTTGAAATGGGATTGCAGTTACTAAATTATTTAGGGTTTCAACTTATAATTTATGTCCTAGATTCAATCGAGAGATTAGCTGTCAAAAGGACTGTACGTGTATTTTACCTAAGATTAGTTTGCGATGATTATTTGTTAGGTGTTTTTATGGATAGTGAGGTTCTTGGAATTAAGGAGTTAATTATAAGAGGATTAATTAATTGGATTAATTAATTAGAATAATTGTTATTCATAAGTTGTAAATGTTGCAAGTCCGCTACTAGCTTAGTAGTGAACCTAAGAGGGTCACACATCTTTATGGAAAGTAACATTTCTAATTTTGGAATTTATTCAAAGGTTGGAAATTAACTAATTAATTAAAGGTTCTATTTAATTTAATGGTTAAATTGAATTATTCAATTAAATAATTGAATTATTTAATTGGACCTAATTTGATTAGGAAGCCAATTAGAGTAAATTATAATTAATCAATTGGATTGATTAATTTGGGATTAAATCAATTGGATTGATTTGTGGATTTTTAAGTTCAAGCCAAAACATTAATGTGGTTCATTTTTTAAGTCCACTAGAATATGAAGAGAATAAATTAAATAAATATAATTTATTTAATTAACATATTTATAAATAAATAAATAAAGTGAACAATTTTTATAGTATAAAAATTGGCCACTAGGATTTATTTTATATATGTAGATAATTTTGATGACTAATGTAGTGTCAAACAAGTCCATATATGTTGGAGAGAGAAAAAAAGGAGAGTTATTGAAAGATTTAAAACCATTCCAAAATCAAACTTTGAAGTAGTTCAAAATTTACAAACTTTCCAAGAGTTGGAGTAGGAATAAATTTTCAACCCCTATTTATGGGGAGGGCTGGAAATTACCATAGTAATTAGCAAAAATATTATTTTGTTAAGTCTTCTATTTTTCTCTCCAAGAAAAGAAAAGAAAAGAAAGAAAAGAAAATGTATTTTCTTGAAATCTTGATTTTCTTGTTATTTAAAAGAAAACTAGTTTCTTGATATTCTCTTTATATATAAGTTTCAAAAACTTAAAGAATCAATCTTTATTTTTTTTATCCATCAATTGGATCAAAAAGATAAAATTTACTCTGGATCCGAATTAGTAAACGATTAAAAGAATACTAACAAATCCTTTTAATTGGTATTATTTTTCATATTATGGACGTGATAGAGGGGAGACACTTGGATGCCTGCGAGTTCTGAGAGTTCTGATAAGCAATTGATTGTTTCATTTCCTACAACAATCGGAGTGCAAAAAAGGTACAATCCAAATTAATATATTTATTTTATATATATTCACTTTAATAAGTGCGATCATTAGAATCACTTTCAAATCAAGGGGATAAATTTATTTGATAAATTCATGTTTGATAAAATTTTAATTTTCTGTTGCGCATGCCCCTGCGATTATACCGAACCCCAATAAAGATGTTATCAAATAGCTTGTGCATTAAGGTAATCTTAATATTGTCTTACTGTTTGCAAATTATTTCTTAACACCAATACTTGTTTATGGGATAAAATATTTATGCACACATTTATCTACAACAAATCAAGCCTTCACGTTAGCAGTCGATGGAGTAGAACCATACAATAAGCTAAATGAACCTAAGTATTTATTGTGTCATTGGTGATACATAAATCAAGAATCGCCACTAAACAAAAAAGGTTTTAACACCAACACATATTTATGAGATTAAGTATTTATGCACACCTTTATTTACAACAAATTAAGGTTTCACGTTAGCAATCAGTGGAGTGGAATTGTATAGTAAGCTAAATGAACCTAAGTATTTATTGTATCATTGGTGATATATAAATCAAGAATCACCAAAAAAATAAGGAGGGTTTCAATAAAAAATTAAAACAATAATACAACACACCTGAATATTATGCACCTTTATAACTGTTTCTTTTTCTCCATCAAGAGGTTCACCCTTTCTCCTCAACTAAATGAAATTTAGAAAGACATAATAGAAGTAGAAAATACTAAAAATAGAAGAGAAACTAGAGAATACATTTCTATTACTACTAGAAAACTTACATTACTACTAGAAAATTTAGCTTAAAGAAAGAAAATAATAAAATATTCTTTCCCCCTTTTACGGTGTTTGTATGTCTTGAATGCTATTGAAGAGCCCTTATTTATAGTAGAAGAGTGCCTAAATTGGCATATCCAAATTCACTCCAAATTTATTTCAAATATGCTCTAAATTCACGTCATTTTCACATCTAATTTTTCTTACATATTTTTCTCTACAAAATCAGCTAATTTTGGAAAAGTGATCAATGTATAAGCTTTTGTTATCTTTATTTTCCAACTTGAATCACCTAATTCCAACTAGCAGGGAGAAAGTTATACTTGATTTAAGGAGATGTGTCAGTATAGATAGATCCCATCCAATACACACATGGATGAATTTTTTGGTTTAATCAATGTTGAACTGGGCTAAACTTCCAACAACAAGGTTGTATTGTTATCTCTTATCTTTTACATGAAGTAAGATTCAGGTCCATAGTGCTTTTAAATACTAAGTTATGCCGAAAATACAAAATCACACAACTTTGGAAACATGTTTATTTTGAATTTAATGCAAGCCCAACAATCACTTGTAAAGTTCAAGTGATTTCTTGCATATATTTTGATCTACAAATGATGGACCTAAGCAAAAATGGCCCTTTTCTTCTAATTGTGATGCTTATTTGATCTAATAAAATATTATCTTCCAACTTGCTCACAAAACGTGTTGTTTTCTTTAGTTTCACTTTAGCTCTTTCTGATCTCTTTTTGTTCATTGATTCCCTAACACAAAATATTAGTAAAACTATAATATTAATAAGAATAAATCAAGAAAAATATAAAGAATTTGATACAAAAATATGTTAAAATATATACTATCAATGCGCAAAAAGTAAATGCCAGACATAAGATAAAGAAAGTGACATTTTATTAATATTATTCCCAATGAGATTATTTTACAAATAAAAAGAGTATAATACACCCAATCTAATTGGGGTACCGGGCATCCTACTCTAATGCAAGCCACCCCCTACACACACTTGCCACTCTCTCTCTTGTGTTTTATATTCAAGATGTATAATCTAGAAAACCCTAGTTTTTGCACCAGAACTTTTCGCACTACAAATCTCAGACCACCCCCATCTCCTCAATACACTCTGTATTCAAAGATGTAGAATCCAAAACACCCTTATTATTAATTTTACTACAATCTCCAGGCCACCCCTACCATTTTGTTACTCTCTTTCTGGTGTTTTGTATTTGAAGATGTAGAATTTAAAAAACCTTAGTTTTTGCTACTTAAATTTTCAATTTATAAACCTCAGGCCACCCCCAACCCCAACCCCTTGCTACTCTTTCTTGTGTTCTGTATTACAGGATATAGAATCCAAAAAACCCTAGTTATTGCTATTGAAATTTTTATACTATAAACCCTAGGCCAATGCCACCCTCTCGCTACAAACCCTAGGCCAATGCCACCCTCTCGCTACTCTCTCTATTATGTTAGGTATTTCAAGATGTAGAATCCAAAAAACCCTAGTCTTTAATACTAAAATTTTCACACTACGAACCTTTGGCCATCCGCACTCCCTCGCTATACTCTCCTATATTCAGTATTCCAATATGTAGATACCAAAAAACTTTAGTTATTGCTAATGAAATTTTCACACTACAAACCTCAGGTCACTCACACCCTCTCACTACTCTCTCTTTTATTTGTATTTCAAGATCTATAATCCAAAAAACTCTAGTTTTTGCTATGAAAATCTGCATAGTACAAACCTTTAGCCACCCCTACCCCGCGCTAATGTCTGTTGTGTTTTGTATTATAGTATGTGGAATCCAAAAAAAACTATTTATTGCTATTGAATTTTCACACTACGAACTCTAGACCAACGCCACCCTCTCACTACTCTCTCATTTGAAAATGCGTATCTGATAATAAGATAGGTAGTAATATTCAATTTTGTTATACAAAAGCTTGTGGTGGTCACTTTTCGACAAAGAAAACCATTACAAAGATCTTTCAATATGGATTTTATTAGCTAACTCTTTTCAAAGACACTTACACTTTATGAAAAAGTTGTGAAAATTGTCAAAATTTAGAGTCCATTTCAAATCAAAACATGATGCCTTTACACCCCATCATAGTGTTTGAAACTTTTTCCTATTAGGGTATTGATTTTATGGGACCATTTCCATTATTATTTGGCTTTGTTTACATTTTGGTCGGTAAAGATTATATCTCAAAATGGATCGAGGCAATTTCTTATCGAAACAAAGATCATAAATTAGTGATAAAGTTTTTGAAAGAAAATATTTTAAATCGACTTGGAATTTCTTGATCCATTAGCAGCAATAGGAAAACACATTCTTATAACAAAGTTTTTGAAACTTTAATGAGGAAATATGGAATAGGACATAAATTTTCAACCCCTTATCACCCTAAAATAAATGGACAAGTTGAACATGCAAATAGAGAGATAAAATAAATTTTGGAAAAGACAGTTAACCAAATTGCAAAGATTGGTTTCTTAGACTTACCGATACACTTTGGCCATATAGAACTACTTTCTAAACATTATTAGGTATGTCTCCTTATAGGGTAGTTTATGCAAATAGGGTAATTCATTTAGTGTATGGGAGGTAGTCTGGGGTTAATGGGGAGTGTTGCTACTTCTGCTTATTTAGGAGGAGTCAAAGTCTTAGAAGTTATCCCAAAACTTTTAATAATTCTACATAGAGAGAACTATTAGAGATTAGGTAAAAAGTGTCAAGCATGCAGGACAGAATGGCTAACATGTTAAGAAATATAGATGCTTTCATCACCCTACCTTGTAGTTTTGGCACACTAGAGGAGTCATTCCAAGTTAACTCTTAGGCACAATTCAACATTTACCAAAAACCTATAGGTATTCTTAATATTAATGGTTTATTTGATGGTTTGCTATCTTTTGTAGATCATACTATGAATAAAGGTTTTATTTCACCATTTGTAAGATGAATACTCATTTCTACACCAACAGCTGGCCAACTGATTAATCAACTTCTAGCATATGTGCAAGAACCTAATCTAGCTTTGACTCATGTGGAGTGGTCCAACAAGGAGAGTGGTCGAAAACACAAACTGAATTTGACTCTTAGCTTGTTAAATTTTTCATTAATGGTTTTAGCCAAAAGGGTGTTTTTTGTGTTGTTTTAGCTGTATTTTCCAATAAGTCACATTTCAAGTGATATTTTTTATACTCTACCTTCCTATCTATTTTCGATAATGGGGACAATGTCTCTATTAATTTGTGAAAGGAAATAGTTGATATCATGTCTTGTGTGTTCAATATGTTCTTTTTTAGTTTCTCTTTTTAGAAAAATAAAGTGTGTTTTTTGGGTAAGTTGAAACTATGAGAAAGGGTGGTAGAATAAAGAGTAACTTTTTGATACTCTTAAGATGTACTCCTAATTTGAGAAGTTTAATTATGTTTACCTTGCTTGTGGAGAAATAAATTGGGTAAAATCTAAGTAGTTATCTATTCTAATTGTAATATTTTGCTTTGTAACTAGTGACGTGAGTATAGTTATAGATCCTTCTTTTGATCTTTTGTTATCATGCGAGTCGTGTTGTTATAAAAAAAAAAGAAAAAATAAAATAATTCAAAAAAGAAAAGATAAAAAAATAAAATAAAAAAAATTCACCATTTCATTTTCAGGTTAACAATAAAATTTCAAGGCATATTTTGGTAAGATAACAAAATAAAAAAAATGAAATAAAATCTCGATAGCATTTCTAATCTTTAAAAATTAATTATTTTGATTGTTAGACTATTTTACAGGTTTCTTTTAAATTCTGATCATCATGCCATTTTTTTTTTTTTTGTATCATATTTCATTGCACTATTTTTCTTTGTGAGAAAAGAAAAGAAAAGGTGTTTTCTTGAAATTTTGATTTTATTGTTCTTTAAAAGAAAACTAGTTTCTTGATATTCTCTTTATATATAAGTTCCAAGAACTTAAAGATCCATCTTTATTATTTTTGAAAGTTTGTTCTTGATCCATCAATTGGATCAAAAAGATAAAATTTACTTTGGATTCGGATTAGTAAATGATTAAAAGGATACTAATGAATCTTTTTAATTGGTGTTATTTTTCATATTGTGGACGTGATAGAGGGGAGACACTTGAATCCCTATGAGTTCTAAGAGTTCTGATAAGCAATTAATTACTTCATTCCCTACAACAATTGGAGTGCACGAAAGGTACAACCTAAATTGTTATATTTATTTTATATATATTTACTTGAATAAGCGTGATCATTAGAATCGCTTTCGAATTAAGGGGATAAATTTATTTGAAAATTTTATGTTTGATAAAATTTTAATTTTCCACTGCACATGCCCCTGCGATTATAGTGAACCCAACAGTGGTATCAAAGCTATGGTGTAACACCCCCACCATTAAATATAGATATTGATATAACAATAGTTTTAACAAGGCAGTACATGTGTGTGCATGTGTATATATATTTTTTTGTTAACTGTAGCACTTTGAGAAATAGTAAAATTATTTTATCACATATAACCCTCTATATAGAAAAATCACCGTTTATATAAAAAACACAATACCCATTAGAGTTACAATATTCTCAAACTTATTTACTATAAAATTTCAAGTGTTATATAGAACACGACATTCCAAAATTATAATACGATAGACTAAAAAATCAAAATAATAGCATATACTTTCATAAGAATTAAGGATATTTTGCATCTTGTAACCTTTTATATGTAGAAAACAATTTACATAATAATAATGATTGTAAAAATTAGAATATGCTTGATTTAGGGGATCAATTTCGAACTGAATATGAGTTTTATAATTTTGGGAATCTGACATTAAAATACCCTGTTTCCCATATTATAAAAAAATAGATGGGAAGCACATCCCAATAAATATCACCGTACTCATTCTATTTTTACATAACTCACTTTCAAAAAGAAAAATAAAATAGAAGTCTCTTCCACTCACAAATTCAACTGCATTTCTGTCTTTTGTGGATCAAATCCAAGAAAAAAAGGTGAGTTTATAAGGGCAGCTAATAACCTTAGTTGAACTTTAGCAGAAAGAAAAAATCATTGAGTATATTGGGGAGGCAGTTTGGGGTTAATGGAGAGTGTTGCTACTTCTGCTCATGTAGGAGGAGTCAAAGTTTTGGGAGTTATCCCAAAATCTTTAATAGTAAAGAATATCACACATATGACCATCAGAGATGAGCTAAAAGTATCACATATTTAGGACAGAATGCCTAACATGTTAAACAATGCGGATGCATTCATTATTTTACCTCGCAATTTTGGTACATTGGAGGAATTATTCCTAGGCACAACACAACATTCACCAAAAACCTGTAGGTATTCTTAATGTTAATAGTTTTTATGATGGTTTGCTATCTTTTATAGATCATGCTGTGGAAAAATATTTTATTTCACCCTCTGCGAGAAAAATCCTCATTTCTGCTCCAACACCTAACTAATTGATTGATCTATTTCTAGCATATATGCCAGAACCTGATCCAGCCTTGGCTTATGTGGATTGGTCCAACAGGGACAGTGGTCAAAAATGTAAAATGAATTTGACTCTTAGTCTATGATACTTATTGTTAATGGTTTCATATAATAATATGTGTTTTGTGTTGTTTTAACTTTAGTTTTTTAATAAGCCACACTTCAGATGATATCTTTTAAACTTAACAGTGGTCGAAAATGTAAAATAAATTTGACTCTTAGTCTATGATACTTATTATTAATGGTTTCATATAATAATATGTGTTTTGTGTTGTTTTAACTTTTGTTTTTTAATAAGCCACACTTCAGATGATATCTTTTAAACTTAACTCTCCTATCTATTTTCAACATTGGTGACAATGTCTTGATTAGATTGTGGGGATGGATAGTTGATATCATGACATTTCAAGCGGGTTTTTTTTTTGTCCATCAAAACCATGGGAAATAGTGATAGAGTAAAGGGTAATTATAACACTTTTGAGACGTACCCCTATTTTTTTTATTTTTTTTTTGCATAACATGACAAGTTTGTGAAGTTTTTAACAAAAGTTTGCGCATTACCACATTTTTTTAAGTCGTAGAGGTTCTTCCAACTTCAATGATTAAAATTAAGTATGAATAATGTGGTTTGAGTGATGATGGGTGTTGTTCTGGACTTTGATATTATTCTTTAGTTAATATATTTTTGCGATAATTATACTCAATTTGTTTTTACATAAATAGTTATGTTATTTAGTGTGAAGACAATCATGTTAAAATAGGAAGTTCTTATGCCCTCGCTCTGATCATCACTTGGATTTTCAACATGTAGGGATTGATTATTAGAACTTCTCTTTTTAGTCTGTCGAGGCAAACGACTAATAGAGCACTACTTGAAAATGATTAAGGCATTAAGCTTTCTAGAACCATTGCCAAATCAGCTTGTTCCCCATGTGATGTTCTAAGAGAACATCCCCCTAGTGAGCTACTTTGAGCCTTTCAATAAATAAATATTTTTTTTATAACCATATCTTTTATCTAGTCTAAATACACTATTATCCAAACCCTTATTCTAAAAATAATTTGGAGTTTAAGAGACATTCCATTGACAAGGTGAGCTTGCAAAAGAAATTTAAGTTGAAATAGAAGATAAGTATAGGGGAGTTTCTGTTCTAAAAAAAAGATAAAAAAAAGATTAAAAAAAAGAAAAAAATTGCAAGGTGCTAAAAATATTACAAGTTACAACTAAAATGGGATGTTGCAAGATGAATAAGAATGATGAAGAAGGGTCTAATTCAATAATAATAAACCCCCGATGTTAAAATTCGTGGAGTTTGAGAATTCTTCATCGATAAACTCTATGTCTCTAATTTCATGAAGTTTTAGAACCTTTGTTGCATTCTATCATTTTATTTGCAAGATAGTTATGATAGATGTTTGTGGGTATCATCGCTGAAAACCTTCACAAGACTATAACTCATCCTCTATAGACCACATAGGGGTTTAAAAGTTTGTTGCATATGCTAGAAACAATTGTGATTTCCTACAAAAGTGGATTAGTTTAGGTTTGTTTTAGGCTTACTTGAGGACGAGCAAGGGTTAAGGTGGGGGAATTTGATAAGTGCATATTTTGATATATTTTTATATTAAATCCTTTATATTTTCCTTGCTTTATTCTTGTTAATATGATTATTTTATTAATATTTTACGTTAGGGAATTAATGAACAAAAAGTAAAAGAAAAAAAGATCAAAAAGAGGTAGCCCCAAACCTACATATCCATTCGTATCTTGAACGAGGCTACCGCAAACCATCCAGGAGTGGCCTACCGATCAATATATGTTTCTCTTTCGGTAAGTATATTGTCAGGCTTCATTGGAGGATTAGCAATGGCTGCTGCGAGAGGCGTATGGTGGCCATTGTTTAGTCATGATAATAGGATCCTAGGAAGTGTGAAGAGAATGATGTTGTTAATAGCCATTGTAGAAGTGGTTAATTTCCCATTAGCAGTTTTGTGAGGGAATGTATGCCAATATCTGTGGGTTCTATTTGTTAGCTCTACCATTGGGAGTGGTTTTAGCCTTCAAAATGCATATGAGGCTGGGGATTTGTTGATGGGATTCTTGGCTGGAGTAGTTTCTTGCTTGTTTCTGTTGTTGGTGTTTGTTGTAATAATTGATTGGGATGATGAAGTTGACAATGCATAAGTACTCACATTTTATGGACAAGAAGTGGTTGATGGAGATAGTGAAGAAAGAACGTAAAAACATTAGATTTTATTGTATTAAGACAGTTTTTATTCTTGTTTTTACTTTTTTTTAGGAATCCCTTCAAAGAATCAACTTGCATTTTATTCAGACAAGGATAGTTTGTCTCTTTTGTGCTCTATAGGTAATTCAAATTGAGAAATTTGACTCAATTTTTCATATAAAGTTCAAACACATAAAATACAAATCTCACCCTAACTTTGAAATTAACATTGTCCTTAATGTTTAATGAATTAAAATATATAAGAGGTGTAAATAAGAAACTCCCCTTTCCGATAGATGATGCACTCAGAGTTCATGGAAGATCCACACATATCACCAAGGAGACATCCATCTACACAAGAAAAGAAAGCACGAAAGCATATGAATTAAAGCAACAAAAGTGAGAACACAAACAAAGACACATAAACGTAATGACTAAACATGCTTAAATCTAGAAAATGAATATATTTCATAAACTAACTAAGAAACTATTTAAAAATCAAAAGAAAAAAAGGGTTTAGGTTGCCTCCCAAGAACTTCAAGCTCTAGCTCTTTCGAATAGATAGTCCCAGGATGTTGGAGGTCCATGAAGAGGGTCGCTTGGTTTATAGTCGTTAGCTTGACTATTTTCTTTACTCATCCCACATCTAAAAATAAGTGTTTATCATGCCACATCTTTTTTTGCTCTAAGAGTGTAGGTGATCCTTCCAGATAGACAAGACGAGGATGATTTGGAGTAGCATCAATGGCCTTTTGGACATCAACAAGTATATCCCCTATTACTGTGAATGGTCTTCCAAACATGGTCAAGATGTACCTATCTTTTTCCATATTGAAAATGAAAAAAATATGTAGAGCACAAGAATTGGTCACCATTCCCAAGCATATCTTGAGTCACCCTAGTAGGCCTTATTTCATCTAGTGCATGCTTTCTGAAATTAAACAATGAAATTGGATTAGTGCTTCCATCTAGATCACATAATGTTATTTCACAAGTAGATTTTCCAATTGAATAAGGGATAATGAAACTCCCTGAATTAGTAAGCACTTGAGGTGGCTTCTCTTACAAGATGACATTACACTTTTCAGTAGTTTCGCACTCCTCCATTTGTTGTTGTTTGATGGCTTGGCAATGCTCCTTTGGATTGTTTCCGTAATATTTGGAAAGATTTCTTTATGTTTTTAGCATTAATTTCAGTCGCAAGCTGTCCAATTTGATTTTCTATTGATTTTATTTGAGCTCTTAAACTTGAAGGTAGCTGTCCCAATTGAGTCTCAATATTGTCTAGCTTTGCTTCATTCTTATTCAATCGGACTCTTGTTTCACCAATGAAAGTACTTAGCAAATGGTGAGTTGAGTATCGTATCCACAGAGATTGTAATAAAAAATTGCATTAAGTACCATAGTTCAAATAGTCCTAATTTTATCTAGAAAATAATTATTATGGACTACTATAAGCTGGTTGGGGGGTGTGATGAAATGTTTAAAAGTGTATAATTAATTTAGGTTTACATAATTATTTTCACTTTCGAATAGTCATTAGAACTATAAATTAAAGCATTTTTGTGTTTAGGAATAAAATGAGAAATCAACTTAAAATCAAATTAAGAAGCTTTTTTGTGTAGGTTTAGATAAACTGGCGAAACTAAAATGATTTTAGGTTAATTCTTGAGGCTTTAGATTGATTGGTTATTCATTTACAAGTACATGAAGATCTTGGAGCCCATACTAAACGTATAAGGATAAAAAATTGGATTAGAAATGGCTGTATAAAAGGATCACCAAAAATTCGGATCATAGTTGAGCCCAGTCCTGACCTATTTTACAAATTGGGTAATATCTCTTAAAACAAAATTGATGTTGGGCTGAGATTTGGATATGTTATACAAAGAGATAAATAAACAAGTTTGCTGAAGATAAGATGGAATGAAAATGTATCAAGATGGTCAAGAAACATGTTGCAATGCTATGCTGATGTTGTATGATGACTGTGAGACATGATCACATAATTTGATCATATATTCCTCATCTTGCAGCCAAATTTGATTTACAATTTCACAGAAAAATGACACACGTGAAAATATATTAGTAAAGAAAGATTTACAATTTTGATTTTTCTACCTATCATCAAAATTTGGCTATATACAGTCTGAAAATTCAATTCAATCAGGTAGATAGAAATTTGTCAAATGATGGTTTGAATTTTTATATAATAACTTATTAACTCTTAACCAACAAGAATACCACTTGATTTTTAAATTCCTCAATTATATTTATGGCCTCTAGCATTCTCCATGTAGCCCTCAAATGCGGAACGTAGCAAAAATTTAATTTTTTTTATAAAAACACATCACATGTGAAAATAAGACATCCCGGAACCCATGCGATTGATATAATCATGTTTTTTAACACCTTCTGTGGGAAAGTTCCAGCATGAATGAATCTCCAAGTTTTCAATTCAAACCCCTTTAATTGAAAACTAATTTACTTCTAGGATCCTAAATTTTTTCTAATTTGCTTCTAGGATCCTAAGTTTTATCCCTCTAATGATAAGCATACCTTAAATGCCCACTCACAATCGAATCCTATGTTAGTAGTTTTTTATTCAATAATTATATCCTAAAATGATTTTGTTTGGAACAAGAATACACTAACAACTAGTATCTTAGGTGTTTGATTTAATTCTTGATTCCACAATTGAATCAAGAAATAAACTAGGTAAAAGGTTTGTGAGTTTTTGGAGATTGAGGAAGAAGGGATAAATTTTTGGAGATGAAGAAAACATTTTTCTTCAAGAAAGAGGGGTTGTTTTTCCATCGTTATTCTAAGAAAAATTCTAGAGTAGATCACTCCAAAAAAATATCAAAGAGGGTTGCCAATAAAGGCCCCCTCAAGTCCTTTAGGACTTTTCTTCCTTTTTTATCTCCAACTATTTTAGGAAGTTTTATTATCTCATAAGGACTTTTCTTTTTCCTAATTATCTCTTAGGGGTTGGATTCCCAATCCTACTTCTTCTAGGAATTAGATTCCCAATCTAATTTCCTAATAGGTTTTGTACAAGCCCACAACTAATGAGCCTAGGCCTAATAAATTAATTAAGATCATCTTAATTAATTATTCTAATTCAACATTTGAATTAATTAAAACCCCATTAATTAATCACATTAAATAAATTAAATCCAACACTTAGATTATTTTTTAGGCTAGAAATAGACTTGTACAAGTTTTGTGTGTGACCCTCAGGTTCACTCTAAACTAACCATGAGCTAACAACTCTTGTAACTTAGTTTAACAAATAATTATTCCATGTAATTAATCCAATTAATTAATCCTCTTGGAATTAACCTATTAATTCGAGGGACCCCCAACTCATGACTCCTATCTTAGGTGAAGTGCATACCTATTCCAATTATGAATACCATGACGTATGGTCCTTCTATCTACTAATCTCCCAATTGAGCCTAAGGTATGGATTATTAGTCAAAATACTATTATCTTAATAACTATGTATCAATTCCTAGTAGATTGACTCAATAATAAATAATTAGAACCCCACGTCTAATTTCCATCCAACCTTGGCCAATGAATTTTAGAGTCAAGTACAGTGGAACACATTACAAATCCTTTGTTGGCCACTCATTAACCTCTATACATGAAGATATTACACCCAACGTAAACCCCTTATGATTGTCATGCAATCAAAAAATACATCAATGTGCAATATTTTATGGACAAGATTATTGTGGTGCCTCAAGTATAAGGACTAATTCTTACACTATCACAACAAGAAAATTCCCATTTGATAATAGAATATATCCAATTAGAAATTGTCAAGTAGGTTACTTTAGTATACTTATTCTTCAACAAGCACACACATTATGAACTAGTGTCACCATACCAATGCCCATGGAATGAGGCATCCTTATTTCGAACCTTCATCATATGCACAAGTCTCAATGGGATCATTGATCTCCCATCTCAATAATCCTAGACTTGAAATATTTTAAGACCATGGTCTTGGAGCCATATTCCACAATCGTTATCATATGCGCGACCAAGCCCCATAACTATATGTGATATCCAAGGACTTCATCTAATTCTTATGATAAATTTAAGGTGAAGATTATCATTTAATTGATATAAAAATAAATAAGAATGATTCTGTAAGAATATATGGACAGCCAAATCAATTGACTCGTTGGGCACTACTCTAATAGAAGCTTGTAGAATATCATCAACAAGTTGATGTTAATTTGGAGACATAATGCTATATGATGGCATCAATGTCGAATTAGTTGAGGAGGCAACATGAGATACATACACATGCAAATGATATCTTTATTCACATATAAGATTTGTGTGGTGAACACACTAGGCAGGAGAGATATCAATCTCAAAAGTGCTTTTCAGGACCTACAGGATGGAGAGATCTTCAATCCATGAACATAGATTCAAGATAATAGGCCTGATAGAAAGCCTTGAGTCTATTGGAGTCGTTATGGATAATTAACTTTATATGGACCTTATCTTGTAGTCTCTGCCTCCATAGTTTGATACATTTGTTGTTAACTTTGACATGCATAAGATGGAAACTAGCCTTGCTGAGCTAGTTAACATGTTGAAGATGATTAAGTCCATAAAGAAAAAGGACAAGCCGGTTATGGTTATTAGATCCTTATCCAAATTAAAGGCTATAAAGACCGAGAGGAGAAAGGGAAAAGAGAAAGATGTTGAGTTCGCGCGATCTCAGGAAACGTATATGCAGCAGAATTTATAATTTTTCAAAAACATAAATATATATTACATCACACGTAATTAAAACGAATCCCAGAACCCTTTCGCGATTACTCAGTTGTGCGTTTTTTGATAGTTAAAGTAAGAAAGTTTCAAAAACTCTTACCTTGATTTACACTCCGGCTGATGTAAGGATTGAAACGATTCAAATTGCTATCCCTGCATGAAAGTATCTCCATGTTCTTCAATTCAAAATCCCTTTGATTGAAATCTGATTCGCTTATAGGATCCCAAATGTTATCCCTCTAACGATATCCACACCTTGGATGCCTACTCGCAATCGAATCCTATGCTAGTAGTTTTTAATTCGATAATTCTATCCCATAATGATTTTGTTTGGAACAAGTACACACTAACAATTAGTATTTTAGGTGTTTAATTTAATTCTTAATTTAACAATTAAATCAAGAATTAAACTAGATAAAAGGTTGGTGAACTTTTGGAGATTAAAAGGAAAGGAGGGACGAATTTTTTGAGATGAAAGAAAACTATTTTTTTTTCAAAAATTTGCAATTAAAATTCCCATAAAAATATTCAAGAAGATTGTGAATCAAAACTATAACAAGTTCTTTCTATATAGGACTCTTCTTCATTTCTTATCTCCAACTCTTTTGGTAAGTTTTCTTATCCCATAAGGACTTTTCCTTTTCCTTATTACCTCATAGAAATTGAATTCGCAATTCAACTTTCTCTAGGAATTGGATTCTCAATCCAATTTCCTAATGGGCATCCTACAAGCCCACACCTAGTGGGCTTAGGTCTAAGTAATCAATTAGACTCTACTGTAATTGATCCAATTAATTAAATTAATTTATTTAATTAATTAGGCCTATCTTACTTAATTGATCCAATCAATTAATTAAATGTTCCAATTGGGCCTCCTAATCCAATTAGGTCCAATCAATTAATCTAATTAATTAATTGAATTAATTCCACACTTGAATTAATATAACCCCATTAATTAATCACATTAATTAATTTAATCCAACACTTGAATTAATTTCTAGGCTAGAAATGGATTTGTCCATGTTTTGTGTGTGACCTCTTAGGTTCACTTTAAACTAGCCGTGAGCTCACAACTCTTGTGACTTAGTTGAACAATTAATTATTCTGATTAATTAATCCAATTAATTAATTCTCTTCATATTAACTTATTAATTCCAAGAACCCACAAGACATGGAAAACATCTACCAATGCATCATGACTCTTAGTCTAAGGTGAATGTGTGAACCTATTTCAATTACGAATACCATACAAGTATGGTCCTTCCGTCATCTAATCTCCCAATTGAGCCTGGGGCATGGATATTAAGTCGAAACCCTATTAACTCAATAACTATGTTTCCATTCCTAGTAGCTTGACTCAATGATGAATAATTAAAAAACCCCACGTCTAATTTTCATTCAACCTTGGCCAAGGATTTTAGAGTCAAGTACAGTGGAACAAATAAGAGATTTACCTATTTATCTAAATAGGTGACGGATCCTTTGTTGGCCACTCATTAATATCCATACATGAAGATGTTTTACCCAATATAAACCCCTTGTAATTGTCATGTAATCGGAAAATATATTAAAGTACAACATGTCATGCACAAGGTTATCATGGTGCCTCAAGTCTAATGACTAATTCTTGCACTATCGTAATGAGAAAATTCCCATTCGATAATAGAATATTTTCAATTGGGAATTTTCAAGTGGGGTTGTTCAGTGTAATTGTTCCCAACAAGCACCTGTATACATGCACTAGTGTCTCCACACCAATACCTATAGAACGAGGCATCCTCCTTTCGAGCCTGTATCGTATGCATGGGAAGCATCTAATAATGCATCATAACTCCTAGTCTAAGGTGAATGTGCGAACCTATTTCAATTACGAATACCATATAAGTACGGTCCTTCCATCATCTAATCTCCTAATTGAGCCTAGGGCATGGATATTGAGTTAAAACCTTATTAATTCAATAACTATATTTCCATTCCTAGTAGATTAACTTAATGATGAATAATTAGAAAACCCCACGTCTAATTTTCATCCAACCTTGGTCAAGAATTTTAGAGTCAAATACAGTGGAACACATAGGAAATTCACTTATTCATCTAGATAGGTGATGGATCCTTTGTTGGCCACTCATTAATTTCTATACATGAAGATGTTACACCCAATATAAACCCCTTGTAATTGTCATGCAATCGGAAAATACATCAAAGTACAACATGTCATTCACAAGTTTACCATGGTGCCTCAAGTCCAATGACTAATTCTTGCACTATCGTAACGAGAAAATTTTCATTTGACAATAGAATATTTCCAATTAGGAATTTTTAGATGGGGTTGTTCAATGTACTTGTTCCCAACAAGCACTCTCATACATACACTAGTGTCTCCACACCAATACCTATAGAACGAGGCATCCTCGTTTCGAGCCTGCATCGTATGCACAACTTTTAATGGGATCAATGATGTCCTATCTCATTAATCCTTAACTTGGAATGTTTTAAGATCACAGCCTTAGAGTCACATTCCATGATCACCATCATATGTACAACCATGGCCCATAGGTATGTGTGATCTAAGGACTTTATTTAATTCTTATGATGAATTTAAGATAAAGATTGCCATTTAAATAATATTAATATAAATAAGAATGATTCGCAAGAGTATAAGAACGATCAGAATAATTGGCACACCGGACACTACTCTAACAATCTCATACTTGCCCTAGAGGCAATTGCCCTCGTATTAAAGCCCATCATCGGAAGATGTCCTTCAAATACTTATCTAAAGGGTTAAAATAGTGGGTCTGCTATATTTTCTGCTGAGGCAAATCTTTCCACGCTGATGTTACCTCTACCAATGATTTTCATAGTCAGGGTATCGCTAATCTATTTTTGCTTAGATCCTTTAATGAGACCTTAACTTCTTTGCTTGTGCAATATCCCACATTGTTATCGCAGTACTCCAATACTCAATCAACAATAGTTAGAACTACATCTAACATTTAGATTAAGTTTCCTATCCAAATAATCCTTTTTGCAGCATCGTATGCCAATATGTATTCAATCATGGTGGTGGAATCCACGGTTGTTACAAGCTTGAAACTCTTTCCAACTAACCGTTCCACCATTTAGGATGAACATGAATTTAGACATATATTTCAAGTTATCTACTTTAGACTAAAAACTAGATGAAGCATCTAAGTTTCAGTTCTCCATAACCGAACTCCAAAAAGAAATCCTTAGTACTTCATAAGTACTGAAGATCATCTTTACGACTTCTAACGCTTTTCACATTAAATTGATTGATATTTTGCTCGTAACACTTAGAACATTTCTAATATCAAATCATGTACATAGATTTACATATTTTATGCTTTCTTTCAAGGATGCATAAAACATGTAAGTCATTATTTCTCTTTCATTCAAAAGTCTTTGGGGACGAGGACTTCAAAAGAAAAATATCACGACTCATAAACAAGAATCTTTCATAGGATTCTTTCATACTAAACCCTTTTAGCATCTAATCTATGTACTCGAATTTAGGAGTCCAAGCATCCTTTCAGATCTATCACCATAAATCTCAATCCCCAATTCCTAGGATGCTTATCCTAAATCCCTCTTGGAGAACTTTGTAGATGACAAGTCTCAGTTGACTGCAACATTTCTACATCATCTCTATGAGTAAAATATCATCAACGTAAAACACAACAATCATCACTATACTCCCACTAACCCTCTTGTACACATATAGCTCATTCGGATTCCTAAGCAAATCAAACCATTTGATTGCTTTAGAGAATCAAATGTTCCACATTCAAAAAATTTATTTTGAGTTCTTAACAGATCTCTAAATCTCTCAAACTTTTTGATTGCGTTTGTTTGAAATGAGGACCTCAGACCACTTAACTTATATCCCTTTCTCAATACCCCTATTGAGAAAGACGGTCTTCATATCCCTTTTCCATATCTAGTAGTCGTAATACGTAGATATAACTAGCATACTCTGAATGGACTATAGCATCACATCTGGTAAAAGGTATCCTTAATAGTCAACACCTTAACTATGAGCGTAACACTTTGCTACCAGTCGTGCCTTTATAGGTCACTACCTCCCTGTGTTCTTCAATTTATATTTGCAGACCTATTTGTAGCTAATGGGAACCATTCCCACTAATGGGTGCACCAAGGTCAAACCTTGTTGGAGTACATAGAGTCCATTTTGGATTGCATGGCATTTTGCCAATTTTGAATTAATATCGTACATCATTACTCCTTAGTATGATCAATATTTAAAAAGGAGATCCTCCTTGCTGCTCTTTAGCAAGATACTTTTATCATATAAGTAGTCCCGAGATCCTTTCAGATCTCATTAGAGGTTGTGTGCTAGAAGTTTTAGTAATTTGTTCATACACCATTGCCACTTGTGAGACAAACTGTGGTTCTTGAACTACTTCAAGTTCTATGATCTAGCAATTTCTATCTAATAGAAATTCCTTCTTCTCAAGAAGGTGATGTCCCTAGAAAACAAACTCTTTTGTTCTTAGGAACCATAGAAATGGTATTCTTTAGGTTCATTTGGATACCCCACAAATTTGCATAAGTTGGATTCACATCCATCCTATCTGCCACTAACTACTTTGAAGAAGCATGCCCCTTTATACCTTTAGGTATATATGCGAGGGGTCTTTTACCACATCATATCTCATATGATGTTTTGGGCACCGATTTAGATGATATCCTTGCTTGATAAGAATATTATTGATTCTAGGGTAAATTCCTAGAATGAATGAGGAAATAAGTGAAACTCAATTTGGATTCACTTAAAGTGTGAATCTAATTCTCTATTTGATAATTAAGAACTTACACCTTAGTATTCTCTTCCTCGATCACATCGATAGATTTAATACTTTGGCCGATTTAATTCTCTACTTCATGTCTAAATTCTTTGAACCCTTCAAAGGATCTTAGAATAATGAAGTAAGAATAGTTTACTTGTACACTAACACTTAGTGGACTGCTTACATCCTTTTGGATCACATCCAAAGGCGTGGTTTGCCCCATTTGTCCCATAAATGGTGATTTGGTAATGTTTTCCTAAAGATAAGATTTACAAGTTGGTACTTCATGCAAGTCCAAAAGATCAAGCAAATGTACCATCTTTTGAACTCTTTCTTTAGAGATATGACCAAATCTAGCTAACCACAAGTATGCAATGTTTTCATTATCTAATTCTTATATTACTTTGTTGATTATGTAGCATGGAATGTTGGGATTGTATAGTTCTTTTGTTAATGTAGCAAAGACCTAAACTAATACTATCCTAATTCCATCCAGAGTTAAGTGGATCATTCCTATAGCCAATAAAGCAACACTCACTTTATTCTCAAGCTTAAGGATCATCCTTTGTCTTAGTCTCCATTTTTCTTATCATCCACTGCAACCCCTTGCAAATATGGGATCATATCCGATATTCAATATCCAATAAAAAATTTATCAACCTTAATGGTTGATATCAACAATGTATAAACTTGAATTAGAACCCCTTCTAATTCAATTAAACAAGTCAATACTTGTGTTTCCTCTTTCTATGCCCTAAATATCCACAATGGTGACAAACATCTATATTGAGTTGGTAAGTTTGTCTGTTTGTCTAGATTATCCTATGTGGTAGCAATAACCATTATCCTATGCGAGGCAGAAATTTAAACATTCATTCAATTAATATCCATTTATGATATGGTCTTTAATCATAAATATCTCCCACTATTTTATTCAAATCCTATCACCCTCTAGATGAAAATTTGGGAAATCTAATTTCTTAGTGGGCTTAAGGTCAAACTAGCCTTGCCATACACCTCATAAAAAATTTTATGAGCCCATACAACAAAACTAAAATGTAGCTAACAACATTAGCAATTGCATCCCCATGCAACCCTCAAGCTATTTTGCTTCACCTCTTCCCATACACCCCAATTTTATGAGCCCATATGGTCCTAAGTGTCAAGCATTACCCATCAAACATCTATGTAAATGGAGCATCTAAACATCCCACGACTCATGGTCAATGATAAAGACGAGTCCACCCCATGGACATTTCAATGCTTAGTAGTGGTCACAGCTTGCCTACACTTAGCACATCCTACGACTCATGGCCAACGGACTAAATGTGGTAGCGTATCGGTATACCACTACTTTTGATGAAAGGCATGGACGATTGGGTCCTACCCAATATTACCCATTTACGCTTGATATCGAACTAATAAAGGTCCTCAACTTGAAATATTTTCAAGTGAGGGTCATACTAGATTTATTATATAAGGTCTCATCATTTTATTTTCTTGTTTATTTAATGTTCACTATCCTAACGATGACAAGCATACATCATAAGGAAACATTAAATAAACACAACATGCATCATATACATCCTAAAATAAATAGATGATCATGAGCCTTTAATCCTATGCGATCCACTTGAGTCAAAGTGGATCTAGGTCAATCTAAGGGTGATAATTAAAATGCAAATAGACTATCTATTACATAAATATATCTCATACATTCATGGGCCTTGTTTCCTCGTTTTTCCTCCATCTTCATTCAATCTTCTTGTAATTTCTGCCAAATTTCAAAAAGATTAACCTCACCGCCTAATTCTACTCTCATTATATTTGCTAAAACTACAAGAAACCTTGGAACAATTCCAAGGAGAGATACATAGGAGGGACATAGAAGTACATCAAGAATAAAACAGAGAAAGGTGAGACTCGTAGGCCTCATTTTAATTAAAACCCCAAAAATAACCAATTATGCATAAAATTAAACCAATCACATTGGCATAGGCTCCATGATCATCCAACTAGTATGCTTAACATAAATCATCACCTGATAATGAAAACATATAAATTTATCGATTATGTTATGTGCAATTTCTTTCAAATTTGGAATTTTTATGAAAAATGATTTTTTAAAAATAAAAATTAACATTTAATTTTAAAATAAAAAATTATAAACTTCACGTAACAATTAAGTAACAAGGTGGGATGGACAACAGTTTAACAAGGCTACTACCTGTTAAATGGCTAGGCAGACCACCCGTTGGGCGGTTAGGTGCCCACACATCGGGTGGCTAGGCGTCCGCACATCGAGTGCCGACTGGCAACCCAATGCCTGCACATTAGGTGCCGACTGCCCACCTGACATCACACGTCAGGTGGCTGAGCGCCCGCATGTCGGGTGCCAGCAGGCAATCCGGCGCCCAACTTGCAGCCCACCCAACGTCACACATCGGGTGGTCGGCACTCCAATTTTTTTTTAATGTCCAAGAATTCAAGATTTTCACAAAATCCTGATTTCATAGTTTCTTGATCTCATCAAGAAATTTTGAAAACTTGATAAAAACCAATTTTCTTGATCAAGAAATCAACTTATTTGATTTTTTTTATTTTTTTATTTTATTTATTGCCACGTTTCAAGAAATTCAAGATTTTCACAACTCTTGAAATTTTTGGATCAAGAAATTCAAGATTTTCACAAATTTTGAAATTCTTGAAAATCAAGAAATCTAATTTCTTAACTAGTCTCAGTTCTTAAAACGTTTCAACATTTAAAATGATTAATAATATTAATCCCAAACAAAGAAATTAATTGATTCAAAACCAATCACACATATAAATATTTAATCTATCACATATATTAAATAAACATAATCGAAAAATATCAGAAACGCAACCTAGGCTCTGATACCACTGTTGGGTTCACACGATCCAGAGAAACGTATACGCAACGGAATTTAAAAATTTTCAAAAATATAAATATATATTACATCACATGGAATTAAAATGAATTCCGGATCCCTTTCGCGATTAGTCAGTTGTGTGTTTTTTAATAGTTAAAGTAAGAAAGTTTCAGAAACTCTTATCTTGATTTGCACTCCGGCTGATGTAAGGATTAAAATGATTCAAATCGTTATCCCTACATGAAAGTATCTCCATGTTCTTTAATTCAAAACCCCTTTGATTGAAATCTGATTCGCTTCTAGGATCCCAAATGTCATCCCTCTAACGGTATCCACACCTTGGATGCCTATTCACAACCGAATCCTATGCTAGTAGTTTTCGATTCGATAATTCTATCCCAGAATAATTTTGTTTGGAACAAGAACACACTAACAATTAGTGTTTTAGGTGTTTAATTTAATTTTTAATTCAACAATTAAATCAAGAATTAAACTAGATAAAAGGTTGGTGAACTTTTGGAGATTGAAAGGAAATGAGGGACGAATTTTTAGAGATGAAAGGAAACTATTTTTTTTTTTCAAAAATCTGCAATTAAAATCCCCATAAAAATATCCAAGAAGATTATCAATCAAGACTATAACAAGTTCTTTCTATATAGGACTCTTCTTCCTTTCTTATCTCCAACTCTTTTGGTAAGTTTCCTTATCCCATAAGGACTTTCCTTTTTCTTTATTACCTCATATAAATTGAATTCCCAATTCAACTTTCTCTAGGAATTGAATTCTCAATCCAATTTCCTAATGGGCTTCCTACAAGCCCATACCTAATGGGCCTAAGCCTAAGTAATCAATTAGGCTCTACTGTAATTGATCCAATTAATTAAATTAATTTATTTAATTAATTAGGCCTATCTTACTTAATTGATCCAATCAATTAATTAAATGTTCCAATTGGGCCTCCTAATCCAATTAGGTCCAATCAATTAATCTAATTAATTAATTGAATTAATTCCACACTTGAATTAATTTAACCCCATTAATTAATCACATTAATTAATTTAATCCAACACTTGAATTAATTTCTAGGCTAGAAATGGATTTGTCCATGTTTTGTGTGTGACCTCTTAGGTTCACTTTAAACTAGCCGTGAGCTCACAACTCTTGTGACTTAGTTGAACAATTAATTATTCTGATTAATTAATCCAATTAATTAATTCTCTTCATATTAACTTACTAATTCCAAGAACCCACAAGACATGGGAAACATCTACCAATGCATCATGACTCTTAGTCTAAGGTGAATGTGTGAACCTATTTCAATTATGAATACCATACAAGTATGGTCCTTCCGTCATCTAATCTCCCAATTGAGCCTGGGGCATGGATATTAAGTCGAAACCCTATTAACTCAATAACTATGTTTCCATTCCTAGTAGCTTGACTCAATGATGAATAATTAAAAAACCCCACGTCTAATTTTCATTCAACCTTGGCCAAGGATTTTAGAGTCAAGTACAGTGGAACAAATAAGAGATTTACCTATTTATCTAAATAGGTGACGGATCCTTTGTTGGCCACTCATTAATATCCATACATGAAGATGTTTTACCCAATATAAACCCCTTGTAATTGTCATGTAATCGGAAAATATATTAAAGTACAACATGTCATGCACAAGGTTACCATGGTGCCTCAAGTCTAATGACTAATTCTTGCACTATCATAATGAGAAAATTCCCATTCGATAATAGAATATTTTCAATTGGGAATTTTCAAGTGGGGTTGTTCAGTGTAATTGTTCCCAACAAGCACCTGTATACATGCACTAGTGTCTCCACACCAATACCTATAGAACGAGGCATCCTCCTTTTGAGCCTGTATCGTATGCACAAGTTTTAATAGGATTAATGATATCTCATCTCATTAATCCTTAACTTGGAACGTTTAAGATCACAACCTTAGAGGCATATTTCATGATCACCATCATATGCGCAACCATGCCCCATAGCTATGTGTGATTTAAAAACTTTATCTAATTCTTATGATGAATTTATGATAAAGATTGTCTTTCAAATGATATTAATATAAATAAGAATGATTCGCAAGAGTATAAAAATGGCCAGAACAATTGATATGCGGACATTACTCTAACAAAAGATTCCCTGAAGGCCAATAAGATAAAGGCAACTGGTAGGGTCTCTAAAGGTTCTAACAATGCCGATGACAAGTGCTACTACTACGGCAAACTTATGCAATAGAAGAGAAACTTCAAGGAGTACCTTGCGAGCCTGAAGAGTTTAGTTATAAATTTTGTTAAAGTTAATTTATCAGTAAACAATGCTTCTTAGGTATTAGATATCGACTGTGGGTCTCATCTTTTCAATGATTTGTAGGTGATAGCAAGAATTAAGAAGCTAAGTAGAGGAGAAATAGTTCAGTGGTAGGGGAATGGAGCAAAGGTTGTTGTATTAGCCATATGAACTATTGCTTTGCTTTAGGAAATGGAGTTGTTTTGGTTTTAAACAATTATCTTTATATTTCAATGTTAGTTAAGAACATTATCTTCATTTTCTATTTTGAATGGAGAAGGTTATTATTTTACAATAAGGATGGAAGTTGTTTCATCTCCAGTTGTTCTTATTTGATTTTTACTAGCACAATGATGAATGGTTTATAAACTATTACTCCCCATAACTCCACTTTCCATGCTCATAAAAATAAATTTTTCGTAGTTCCAAACTCTTATGGCATGCTAGATTAGGTCATATCTCTAAGAAGTGAAACTTAATCTTGAGAACTAGTAAGGAATACCAACATGTAAATCATGTCTCAAGAGAAAAATGTCCAAATCACCATTTATTTGTTCTAGAACTTTAAGGTTGAAATATCATATATAGGTTGTCTCAAGTAATAAATTTCTCATGAGTTCAAGGTCAACCTACAGAAAAGTTTTTTGAAGTTCTTGGGATTATATTTCTTGACAGAGGGGCTTTATATAGCTTATATTATTAAGAAAGATATTTATGTTATAATTAAGAAATCAAAGTAATAAAAGTACTGAGGGTTAGGAATCCGCTCTTAAGTTTTGGATAGAGCAACGATTGTTTATTACTCTTTTTACCTCTTTTTAAATGCCACTATTGGAATCCACACACAATGAAGGTTCCAATGAAAAGATGTTATCATATAGCTCATACATTAAGGTGATTATGTTATTGTCATACTATCTATAAATTATCTTTTAACATCAATACTTGTTTATGGAATCAAGTATTTATACACACTTTTATCCACAAAAAATCAAGGTTCTATGTTAGCAATCGGTATAGTAGAACCAAACATTTAACTAAGTGGATCCAAGGAGGGTTTAATCATAAATTACAACAATAATATAACACAATTAAACATTATGCAACTTTATAACCATTCATCTTCCTCCATCAAGATGTTTCACCTTTTTTCCTCAGCTAATTAAAATTTTGAAAGACATAATAAAAGTAGAGAAGACTAAATATAGAAGAGAAACTGGAGAAGACATATTTATTACTACTAGAAAACTTAGTACAAAAGAAAACAACACTAAAATTTTGTTCTCACTCTCTTCCCTTCACAAACTTGATACATGTCATATTTATAGCTCTTGAGACGCATCCCTTTTTTTTTGCACAACATAGAAAGTTTGTGATATTTTTAACAAAAGTTTGTGTATTAACTTTTTTTTAATATTTTTTAGTCGTAGAGGTTCTTCCAACGTCAATGATTAAAATTAAGCATGAATAATGTGGTTTGATTGATGATGGGTGTTGTTTTGGACTTTGATGTTGTTATTTGATTAATATATTTTTGCAATAATTATGCTCAAATATTTTTTTTGCATAAATACTTATGTTAGTCAGTGTGATGACAATCATGTTAAAATTGGAAGTTCTTATGTCCTCGCTCTAGTCATCACTTGGATCTTCAACATGTAGGGGTTGAGTATTAGAACTTTTTCTTTTGATCTGTCGAAGCAAATAACTGATAGTGCACCACTAGAAATATGATTAAGGCATTAGGCTTTCTAGCACCATTACCAAATCAGCTTGTTCCCTATGTGATATTCCAAGAGAACATTCCTCAAGTGAGCCATTTTGAGTCTTTCAAAAAATAAATATTTTCTTTTGTAACCATATCTTTTTTTCCTAGTCTAAATACACTATTATCCAACCCTTATTCTAAAATGATTTGGAGTTTAAGAGACATTCCATTAACAGAGTGAACTTGCAAAAGAAATTTAGGTGGAGGTAGAAGATAAGTGTGGGGGACTTTCTCTAAAAAAAAAGAAAAGAAAAAAAATTGTAAAGTACTAAAAATATTGTGAGTTGAAACTAAAAATAGTATGTTGCAAGATGAAAAAAAACATGAAAAAAAATAAAGAGGGGTCCAATTCAATAATAATGGACCTTAGTGTCGAAATTCGTAGAGTTTAAGAATTTTTTATTGAAAAATTTTATGTCTCTAATTCCATAAAAAATTTAGAACCTTTATTGCTTTCTATCCTTTTATTTCTTAGCCACATTACTACCCTTTGGCCCCATTACAACCTTTGCTAAAAACCTTTTGATTTCATGTGATGCCTTCACTGTAGTGGAGATTTGCACCAAAGGAAGAGCCTATGATGTTTAACTTATCCTTAGAGCTTGGATGATGGTTTTTGTAAGGTTCCATGAGAATGCACTTGTTTGAAGCATACATAGTTTCGTTACTGTTGACATTAATTATCCATATACACATACTTAAGTATGCTTATTGTGAAAATGTATTAACTTTTGAATGACTAAGAGTTAAAATCAACACTGGTTTAATTTCAATTTCATATTACTTTGTTGTTTCCTCAGAATAATAGTTGGAAGATAGTTATTATAGGTGTTTATGGGTATCACTGCTGGAAACCCTCACAAGACTATAACTCGTCCTCTGTGGGCCACCTAGGAGTTTAAAGGCTTGTTGCATATGCTAAATACAATCATGATTTCCTACGAAAGTAGACTAGTTTAGGTTTTTTTTAAGCTTGCTCGAGGACAAGAAAGGGTTAAGTGTGGGGGAATTTGATAAGTGCATATTTTGATATATTTTTATATCAAATCCTTTAAACTTTTCTTGCTTTATTCTTGTTAATATTATTATTTTTTTAATATTTTGTGTTAGAAAATTAATGAATATAAAAAGATCAAAAGAAGCATGTTTCAAGACTTGTGCAATTTTTGTATTTTGAGCATACTTCATGATCAAAAGCCATATGGACTTGAATCTTACTTCATTTGAAAGCCAAGAGATAGAATTAAAACTTTTCTGAGCTCAGCCCAATTCAGTCCTTATTATATCAGAAAATTCGTCTAAGGGGTTGCACAAAATAGATCATGAAAATTCAGATCAGAGTTCAGCCCAATATTGACTTATTTGACAAATTGGGTCATATCTCTTAAGAAACAAGTTTGTTGAATACAAGATGGTGAGAAAATATATATTAGAACCAAAAGATCGACAACTTTTGTTCTTTACTCAACATCAAAATTTGGCTGTATCTGACCCAAAAATGCAATTAAATTGAGTATGTGAGAATTTTGAGCACTTGGTGTAACAACTTACCAACTCTTGGCAACTAACATACCACTTGATTAACTCCTCCATTATTTATTTGGCCTCTAGCATACTCCAAGTATTATAAATAGGCCATATATTAAGCTTGTAAGAGGGGGAATGGGGGGGGGGTTAAAGGGTTTCTTTATGCTAAGTTTTCTAGTAGTAATATATGTTTTCTAATAATGTAAGTTTTCTAGTAGTAATAGAAATACATTCTCTAGTTTCTCTTCTATTTTTAGTCTTTCCTACTGTTATTATGTATTTCTAAATTTTATTTTGTTCAGGAAAAAGGTGAACCTCTTGATGGAGGAAGAGGAACGGTTTTAAGGGTAGAAAATATTTAAGTATGTTGTATTATTATTTTGAGTTTTGATCTAAACCCTACTTGTTTTGTGGTGATTCTTTATTTATGTATGTCCAATGGTACAATAAATACTTGGGTTTATTTAGCTTATTGTACAATATAACCCCACCAACTACTAATGAAAAACCTTGATTTGTTATTGACAAAAGTGTGCATAAATACTTATCCCATAAATAAATGTTGGCATTAAAAGATAATTTACAAATAGTAAGACAATATCATGATTGTCTTATTGCATGAGATATTTGATTATATCTTCCCTTTGAAACCTTCATTATGTATGGATTCCAATAGTGACAATTAACAGAGGTAAAAAGAATAAATAACCGTTTCTTTATCCCAAACTCAAGAGTAGATCCCTAGTTCTCAGTACTATTATTACTTTTGTTTTTCTTTAGTTACAACATACATTAATTTTTAATATATTTTGAATCATATAAATCTCATTTTCTTTAGAATTATAATCCTAAATTCTTCAAGCAACTTCCCTGTGGATCGAATTCGAACTCATGATAAATTTATTACTTAATTCAACCTGTACTTGGGTTTGTAGCCTTACTATTGTAACACACATATTGATTATTTTTGTGTTTTAATTAAAATGATCCTGCAAGTCTTGTTTCTCTATTTTTATTCTTTTTGTACTTCTTTCTCCCTTCTATGTACCTCCACTTAGAATTTTTTAAGGTTTCTTATAGTTTTAACAAATGTAATGAGAGTAGAATTAGATGGTGAGGTGTATTTTTTTGTAATTTGGCTGATATTACAAGAAGATGGAATGAACATGCAGAAAAATGAGAAATCAAGGCCCATGAATATATGGGATACATTTATGTAATAGATTGGTCTATTTGCATTTTAACTATCACCTTTAGATTGACCTTGATCCACTTTGGCTCGAGTGGATCACATAAGATTATTGGCTCATGATTATCCATTTATTTTAGTATGTATGTTATGCATGTTGCATTTATTTAATGCTTCCTTACAATGTATGATTGTCATTGTTAGGATAGTGAACATTAAATAAGCAAGATAAGAAAATGATGAGATCTTGCATAATAAATCTAATATGGCCCTCACTTGAAAATATTTCAAGTTGAGAACCTTGATTAGTTTGATATCAAGCATAAATGGGCAATATTGGGTGGGAACCAATCATCCATGCCGTCCATCAAAAGTATTGGTATGTCGATTTGCTGGCACATTTAGTTCATTGACCACAAGTTGTGGGATGTGCTAAGTGTAGGCAAGCTATTACCACTAATAAGTATTGTGATGCCCATAAGGTAGACTCATCTTTATCATTAGCCACGAGTTGTGGGATGTTTAGATGCTCTATCTACATAAATATTTATAATGCTTGATACTTAGTACTATATGGGCTTATAAAATTAGGGTGTATGGGAAAAGGTAAGGCAAAATAGCTTGAAGGTTACATGGGGATGTAATTACTAATGTTGTTAGCTATCTTTTAGTTTTATCATATGGGGTCATAAAATTGGAATGTATGGCAAAGCTCATTGGATCTCAAGCTCACTAGGAAATTAGATTTCCTGAATTTCCATCTAGAGGGTGATGGGATTTGAATAAAATAGTTGTGACATTTATGGTTAAAGACCAAATCATAAATGGATATTAATAGAATGAATGCTTAGTTTTATGCTTCACATTGGATAATTATTATCGCTAATAATTCTACTTAGGATAATCTGGACAAATAAATAAACTTATCAGCTCAATCCATCTAAAAGAGTAGATATTTGTCACCATTGAGGATATTTAGGGTATGGAAAGAGGAAGCACAAGTATTGACTTGCTCAATTGAATTTGAAGGGATTTTAATTCAAGTTTACAATTTATTGAAATCAATCGTTAAAGCTGATAAATTTTTCTTGGGTATTAGATATCGGATATGATCCTATCTTTGTAGGGGGTTGTAAAGGATGACAAGAAAATGGAGAATAAGACAAAGGATATTCTTAAGCTTGAGAATAAGGTAGGCTTTGCTTTATTGGCTTTAGGAATAATCCACTTAATACAAGATGGAATTATGATAGTATTATTTATTTGTCTTCGCTATAATAACAACTGAATTATACAATCCTAAATCCCATACTATATAATCAATAAAGTATATTAGAATTAGATAATCAAAATAGTGCATACTTGTGGAAGCTAGAATAAGTTATATTTTTAAAGAAAGGTTCATAAGATGGCACATTTTCTTGACCTATTAAACTTACATGAGGTGTTGACTTGTGCATCTTGTCTCAACCAAAAGATAACCAAATCACCATTTACAGCGCAAATAGAGCAAACCACTCATTTGGATTTGATCTAAATGGACGTATGCATGAAGCCTACTAAATGTTAATGTATGAGCGAACTATTCTTATTTCATTACTCAAAGATCATTTGAATGGTTCAAAGAATTTAGACATGAAGTACAGAATTAAGCTAGCCAAAGTATTAAATTCGTCAATGTGATTGGGGATGAGAATACTAAGGCCGTAAGTTCTCTGAATATCTAATGGAGAATTGGATTCTCACTTTAAGTGAATCCATGTTGAGTTGACCTTTTTTCTTCTTGACACTAGGAATTCACCTTAGATTCAACAATATTCTTATCGAGTAAGAATATCATTTAAGTTAATATCCAAAAACATCATATGGGATATGATGTGTCAAAGACACCTTATTTACATACCTAAGATAGCTTGCTTCTTTAAAGCAGTTAGTGGGAGATAAGTTGGATATGAATCTAGCTTATGCAAATTTGTAGAGTATCTAAAGGAATATATTGGATACTATTTCTATGATCCCTAGGAATAAAAGAGTTTGTTTTCTAGAGATGCTATCTTCTTGAGAAGAAGGAATTTCTATTAGATAAAAATGGCTAGATCTAGAGCTTGAAGGTGTTCAACTACCACATTTTGTCCCATAAGTGGCAATAGTGCATGAACAAATTACTAAACTTTTAGTACACAACCTCCAAGGAGATCTAAAAGGATCTCAAGGCCATTTACATGGTAAAGGGCCTCTCGCTAGAGAGAAGCAAGTAGGATCTCATTTTTGAATATTGATCTAAGTAAGGAGTAATGATGTATGACATCAATCCGAAAAGTCGACGAAATGCCAAGCAATCCAAAATGGACTCCCTATACTCCAATAGGGTATTGACCTTGGTGGGCTCATTAGTGGGAAAAGTTCCCATTGGGTGCAAATGGGTCTACAAATATAAAATTGGAGAACATGGAAAAGTGGTAACCTATAAAGGCACGATTGGGAAAAAGGATACATTCAAATTCAAGGTGTTAACTATTGATGATACCTTTTACCAGATGTGATACTAAAGTCTATTCTGATCCTGTTGGCTATATCTATATATTATAACTACTAGTTATGGCAAAGGGATATGAAGATTATCTTTCTCAATAAGGGTATTGAGAATAGGATATAAATTAAGTAGCATTAGGTCTTCATTACTTAGGTCTTCATATCCTAATCACAATTGAGTTAGGTTCATAACCATGTAGAATGGCTAATCAATGCCTTCACTCTCATTAGTATTGAATTTAATCCACTAATCTCCTTGGGTTTTAGTTGCTTTTATTAAATTTTGTAGTTCTTTCACCTTAATTCTATCCCACTATAATCATTAGGTTAAATTAAGCATAGGTGTTCTATATTTGGTATTTACACATGCACTCCCTAAGGATACTCTACTCTACTCACTCTTTATTACTTGTTGACACCATGTACTTGTGGTTTGTTACCACCTATTTTTCGGTCACCAGTAAGCCACCGACCCTATCTCTAGCTACGAGCCATCCCACTCAGAGTTCCTTGAACTTTGTGAATTCCATTAGCTTTCAATTTTCACATCTATAAATACTGCACGTACCTATGTCTATATCTCTATAGGGGTTGGTTCGTGTCATATACTGCCCGATCTATTACTACAACCACACCTCTAGGTCTTAATTACAATAATTAAAATCAACTTGAAATTGACCAAGTCTCAAGAAGCTTTAAAAAATAGTATATGCTCATCAAAATAAAAATAACATTTCAATGACAAGATAAGCATCATTAAGATGGCTTTCCAAGCCTTGAAAAAGTAGTTTAGTTTATATTGAAATTAAACAAGTACCAAGTGTTTGCCAATATCATGATTCTTACAAATTTGTCAAAACTAAGAAAAATAAAATAAGAAATTAAAGTAGAAGATTACCACCACTAAGTGATTGTTCACTTTTTTTCAAAATCTTCAATGCCCAATGAAGCTCTTCCTCTTCTTGTCTTCAAATCCCAAGTTCCTTAGTAATGGGTGTGTGTGTTCTTGGTGTAGTGTATGAAAAAATATTGAGAAATGTGTGTTTTGATAAGTGTATATTTTGACATATTTTTGTATCAAATCCTTTATACTTTTCTTGCTTTATTCTTGTTAATATTCTTGTTTTATTAATGTTTTGTGTTAGGGAATAAATGGAAGCATGTTTTCAGACTTGTGCAGTTTTTGTAATTTGAGCATAATTTCATGATCAAAAGCCCTATGGACTTGAAGCTTATTTCATTTGAAAGCCAAGAGATAGAGGTACAGATTTTATGTTGAAAGCTTAGCCCAATTCAGTTTTGATAATAGCATAAAATTCATCCAAGTAGTTGCACAAAATGGATCACCAAAATTCGGATCAGAGTTCAGCTCAGTATTGACTTATTTCACCAATTCGGTTATATATGTTGAGCTCAAATTTATTTTGGGCTAAAATTCGGATATGTTATACCCAAGAGGTAATAAACAAGTTTTCTGAAGACAAGATGGTGTGAAAATATGTCTAAATGGTAAAACCATAGGCTGCAATTTGCTGCTGATGTTAAAGGGCGGCTCTTGGACATGACTCGGTAATTTGACTATATCTCCTTCATCCGACTGCCAAATTTGAAAAAAGATATATGAAAATATATCAACACTGAAATATCTACAATTTTTGTTCTTCACATATCTTCAAAATCTAGATGTATCTGACCAAAAAATGTAATTTAATTCAGTGGGTGAGAAATTTATGTAACAATTTACCAACTCTTAGCAACTAGCATACCACTTGATTAACCCCTCCATTATTTGATTGGCCTCTAGCTTACTCCAAGTACTATAAATAGGCCATGTATTAATCTTGTAAGAGAGGGGGGGAAAAGGGTTTCTTTAGGCTAAGTTATCTAGTTTGTATGTTTTCTAGTATTGTAAGTTTTCTACTAGTAATAGAAATGCATTCTCTAGTTTTTTTTATATTTTTAGTCTTTGTTACTTTTATTATGTCTTTCTAAATTTTATTTTGCTGAGGAAAAAGGGTGAATCACTTGATGGAGGAAGAGAAATAGTTATAAGGGTAGAAATTATTTAAGTATGTTTTATTATTTTTATTTTTGATCTAAACCCTACTTATTTTGTGGTGATTCTTGATTTATGTATCTCCAATGGCACAACAAATACTTGGATTCATTTAGCTTATTGTACAGTTTTACCCCACCGACTGCTAATGTGAAACCTTGATTTTTTGTTGACGGAGGTGTACATAAATGCTTGATCCCATAAATAAGTGTTGGCGTTAAGAGATAACTTGCAATAGTAAGACAATATCATGATTACCTTATTGCATGAGTTACTTGATAATATCTTTCCATTGGAACCTTCATTATGTATAGATTCCAATTGTGGCAATTAATAGAGGTAAAAAGAATAAATAACCATTTCTCTATCCAAAACTCAAGAGTGGATCCCTAATCCTCAGTACTTTTATTATTTTTATTTTTCTTTAGTTACAGCATACATTAATTGTTCATATATTTTGATTCACATAAACTCCATCTTTTTATAAGTATAAACTTGAATTCTTCAAACAACTTCCCTATGGATCGACCTCGCACTCTCAAAAAATTTATTAATTACTACAACCTGCACTTAGGTTTGCAACCTTAAAGTTGTAGCATGTTTTGGGAGGACAGGAAAAGTGAATGAGAATTTAGGTGTGGAGTGTGTGTAGTGATGAATTGTGTGATGTGAATTGTGTATATAATGTATATACAAGCATATCACAGGAGTGGTGATGTATGTATTGTATCTAAGGTGTGGGAAACAAGAAAGATGCCAAAAAGTACTTTTTTTCACCATTTATCATCAAAAGTCCACTGGAGAATACTTTTTTGTTATGCTCAATGCAATTGCGGCTCAAGATTTTAGGGCTACGACTCGAAACCTTTTGTTTTCTAATCTATGCAATAAGGCTGTGGCAAGGAATTCCTGGGCCACAACTTTAAATGCACTGTCACCTTTTAGCACCTTGAGCAGAAAATCCATTTTAGCACCTTAAGCCGTAATATGGATTTTCTGGGTTGTAGCTTAAAACCCTTTTTTCTAATTTTTTTCAATTTTCATATTTCAACCCCATTTCTTCCAATTGTTGGGTTCGCTATAAGTACGGGGTGTGCGTAATGGAATTTAAAATTAATTTACAAATAAACACATGTAACAATAATTATTGCATCACTCTAAGTTTGTAGTGACTCTAACAATTGCATGTATTGATAGTTTTACAAAACAATGTATATAAAGTTTTGAACTTTACTTTTCGTGCACTCCAATTGTTGTATGGTGCATAGCAATCAATTGCTATGAATCACTTTAATGAAATAGTTCACAAGGGATCCAACTGTCTCATCTCTTAAGAAAGTCCACACGTTTTAACAAGAACACGAAATTAAAACCTCACTAGTGATTTTAATTTATTTACTAATCCAGTTTGGAGTGCCTTTTTTTAGTATTAATTCTTAATCCAACTTGTGGAGTTAAGAATTTAATACACACATAATCAAAGAAGATTCTTTAATTATGTTGGAAGAGGTTTTTGGGAGAGAAAAAGATTCAAGTTAGAAAAAATCAATTTTTCCTCTTGTTTATGTATGTAGTGGCCGAAAATTAAGATGGATAAATTCCCTCAAATTTTTCGACATTTCAAGATATATGTATGGCTGAAGATTATCCCTTAATTTTCATCATTTCTGCAGTTTCCCATGTGTTGAAATTAGTTGTTTGGTAGAGTCAAACTCTAGGAAAAATTACCAATTCAATCAACTCTTATTCTTGAATGTTTGTGGCCGATTTTGTGGGCTTCTACAAGCCACAAAATCAGCCATCTTCCTCTCCTCTTGATTGTCTTGGACTCTTCCAATGTAATCAAGATAGATATCTTATATCTTTCATTTTCTTCATAAGACAAATGATAAGAAAATCATATTATCTTATTTTTTATTTCCTTTTCCAGTAATTCAAGTGGGCCTCAAATAATGAGCCACTTTAATTTTGGGCTTGGACTTTTACAAAGTCCATTAATTAATCTAATTAATCAAATTTACCCAATTTCAATTAAATAATCCAATCAATTAATTATTTTACTCCGATTGGACTTCTTAATCTTATTAGGTTCAATTAAATAATCATTTTACTTAATTGAATAATTATTTCAACCTATTGAATTAATTTAATCCCTAAAGTAATTTTCATTAATTAATTAAATCCAACTACTTGGATAATTCCTAGATTAGAAATGCTCTATTCCAATTTGTGTGTGACCATTTAGGTTCACAACTACACTAGTAATGGGTTTACAATATTTACAACTTATGAATAACAATTATTCTGATTAATTAATCTAACTATTTAATCCATTTGGAATTAACTCCTTAATTCCAAGATCTTCACCATCCATGAAAACATCTAGTAAATAATCATGGCAAAGTACTCTTAGGTGAAATAACGAGTAAATATATTTCTATTGTGAGGGTCATACACATATAGACCTTCTGTAATCTAATCTCTCGATTGAATCTAGGGTAAGGTTTATTAGTCGAAACCCTATTTGATTCAATAACTATGATTCCATTTCAAGTTGCAATGACTCTTGATGAATCATTAGAACACTCCATCTATCTAACATTCATCCTACTTTGGCCAAGGACTTCTAAGTCATGGACTATGAAAAAATAGGAGATTCACTTGTTCTGCCAGATAAGTGATGGATCCTTTATTGGCTACTCACTAACCTCAATGCATGTCAATTCAACATCCAATGTACCCCCTTTGTGATTGTTAGGCAATTAGAAGATACATCAAAATGGAACATGATACACACAAGACTACCATGGTGCCTCAAGTCTAAGGACTAATCGTGCACTATCATAACATGAAATTTCTTATTTTGACAGACAATATTTATAACATAGAATTTTCAGCGGGCCTGTTCAATGTACTTGTTCTCTAACAAGCACTAGCATCACTAAGCCAAAATATCCATGGAACGAGACATCCTCATCATGTGAGCATGCATCGTATATGCTAGTTTATTGGGTAATTCAATATCCCACCTCAAAAAGCCCTCGACTTGAAACTAATTTAAGACTAAAGCCTTAAAGGCATATTCCATGATCACCATTAAATGTGAGACCATACCCTATTGTTAAGTTTGGCCAAGGGACTATCTAATTACCATATGCAATTAAAGATAAAGGTAATTGCCTATTGTTATTAATATAATTTGAAAAAGATTATTTTTTACAAATACAAGAGTACAGAAGATGACCAATTTAATTCGTGTGTAAGACACTACTCTAACAATCTCTCACTTACCCTAGTGTCAATTACCTAGGTACTTCAGGGCCATCTTCTCAAGATGTCTGTCGAATACTTTTAATGGTAGGGGTTTGGTCAGTGTTCTGCTACATTTTATGCCGAAGTGACTCTATCCACTATGATGTCGCCTCTACCAATGATCTCTCTAACCAAGTGGTATTGCATTATAAAATGCTTGAATCTTTGATGAGATATTGGTTTTTTTGCTTGCGCAATAGCTTCTACAGGACTAACAATGGATGGAACTATACCCAACTCTTGGATGAAATTCTTCATCCAAATAGTTTTCTTTGTTGCATCGCATGTAGAAATATTTTCAGTCTCAATGGTAGAAATTGCGATCATCTCTTGCTTGGAACTCTTCCAGCTGATCGCACCATTATTTATGATGAATACATATCGGGACATAGACTTTGAGTAATCTATATCGAACTGAAAATAAGAATTGGTATAGCCTTCCAGTTTTAGTTATTCTCAAGTACTTGTGGATCATCTTTATAACCTTCTAGTGTTCCTCACTTAGATTAGACTGATATTTACTCATGACACTCAAAGCAGATGTGACATCAAGACTCTTACATAGCATACCGTATATTATACTTATAATGGCAGATGTATAAGGTATGTGGGTTATCCTCTCCCTCTCCTCAGGAGTCTTTGAAGACATAGCCTGTCAAAGAGTAATGCCATGACTTATTGGCAATAATCCTCACTTTAGATTCATGCATGCTAAACCTCTTTAGCATTTTATCTATGTACGTAGAATGGGGTAATTCGATCATCCTTCTAAACCTATCTCTATAGATTTTTCTTCCTAAAATAAATGATGCTTCTACCAAATCCTTCATGGAGTACTGGTTAGACAACCAAGTCTTAGTTAACTGCAACATTACTAAATCATTCCCAATGAGTAGGATGCCGTCAACATACATCACAATAAATATCACTGCACTCCTACTAACCTTCTTGTAGACACAAGGTTTACTTGGGTCTTTATATAACTTAAACCATTTGATTAGCTCGTCAACTGGATGTTCCAACTTCAGAAAGCCTGCTTGAGTCTATAAATGGATCTCTAGAGCTTGCAAACTTTTTGCTCACTCCTTTTGGATATGAAGCCTTCTGGCTACCTCATATAGATTTCTTCCTTAGTGCTTCCATTAAGGAAAATTTTCTTCACACTCATATTCCATATCTCATAGTTATAATACGCTGATATGGCCAGCAGTATCCAAATGGATATAAGTATCGCCACTGGCGAAAAAGTTTTCTCATAATCAATTTTCTTGCTTTTGAGTATAACCTTTCGCGACCAGTCATGCTTTGTCGGTCACTACCACTCTATTTATTCTAAACTTTTTCTTGTAGACTCATTTGCAGCTAATGGGAACTATTCCTTGTGGTGGGTCCACCATGGTCCATACCTTATTGGAGTACATGGAGTCCATCTGGAATCGCATGGCTTCTTGCCAACTTCCCAAGTTGATGTCAGATATCGCCTTTCCATAAGTTTTTGAATCACTATCCAAGTGGAGATTCTCCTCATTGTTCTCCAATAAAAAAAACCATACCTCTCATGTGGCTTTGAGATCCTTTCGAATTTTCTAGGAGGTTATGTGTCCAAAGGTCCAACCTCAACTGGTTGGCCCGTTACTACATCTATTAGGAGGTTCTATGGTTCTTGAATTTTTTCAAGTTCCACGACTTCACCATTTCTACCTAATAGAAACTTCTCCATAAGAAGATGACATTTTTGGAAATAAACACTCTTTCTTTTGAGAAGTCGTAGAAATAGTATCCAATGGATTCCTTTGGATACCCTACGAACTTGCATAAACTAGATCTCTTATCTAATTTATTTCCTACTATATGCATCACGTAACCAATGCACCTCCATACCCTAAGTTATTTATAAGAGGGTGGTTTCCCATATCATATCTCATATTGTGTTTTGGGCACCAGCTTTGATGGCATTCTATTTAACAGATATGCCATTATTTCTATAGCATAGTCCCAGAATGAAATAGAAAGTCCAGTTAAACTAATCATTGATTGAACCATGTCTACTAGGGTCCGATGAGGAGTAGCAGGTGGGGTCCACTGTGATATAATCCTATTCTATTTTAGATAATCAAAAAACACTATGCTCAAGCACTCACCTCTTCGATTTGATCAAAGAGTTTTGATACTTAGCCTACTCCATTTTTTCATTTCGCATCTGAATTGTTTAAACTTTTCAAACACTTCAGATTTATACCTTAGAAGGTAGACATAACCATAGCTAGAATAATCATTGGTAAAGGTTATAAAGTGGTGATAGTTCCGACAAATTCTAACACTTAATGGCTCACATACATATTTGGCTCGCTCCACTTGTCCAATAAATGGTGATTTGCTTATCTTTCTCTTGAGACATGACTCACATGTTGGCATTCCTTACTCTTTCAGAAGATCAAGCAATTGGGCCAACTTGTAAATTTTTTTCTAAGAGATGTGACCAAATCTAACGTGCCATAAGAGTTGGGAACTATGATTATCTATTTTTTTTTATTTTGTTGAATAACTAGGATGGGATTTGCGGTTGAATTAATCATTTATCAATGTGCTAATATTAAGAACCATGGAATATTTCCACCTTTGATCTTTCAACCAAACTTTCTCTGTCTAATAGAGATTCCAATCTTAATGTTGTTCTAGCACTAAAGAAAAATAAATAAAACTACCCTAATTCTATCTAGAGCTAATTAGATTTCTCCTTTAGCTAAAAGATCGTCCTCTTAGTCTTATTTTTCTTATCATTCTTTGCAACTCTTTGCAAAGATGGTATCATATTTGGTATCTTATACCCGAGAAGAATCATCAATGCTAATGGTATTTCTCTTGTCAACTCTTGCAACTTTTGCAACTCTTTGTAGAGATGGGATTAATATATAGAATCTAATACTTATGAAGAATTTTCATTATCAACTATTGAATTCAACAAAATTTAAATTTGAACTAGAACTCTTTCTAATTCAAAACTTTATTTAGAATACTTTTGTAAATCATTGAGCAAGTTAATATTTGCATCCATCTTTCAATGCCCTATTATCCTACAGTAGTGGCATGAACTAATCTTATCCGAATTAATCCTCTAACTTTGCCAGCTAGAATATCCTATAACTATTTATAGGAGGTCATTCTTAACAATTATAGAAAATTCTCTACAATGTTTTGAAGAATATGTAATAGGAGATGCTTCCATAACTTTTGTAGTAGTTGTTTCTACAACTATTATAAAAACTCTCTTTTCCATATATCTCAACCTCTTAAATTCGAGAACCATTCTCAAATTTCAAGAGCAATCCAAATAGATTGGAACTTAGTGATATTTATTAGTGTCCAAGATAGTAGTAGTGGATTTAAAAGTGATAATCAAATATCCTAAGAGAGATCGAAAATTAGCATTCTTTCAAAATCATTTTCATTTATAACAAGGTCTTAATTATAAATATCTCCCACTATTTTCTTTAGGTTCTATCGCCCCTAATAGAAATTTGAGAAATCATATTTTCTAGTAGGCTTGAGGTTCAATTAATATATTACACACCCTAATTTTATGAGCCTATGCAATATATCAAAAGGTAGTTAACTCTTTAACAATTGTATCTCCATACGTTCCTCAAGATACTTTGCCTTACCTCTTTCCATATGCCTAAATTTTATGAGAACATAAGGTACTAAGTGTCAAACAACACCTATCAAACATTCGTGTAGATAGAGCATCAAGATGTCCTACAACTTATGGCCAACATAATGACGAGTCCATCCATGAGCATCTTTATATTTGGTAGAGATCACAACTTACCAATACAAGACCACCACACGACTCGTAACCAGTGATCAAGTGCAGTAGCATCGTCATGTCTCTATCTTTGATAGTAGGCATAGAACCATAGGTCCTACTTAACTTGTTAATTTTTGTTTCAAATAAAAAAAAAATTCAAAATTTTTTTTGTTCACTTTATTCTCCTTAGTGGTTGGAATTATGTGAATCAAGTTGGAAAATGAAGCTAATAGAAAAATACACAACTTTTATGTTGATCATATTTTCCAAATCAGCTGATTTTATGGAGACAAATGTGTGACAAAATTCAAACTTGAAAAGGATGTGTGAATTTAGAGCATATTTAAAGTAAATTTGGAGTGCATTTGGAGATGCCAATTTAGGCATTCTTCTACTATAAATAGGGGCTCTTGGATGTTATTTACGATATACAAAAACCTTTAGTGGGGGAAGAAATTTTTATTATTATCTTTCTTTAGGTTAAGTTTTCTAGTAATCATGTAAGTTTTCTAGTAGTAATAGAAACGTATTCTCTAGTTTTTATTTTATTTTTTAGTCTTTTCTACTTTCATTATGTCTTTCTAAATTTTATTTAGCTAAAGAGAAATGGTGAAACTCTTGATGGAGGAAGAGGAACGGTTATAAAGGTGCATAATATTCAGGTGTGTTGTATTATTGTTTAAATTTTTTATTGAAACCCTCCTTGTTTTGTGGTGATTCTTGATTTATGTATCTCCAATGGCACAACAACTACTTGGGTTCATTTCTATTGTACGGTTCTACCCCCAACGACATCTAATGTGAAACCTTGATTTGTTGTAGATAAATGTGTGCATAAATAAATGTTGGCGTTAAAACCTTTCTTATTTTGTGGTGATTCTTGATTTATGTATCTCCAATGGCATAAAAAATATTTGGATTCATTTAGCTTATTGTACGGTTCTTCCCCATCGACTGCTAACGTGAACCTTCATTTGTTGTAGACAAAAGTATGCATACATACTTGATCCCATAAATAAGTATTAGTGTTAAGAGATAATTTGCAAATAGTAAGACACTATCATGATTACCTTAATGCATGAGCTATTTGATAACATCTTCCCATTGGAATTTTTATTATATATGGATTTCAATTGTGGTATTTAAAAGAGGTAAAAAATAATAAATAATTATTTTTCTATCCAAAATTTAAGAGTGGATCCCTAATTTTCAGTACTTTTATTACTTTGATTTTCTGGTTATAGAATAAATTTTTCTTTATAATCTAAACCACATTCAGCCCATCTTTTAAGAAATATAAATCCAAAAACTTCAAACAACTTCTATGTGGATCGACCTCGGAATCCAAAAAAATTATTACTTGACACAACATATACTTAGGTTTGCAACCTTAAAGTTGTATTAAGTTTTTGGTGCCATTATCAGGGAAGGCAAGGTAAGTATTCAAGTTTGTACATATTTTTCTTTTGTAAATATTATGTGATTATATGTTCATATAGTATCATAATCATAATTCTCGTTATTTAGTTAGAAATATTTTTGAAACTTTAATTAGAAATTTATTTGAGTCACCTCCACATACTTCCACCATGCCTGAAAATGAAAGTGTCTAGGATAAAAATAAGAATCAACAAATGCTTATCATGCGATATTACTTGCAACCTCCTTGAAATTCTTCTCCTTCTTGTTTCATTTTTTCTCTCAATGTAAATAATTTTCAATTCAAGCCAGGTATAATCCCTTTAATTCCTAAGTTCTAAGGTTTAGACTCTGAAAGCCCTTACTTATATCTAAAAGAATTTATTGAAGTACGTCTTTTGAAGATCAAATTTGTACAAATGTGATTGTTGAGCTCAAATTATTTCTTTTTCTTTAAAAGATAAAGCAAAAACTTGGCTTAACCCTTTAAAAACCTAGGTCAGTTAGCACTTGACAAGAAATACAAGCTGAATTTTTGAAAAAGTTTTTTCTAATTCATAAAACTGTTGATTTGGAAAGACAAATCCAATTTTTTTATCAAAATTCTAATAAAGCTTTCTTTCAATGTTGAAAAGATTTAAAGATTTGTTAAATTCATGCCCACATCATGGTTTTGAAAAATGGCACTTAATTAGTTTCTTTTGTGAAGGTTTAACTCTTGAAATAAAATAATTCGTTGAAATAATGTGTAATGGTGGTTTCTTGATAAAGAACCTAAAGAAGCGCTAGAATATCTAGATCATTTGACAGAAAACTCTCAATCATGGCATAGTATTAATTCTTTCGAAACTTCTATTAGATCTAATCTTTCTAATAATAATAAAGGAAAATATTACCTTAGTCAAGAAGATAATCTAAATACTAGGATTGCTAGTTTAACAATAAAAGTTGAGGCTATGAAACTTTAAAAAGTAAAGGAAATATATGTGTAAGATGAAGAAATTTGTAGCATTTATAAACTTGTTGGACACTACACCAATGAAGGCCCAAATATTCTAGCATAAGCAAATATCATGACCACATTCAAAAAGCCTTTTCATTCTCCATATTTTGAAACTTACAATCCACAATGGAGAGATCATCCTAATTTTAGCTGGTGAGATGAGAACCGTGCCTAACCACTACATTCGCAAAAACCACTAAACTTTCCTTCGTATCCCACTCCACATACAAAATCTGTTGAGAAAACTTTGCAAGAATTTATGCATGAACAAACAAACTTAAATAACTAGAGTTTACAAGCCATCAATGAGTTCAAAAGCACATTTTCAACACTAAGAGCTTCTTCGCGTATTCTTAGAAAAGGTAAATTTTTTGCTCAACCTCAACCTAATCCTTCCACTTAGTGTCATGTTTCTTCTTCAAGTGAAAATTTAATCAAGGAGGCTAATTCATTCACAACTCTTCATAATGGAAAAGTTGACAAGATTATTCATCCCAAGGAGAAAGCTTCTAATCCACCTTCAGAAATGAAGAGTGGAAATGGTCTTGGCGATGAAGGTAAGTCTAAGAAAGATGAGTTTGCAAATGATTAAAAAGAAAAATACTCACCTTTAATTGATTTTCCTCAAAGATTGCAATCGAATCAAAAGTTGAACTCAAATGCTAAAATCATTGAAACTTTTAAACAAGCCAAGATTAATATTTCAATATTGGATGCAATCAAGCAAGTTCCACCTTATGCCAAATTTTTGAAAGATTTGTGTAAAATTAAAAGAAAACACCATGTATAAAAGAAGGTATTTTAACTGAAAGTATTAGTTCAATCATTCAACAATTCACTCCACCTAAGTACAAAGATCCAAGTTGTCCAATCAAGATAAGTATATATTTCAACATATTTTTATATCAAATCCTTTATACTTTTCTTGTTTTATTCTTGTTAATATTATTTTTTTATTAATGTTTTGTGTTAGGGAATCAATGTATATTAAAAGATCAAAAGAAGCATGTTTCTAGCCTTGTGTAGTTTTTGTATTATGAGCATAACTTTATGATCAAAAGCCCTGTGGATATGAATCTTACTTTATTTTAAAGCCAAGGGACAGGACTACAATTTGTTTGTTGGAAACTCAGTCTAATTCAGTTTTGATTATAGCAAAAAACTCATCAAAGTGGTTATATAAAATGGATCACCAAAAATTCGGATCAGAGTTCAGCTCAGTATTAAATTATTTAACCAATTGGGTCATATCTCTTAAGACCAAAATGCTTTTGGGATGCCATTTGGATATGTTATACATATGAGGTAAATAAACAAGTTTTGTGAAGTATCAAAATGGTAAAACCTTATGCTGTAATATGCTGCTTCTGTTAAAGGATGACTCTTGGACATGATTTGGTAATTTGACTATATCTCCCTCATCCGACAGCCAAATTTAACAAATAATATATGAAAATATATCAGCACCAAAAGATCAAAAACTTTTATTCTTTACACATCAACAAAATCTGGCTGTATCTGACCTAAAAATGTAATTCAATTAGGTAGGTGAGAATTTTGAGGACTTGGTGTAACAACTTACCAACTCTTGTTGTTCTTTACCACTTGATTAACTCCTCCATTATTTGTTTGGCCTCTAGCATACTCCAAGTATGTATTAAGCATGTAAGAGGGGGAGGGGGGGAGTTAGAGGGTTTCTTTATGCTAAGTTTTCTAATAGTAATATATATTTTCTAATAATGTAAGTTTTCGAGTAGTAATAGAAATGCATTCTCTAGTTTCTCTTCTATTTTTAGTTTTTCCTACTTTTATTATGTCTTTCTAAATTTCATTTTACTAAGGAAAAAGGGTGAACCTCTTGATGGAGGAAGAGGAACGGTTATAAGGGTGGAAAATATTTAAGTATGTTGTATTATTAATTTGAGTTTTGATCTAAACCCTACTTGTTTTGTGGTTATTCTTGATTTATGTATTTCCAATGGCACAACAAATATTTGGGTTTATTTAGTTTATTGTACAATTCCACCCCACTGACTTCTAATGTAAAACCTTAATTTATTTTTGATAAAAGTGTGCATAAATGCTTGATCCCATAAATAAGTGTTAGCGTTAAAAGATAATTTGTAAATAGTAAGATAATATCATGATTGCTTTATTGCATGAGGTATTTGATAATATCTTCCCTTTGAAACCTTCATTATATATGGATTCCAATAGTGACAATTAATAGAGGTAAAAAAATAAATAAATAACCGTTTCTCTATCTAAAACTCAATATTGGATTCCTAATTTTCACTACTGTTATTACTTTTATTTTTCTTTAGTTACAGCATACATTAATTTTTCATATATTTTGAATCACTTAAATCCTATTTTTTTAGAATTATAATCCTAAATTTTTCAAGCAACTTCCCAGTGGATCGATCTCGGACTCATGAGAAATTTATTACTTAATCCAACCTGCGCTTGAGTTTGCAACCTTAAAATTGTAGCAAGTTTTTAGCGACGTTGCAGGGGAAGGCAAGGTAAGTATTCAGCTTTGTTAATATTTTTCATTTATAAATATAGTTTGTATATTTTCTTTATGGATATATGGTTATATGGTATTGCAGTCATAATTCTCGGCGTTTAGTTAGAATAATTCTGAAACTTTATTTGAAATTTGGTTTGAATCATCTCCACACACTCTTCCACCATGGATAAAAATGAAAGAGCCTAGGATGAAAATAAGAATCAACAGATGCATACCATACGTTATTACTTGCAACCTTCTCGAAATTCTTCTTCTTCTAGTTTTATTTTCCTCTCAATGAAAATAACTTTTGATTCAAGCCAGGTATGATCCTTTTGCTTCCTGATTTCCATGGTTTACACTCTGAAAGCCCTTACTTGCATTTCAAAGAATTTAATGAAGTATGTGCGACTTTTGATGATCAAACTTGCACAAATGAATTGTTATGCTCAAATTATTTCCTTTTTCTTTAAAAGATAAAGCAAAAACTTGGCTTAATTCTTTAAAAACTAGGTCAATTGGCACTTTGCAAGAAATGCAAGCTAAATTTTTGAAAAAGTTCTTTTCAACTCATAAAACTAATGCTTTGAAAAGACAAATTTAATTTTTTTCTCAAAATTTTAGTGAAGCTTTTTTTCAATGTTGAAAAAAATTTAAAGATTTGTTAAATTCATTCCTACATCATGGTTTTGAAAAATGGTGCTTAATTAGTTTCTTTTGTGAAGGTTTAACTCCTAAAACAAAATAATTTGTTGAAATAATGTATAATGATGAGTTTCTTGATAAAGAACCTAATGAAGCCCAAGAATATCAAGATCATTTGGCAGAAAACTCTCAATCATATCATAATGTTAATTCTTTTGAAGGTTCTATTAGATCTAATCTTGCTAATAGTAATAAAGAAAAATATTACCTTAGCCAAGAAGATGATCTAAATGCTAGGATTGCTAGTTTAACAAGAAAAGTTGATGCCATGAAATTTAAAAAAGTAAAGAAAATCAAATCTGTGCAAGAGAAAGAAGTTTGTAGCAATTGTAATCTTTTGGGGCACTCCACCAATGAATGTCCAAACATTCCAGTACAAGCAAATTTCATGAACACATTCAAAAATCCTCTCCATTCTCCATATTCTGAAACTTACAATCCACAATGGAGAAATCATCCCAATTTTAGTTGATGATATGATAACCGTGCCCAACCGATGCATTCATAAAAAACTACCAAACTTTCATTCTTATCCAACTCCACATACAAAATCCCTTTAAGACACTTTGCAAGCATTTATGCATGAACAAACAAATATCAATAATTAATCTTCACAAGGTATCAACGAGATCAAAAGCACACTTTCAACATTGACAGTTTCTCTGCGTACTCATGAAAAAGGTAAATTTTCTACTTAATCTCAACCTAATCCTTCCACTCAGTGTCATGTTTCTTCTTCAGATGAAAATTCAGTCAAGGAGGCTAACTCAGTCACAACTCTTAGGAATGGAAAAGTTACTGATAAAATTATTCATCCCAAGGAGAAAGTTTCTAATCTACATCCAAAAAATGAAGAATGAAAATAGTCTTAACGATGAAGGTAAGTGTGAAAATGATGAAAAGAAAAATATTTACCTCCACTACCATTTCCTCAAATATTGCAAGCAACTCAGAAATTGAACTTAAATGCTGAAATCTTTGAAGTTTTTAAATAAGTCAAGATTAATATTCCATTGTTGGATACAATCAAGCAAGTTTCACCTTATGCCAAATTTTTGAAAAATTTGTGTACAATCAAAAGAAAACATCATGTACAAAAGAAGGCATTTTTAATACAAAGTGTTAGTTCAATCATTCAACAATTCACTATACCCAAGTATAAAGTTCCAGATTGTCCAACCATTTCATGTATTATAGGAAATACTATAATAGAGCATGCTTTACTAGATCTTTATTCTAGTATAAATCTTCTACATTTCTCAGTTTATTAACAGTTAGGTTTGGGAGAACTTAAAACAACTTATATTGCACTCCAACTAGCTGACCGTTCAATTAAAGTTCCAAAGGGAGTAGTAGAAGATGTGTTGGTACAAATTGATAAGTTTTACTTTCCAGTTGATTTTATTATATTGAACACAGAGCCTGTTGCACAAACACATACATAAATTCCTATCATTTTGGGTCATCCTTTTCTTGCAACTTCAAATGCTTTGATCAATTGTAGCAATGGTTATCATTTAGAAATATGACTTTGGAACTAAATGTGTTTAATGTTTTTAAACAACCTGCAGAAGATGTCAAAGTACAGGAAGTGGATTCAATCGAGAAACTTGTTTATAAATACTTTACTACCACTAACTCTTCAGATTCTTTGGAGACTTGTTTTAAAAATGGAAGTATTTATAAAAAGGCTCATGCTAATACTCTCTCTATATTTTTGTAGGTACAAGAAAATTATTTTTGGGAGTCAAGGTTTGAAGAACTTTCATCATCAATAGGAAAATATATTCCATAATGTATTAAAGCTCTTGTGGTTGATTTGAAACCTTTGTGAGTTGATTTGAAATACTCTTTGTTGGGTGAGAATAAAATTTTTCTAGTAATAATTTCTTCCAAACTTGATGCATCTCAAGAACGTAAGTTGATCAAAACTTTGAAAATGCATAAAAATGCTTTAGGATGGACCATTGCTGACATTAAATGTATTAATCCTTTAATTTGCACACATAACATCTATATAAAGAAAAATGGTAAACTTTCAAGAGAAATGCAATGAAGGCTAAATCCTAATATGAAAGAAGTAGTGAGAAATGAAGTCATTAAACTCTTAGATAATAGAATCATTAACCCTATTTCTGATAGCAAATGCGTAAGTACTACTCAAGTTGTAAATAAAAAATTTGGAGTTACTATAGTCAAGAATGAGAATGATGAATTAATTCCTACTAGGACTGTTACTGGTTGGCGAATGTGCATTGACTATAGGAAACTCAACTCAGTTACTAGAAAAGATCAATTTCCATTACCTTTCATGGATGAAATCTTAGAAAGAGTTATGGGATATGAATTTTATTACTTTTTAGATGGATATTCTGGGTATAATCAAATTATAATTGCACTTGAAGATCAAGAGAAAACAACTTTTACATGTTATTTGGTAATTTTGCATATCGAATGATGCATTTTGGATTACGTAATGCAGCAGCTACATTCTAATGATGCATGCTTAATATATTTATTGACATGGTTGAACGTTTTCTTGAAGTCTTCATGGATGATTTTTCTATTTTTGGTAATTCATTTGATGATTACCTATCTAATTTAGAAAAGCTTTTGATCAGGTTTGAAGAAAAGAATCTCGTGCTCAATTGGGAGATATGTCATTTCATGGTAACAACTGGTATTGTTTTTAGACACATTATTTCATCAAAAGATATTGAGGTTGACAAATCTAAAATTGAGTTAATTACCAATTTGCCAACACCAAAGACTCTGAAGGAGGTAAGATCATTTTTAGGACATGTTATTTTTTATAGAAGATTTATCAAAGATTTTAGTATAATATCTAAACCTTTGTTAATCTTCTAACAAAAGACACTATTTTTGAATGGACTAAAAATTATAAAAATGCTTCGTTAAGCTTAAAAGAATGCTTACATTTGATCCAATCTTGTAGCCTCCCGATTGGACTTTACCTTTTGAAAAAATGTGTGATGCTAGTGACTATACTATTGGAGCTGTCTTGGAATAAAGAAAAGATAAGAAACCATATGTTGTTTACTATACAAGTAAAGTTTTAAATAGTGCTCAATTAAATTATTCAACAACTGAAACAGAATTACTTGCTATAGTTTTTGCGTTGGAAAAATTTAGATCTTATCTTGTTGGCTCACCAATTGTTGTTTTCAGTGATCATGCAGTTTTGAAATATCTTTTATAAAAAAAAAAGCCAAACCGAGACTAATTAGGTAGATTCTCTTATTCCAGAAATTTAATATTACAATTCAAGATAAGAATAGAGTAAAGAATGTGGTGGCTGACCTTTTTTTGAGAATTGTTTGTTATGACTTATTTCAAGCCACACCCATTAATGACATTTTTCCTAATAAACAACTATTTAGTGTTTCTATTTTATCTTAGTTTGCTGACAATGTTAATTTTCTTGTAATAGGAAAGATGTCATCACATTGGAACTCTCAATACAAAAAGAAGTTTTTGACTGAGGTGAATTTTTTTTATTGGGATGATCCATACCTATTCAAATACTGTCCTAATTAAATCTTTTGAGGATGTGTGCCTGATAATGAGATAGGTAATATTTTTAAATTTTATCATTGTGGTGGTCACTTTTTAGTAAAGAAAACCACTACAAAAATCTTGCAATGTGAATTTTATTGGCCAACTCTTTTCGCATGCACTTATACTCTCTCCAAAAGTTGTGAAAATTGTCCAAAGTTAGGGTCCCTTTCAAAGCGAAATATAATGCCCCTACACCCTATCCTTGTGATTTAAATCTTTGGTTATTGAGGTATTGATTTTATAGGTCTATTTCCATTATCATTTAGTTTTTTTTACATATTGGTTGCCATAGATTATGTTTCAAAATGGATCGAGGCAATTCCTTGTCAAAATATTGATCAAAAAATAGTGATAAATTTTTGAAAGAAAATATTTTAAGTCGGTTTGGAATTCCTCGATCTATTAGCAGTGATGTGGAAAAATATTTTTGTAACAAATTTTTTGAAACTTTAATGAGGAAATATAGAATCATACATAAAGTTGTAACCCCTTATCACCCTCAGACAAATGGACAAGTTGAACTTGCAAATAGGCAGATAAAATAAATTTGGAAAAGACAGTTAATCCAAACCGTAAAGATTGATATTTTAGACAAATCGATACACTTTGAGCATATAAAACTGCTTTCAAGACATCATTAGGCATGTCTCCTTATAGGATAGTTTATGGAAAACCTTGTCATTTACTTGTTGAACTTAAACATAAAGCTTATTGGGCAATCAAAATGTTTCACTTCAATCTTAATGAAGTTTCAAAATTATGCAAATTGCAAATCAATGAACTTCAAGAATTGAGAAATGATGCATTGAGAATTCTAAAATTTATAAAGCAAGAATCAAAGATTTTCATGATAATCAAATTTCAAGAAAAATATTTGAGTTTAGTCAAAAGGTTTTACTTTATAATTCTCGATTGCATTTGTTTTCTCGAAAATTGAAATCAAGGTGGAGTCTTCCTTTTGTTGTAAATAAAATATATCCTTATAAGGCGATTGACATTGATAATCCTAGAAATGGTAATATATTCAAAGTAAATGGACAAAGAGTTAAACTATTTCTAGAAAACCAATTTTCACAAGAGGAAATTTTTTTTCTTTCTAACGCTTGTTATGATTAGAGTTGTATATATATATACTTATTTTCTCTGACTTTATTTGTTTTGAAGGCTTTCTTTCTTTTATTTTTTTTCCCAATTAATTGGTGGATAACAGAACTCTATGGCTATTAAAGTCGAACTTATCAATTTCCCAAACAACTTGTGATACCCGAACCTCTCATTAGTCACTTGGCCAAATATAATTCATACATTATATGTTAATTGCGTGCTATTTGCATTTATATTGACATCATATAATTCTTTTTATTTTATACGGCGTTCTTAATCATTAAACTTAATTTTGAAGCTCTCACACGGTATTGATTATTTAATTCCCTAACCTAAATGGTCAATTCTATATGGGGATAAGAAGAAAATTAGGTATCAATATGATGAATATTACTATGTAACATGTTGTAATTTTTAGAAGTATAAAAGGTGTCACTTGTAAGTTTATATGGTTTAATTTGATTTGATTAAGTTACTTCAAAAGTATATATTTGTAAATTACCATACTTGGGATATTGGATATGATATAATGTGATTTAAATATCATATTACAAGGTCCATATTTGCATAGAATTTTAGAAATGCAAACAAGACAATCATTTAAGAATCGGATGCCAATCGGTTTAGAGATCAAATGAACGATTAAATAATTAGGGTATAATTTATTATCCGATCGTACAGAAATTAAAATAGGTTGTAAATAGATAAATCAATAATGAAAAACACTATATTACAATTGTATAAGGTATGTGTAACATCAGATTTGAACCACCACTTGACACCTCAAGTTTTGCCATCTCAAGCTATCACCTTAAGCTTTGTCATCTCAAGCTACCACCTCAACCTTTCGTCATTTCTATTTTTGAACCACGACCAAAAACTATTTTCTGAGATATTTAACCTCCAAACCTCCATATTAAATTTTATAAGTTGCTCCCAAGTGATTCCAAGTAAAGAAAAAAAAGTGAAGGAAGCAAAGGAAGTAAGGAGGAGCAAGTAGAAACTGAAAATTGTGCATAGGTGAGCTTAACTCATATTTTGATTTCAATTCTTTACTTATTTGAGGGTTTATGATTTATAAAGCTTCTATTATTATTTATAACCATGTTAGGATGTTAGTTACGGTCTTATAATTCACAAAAGAAGGATTTTTAGTTGCAAAATCACAATAGAAGTCACTAGGGGCAGAAACTGTATACTTGGTGGTTTTTACTTTTGAAGCTTTATATATGTATAATAACTTGATTAAAACCTATATATTTCACCATATATGTGTTTATATATGAGTTTAGGTGATGTATATAAGTTTGGAGAGGTTATAAATGAAAATATGGTTTGATATTTAAAGAGACACTCAAAACTGTCATAATAGAACTTACAGTTTTTGTGCTTTGAAAAATAGGCTGGTTTTACTGAGGTAAATTAGTGATTTTAAGAAATTATAAAATATGATTACATTTCTCTACATGTTAGCTATGTGTGGTAAAAATTTGGGAGTGATTGGACATGCTTAAGGATGTGAAAGTTAGCATGCAACTAAAATGGACAGGAGGAAAATATGAAAAAGTGAATCTGTCCCATTCGATAACTTAGCATGTTTCAACCTAAATATGTTGCTATTGAGTTCTAACAATTAGGTACATGCTATTAGAGTTATAATACTTCAATTATATGATGTTTACATGTATCTAAGATGAGAAATTAAGGTATTTGAGGGATTATATTAGGTTCTAGTTTGTGAAAGCTTGATTGTTACCTAAATAGCTTGGTGTTTAAGGTCTTAGTATGAGATTTTGTGCTTTCAACTTGCCAAATTGGGAATGGTGCTTGATGTTGGGTAATATTACAGACTATTTTACATCTAAGGTTTGAGAGTAATACTAAACAATCTATACTAAGCCACTAACCAAGTGAAAGGTAAGTAAAAATTCATTTGCAACTACAATGCATAGACATAGTAAATGTGTGATTTACATATAATATCATATATCATATATGTATAGCAGAGGGCATTCATGTCTATTGAATATACATACATAGACATTGGCATGTGCATGCATCATATACGAGCATTGTGATAAATCTTATATTGCACGGCATGATTCTGAGTAAGGAAAATATTTTACTGACTACTACTAATGTACCGAAGCATGCATGGATTTGCATGGTTATATGCATGGATTTATAGGTTCACGTGCATGGATTTGCATGTTTATGAGTATGCATATATTTGTATGCTTATATCATTATTGGCCATTGGATTATGGCGGTGTGTATAGCTCTTTTCCGATGTATAGCATAGTAGCATTGGTCAGGGGCCCAAGAAAGAAATAATTTTGAGATAAATGTTTTTATATATGGAATTGCTTTGTGGGCATAGCATTTTGAGATGCATGACTTGATATTGTGGATTATTCTTTAATATGCATAATCTTTACTTATTGAGTGTTAGCTCATATAGTTTATGCATTGTAGGTGAGCATGACGATGCTTGAAGCATCTTTTGCTGACTGGGCGGTTGTTGGAGCTCTTGCAGGTGTTTGAGGAGTGTGTACATGAATGATGACCTATTATGCTATTTTGTTGGCTAGTTATATTCTTAGTCTGTTGTATTATATTTTGAAACTGGTGCTATATTTTGCTTTTAAAACTTTATTATAAACAAGTATGTAAATATTGTGGTTGTTCTAAGTGTTGTGCTTTTATATAAATATTGATCCTGCTATATACATGACATATGTGAGGAATTAATTTAAACATGGTTGTGCGTGTAAAAAGTGATTTATCTTCTTTTAAAGTGTTAAAAAAAAATATCGTACGTACACACAAGTTCTATCATGTCAAATTATATTTTATATTGAGTAGTAGGTGTTATACAACTGAAATATCTGTATAAAGTTTTCTGTTTTTCTCATTCTCTTTTGTTGTTCTTTTCAAAATGGGTAACATTCTTCTAACTCTCAATAAAACATTTTTTTTTCTTCCTAAAAATATAATTTAAAAAATTTATAAAACTGGATTGAAAGATGGCATCCCAGAGGACATACGATTGATAATTGAAGCAAAGGTAAGAGCAGGTGAGTTTTCATATGAGTTTTTAGATTTGCTTACTAGATACATGTCTGGTTTTGGTAAAAAGCACATATTAAAAAAAATGAAGGGCAAAAAAAATAAAAGTTTGTCATAAATGTGCTAGATGGACTTGCAACACAAAGTGTCGTTCTTTAGGAATGGTTTTCAAAAATTGAGAAGATAAATTTAAATTCATTATGTATGGACTGAGTAAGGAGTCTTTAGATCATGTTATATTGACTTTTAAAACGCATTCATGTAGATTAGTACAATATGCAATTCTTGATTTATGGGATTGCTTTCAAAATGAATATTTGCTTTATAGTTTTGGGAATCTGACATTAAAATACCCTATTTGCCAGTTTATAAGAAAACTAGATGGTAAGCGTATCCTCAACCCATAGAGGGCATTTAAACCATTACTAGACGTAAAACCAGAGAAAGATGTGAGCCATAATCACAACTACATGTACATTCACGTGTAAGTAGGTAATTTTTAAATTTTGTGTCCTTATTTTCAACCTTTCTAACAAAAGAAAAAGATATGGAATAAATGCATTCTCTATTCACATCTCAATAAATAGAATCATACTCATTTTATTTTTGCACAACTTATTTTCAAAAAAAAAAAAAAAAGTTTCTGCGACTCGAATATTCAACTGCATTTGTGTCTTTTGTGGATCCAATCTAGGAAAAACTTCTGAGTTTATAGGGGCAACTAATAACCTTAGTAGAACTTTAGCAAAAAAAAAAATTCATTTAGTGTTTAAGAAAGACAGTTTGGGGTTAATGGGGAGTGTTGCCATTTCTGCTCATATAGGAGAAGTTAAAGTTTAGGAAGTTATCCCAAAATCTTTAACAGTATAGAATGTCATAGGTATAACCATCAGAGATGAACTAAAAATATCACATATTCAGGTCAGAATGCCTAACATATTAAACAATGCAGATGCATTCATTATTCTACTTGGCGATTTTGGTATACTAGAGGAATTATTCAAAGTTGTCTATTGGGCACAACTCAACATTCACCAAAAACCTACATATATTCTTTTGTAGATCAGGTAGTGAAAAAAGGTTTTATTTCACCGTCAGTGAGAACAATCATCATTTCTGCTTCGACACCTGATCAACTGATTAATCAACTTATAGCATAAGTGCTAGAACCTAATCCAGCCTTGGCCCAAGTGGATTGGTCCAACAGGAACAATGGTTGAAAACACAAATTGAAATTGACTTTCAGTATATGATACATATTGTTAATGGTTTCATCTAATAATGTGTGTTTTGTGTTGTTTCAACTTTATTTTATTTTTAGCCACACTTCAGGTGATATCTTTTAAACTCTACTTTCCTATCTATTTTTGACATTGGTGATAATGTCTTGATTAGGTTAGGGGAGGGATAGTTGATATCATGACTTATTGTTAATGGTTTCATCTAATAGTGTGTGTTTTGTATTTTTCTAGTATTTTATTTTAAAAAAAAATCAATCATGTTTTCTTATAGGTACGTTGAAACCAAGTAAATTAATGGCAGAGTAAACGGTAATCGTAACACTCTTGAGGTGCATCCTTATTTTTTGCATAACATAGCAAGTTTATAAAGTTTTTAAGAAAAGTTTGGAAATTACCAAATTTTTTTAATTTTTTTTAATCGTAGAGGTTCTTCCAACTTCAATGATTAAAATTAAGCATGAATAATGTGGTTTGATTGATGATGTGTGTTTTTTTAGACTTTGATATTATTTGGTTAATATATTTTTGCGATAATTATCCTCAAAATTTTTTTTACACAAATAGTTATGTTATTTAGTATGAAGATAATAATGTCAAAATAGGAAGTTCTTATGCCCTCGCTTTAATCATCACTTGGATCTTCAACATGTAGGGGTTGAATATTAGATTTTTTTCTTTTGTTCTGTCGAGGTAAATGACTGGTAGTGCACCACTAGAAAAAATAGCTCGTTCCCCATGTGATGTTACAAGAGAACATCCCCTTAGTGAGTCACTTTGAGCCATTTCAATAAATAAATATTTTTTTTTTGCATCTATATCTTTTTATCTAGCCTAAATACACTATTATACAACCCTTGTTCTAAAAATAATTTGGAGTTTATGAGATATTATATTAACAATGTGAACTTGCAAAAGTTATTTAGGTTGTAGGAGATAAATATGGGGGAGTTTCTCTTCTAAAAAAAAGAGAAAAATTGCAAAGTGTTATACATATTACGAGCTAAAACTAAAAATGGGATGTTGCAAGATGACAAAAAAAGATGAAGTGGGGTCCAATTAAATAATAATAGACCTCAGTGTTGAAATTCATGGAGTTTGAGAATTTTTCATCTAAAAACTCTGTCTCTAATTCTATTAAACTTTTAGAACCTTTGTTGCATTCTATCCTTTTATTCCTTAGCCACATCACTACCCTTTAGCCCCATTACAACCTTTGTAGAAGACCTTTTGATTTCGTATGGTGCCTTCAGTGTAGTGGACATTTGCACCAAATGAAGAGCCAATGATATTTAACTTTTCATTAGAGATTAGGTGATGGTTTTTGTAAGTTTCTATGAGAATTCATTTATTTGAAGCATACATAGTTTTGTCATTATTGATATTAACTATCCACACACACATTTGAGTATGCTTATTGTGGAAATGTATTGACTTTTAAATGTCTAAGAGTTAAATTCAGCACTTGTTTGATTTCATTTCCATATTATTTTGTTGCTTACTAAGAATAATAGTTGGAAAATAATTATCATAGGTGTTTGTGGGTATCACCATTGGAAACCCTCGTGAGACTATAACTCGCCCTCTATGGGCCACCTAGGGATATAAAGGCTTATTGTATATGCTAAATCCAATAGTAATTTCTTACGAAAGTGAATTAGTTTAGGTTTGTTTTAGGCTTGCTCGAGGACAACCAAGGGTTAAGTGTGGGGAATTTGATAAGTGCATATTTTGACATATTTTTATATCAAATCCTTTATACTTTTCTTGTTTTATTCTTGTTAATATTATTTTATTAATATTTTGTGTAAAGGAATCAATGAATATGAAAAGATCAAAGGAAACATGTTTGCAGTTTTTGTATTTTGAGCATAACTTCATTATCAAAAGCTCTATGATCCTGAATCTAACTTTATTTTAATGCTAAGAGATAGAATTAAAACTTTTCTATTAGAAGTTCAACCAAATTTAGTCTTGATTATAGCAAAAAACTTATCCAAGTGGTTACACAAAATTGATCACCAAAAATTCGGATTAGAGTTCAGCCTAATATTGACGTATTTGACCAATTGGGTCATATCTCTTAAGTCCAAATTGATTTTGGGCTGAACTTTGGATATGTTATATATAAGAGATAAATAAATAAGTTTACAAAAGACAAGATGGTGAGAAAATATATTAAAATAGTAAAAACACATGTTGCAATATGCTATTGTTGTTGAAGGATGGATCTTGGACATGATTTGGTAATTTGAGCATATCTCCCTCATTCGACAACCAAATTTGACAAATGATATATGAAAATATATGAGAACCAAAAGATCAAAAACTTGTGTTCTTCACTCATCATCAGAATCTGGTTGTATCTGACCTAAAACTGTAATTTAATTGGGTACGTGAGAATTTTGAGGACTAGGTATAACAACTTACCAACTCTTGGAAACTAGCATACCACTTAGTTAACTCATCCATTATTTGTTTAGCTGTTAGCATACTCCAAGTACTATAAATAGATCATGTATTAAGCTTGTAAGAGAGGGGAGAGGCGATAGAGGGTTTCTTTAGGCTAAGTTTTCTAGTAGTAATGTATGTTTTCTATTAATGTAAGGTTTCTAGCAGTAATAGAAATGAATTATCTAGTTTCTCTTCAATTTTTAGTCATTCCTACTTTAATTATGTCTTTTAAATTTTATTTTGCAAAGAAAAAAAGGTGAACCTATTGATGGAGGAAGATGAACGGTTATAAAGGTAGAAAATGTTTAAGTATGTTGTATTATTATTTTAAGTTTTGATCTAAACCCTACTTGTTTTGTGGTAATTTTTGATTTATGTATCTCCAATCGAACAACAAATACTATGGTTCATTTAATTTATTGTACGGTTCTACCCCTCCGATTACTAATGTGAAACCTTGATTTGTTGTTAACAAAGGTGTGCATAAATGCTTGATCCCATAAATAAATGTTGGCTTTAAGAGATAATTTGCAAATAGTAAGACACTATCATGATTATCTTATTGCATGAGCTATTTGATAATATCTTCCCATTGGAACCTTCATTATGTATGGATTCCAATAGTGGTAATTAATAGAGGTAAAAAGAATGAATAACTATTTCTCTATCTAAAACTCAAAAGTGGATCCCTAATCCTTAATACTGTTATTACTTTGATTTTTCTTTAGTTACAACATACATTAAATTTTTATATATTTTGTATTGCATAAATCCCATTTTTTTAGAATTATAATTCTGAATTCTTCAAGTAACTTCCATGTAGATCGAACTTGGACTCACAAGAAATTTATTACTTAATACAACCTGCACTTGGATTTGCAACATTATAGTTGTAGCAAACCATTTCATGTAGCATAGGAAACACTGGAATAGAGTACACTTTGCTTGATCTTGTTGCTAATGTAAATCTTCTGTGTTTCTCAGTTTATGAATAGATAGATTCTTATACTCCAACTAGCTGACCGTTTGATTAAAGTTCCAAAGGGAGTAGTAGAAGATGTGTTGTTATAAATTGATAAATTTTACTTTCCAATAGATTTCATTGTTTTTGGACACAGAGCTATATACATACTCAGATTTCTATCATTTTGGTTGTCCATTTCTTGCAACTTCAAATGATCTGATTAATTATAGGAATGGTATTTTGAAGTTAACTTTTGGAAATATGATTATGGAACTAAATGTGTTTAATGTTTAGAAGCAACCTGTAGAAGATTTCTAAGTACATGAAGTAGATTCAATTAAAGACCTTGTTCACAAATATTTTATTTTCAGTAATTCCTTTGATCCTCTGGAAACTTGTTTTGAAAGTGAAAATATTATAAAAAGGTACACTCTAATACCCTCTCTGAATTTTTGTAGGTACAAAAAAAAATATTTTTGGAAGCTAAGGTTTGAAAAACTTTCATCATCAACAATACATTATATTCCATCAAGTATTAAACCTCCTGTGATTGATTTGAAACCTTTATCATTTGATTTGAAATACTCTTATTTGGGTGAGAATGAGACTTTTCCAGTAATAATTTCTTCCAAACTTGATGCATCACAAGAAGGTAAGTTGATCGAAACTCTGAAAATGCATAAGAATCTTTAAGATGGACCATTGTTGACATTAAAAGTATTAATCCATTAATTTGCACATAGAACATCTATTTAGAGGAAAATGCTATACCTTTTAGAGAAATGCAACGAAAGATAAATCCTAATATGAAAAAAATAGTAAGAAATGAAGTCATTAAACTCTTAGATAATGGAATCATTTATCTTATTTCTAAAAGCAAATGCATAAGTCCTACTCAAGTTGCACCAAAGAAATCTACAGTTATTGTAGTCAACAATGAGAATGATGAATAAATTCCGATTAGGACTATTACTGGTTGGCGAATTTGCATTGACTATAGGAAACTCAATTCTGTTACTAGAAAATATCATTTTCCATTACCTTTCATAGATCAAATCTTAGAAAGAGTTACGAGAAATGAATTTTACTACTTCTTATATTGATATTTTGGGTATAATCAAATTGGAATTGCATTTGAATATCAAGAGAAAACTATTTTTACATGTCTATTTGGTGCTTTGGCATATCGAATGATGCCTTTTGGATTATGTAATGCACTAGCTACATTCCAACAATGCATGCTTGGTATTTTCAGTGACATGGTAGAACATTTTCTGAAGTCTTCATGGGTGATTTTTTTATTTTTGATAATTCATTTTGCGATTGTTTGTCTAATTTATAAAAAGTTTTGATTAGGTGTGAAGAAAAAAACATTGTACTTAATTAGGAGAAATACCATTTCATGGTAACAACTACTATTGTTTTTAAACACATTATTTCATCAAAAGGTATTGAAGTAGACAAATCTAAAATTGAGTTAATTTCCCATTTGCCAATAACAAAGTTAGTGAAGTTGGTAAGACCATTTTTAGGACATGTTGATCGAGAGATTGAATTTATTATTGATGTTATGCTAGGGACCACCCCTATTTCTAAAGCATCATATCGAATGGCACCAATAGAATTAAAAGAGTTTTTCAATTGCAAGAATTGCTTGATAAAGGTTTTATTTACCCTAGTTATTCTCCTTGGAGAGCACCTGTGTTGTTCGTGAAAAAGAAGGATGGTATATTACGGTTGTGCATTAATTATAGACAGTTGAATAAAGTAATAAGTAAGAATAAGTATCCACTTCCCAAGAATAGATAATTTGTTTGATCAATTACAGGGAGCATCAGTATTTTCGAAGATTGATTTGCGCTTTGGGTATCATCAATTAAAGATCAAGGAAGAAGACATACAAAAGACTGCATTCCGAACAAGGTATGGACATTATGAATTTTTAGTGATGCACTTCAGTTTAACCAATAATCCTATAGCTTTTATGAATCTAATAAATAGGGTGTTGAAGCAATATCTCGATAAATTTGTGATTGTATTTATTGATGATATCCTAATTTATTCACGTGATAAAGAAGAGCACAAGGAATATTTGAAGATTGTGTTGCAAGTTCTTAAGGAAAAACAGTTGTATGCTAAATTCAAGAAGTGTGAGTTTTGATTTGAACAAGTGGTATTCCTAGGTCATGTAGTATCCAAGGATGGTATTTCCGTTGATTTGAGCAAGGTAGAAGCTGTCTTTAAGTGGCCAACACCAACAAATATATCAGAAGTAAGGAGTTTCTTGGGATTAGCAAGGTACTATCGATGATTTATTTAGGGGTTTTCAAAGATAGCAACACCATTGACAATGGTGACAAGAAAATATGTGAAGTTCTTGTTGATCGATGCTTGCGAAAGAAGTTTTCAAGAACTGAAATATAAATTGACTACAACTCTTGTTCTTACCATTCCAACAGGAATTGGTGGATTCGTGGTGTATAACGATGCTTCAAAAAATGGTTTGGGTGCTGTTTTAATGCAAAATGGGAAGGTTATTGCCTATGCTTCAAGACAATTGAAGGAGTATGAAAAGAATTATCCAACCTATAATTTAGAACTTGTTGTTGTGGTTTTTGCCTTGAAAATTTGGAGACATTGAAGTGTGAGATATTGTGATGCTTAAGCCTCTTACTACTCACATGGCCAAATATGATTCATGCATTCCATGTTAATTACATGTTATTTGCATTTATATTGACATCATATAATTTATTTTATTTTATACGGCATTCCTAATCATTAAACTTAATTTTAAAGCTTTCACACAGTATTGATTATCGAATCCCCTAACCTAAGTGGTCAATTCTACAATGGGATAAGAAGAAAATTAGGTATCAATATGATGAATATTACTAGGTTACACATTATAATTTTTAGAAGTGTTAAAAGTGTTACTAGTAAGTTTATACAGTTTTGATTTGATCAAGTTATTTCAATAGTATATATTTGTAAATTAACGTACTTGGGATATTGGACATGATATAATGTTATTTAAGTGTCATATTACAAGGTCCATATGTACATATGATTTTAGAAATGCAAACATGACAAGCATTTAAGAATTGGATGCCTATCGATTTAGAGATCGAATGAACGGTTAAGAAATTATGGTAGAATTTATTATGATGTTCTTGCACGGTATTAGTTTTTGAATTTTCTAATCTAAGTAGTTGATTTTATATTGAAATAAGAAGAAAATGAGGTGGATCAATATTAGATATAGATGGGATATATAGGTTATAATTTTGGAAGTGTTAAAAGTGTTACTAGTAAGCTTATACGGTTTAATTTGATTTGATCAAGTTATTTCAAAAGTATATATTTGTAAATTAACATACTTGGGATATTAGACATGATATAATGTGATTTAAGTGTCCTATTACAAGGCCCATATATGCATATGAATTTAGAAATTCAAACTTGATATTTCGTTAAAAATCGGATGTGAATCGGTTTGGAGATCGAATGAACGGACATAGGAAATAACTATGGGAATGAATGGTGACTAAGATAGGTTGCAACCAAATAAAAATATGTGAGATACAAAAGATTAGGGCTGCAAGATAAGGGAGAAAATCAGATTTTACTATTTACTTGCCACCTCATGCTTTCTTATTAAGCTTAAGCTAACATTTCAAGCTAACACATCAAACCCTTCACCCTTAAGCAACGACCAGACCCTCATTTCAGCCATTTTCATCTTCCAAACACACACCTTAAGGTTTCCAAATGATCCAAATTGATTCCAAGTTGAAATAAAAGCAAGAAAAGCAAAGGAGAAGTGATTACCATCAAGTTAACCTCAAAATCTGCATAGGTAACACTTATCTACGGTTTTGCCTTTGGTTTTTAGATTATTATGAATGGTTTTATTGTTTATTAAGTGTTAAATATCTCTTATAAAAGTGTTAGGAAGTTTTTAGTTAGACTTTGGTGCACAAATAAAGGGTTTTTGATGACAAACACTTAACAGGAAATACTTGTGGCAGAAACTGTCATCTTACTGTTTTCTTGTGTTTTAGGCTTCAAAAGTGTATGGTATGTTAAATAAAACCTATAATTATTACCATTTACATGACCATATATGAGTTAAGAGTATTGGAATGAAGTTTTATTAGTTGGAAATTGAAATAGAGAATGATATTGGAGAAACACTCAAACTGACAAAATAGCAAAATCTGTTTTGGTGTGCTGTGAAGGAAACTGAATTAAGGGAGCTAAATCCATTATTTTTGGTAATATTATGACCTGGTTGTCTCCTTATATATGTTATCTAAGTATGGTGAAAATGTTAGAGTGATTGAATATACTTAATGGTGCCAAAACCATTAATGTCATGAAGTGTGCAAAACTGTCACGGTAGGAAACAATCTGTTTCAGTATGTCGTGAAGAGAGCTGAACTTGGAATGCTATATCCGTGATTTTTAGAAATTCTATGATATGGTTACATGTATATACATTTGGAGTGATTGGATATGCTTAGGGATGTTAAAATTATCATGCAACTAAACTTGACAGCAACAAAATATGAAAATGTGAATCTGCCACATTTGATCACTTATCATGTTTCAACCTAGACATGTCGCTATTGAGTGTTAACAATTAGGCACATGCTATTAGAGTTATAATAATTCAATTACATGATGTTTGCATGTATTTAAGATGAGAAATTGAGGTATTTGAGGGACTATATTGGGTTCTAGTTTGTGAAAGCTTGATTGTTAGCTAGATAGCTTGGTGTTTAAGGTCTAGTATGAGATTTTGTACTTTCAACTTGCCAAATTGGGAATGGTGCTTGATGTTGGGTAATATTATATGCTATTTTACATCTAAGGTTGGAGAGGAATACTAAACAAATTTAGACTAAGCCACCAACCAAGTGAAAGGTAAGTAAAGATTCATTTGCAATTGCAATGCATAGACATAGTAGATGTGTGAATTATATGTAATATCATAAATCATATGTGCATAGTAGAGGGCTCTCCATTGAGCATACATACATGGGCATTGTCATTAGCACGTGCATGCATCATATACGAGCATTGTGATAAATCTTGCATTGCACGGCATGATTCAGAGAAAGAAAAATGTTTTGCTGACCACTATTAGTGCACCCAAGCATGCATGGATTTGCATGGTTTTATGCATGGATTTGCAGGTTCGTGTGCATGGATTTGCATGTGTATGAGTAAGCATGGATTTGCATGCTTATATGATTATTGGTCATTGGATTATGGTGGTGTACAAAGCTCTTTTCCGATGCATGGGATAGTAGTGTTGGTCAGGGGCCCAAGAAAGAAATGATTTTGAGAGAAATATTTTGATGCATAAAATTGCATTGTGAACATAGCATTTGGAGTTGCATGACCTGATATTGTGGATTATTCTTTGACATGCATAATCTTTACTTGCTGAGCGTTAGCTCATATATTTTATGCATTGTAGGTGAGTACGATGATACTTGAAGCATCTTTTATTGGCTGGGCGGCGGTTGGAGCTCCTGCAGGTGTCTGAGAGAGTGTGTATATGGATGACGACCTGTTGGGCTATTTTGTTGGCTTGTTATATTTTGAGTCTGTTGTATTATATTTTTAGACTAGTACTATATTTCACTTTTAAAATTTTACTGTAAATAAGTATGTAAATATTGGGTCGTTGTGGGTGTTGAGCTTTTATATAAATACCGATCCTGCTATATACATGACATGTGTTATAAAGTATTTTAAACAGGGTTGTGCATGTAAGAAGTGATTTATCTTTTCTTAAAGTGTTAAAAAAAATATTCCATGCATGCACACAGGTTCTATCATGTCAAATTATAACATATATCTAGTTGTGTAGTAATGGGGGTGTTACATATAATTCACAAAAGAAGTATTTTTAGTTGCAAAATCTCAATAGAAATCACTAGGGACAAAAATTGTATACTAGTTGGTTTTTGTTTTTAAAGCTTTATACATTTATAATAACTTAACTAAAACCTACATATTTCCCCATATATGTGTTTATATATGATTTTAGGTGATGTATGTAAGTTTGGAGAGGTTATAAATTGAAATATGGTTTGATTTCTTAAGAGACACCCAAAACAGTCATGATAGAATTTACAGTTTCTGTGTTGTGATTATTGGGCTGGTTTTACTGAGGTAAATCAGTGATTTTAGGCAACTATAAAATATGTTTACATTTCTTTATATGTTATCTAAGTGTGGTAAATTTTTTTGTAGTGATTAGATATGCTTAAGGATGTCAAAGTTAGTATGCAACTAAATTGGACAGCAGAAAAATGTGAAAATGTGAATCTGTCCCATTTGATCACTTAGCATGTTTCAGCCTAGACATGTTTCTATTGAGTGTTAACAATTAGGTACATGCCATTAGAGTTATAATACTTCAATTACATGATGTTTTCATGTATTTAAGATGAGAAATTGAGGTATTTGAGGGACTATATTGGGTTTTAGTTTGTGAAAGGTTGATTGTTAGCTAGATAGCTTGGTGTTTAAGGTCTTAGTATGAGATTTTGTGCTATCAACTTGCCAAATTGGGAATGGTGTTTGATGTTGGGTAATATTACATGCTATTTTACATCTAAGGTTGGAGAGGAATAATAAACAAATCTAGACTAAGCCACCAACCACGTGAAAGGTAAGTAAAGATTAATTTACAACTACAATGCATAGACATAGTAAATATGTGATTTATATGTAATATCATAGATCATATGGCATGGTAGAGGGCATGTATTACTATTATTCATGTCCATTGAGCACATATATATGGGTATTAGCACGTGCATGCATCATATACGAGCATTGTTATAAATCTTGTATTGCACGATATGATTCTGAGAAAGAAAACTATTTTGCTAACCACTACTAGTACACCAAAATATACATTGATTTACATGGTTATATGCATGAATTTGCAGGTTTGCGTGCATGAATTTACATGCTTATATCATTATTGGACACTAGATTATAGCGGTGTGTATAGCTCTTTTCCGATGCATGGGATAGTAGCATTGGTCAGAAGCCTAAGAAAGAAATAATTTTGAGAGAAATATTTTAATGCATAAAATTGCATTGTGGGCATAGCATTTTGAGATGCATGACCTAATATTGTGGATTATTCTTTGGCATAAATAATCTTTACTTGTTGAGTCTTAGCTCATATAGTTTATGCATTATAGGTGAGTATGACGACGCTCGAAGCATCTTTTACTAGTTGGGTGGCTGTTGGAGCTCCTACAGGTGTCTGACGGAGTATGTACATGGATGACGACCTATTAGGCTATTTTGTTGGCTTGTTATATTTTGAATATGTTGTATTATATTTTTAGACTGGTACTATATTTCGCTTTTAAAACTTTATTGTAAATAGGGGTGCACATTTGATTCAACTGAACCGAACTGAACTAAAATTTTGGTTAACCAAAAATTTGGTTCGTCAAAATTAAAAATAAAAAACTGAACCGAATTATTTAATTCAGTTCAGTTGTAACCAAATTTTTTTTTAGCTTTTTGGTTCAATTTTTGATTAACCGATTTTATTTAAAATAAATAAATAATAAATAAAAACTAAATAATATTATTATAAATATATTTTTTATTTATTATGAGTGAGAAAAACATAAAAATAGTATAAAAATAAATAATAAATATAAAAATATAAATTTTAAAATAAAAAATAGTATAAAATATAATATAAAAATAATATATAAAAATATTAATTTGGTTTTCGGTTTGGTTCGATTAACTAAAAAAAAACAAAATCAAACCAAAAATCGAACCAAAATTTTAGGTTCGGTTCGACCGGTTAACCGAATTGTGTACACCCCTAACTGTAAATAAGTATATAAATATTGTGGTCGTTGTTGGTGTTGTGCCTTTATATAAATGCTGATCCTGCTATATATATGACGTGTGAGAAAGTATTTTAAACAAGATTGTGCAAGTAAGAAGTGATTTATCTTTTCTTAAAGTGTTACAAAAAAAAAATAATATCGCACGTATACACAAGCTCTATCATGTTAAATTATACTGTATATGTAGTTGTTGAGTAGTGGGTGTTACAGATATACATAGATTATAAGAGTTTGAAGTACTTCTTTACCCAAAAGGAGTTGAATATGAGACAAAGAATATGATTAGAACTTGTGAAGGATTATGATTTTGTGATCAACTATCATCCTGGTAAAACGAATATGGTTGCAGATGCATTGAGCAAAAAATCCACGTCTTCTCTTTTTGTCATACAAAAGTCAATATTATTGGATTGCAGACATAAGAATTTGAAATTGTACCTAAAGGGAAAAAGTGTTCGTTGTCAGCCTTAGTGTTGAGACTTGCACTTCAAGATAGAATTAAAGAAGGTCAAATGGTGGATATGCATTTGTGTAGATTGAAAAGAATGATTGAGGCAGGAAAGAGGCCAGACTTCTCTATTACTGATGATGAAATTATTCGATATAAAGGGAGACTGTGTGTGTTATTTAAGAAGGCCATGAAAGCAGATATTTTTTAAGAAGCTCATACTACTCTTTACTCGGTACACCCAGATAGCACAAAAATGTATAAAGACTTACAACAACATTATTGATGGCCTAAAATAAAGAGAGATAGAGCAAAATTTGTGGTTGACTGTCTAACTTGTCAACAAGTGAAGATTGAACATAAAAAACCATCAGGGTTGTTGAAGCCTTTGTTGATTCCAGAGTGAAAATGGGAGCACATTGCAATGGACTTTGTGCTTGGATTACCTAGAACATAAAATAGGTATAATTCCATATGGGTGATTTTGATAGATTAACTAAATCAGTCTATTTTCTTCCAGTAAAATCCACATACAATATAGACCAGTATGCTCAATAATATATTAAAGAGATAGTCAAGTTACATAGAGTGCCAATTTCAATAGTGTCTGACAGAGATCCTAAGTTTACATCTACATTTTGGAAGAACTTACACAGTGACATGAGAATGAAACTTGCATTCAGTATAACATTTCATCCACAAAGTGATGGGCAATCAAAGAGGGTTATTCAGATATTAGAGGATATGTTAAGAGCTTGTGCGCTAGACTTTCAAGGGAGTTGGGATGCGAAGCTTCCATTAGTAGAGTTTACTTATAATAATAGCTACCAATCAACAATAGAAATGGCACCTTATGAAGGAAATATAGATCTCCAGTTCATTGGGATGAAGTTGGAGAACGAAGCTTATTTGGTCAGGAAATAGTTCAACATACCACTAAGATAGTGGAGAAGATACGAGAGAGAATGAAAATCACACAAAGTAGATAGAAAAGTTATGCAGATAAATGGAGAAAAGATCTAGAGTTTGCCATTGGGGATCATGCATTCTTAAAAGTAGCACCCATGAAAGGTGTCATGAGATTTGGAAAGAAAGAAAAACTCAGCCCAAGGCATGTCGGCCCAATCGAGATTCTTGAAAGAGTTAGTGATAAAGCTTATAGAGTGGCCTTACCTCTGTCATTGTCTAGTGTTCATAATGTTTTCCATGTGTCTATGTTGAGGAAATACATTTTAAACCCCTCTTATGTATTGAGTTATGAATCGTTGGAATTGACTCCTGATTTAGCCTATGAAGAAAAACTAGTGCAATTTCTGGATCAAAAGGAAAAAGAGTTGAGAACAAAAAAGATTCAACTTGTTAAAGTATTATGGAGAAATCATTCGGTAGAAGAGGCCACATGGGAAAGAGAAGAAGAAATGCAGAGCAAGTATCCAGAATTATTTAGTACGTCAAATTTTAAGGACAAATTTTTTATAAGGAATGAGGGATTACAATGCCCAATTATCTCCTACATAACCAACAATAAACATCTTGTATGAATATTGAGGGCAGTGCCTGGGTGCTGATTTTTGGCGCCTAGGCACTGCATATTCTGTCTTAGACAGACATTGTAGCACCTAGGTGCTACAGGGCAGCGCTCTCTTGTTGTCCAAGTTCAATCTCTACTACATTTATATCCTCTTCAAACTATTTTTTCACCTATTTCTAGGCTACATTGGCTTTGGTGTCTTCATATGAATTGTACCTCTATTTCTTAGCTTTCGATAGGAACTTGAATCAACTCAATATGAAATCGGTGGAAAGATTTATACCTGAAATACTAAGATGTGTCATACCAGAAACTTTGAGTCAAGTGCAAACTATTTAACCCAATTTTTCTCATTGAAATAGAAAAAAATGAATTTCATGGTAAACATAAACATTATATATATATATATCTCTAGGCTTTCCAATGATTCAAGAAACAAGTCAAAATGATATTGGAGTAAAAAGTTATGATTGAAATACGAACACTTCCCCAAGAGCACCAAAAAAGCGGATTATTCTAAATTTAAACCAAGTTTTATGTTTCTTTCCATTTTCTCCTCATTATGCTATTACCTACAATATTTCAAACTAAATGCATAAAAGGTAACAAAACACTCGAAAACTAAATAAAAAGTTAAGCAAATGGTACTCAATTAATGGGTATAAAATCCACTCATCAAATATACATCTAATCAATATGCATTATTGAATTATGGCATACAAATAGCACGATTGCACGAACATTAATAATTATTATTATATGTTCCAATTATGCTTTAACATGCATTAGTACATAAAATATGAGATCAAACTTTTATTTCCTGATTTAACATATTCCTTAAGTGTTTTTTGTAGTGAAAAGTTCGGTATCTTAGTTAAGAAAGATTGATGTGTTGAATGGCAATGAAATTAATTATTTGTATTGCTCTATACTTGTTACATTCTAAAATGATTAATTGCCTAAATATTTGTATGAAACATGTTACATTTGGCTAATAACTAAAAGTATGAAAATGGTGCAATTCGATTGGTAGGTTGACTAGGTTGCATGAAATTATTCTAAACCTCATTACACTTGATTATAACACTAAAGCATTAATTTTTGTCATCTCCCTAGCTCATAAATGTGGATTTTGGCATGAGAAGACACCAAGCATGTTGCAACCAATCATCCCCTCTGCTTATCTCTATTTGAAATGTCAAACAAGTCGTGTTTAGCCATGTTTTCTTGTGGAAGCTCCTAAAAAATGACCAACCCTTCTTCTTCAAGTTTCTCCAAAATTTCTACACTCTCATACTCACAAAAATTGAATTCAATCCATAGGAATCCATAGAATTCAAACTAGAACAAGTTTCTACACTTTTTAAGCTTGAAAACCGTTGATTTTGGAGTTTAATTCCAATCTAATCAAGGTATATTCTTTTTCAATATTTCTTATGATAATTTATGGCATCTTGGATGGTTAGATGTTTTAGTATCTTTTTGTATGATTGAAAACTTAAGTGGGTTAGATTTGAAGCCAAAACCAAGCTAGTTCAGCTAGTTTCTAAAAAAATTGATAGTCTTGTGAAATATGTTTAATTTACTTATTTCTATTAATCTTTTAATGCTTATATTATGTTTGGAAGTTCCTATGAATGATTGAAAATAATATCAATTAGTTTTCTTAATTGAAGTTTACAATCAATTTAAGTTAGAACCGAGTTTACGCTATGTTAATTTGGGTTGTGTGCATATTTTAGAGACTTCCCTAATAAAATATGTTTGAATTATTAGTTATTTAATGGCTGACCTAATGTTTAATGTCTTGAATTTGTAGTAAAATATGGAATATGCATTGTTTTAAGGTTATGTAATTGATATGGAATTGTTTATAAAAGATTGAAAAGTGTATGTAATTTTAACTAGAATAGACTATATGATTTTTAAAAGGATATTAAATAGTATATGATTTGATTATGTTAGGCCTTTAACACATCCTATCTCCTAAAGACATTGACCTTTTCACTTAGCACAAAGTAGACTTGAGGTAAGTTGAAACTTTCATTTGTTGTATCATAAGAATCATATAATGTTGTTCATGTTTTAATGTGATTATTTTATTTGTCAAATGATATAATGTTTGATGTATTTATGGTTCACAAATCATAATACTATTAAGAATATAATGAGATTTTTGAAAAGAAAGTATGGTACTTGATTGATGGTCGGGTAAACAAGGGACGCAGGGGAATCAAGAGCCAAACAAATGGTGGCAAATACTTAAAATTGAAAAATTGGTATAGGAAAGTCACAATAAATGAGACTGAATACGGCTAATACCTGAGGTGGAAAAACCAAGTATGGAAACCCTGTATTATTTCTCTTATTGGCCAATCATTATGAACAGGTTCTGAAAACTACGATCTATCGCTATTAGTTAGGTACCACACTTTAAGGGCCTTAAAGAATCATTTATGAATGAAAGTTATTAAATTAAATAATGCATTTAATGATTTATGAGATGAGCATGTATGTTATTTGTTATTATATCAGTTTCATCTTACTGAGTCTTTAGCTCATTAGATTCATGTGATGCAGGTGAAAATATATAGGTTTAGAGGTTGACTGAGTCTCTAGAGCAGTCGGACAGAGATTTGTTCATATGTCATACTTCGAATTGTTTTGTAGTCTATTTTTAAAACTCTATTTTTTTTAAATAAGTCGCTCTGTTCTGTTATGGTTTTGTAAACAGATGTACTCAGTTTTAATGTATGTATATGGTGTGTCTACAACAAAATAAAACAACAAATGCATTCAAGTTCTTTCTCTTATAGTAAATAAGGGAAACTTTTATTAAAACCATAACTCTAGTATTGATGAAAAGTTAACATTTCTTGACTTAACTATATTAGATTGTTTAGGTTCTGTAGTTAGGTTTAGGGTGTTACAGTCTACGAGACAAATTCTCATTTCTGCTCCAACACTTGATCAACTTCTAGCATATGTGCTAGAACCTGATCCAACCTTGACTCGTGTGGATTGGTCTAACAGGGACAATGGTTGAAAATGTAAAATGAATTTAGCTCTCGGCCTGTGAAATTTATCCTTGATGGTTTCAACTAAGAGTGTATATATTGTGTTATTTCATCTTTATTTTTCAATAAGTCACGTTTCAGATAATATCTTCTAAACTTTACTTTCCTATTTATTATTGACATTGGGGATAATATCTCAATTAGGTTGGGGGAGGGGATAGTTGATACCATGTCTTGTATGTTCAATGTGTGTTTTTTTATTTATTTTTTTTAAAAAATCAAGCGTGTTTTCTTTTAGGTCCATTGAAACCATAAAAAAAGGTGGCAGAGTAAAGGGTAACTTTAACACCCTTGAGACGTACCCCTATTATTTTTGCATAACATGGCAAGTTTGTGAATTATTAATTTATTTTTTAAGTTGTAGATGTTCTTCCAATTTTAATGATTTAAATTAAGCACGAATAAAGTGGTTTGATTGATGATGGGTATTTTTTTGGGCTTTGATGTTGTTCTTTGGAGAATATAGTTTTGTGATAATTATACTCAAATCTTTTTGCACAAATAGTTATGTTATTCGGTATGAAAACAAGCATGTCAAAATAGGTAGTTCCTATACCCATGGTTTAATCATTACTTGGATTTTTGACATGCAATGGTCGAGTTTTAGAACTTTTCCTTTTGGTTTGTTGAGGCAAATGACTTATTGAGCACTATTTGGAAAATGATTAAAACATTAGGCTTTCTAGCATCATGGCCAAATCAGCTGGTTCCCTATGTGATGTTCCAAGAGAACATCCCCCATAGTAAGCTACTTTGAACCTTTCAATAAATAAGTTTTTTTTTTCTGTGTAACCGTATCTTCTTACCTAGGTTAAATATACTATTATCCTACCCTTGTTCTAAAAATAATTTGAAGTTTAAGAGACATTCCATTGACAAGGTGAGATAGTAAAAAAAAATAGGTTGGAACAAAAGATAAGTGTGGGGGAGTTTCTCATTTAAAAAAAAAAAACAAAAACAAAACATAAAAAAAAGTCACAAAGTGTTAAGAACATTATGAGTTGCAACTAAAAATAGGATGTTACAAAATTAATAAGAATGATGAAGAGAGGTCCAATTCAATAAACAATAAGCCCCTATGTTGAAATTCATGGAGTATGAGAATTATTCATTGATAAACTCTATGTCTTTAATCCCATGAAATTTTTAGAACCTTTGTTACATCTATCTTTTTATTTCTTTGCCAAATTACTGCCCTTTGGCTCCATTACAACCTTTGTTGAAGACCTTTTAATCTCGTATGCTACTTTTGGTGTAGTGGAGATTTGTATCAAAGGAATAGCCTATGTTGTTTAACTATTTCATTAGAGAAAGATTTTGCTTGTAGACCTATTTGCAACCGATGGGTACTATACCCTATGGTGGGTCCATCAAGGTCCATATCTTGTTAGAGTACATGGAGTCCATCTCAGTTTGTATGGCTTCTTTCCATCTCTTCGAATTAATGTCCAACATCACTTCTCCATAATTCCTTGGATCATTATCCAAAGAATGCTACTGTTTATTGTTCTCCAACAAAAGACCATACCTCTCATGTGGTCTCGAGATCCTTTCAAATCTCCTAGGAGGCTGTATGATAAGAATATTAGTTTTTGGTGGTTTTATTGCTACTGTCTTTTGTGGGACACTTTTTGGTTCTTGAAATTCTTCAAGCTCTACAATCTCGTTGTTTCTATCCAATAGAAACTCCTTCTTTAAGAAGGTAGCATTCCTCAAAATAAATACTTTTTTTTTTAAGGGTAGTAGAAATAGTATCCAACGGATTCATTTGGATACCCTACAAATATACATAAAGTGGGTCTAGCATCCAACTTTTCTCCTCGCAGCTGCTTCATATAAGTAGGGTACCCCCATGTTAGAGTAGTGCCCGACATGCCAATTAGATTGGGCATCTTTTATACTCTTATATTTGTAAAAAAAAAATAATATTTTTCAAATCATATTAATAAAAGGCAAATTTCTTTATCTTTAATTGCTTCTTGTAATTAGATAAAGTTCCTAAACCAAACTTAGCTATGGGGCATAGTCATGCATTGGATGGTGATCATGGAATATGCCTCCATAGCTTTAGTTTTAAATTAGTTCTGAGTCAAGAAATTTTTGAGATGGGACATCGAATAGCCCAATAGACTTATGCATATGATGCATGCTCGCATGAGATGGACTCCATGAACATTAGCATAGTGACGCTAGTGAATGTATGCGGGTGTTTGTTAAGGAACAAGTGTAGGAAATAGGCCCACTAGAATTTCTCAATTCAAAACTTGTTGGTCAAGATAAGAAATTCTATGTTATGATAGTACACATTAGTCTTTTAACTTGAGACACTAGATAGACTTATGCATGGCGTGTTTCATTTTGATGTATCATCTGATTGTCTAATAATCACAAAATGGATACATGTAATGAGTGGTCAATAAAGAATCCGTCACTTGTTAGGTAGAATAAGTGAATCTCCTATATTTTCAAAGTTCATGATTCAAAAGTCCTTACCCAAGGCAAGATGAATGTTAGACGGGGTTTTATAACAATTCATCACGAGTCGTTGAAACATGAAATGGAATCATAGTTATTGAGCAATTAGGGTTTCGACTATTGGTCCATGCTCTAAACTCAATCGGGAGATTAGTTAATGAAAACACCTTTCGTGTATGATATTCGTAATTGAAATAGGTTCACTTGCTATTTTACCTAAGTCTAGATAGTCATGATACACTTGCTAGGTGTTTCTCATGACTTGTGAGGTTCGTGAAATTAAGCAATTAATTTCAAGCAGACTAATTAATTGGATTAATTAATCAGAATAATTATTATTATTCATAAGTTGCAAATGTTGCAAGCGCACTCCTAACTTAGTTATGAACCTAAAGGGTCACACACAATTTGAGATGGAACATTTCTAATTTAAAAATTAATCCAAAGGGCTAGATACATTTAATTAATAGAGATTAATTAATTGGGGCTTAAATTAATTCAAGGAGTTGAATTAATTATTAAATTAAATAATTAGATTATTTAATTGGACCAAATAAGATTAAGAAGCCTAATTGGAGTGAAATAAATATTTGATTGGATCAAATTAATTGTGTAGTCCATAAATTAATTTACTTAATTAAATAATTAGATTATTTAATTGGATCTAATTTGATTAGGTGGGCTAATACAATTAATTAATTTAGGTAAGATAATTAATTTAATTAATTATGGAATTTATTTTAAAGTCTAAGCCCAATTCAAAAAGGCCTATTAGGAAAAACCCATGAAAGTGATTGAAAAATGATGGAAAGTCAAGAGTTTGGAATTCTTGGGTAATCTTGAATATCTTTGAAAGTTATGAAAGAGATAAAATTGGAAGAAGTTTAGATGAACTAAAATATTTTTCAACCAATCAAAAGGAGACACAAAATACCAAGAGTAGGACTTTTGGAATGTTGAGCCCCCTATATATACCTCATGGCCGAAAATTGTAAGATGTAGAAACATTCCTATAATTTTTGGCCATATAGAAATTAAGAGAAGAAAATTGTTTTCTTCATTCGTCCTTTTTCTCTAAAAATTCCATCTTTAAGTATTAATTCTTTTATCACAAGTTAATAACATGAATTAATATTTTCTATACACACTCCATCAACTAGATTAGAAAATAAATCAAAATTACTAGTGAAATTCTAATTTTGTATTCTTGCTCAAAGTGTGGACTACTTTAGAGGGGAAACATTTGGATTCCTATGAACCAAATTCAGAAAAGGGGCTAGAAATTGATTGTTTCATACCCTACGACAACCGGAGTGCAAAGAAAGGTATAAATTTATACTTTTATTATTTTATTACAGCCATTGGAAATTGCGAGATCATTAAAAATCGCATTTGATCTGAGTATTACTATAATTGTTATAGTTTAATGAACACCCCTTAACCTAAGTGTAAAATCTAAACAACCTAATAGAGTTAAATCAAGAAAGGTTAACTTTTTATCAATACTTTTAATAAAAGTTCCCCTTTTTGGCTATAAGAGAAAGAACTTGAATTCATTAGTTATTTCATTTCATTTTAAACACATCATATATATAAATCAAAAGTGAGTACATCTGTTTATAAAACCACAATAAAGCAGCTTATTTAAAAATAAAATAAAGTTTTCAAAATAGACTACAAAACAGCGAGAAGCATGACATATGAACAAATCTCTGTTTGGCCGCTCTGAACCCTCAGTCAACCTAATCATGTACATTTCCACCTATATCACATGAATCTAATGAGCTAAAGGCTAAGTAATGATTAAATGCATTATTCAATTTAATAACTTTCATTCATAAATCATTCTTTAGGGCCCTTCAAGTCTGGTACCTAACTAATAACGATAGACCATGTTTTCGAAACCTATTCATAATGATTGGCCAATAAGAGAAATAATACAGGGTTTCCATACTTAGTTTTTCAACCTTATGTATTATCTGTATTCTATCTCATTCATTGTGGCTTTCTTATACTAATTTTTCAACCTCAATTATTTATCACCATTTGTTAGGTCCGTCGGTCCCTCTAGTGTCCCTTACCTACCCGACCGTTAATTAAGTAGCATACTTTTTTTTTCAAAAACCTCATCGTTAAATTGTTATAGTTTAATGTTTTTAAAAATTTTAATTTTTCATTATGCATACCACAGAATCACGCAAACCCAATAGTGGTATCATAGCCAAATTTGTGCAATTCCAATTAGATTCGATTTTATGCCTGTGAATTTTATTATTAAATTCTGATTGATTTGTTGTAGTTCTGATTGGGATAAAATTATTTTTCATTTAATTTAATTATTAAACAGAATATGTATGGTGAGAACTGTGAGATATACACATATCATAAGAGTTTGAAGTACTTCTTTACCCAAAAAGAGCTATATATGAGACAAAGAAAATGGTTAGAACTTGTGAAGGATTATGATTGTGTGATCAACTATCATTCTGGTAAAGCGAATGTGGTTGCAGATGCGTTGAGTAGAAAATCCATATTTTCTCTTTTTGTTATGCAAAAGTCAATATTACTGGATTTGCAGAGATTAGAGTTTGAAATTATACCTAAAGAGAAAAAGTGTTTGTTGTCTGCCTTAGTGTTGAGACCTGCACTTCAAAATATAATTAAAGAAGGTCAGAAGGTGGATATGCATTTGTGCAGACTGAAAAGAAAGATTAATTCTGAAAAGAGGCCAGACTTCTCTGTTACTGATGATGGGATTAATCGATATAAAAGAAAACTGTGTGTGCCATTTGACAAGGCCATGAAAGCAGTTATTTTAGAAGAAGTTCATACTACTACTTAGTATACTCAGGTAGCACAAAAATGTATAAGCACTTACAACAACATTATTGGTGGCCTAAAATGAAGAGAAATATAGCATAATTTGTGGTTGAATGTCTAATTTGTCAACAAGTTAAGATTGAACATCAAAGTCCATCAGGGTTGTTGAAGTCTTTGTTGATTCCAGAGTGGAAATGGGAGCACATTACAATGGACTTTGTGCTTGGATTACCTAGCACACAAAAGGGGTATAATTCCATATGGGTGATTGTTGATAGATTAACTAAATCAGCCTATTTTCTTCCAATGAAATCCACATACAATATGGACCAGTATGCTCAACAATATATTAAAGAGATAATCAAGTCACATAGGGTGCCAGTTTCAGTAGTGTCCGACAGAGATCCTAAGTTTACATCTACATTTTGGAAGAGCTTACATAGTGCCATGGGAACAAAACTTGCATTTAGTACAACATTTCATCCACATAGTAATGGGTAATTAGAGAGGATTATTCAGATATTAGAGGATATGTTAAGAGCTTGTGTGCTAGACTTTTAAGGGAGTTTGGATGCGAAGCTTCCATTAGTGGAGTTTTCTTATAATAATAGCTACCAATCAACAACTAGAATGGTGCCTTATGAAGCATTGTATGGAAGGAAATGTAGATCTCCAATTCATTAGGATGAAGTTGGAGAACGAAACCTACTTGGTCCGAAAATAGTTCAACATACTGCTAAGGTAGTGGAGAAGATACGAGAGAGAATTAAGATCACACAGAGTAGACAAAAAAGTTATGCAGATAAACGGAGAAAAGATCTAGAGTTTGCCATTGTAGATCTGTGTTGTTAAAAGTAGCTCCCATGAAAGGTGTCATGAGATTTGGAAAGAAAGGAAAACTCAGCCCATGGTATGTCGGTGCATTCGAGATTCTCGAAAGAGTTGGTGATAAAGTTTATAGAGTGGCCTTACCTCCGTCTTTATCTAGTGTTCACAATGTTTTCCATGTGTCTATATTCAGAAAGTACATTTCAAACCCTTCTCATGTGTTGAGTTATGAACAGTTGTAATTGACCCTTGATTTAGCCTATGATGAGAAACTATTGTAGATTTTGGATCAAAAGGAGAAAGAGTTGAGAACGAAAAAGATTCGACTTGTTAAAGTATTGTGTAGGAATTATTTTGTAGAAGAGGTCACATGGGAAAGAGAAGAAGAAATGCATACCAAGTATCTAGAATTATTTGGTACGTCAAATTTCGAGGATGAAATTTTTATAAGGAAGGAAGGATTGTAATGCCTAATTCTCTCCTACATAGCCAATAATAAGCATATTATATGAATATGCATCTAATCAATGTGTATTTTTGAATTATAGCATACAAATGGCATGATTTCACAAACTTGAATAATTGTTATTATATGCTCTAGTTATGCTTTAACATGAATTAATAAGCATACAAATAGCATGATTGCACGAACTTGAATAATTGTTATTATATGCTCTAGTTATGCTTTAACATGCATTAGTATATGAAATGAGATCAAACTTTTGTTTCATGATTTAACATATTCCTTAAGTATCTTTCTGCAGCGAAAAGCTCGGTATCACAGTTAAGAAAGATTGATGTGTTGAATGATCATGAAACGAATTATTCGTATTGTTCCATACTTGTTACATTCTAAAGTGATTATTTGCCTAAATATTTGTTTTAAATATGTTACATTTGACTAAGAACTAAAAGTATGTAAAATGGTGCAAATTTGATTAGTTGGTTAACTAGGTTGCATGAAATCATTTTAAACCGCATTGCACTTGAATATAACACCAAAGCATCAATTTTTGTCATCTCCTTAGCCCATGAATGTGGCTTTTGGCATGGGAAGACACCAAGCATGATGCAACCAATCATCACCCTCCACTTATCTCTCTTTGAAAGGTCAAAAAAATCATTTTCATCCATATTTCTTGTGGAAGCACCTCAAAAACAACCAGCCCTTATTCTCCTAAGTTTCTCCCAAATTTCTACACTCTCATACTCACAAATTGAATTCAATCCATAAGAATCCATAGAACACAAACTAGAACAAGTTTCCACGCTTTTAAGCTTGAAAACCATTGATTTTGAAGCTTAATTCCAACTTAATCAAGGTATATTTTTTTTCAATGTTTCTTATGATGAATTTGTAGTATCTTGGATGTTTACATATTTTAGTATGTTTTTGTATGATTGAAAACTTAAGTAGGTTATACTTGAATCCAAAATCAAGATAGTTAAGCTAGTTTTTAGCAAAATTGATAGTCTTGTGAAATATGCTTAATTTACTTGTTTCTATTTATCTTGTAATGCTTATATTATAATTAGAAGTACCTATGAATGATTGAAAACAATAATAATTAGTTTGCTTAATTGAAGGTTACAATCAATTTAAGTTAGAACCGAGTTTACGTAATGTTAATTTGGATTGTATACATATTTTAGGGGCTACCCTAATAAATTATGTTTGAATTATTAGTTATTTAATGGCTGCCGTAATGTTTAATATCTTGAATTAGTTGTAAAATATGGAGTATGCATTATTTTTAAGGTTATGTAATTGATATGGAATTGTTTACAAAAGATTGAAAAGTGTAGATGATTTTAACTAGAATATACTATATGATTTATAAAAAGGATATTAAATGGTATATGATTTGATTATGTTAGGCCTTTAACACATCCTATCTTTCAAAGAGATTGACCTTTTCACTTAGCACAAAGTCGACTTGAGGTAAGTTGAAGCTTCCATTTGCTGTATCACAAGAATCATATAATGTTGTTTATGTTTTAATGTGATTGTTATTATTTATCAAATGATTTAATGTTTGATGCATATATGGTTCATTAAGCATGACACTATTAAAAATATAATGTGGTTTTTGAAAAGGAAGTATGGTACTTGATTGATGGTTGGGTAAACAAGGGACGCAGAAGGGACCGGCGGACCCAACAAATGGTGGCAAATACTTGAGGTTGAAAAACTGGTATAGAAAAGTCACAATGAATGAGATAGAATACGGCTAATACCTGAGGTTGACATACCAAGTATGTAAACCCCGTATTAGTTCTCTTATTGGTCAATCATTATAAACAGATTCTGAAAACCACGGCCTATCGCTACTAGTTAGGTACCACACTTCAAGGGCCCTAAAGGATGATTTATGAATGAAAGTTATTAAATAGAATAATGCATTTAATGATTTATGGGATGTGCATATATGCTATTTGTTATTGCATCAGTTTGACCTTACTAAGCCTTTAGCTTATTAGATTCATGTGATGCATGTGGAAATGTACAGGTTTATTGCTTGACTTAGTCTCTAGAGCGGCCAGACAAAGATAGGTTCATATGTCATGCTTCGAACTATTTTGTAGTTTATTTTGAAAACTCTGTTTTGTTTTTAAATAAGCCGCTGTATTATGGTTTTGTAAATAGATGTACTCAATTTTGATTTATGTTTATTTATATGGTGTATTTAAAACAATTCAAGTTCTTTCTCTTATAGCTAAAAATGGGAACTTTTATTAAAACCATAACTCTAGTATTGATGAAAAGTAATATTTCTTGACTTAACTGTATCAGTTTGTTAAAGCCCTACAGTTAGGTTAAGGGGTGTTACACACTTGCTAGGTGTTTCCTATGGATTATGAGGTTCCTGGAATTAAGGAGTTAATTGCAACAGATTATTTAATTGGATTAATTAATCGTAATAATTGTTATTCATAAATTGCAAACATTGCAAGCCCACTACTAATTTAGTTGTGAACCTAAAGGTATTGGGTTCGCTATAATCGCAGGGGTATACGCAGCGAAAAATTAAAATTTTTATCAAACATAAATTTAACCCATTTGATTCGAAAGCGATTTTAACGATCGCGCTTATTTAAATGAATATATAAATAAATATAAAATCAGATTATACCTTTCGTGCACTCCGGTTCTTATAGAGAATGAAGCAATCAATTGCTTATCCTGGACTATCAGAACTCGCAGGGATCCAAGTGTCTCCCCTCTATCAGGTCCACGATACGAAAAGCAACACCAATCAAAAGGATTCGCTAGTATCCTTTTAATTATTTACTAATTTAGAACCGGAGTATATTTTCAAGAACAATAAAGATTAATTCTTTAAGTTCTTGAAACAATAATATGAAGAAAATAACAAGAAACTGATTTTCTTTTTCTTTCTTTTCTTTTATTGAAGAGTAAAAATAGAAGACTTTAAACAAAATATTTTTTGCTCAAAATTTTTTAATTGAATTATGTAATTTCCATCCCTCATATATATAGGGCTGAAAATTTTAATCCTTTTCCAACTTTTGGAAAGTTTTTCTATTTTGAACTACTTCAAAATCTTATCTTGGAAGGATTCCAAATCTTCCAAGAACTCTTCTCTTTTCACTCTCCTATTGTACGTGGACTAATTTGAGACTACATTAATCATCAAAATTATCTACATACACTGTTGATATTAATTTAAACTCTTCAAATAATATCAAGATAGATATATATCATATATATATATACTATAATTATATTTATACATAAATTAAATCTTAGTGGCCTATTTTATCCTATAAAATTGGTCACAATATTTATTTATCTATAAATATGTTAATTTAAATAAATCATATTTATTTAATTTATTCTCTTCATACTTTAGTAGGCTTCTTAAGTGATCCACATTTATTTTGGGTTTGGACTCAAAAATTCCCAAATCAATTCAATTGATTCAATCCCAATTTAATCAATCCAATTGATTAATTTAATTTACTCCAATTGGACTTCCTAATCAAATTAGGTCCAATTAAATAATCCAATTACTTAATTGAATAATTTAATTTAACTATTAAATTAAATAGAACCTTAATTAATTGATCAGTATTAATTAATTAATTTTCAACCATTGAATAAAATCTAAAATTAGAAATGTTACTTTCCATAAAGATGTGTAACTCTCTTAGGTTCACTACTAAGCTAGTAGTGGGTTTGCAACATTTGCAACTTATGAATAACAATTATTTCAATTAATTAATTCAATTAATTAATTCGCTTGGAATCAACTCCTTAATTCCAAGAATCTCACTATCCATGAAAACACCTAGCAAGTAATCATGGCAAACTAGTCTTATATGAAATAGCGAGTAAACCTATTTCAGTTGTGAGTACCATACATGTACAGTCCTTTCGACAGCTAATCTTCTGATTGAATCTAAGGTATGGATTATAAGTTGAAACCCTAAATGATTCAATAATTGTGATCCCATTTCAAGTTCTAATGATTCTTGATGAATCACAATTCATACTGCCTTGGCCAAGGTCTTTGAATCACGAACTATGAAAATACAAGAGATTCTCTTATTTAAAAAGATAAGTGTCGAATTTTATGTTGGCCACTGACAAACCTCCATGCACACCAGTGCAACACCCAGCATACCCCCTTTATGATTGTCAAACAATCAGAAGATATATCAAAGTGTTGCAGGATGCACACAAGGCTACCATCATGCCTCAAGTCTGAGGACTAGTCGTGTACTATCACAACACAAAAATTCTTATTTCAATGGGCAAAGCCTCCAACTAAGAATTTCTTGCGAGCCATTTTTGGTGTACTTGTTCCCTAACAAGCACCCACATACATGCACTTACGTCTCTACGCTAATGCCAATGGAATGTGACATCTTCGTCTCACGAGCATGCATTATATGTACGAGTCTTACTGAGCTATTTGATGTCCCATCTCAAAAAGCTCTCGACTCAGAACTTATTTAAAACCAAAGCCTTAGAGGCATGTTCCATGATCTCCATCATATGCGCGATCATGCCCCGTAGCTAAATTTGGTCTAAGGACTTTATCTAATGTGCAGAAAAAAATGCAAGATATAAGATAAAGAAAATGCCTTTTTATTAATATGATTCCCAATAAGATCGTCTTTATAAAAGCAAAAGAGTATAATACACCCAATCTAATTGGGGCGCTGGCCATCCTACTCTAACAAAAGGGTCACACGCAAATTAGAATGGAGCATTTCTATTCTAAGAATTAATCTAAGTGGTTGGATTCGATTAACTAATGGAGCTTAATTAATTGAGGGCTTAAATTAATTCAATTGATTTAATTAATTATTCAATTAAGTAATGAGATTATTTAATTGGACTTAATAAGATTAGAAAGCCTAGTTGGAGTAAAATAAATAATTGATTGGATCAATTAATTAAATTTAGGTAAATTTAATTAACATGATTAATTAATGGACTTTGTAAAAGTCCGAGACCAAAATCAAAAGTGGCTCATTATTATAGGCCTACTTGAAATGTTGGAAGAGGAAAATAAATAAGATAATATAATTTTCTTATTTATTAATTATCTTATGAAGATATGGAAAGATATGAGATATCTATCTTAAGTGCATTGAAAAAGTCCAAGTCAACCAAGAGAAAAGAGAGAGGGCCAATTTCGTAGCTTGTAGAAGTCTATATAATCAGCCACATATATATTCAAGGAGGGGATTAATTGAGTTGGTTATTTTTGGAGAGTTTGACTATACCAAACAACCAATTTCAACACATGAAAAATATAGGAAAATGATGAAAATTAAGGGATAATTTTCAGCCACCCATATAATTTGAAGTGGCCAAAAATTTGAGGAAAATTTTCATTCCAATTTTCAACCACTAAAAGGAAAGAAGAGAAAAATTATTTTCTCTCTTCACGCTCCTTTCTCTCCCAAAAAATCTCTTCTAATATAATCAAAGAATCAAAGTATATTTATTGATTTTGTATTTAATGAATTCTTAACTCCACAAGTTAGATTAAGAATTAATATTCACGAAAGCCCAAATTAGATTAGTAAAGGAATTAAAATCACTAGCGGAGTTTTAATTTCGTGTTCTTGTCCAAACATGTGGATTTACTTTTAAGAGAAAATAATTGGATCATTTGCAAATTGTTCATCAAGTGATCCATAGTGCACGATCTAAAATTTTATTTATATTGATTGTGTAAAACTATCTAATACACATGATCGTTAGAATCGCTACGAACTTAGGGTGATGCAACAATTGTTATTGGATGTCTTTTCTTTTAAATTAATTTAAATTCCACTGCGCACACCCTAGAGTTATAGAGGACCCAATAGTACTCTGCCAAACACTTGATGTGTGGGCCCCCAGCTACCCGACGTGTAGACAACGGCCACCCAACATGCGACGATGGCTACCCAATGTGTAGGAGACCACCACCCATCTTATGGGTGCCCTAGCCATCCGACAAGTGTGCTGCCCAGGCACGCAGGCACTCGGCAGGTGCTAGACATGTGGGCACCAGCACATGATGGGTGCCTCAAGCAGCCCATCATGTGTAATGCCACTAGGCAGGCTGCTATCCTATCCCTTCTTCATTGCATAATTGTTACGCAAAATTTTTAGTTTTTGGTTTTAAAATTAAATATTAATTTTAATTTATGAAAATTCATTTTTTTATGAAAAAGTAGTTTTTTTTAATCCTAAATTTGAAAGAAATAACATAATGTAATTGGTATTTACATACTTTCTTGGATGTTCATGGAACCTTGACCAATGTGATTGGCTTAATTTTGTGCACTTATTGGTTGTTTTTGGAATTTAATTAAAATGAGGCCTTTGAGTCTCGCCTTTCTTCGATTTTTATTCTCCATGTAATTCTATATCCTTCCTATATACCTTCCATTGGAATTGTTCCAATATTTTTTATAGTTTTAGAAAATATAATAAGAGTAGAATTATGTGAAGAGGTTTATCTTTCGGTGATTGGGCAGACATTATAAGAAGTTAGAATAAAGACGGAGGAAAAATAATGAATCAAGGTTCTTGAATATATGGGATACATTTATGTAATAAATAGGTCTATTTGTATTTTAATTATCACCCTTAGATTGACGTTGATCCATTTTGGCTTGAGTGGATCGTATATGATTAAAGTCTCATGATCATTTATTTATTTAAGTATGTATGTGATGTATCCTACATTTATTTAATGATTTTCTTATGATGTATTCTTGCCATCTTTAGATAGTGAACATGAAATAAACAAGATAAGAAAATGATGAGATCTTGCATAATATATCTAGTATAACTCTTACTGGAAAGTTTTTCAGTTAGATTGATGTGTTCGATATCAAGTGTAAATGGGCAATATTAGGTGGGACCCAATCACCCATGCCTTCTATCAATGGTAGTTGGCATGTGAAACGTTGCCATATTAGTCTGTTGGCCACGAGTTGTGGGATATGCTAAGTGGAGGGTAATAGTTGTGACCGCTAGTAGCATGGAGATGCTCGTGGGGTAGGAGGGCTAAGGGTGTTGGCCACTAGTCATGGGATATACTTGTTGGGTTCGCTATAACTGTAGGGTATGCAGAGCATAATGTAAAAATTAATTTAAACTAAACACATGCAACAATAATTATTGCATCACCCCAAGTTCACAGTGATTCTAACGATCACGTGTTTTTAATAGATTTACAAAAAAAATGTAAATAAAATTTTGGATTTTACCTTTCATGTACTCCGGTTCTTGTAGGGTATGTAACAATTAATTACTATGGATCACTTAACGAAATAGTTTACGAGGGATCCAATTGTCTTCCCTTTAAAGAAAATCCACATGTTTGGACAAGAACATGGAATTAAAACCTCGCTACTGAGTTTTATTCCTTTACAAATCTAGTTTGGAGTGCTTTTGTGAGTATTAATTCTTAATCCATCTTGTGGAGTTAAGAATTCAATACATACACTATCAAAGAAGATATTTTGATTATGTTGGAAGAGGCTTTTGGGAGAGAAGGAGAGTGAAGTGAGAAAAATAACTTATCTTATTTTTTGTAGTGGCTGAAAATCAGGATGAATTAATTCCCTCAAATTTTTAGCCATTTCAGGTCATATGTGTGGCTAAAAACTATCCCTTAATTTTCACCATTTTCCCATATTTCCCATGTATTGAAATTGGTTGTTTGGTAGAGTTAAACTCTCCAAAAATAACCAACTCAATCAACTCCCATGCTTAAATGAATGTGGTTGATTTTGTGGATTTGTACAAGCCACAAAATTACCCCCTCTCTCTCTCCTTTTCATTATCCTAGACTTTTCCAATGCAATTAAGGTGGACATCTTATATCTTTCCATATCTTCATAAGATAATTAATAAATAAATAAAAAATCACATTATATCTTTCCAATAATTCAAGTGGGCCTCAAATAATAAGACACTTTGATTTTGGGCTTGGATTTTTACAAAGTCCATTAAATAATCTAATTAATTAAATTTATTTAAATTCAATTAATTGATCCAGTTAATTAATTCATTCCAATTGGATTGCTTAATCTTATTAGGTCCAATTAAATAATCTCATTACTTAATTAAATAATTAATTCAACTCATTGAATTATTTTAAGCTCGCAAATTAATTATTCTCCATTAATCAATTGCATCCAACTACTTGGGTTAATTCTTAGATTAAAAATTCTCTATTTTAATTTGTGTGTGACCCTTTAGATTTACAACGTGAGTTTACAACATTTGCAACTTATGAATATAGTTTTTCTAATTAATTAATCTAGTTAATTAATCCACTTGGATTTAACTCTTTAATTTCAAAAACCTCACAAACTACGGGAAACACCTAGCAAGTGTATCATAGTTTCTAGTCTCTGGTTGAGTGAATTTATTTTAATTATGAGTACCATACACGTAAGGCCCTTCAATTATCTAATCTCCCAATTGAGTCTAAGGAATGGATTATAAGTTGAAACCCTATTTGACTCAATAACTATGATCCCATTGCAAGTTCCAATGACTTATGATGAATCTATATTCATCTTTCCTTGGCCAAGATCTTAGAGTTATGAACTATGAAAATATAGGAGATTTACTTATTCTAGACAAGTGATGGATTCTATGTTGGTCACTTATTAACCTCCATGCACGCTAGTACAACATCCAACGTATCTCCTTTACATTTGTCAAGCAATCAAAAGACATATCAAAATGAGGCAGGGCATACATTGGGCTCTACTATGGTGCCTTAAGTCTGAAGACTAATCTCATACTATTGTAATGTGGAGATTCTTATTTCGATGGATGACGTCTCTAACTAAGAATTTACAGCAGGCGGCCTAATATAGTTTACTTGTTCTCTAACAAGCATCTGCATACATGCACTAGCATCGCTATGCTGATGCTTATGGAATCAGACATCCTTCTCAATCGAGCATGTATCGTATGTGCAGGTCTTATTGGGCTATTTAATATCTCATCTTAAAAATCTCTCAGCTCGCAACTAGTTTAAGACCTATGCCATAAGAGTATGTTTCATGATTGTCATCATATGCGTGACTATGCTCTCTAGCTAAATTTAGTCTAGAGACTTTATCTAATGTGTAGGAAATAAATGCAAAGCATAAGATAAAGTAGATGCCTTTTCGATTAATTCATTACAAAAAAGATTGTTCAAGATGCCTAATCTAATTAGTGCACTGGGTACTACTCTAACAATCTCCTACTTACCCTAGCACCAATTACCTATGTACCTCAGGCCAATCTTCTAAAGATATCTCTCGAATACTCTCTATGCTGAGGGTTTAGTCAGTGGGTTTGCTATATTTTCTACTGAAGCGATTCTATCCACTACAATATCACCTCTCGAATACTCTCTGTGTTGAGGGTTTAGTCAGTGGGTTTGCTATATTTCCTACTCAAGCGATTGTATCCACTATAATATCATCTCTACCAATGATCTCTCTGATCAAATAGTATTATCTCATGACATACATAGATCGTTAATGAGATTTGGCTCTTTTGCTTGTGCAAGAGCTCCATTGTTATCACAGTATATCAATATTGGATTAACAATAGATGAAACTACAGCCAACCCTTGGATGAAGTTTTTTTTTATCCAAATAGCTTCTTTTGTTGCATTGCATGCAATAATATATTCTGCCTAAGTGGTGGAGTCTGTGGTTATTTCTTGCCTGGAACTCTTCCAGCTAACTACACCTCTATTCAAGGTGAGTATAAATCTTGACATTGACTTTGAATCATCTATATCTGACTAAAAACTAGAATTAGTGTAACCTTCTAGTTAAACCTTGTAATATTCAAGCCTCACACTACTCACTTGGCCAATAAAATTCATGCATTACATGCTACTCATATGCTAGTTTGCATTAACATCTGCATGGCATATATAGCATTCTTAATCGTTAGACTTCTAATGCTATCATATGATGTTAGTGGTTGAGATCATATAACATAATTAAGTAATTCTATATTTAAATAAGAAAAAGAATAGATTGGTCGATATATTGGATATTCATAGGTTATATGTTATTTTGGAAGTATTAAAGGTGTTACTAGAAAGTTTATATGATTCGATTTAATTAAATCGAGGTGTTTTAAAAGTATACATCCATGGATTAACATACTTGGGATATTGGACATGATATAATGTGATTTAAGTGTCATAATACAAGGTCCATATATGAATATGATTTTAGAAATTCAAACTAGGCAATCATTTAACAATCGAATGTCAATCGGTTTGGAGATCGAATAAACAGACATAGGAATTACCTATGGGAATGAATGGTGACTAAGATAGGTTGCAACAAATAAAAATAGGTGACACACACAAGATTAGAGCTGCAAGACAAGGGAGAAAATCAGATTTTACCACTACATGCCTCCTCAAGCTTATACCACCTCATGCTTAGACTTTCCAAGCTAGCACCTCAACCTATTCTTCACTCTCAAGCTTACAGCCATGACTTGAACCTTCTTCTAAACCATTTTAGCTTCCAAAGACATATCAAAAGCTCTCTAAATAGGTCCTAAGTGATTCCAACCGGAAAAGGAGGCAAAACAAGCAAAGGGGAGGAGAAATAAACAAGTTCAAGTAGAAAACTATGCAAGGTGAGCTTCACCTACGGGTTTGGCATGACTTTCAGATTTATTTTTAGGTTTATTAGTTTATTAAGCTTTGAATATTATTTATAAATGTGTTAGGATATTATTAGATAGGCGTTGGTGCACAAAGAAAGGGTTTTTGGTTGCAAATACTTGATAAAAAATACTTATACTAGAAACTATCACCTTGTTGTATTCTTGTATTTTAGGCTTCAAAAGTATATGGTATGTTAAATAAAACCTATAGGTATCATCATATACATGTTGATGTATGATTTAAGAGTATTGAAATAAATTTTTATTGGTTAGAAATTAAAATATGGCACGATAATTAAAGAGATGCTCAGATCTGTCTCTATCGAATTTCAAATTCTATCCTATGGGAAGGGGATTGGTTTTACAGCATTAAATCCATTATTTTTGGTAATAATATAACCTGGTTGTATCTTTATGTTATCTAAGTGTGGTGAAAATTCGGGAGTGATTGGATATACTTAAAGGTGCCAAAACCATTAATGTCATGAAGTGCGCAAAACTATCATGGTAGGAAACATTTGTTTCAATATGCTGTGAAGGGAGCTGAACATCCATGCATTTTAGCCATTCTATAACATGGTTACATTTTTTTATGTTAGCTAGGTGTCATAAAAATTGGGGAGTGAATGAATATGTCTAAGGGTGTCAAAATCATTATGCAAACTAATGTGGCAGCAAGAAAATGTGAAGTTGTGAATCTGTCCTATTTGGTTCATTAACATGTTCCAACATAGCTGTGGTGCATTTGATCCCTAACATTTAGGAAGATGTTATAAGAGTTATAATACATCAATTAAGTGAGGTTAGTATACATTTAAGATGTGGAATAAAGGTTCGTAGAAGGTTGTATTCGGTTATAGTTTCTAAGTGATAAGGTTGTTTAGTTCAATTGATATTCAAGATCTTTATACTATATTAGGTATAATGAACTTGTTAATTGAGGATGGTGATTGATATCTTGTATTTTTACAAATTGTTTCACATCTAGGGTTGGGGAGTAATACTTAAGAAACCTAGAAGTAACACATAACCGATCAAAGGTAAGTAACAATCCATTTGCAACTATAATGCATGAACATAGTATGTCTTGAAGCATTAATACCTAATGTATTGATGATATTTAAATTGATTGGATGACAAGTATAGTATGTACCTTAAGACTTTTATGATTCTTGAAACATGTTGAGAGCAGGATGACTTGCATTTCATATTCAACATACCATTCATGAGCATTTATATGTGCATGCATGACATATGAGTATGGTTGAGGTTCTTGCATACATGATATGATTAGAGACATGATTTACATAAATAAAATATTTTGGTTGGCCACTATTAGTGTACCGAGGCATGCGAGGTGTACTTATGTGATATTTTGGGGTACCGTGAGTGTTACTTCTCAGAGGATCGTAGGGGTTGACATGGGGTGTGCCTCTGGTGGTTACAAGAGGGTGGACCACTTGACTGTGCCCTTATTAACTCCGCCGGTGGGAAGACTTCTGGAGGATCACAGGAGAAGATAAGGGGTGGACCTCTGGTGATCCCAAGAGATGGCCCCGAACTAAGTTAATTTGTTTATGGCTCTGTAATTATTGATATTGTTTAGAGTTCTATCCGGTGCATAGTAGGTAAACCAAAGGCCTAGTGATGGAAAATGATTTTGAATGAACTATTTTGGTTTAGGAGCTTGCATTCCTGGCATGATTTCATAGAGATGCATCACATATATGTTAGATTATCTCTTTAGCATGCATGATTTTCAATTTCTGGGCATTAACTCATATAGTTCATGCATTGTAGGTAAGTATGGTGATACTTGAGACTCTTAGGCTTACTGGGCTAGTTGTTGGAGCTTCCACAGGCTTCTGAGGATCACTGTATATGGATGACGACCTGTTAGGTTGTGTTGTAGGCATATTCTAGTTTTTACAATCATTATTATTGTGTAAATTGTTGTCTATATATAAAGGGTTACAGGATGCAAAATGTACTTACTTCTTCTAAAAGTATAGGCTATTATTTTAATTTTTGAGTATATCGTATTATAAATTTGAGATGTCATATCCTATATAACTCTTGAAATTTTATAGTAAATAAGTTTAAGAATAGTGTGACTGTAATGGGTGTTGTGTTTTTTATATAAATAGTGATTTTTTGATGTGATACCTGAGCCTCTTACTAATCACATGGCCAAATATGATTCATGCGTCATATGTTAATTGCGTGTTATTTGCATTTATATTGACATCATATAATTCATTTTATTTTCTACGGCATTCTTAATTATTAAACTTAATTTTGAAGTTTTTGCACGGTATTGATTATCAAATCCCCTAACCTAAATGGTCGATTCTACATTGGGATAAGAAGAAAATTAGGCATCAATATAATGAATATTACTAGGTTACATGTTATAATTTTCAGAAGTGTTAAAATTGTTATTAGTAAGTTTATACAGTTTAATTTGATTTGATCAAGTTATATCAATAGTATATATTTGTAAATTAGGGATATTAGACATGATATAATGTGATTTAAGTGTCATATTACAAGGTCCATATGTGCATATGATTTTAAAAATGCAAACATGACAAGCATTTAGGAATCGAATGCCAATCAGTTTAAAGATTAAATGAACGGTTAAGAAATTAGGATAGAATTTATCATCCGATCATACAGAAATTAAAATAGGTTGTAGATAGATAAATTAATAATGAGAAACACTATATTAAAGCTGTATAAGATGTGTGTAATATCATATTTGAACCACCACTTGACACCTCAAGCTTTGCCACCTCAAGCTTTACCATATCAAGCTACCACCTCTACCTTTCTTCATTTCTATCCTTGAACCATGACCAAAAACTATTTTCTGAGCTATTTCACCTCCAAAACCTCCATATGAAATTTTAGAAGTTGTTCCCAAGTGAGTTCCAAGTAAAGAAAAAGTGAAGGAAGCAAAGAGAAGTAAGGAGGAGCAAGTAGAGACTTTAAATTGTGCATATGTGAGCTTAACTTATGTTTTGATTTCAATTCTTAAATTGTTTGAGGGTTTATAATTTTTAAAGATTCTATTATTGTTTATAATCATGTTAGGATGTTATCTATGGTCTTATAATTCATAAAAGAAGGATTTTTAGTTGCAAAATTGCAATAGAAATCAATAGGGACAGAAACTATATACTTGCTGATTTTTGTTTATAAAGCTTTATATATGTATAATAACTTGATTAAAACCTATATATTTCATCATATATGTGTTTATATATGATTTTTGGTGATTTATGTAAGTTTGAAGAGGTTATAAATGAAACTATGGTTTGATATTTGAAGAGACACTCAAAACTGTCATGATAGAACTTATAGTTTTTGTGCTGTGATAAGTGGGCTGGTTTTACTAAGGGAAATTAGTTATTTTAAGCAATTATAAAATATGATTACATTTCTCTACATGTTATCTAAGTATGGTAAAAATTTGGGAGTGATTGGATGTGCTTAAGGATGTCAAAGTTAGCATGCAACTAGATTGGACAGCAGGAAAATATGAAAATGTGAATCTGTCCCATTTTATAACTTAGTATGTTTCAACCTAAACATGTTGCTACTGAGTTCTAACAATTAGGTACATGCTATTAGAGTGATAATACTTCAATTACATGATGTTTACATGTATTTAAGATGAGAAATTAAGGTATTTGAGGGACTATATTGGGTTCTAGTTTGTGAAAGCTTGATTGTTACCTAGATAGCTTGGTGTTTAAGGTCTTAATAAGCGTTTTTGTGCTTTCAACTTGCCAAATTGGGAATGGTGCTTGATGTTGGGTAATATTACAGGCTATTTTACATCTAAGGTTAGAGAGGAATACTAAACAAATCTAGACTAAGCCACCAACCAAGTGAAAGGTAAGTAAAGACTCATTTGCAACTACAATGCATAGACATAGTAGATGTATGAATTATATGTAATATCATAAATAATATGTACATAGTAAAGGGCTCTCCATTGAGCATACATATATAGGCATTGTCATTAGCAGTGCATGCATCATATACGAGCATCGTTATAAATCTTGCATTGTACGACATAATTCTGAGAAAGAAAAATATTTTGATGACCACTACTAGTGCACCGAAACATACATGGATTTGCATGCGTATGAGTATGCATAGATTTGCATGCTTATATGATTATTGGCCATTGGATTATAGCGGTGTACAGAGCTCTTTTCTGGTGTATGGGATAGTGGCATTGGTCAGGGGCCCAAAAAGGAAATAATTTTGAGAGAAATATTTTGATGCATAAAATTGCATTGTGGGCATAGCATTTTGAGATGCATGACTTGATATTGTGGATTATTCTTTGACATGCATAATCTTTACTTGTTGAGCATTAGCTCATATAGTTTATACATTGTAGGTGAGTACGATAACACTTGAAGCATCTTTTACTAGTTGGGCAGCTGTTGGAGCTCCTGTGGGTGTCTAAGGGAGTGTGTACATGGATGACGACCTGTTGGGCTATTTTGTTGGCTCGTTATATTTTGAGTCTGTTGTATTATATTTTTAGACTGGTACTATATTTTGCTTTTAAACCTTTACTATGAATAAGTATGTAAATATTGTGGTCGTTGTGGGTGTTGTGCTTTTATATAAATACTAATCTTGCTATATACATGACATGTGAGAAAATATTTTAAACAGGGTTGTGCATGTAAGAAGTGATTTATCTTTTCTTAAAGTGTTACAAAAAAAAATCATACGTATACACAAGCTCTATCATGTTAAATTATATTATATATCTAGTTATTGAGTAGTGGGTGTTACATTCTATATACATGATTATATGTAAGAAAATGCTTTTACTATTTTTGAAAGTGCTACAGAAAAAAAAATATATATATATATATACACATGCACACATATGTGCTACCTTGTCAAAATTATTGTTATATCAATATCTATATTTAGTGGTAGGGGTGTTACAAATTGGTATCAGAGTCGAGTTTGTGGTTCTGTAGACTATCCATGTACATGATCTCTAAAACTGTGGAGCACAACCATGCCAATAAGTTTTATTTATTGTATAATTTATTTTGTATTTCATGAATAATATTGGTCATGTGTTTTAAGATTTTGTATAAAATAATGTTAAGGCAGACTCATTAGTTGTAACAGGTACAAATTTTCTTATTGGTATTCTATCTTTAGAGCTACATATTCTCTATTATCTACTACGTATATAATAAGACTGTATAGGGTACTTGATATATGTATGAGGTCAATTATAATGTTTAAATTCCTACTGGAGGTTCAAGATCAACTAATTAGATTTTAAGAGCTATAGGTTAATTTTGTTATATTGGCTAGGATTATGATATAACCTTTTGGGTAGATTGGTTTATTGAAAATTATACATTGTGGATTATTCCAGGATTACTAAGACATTTAAATTCTAGGTGATGAAAATTTAAAAATTTTATGGAGACCATAGCAGGAAAATGTGTACTATTTGTAGAAAATAAAGAAGATTGTCAAATTATAATTTTCTACAGTATGAAAGAGAGTAGTAAGAAGAGTTATTATCAATCTTTGGATTGTGTTAGAATTTTTAGAAATGACCAAAGTTTACTAAAAATCCATTTGTGTGTTCTTAGATCTCTTAATACATGTTGAAAAGAAGTTCTCAGATATGCTATTGACTAACCAACTGATTTTATCCTAGATAGTTATAAGAACAAATCCAATCTCTCTTTTAGTTTATCATATACACTTATTGAAATTTGATAAACCTTTAGTGATATTGTTATAATATTGGGCAAGACATTAGGGTCTAGTGATTCTCCTAAACAAGCTCCATTTCATATTCACCTAAAAGATAGATGAATCTTGAGGTTATATATTTTTTATTGCAACTGAATTGAGTAATAACTTGTAATAAGTACATATTTTCATATTAAGGTTTATTTGATAAATTAAGAGGAGCTACTGTGATCTTGAGGATTGATTTTAAGTTTGAATTGCCATTGGGTTGACTAATACTTTAATTATTTTGATATACATGATGAATAATGTGTTTGATGATTCTATATGGGTATGTTTGGGGTGATATTCATTGATGATATCTTAGTGCACAACAAGGAGAAATATGATTGACCTTTCACTATAATCTTGGAAACTCTAAGGAAGTAGAAAATTATTAGTTCAATTTAGCAAATGCGATCTTTTGGTTATGTAATAAAATATTCATTTTAGGGACTGGTAATTTTCTTAAGAAGGTGTCCTTGTAACTATTCAAAACTTTGAGGCCGTACTAAAATAGGGAAGACTAATTCCGTAGTTGTTACCGCTTTATTTCATCATACGTGCAGGTATATGAAATTTGGATGGTTTGCTAAGTGAGAAAAAATCTATAATTACTTAAAGAGAATTGATTTAAGTTTCGGTGGTGACTCCAACTTTAGATTTAAGTTATTTATTTTGTATAGTCATATATCTCATTGTGTTTTAGTATATATTTGATGCAATATAGAAAAGTTATTCGACACTCTTCGAGTTAATTAGATTATTTATGTAATACTACATATGACATTACAAAACCGAAGTACTTGAAATGTCTATATACTCAAAAGGAGTTGAATTTGAAGAAATGATGGATATTATTAGTAAGTGAATATACTGTATGATCCATGTAACTACAAATGTCATTGGAATAAAATATATCAATAAACTAATATTCATACAAATTTTACATCATAAACTATTATGGGAATTGAGGGTTGTACAGAGGATGAAATAGAGTAAATGGTGAATTATTTATTTATTAATATTTTGGTAAGACTGATTTTGATTGATCCAATTTTAAATGCTCAAAATAAGGTCGATGAAAGGTTAACATTAAGATGAAAGGAAGAAAAAGGACTTAAATAGATTTTTGTGATAAGTGATTATAATCACTTAATAAGAGATAGATGTGAAAATGAGGAATACAAAATTGTAAGACTAAGTTTTAGGTGATGATCATGTACCTTTTTATTTGTTTATTTAGTGGTATGAATTATGTTTGTGATCTTAAGAAAATGTACAAATATCGAATACTGGATGAGCTATTATGGGATATATTGTTAATATTTGGTTTGCCACAAAAAAAAAGGATAAATGTAAAAGTGCATATGTATGAATGCGGTAGAAATGGAAAAGCATTCATGAATTTTGTATATGATAATGGAATTGAGTTATTGTTCATAGGTTAACTGAATATGCTCATTCTTTCTCAATTTACTCTAGGTATTCCATGAAAATCTATGGAAAGATAAATATGTAGGAAGCGGATTGACTTCATGGTTTATTAATGTCTATTAGTTCTGATGTAGATTTATCCACTTTCTAGAAGATTTTACATCAAGTATTGGGAATAAAATTATATTTTAGTATTGTAATCATCCATGCATCAATGGGTAATCAAAACAAACAAATTAGACTTTGCAAGATATGCTTATAGCTTGTGCATTAGATTGTTGATGTCAATTGAGAAAAAATTTCCTTGGATTAAATTTCTAACAACAACAGTGATAAGTCTACTTGAAATAGTTCTCTATGAGACATTGCATGATATAATATACAGGTCATCATTTTATTGAAATGAATTTGGTGCTCTTTCAGGCTAAATCTGGTTTGGGAAATGATAGAAGTAGTAGCATAAATTGCCAATGCATGGAAACTAGTTGGAGATGACCATAGAATTATGCAAATTAAAGAGGAATATCACTGCAATTTATGATAGGGGATCAAATTTTTTAAGGTGTCTCCAATGAAAGGGATTATGCAGCGTGGGCAGAAAAATAAAATAAAATTGGGGATGCTGCTTACAGACTCGACCTACCTGGATCAATGTCTCAAGTGTACAATGTATTTCATGTATCCATGTTGAGGAAATATATTATAAATCCATCTCATATTCTAAAGAATGAACGTCTAGAGTTGAAAGCAGATTTGAGTTATGATGAAGAACCTAGAGAGATTCTTCTACAAGAAGTCAAATAACTCAGAAATAAAAAGATCCCATTAGTTAACGTATAATGGAGAAATCAGTCAATAGAAAAAGCTACTTGGGAAAGGGAAGATGATATAAAAATTAAGTATCCAGAACTCTTTCGGTAAGTAAATTTTGAGGATGTAATTTTAATAAGAAGGGGAAGATGTAATACCCAAGCCTCACACTACTCACTTGACCAATATGATTCATGCATTACATGCTACTTATATGCTAATTTGCATTAACATCTTTATGGCATATATAACATTCTTAATCGTTAGACTTCTAATGCTATCACATGATATCAATGGTTGAGATCCTATAATGTAATTAAGTAATTTTATATTTAAATAAGAAAAAGAATAAACTGGTCAATATATTGGATATTCATAGGTTATATGTTATAATTTTGGAAGTATTAAAGGTGCTACTAGTAAGTTTATATGATTCGATTTAATTAGATCGAGGTGTTTTAAAAGTATACATCCATGAATTAACATACTTGGGATATTGGACATGATATAATGTGATTTAAGTGTTATAATGCAAGGTCCATATGTGCATATGATTTTAAACATGCAAACTAGACAATCATTTAAGAATCGAATGTCAATTGGTTTGAAGATCGAATGAACAGACATAGGAATTACCTACGGGAATGAATGGTGACTAAGATAGATTGAAACCAAATAAAAATAGGTGAGACACACAAGATTAGAGCTGCAAGGTAAGGGATAAAATCATATTTTACCACTATATGCCACCTCAAACTTGTACCACCTCATGCTTAGACTTTTCAAGCTAACATAGAATTCGACACTTGTCTTTCTAATTATGATTCAAAGACCTTGGCCAAGGCAGGATGAATCGTAATTCATCAAGAATCATTAGAACTTGAAATGGGATCATAGTTATTGAATCATTTAGTATTTTGACTTATAATCCATGCCCTAGATTTAATCGGGAGATTAGCTGTCGAAAGGACCGTACGTATATGGAACTCGCAATTGAAATACGTTTACTAACTATTTCACCTAAGACTAGTTTGTCATGATTACTTGCTAGGTGTTTTCATAGATATTGAGGTTCTTGGAATTAAGGAGTTAGTTCCAAGCGAATCAATTAATTGAATTAATTAATTAGAATAAATATTATTCATAAGTTGCAAATATTGCAAGCCCACTAATAGCTTAGTAGTGAACCTAAAAGGGGCACACATCTTTATGAAAGTAACATTTCTAATTTTGGGATTTATCCAATGGTTGGAAATTAATTAATTAATTAATTAAGGGTTCTATTTAATTTAGTGGTTAAATTGAATTATTCAATTAAGTAATTAGATTACTTAATTGAACCTAATTTGATTAGGAAGCCCAGTTGGAGTAAATTATAATTAATCAATTGGATTGATTAATTTGGCATTCAATCAATTGAAATGATTTGTGGATTTTTAAGTCCAAGCCCAAAAATTAATGTAGATCACTTAAGAAGTCCACTAAAATGTGAAGAAAATAAATTAAATAAATATAACTTATTTAGTTAATATATTTATAAATAAATAAATAAAGTAACTAATTTTTATAGCATAAAAATTGGCCACTAGGATTTATTTTATACAAATATATTTTAGATATATATTTGATATATATCCATCTTAATATTATTTGAAGAGTTCAAATTAATATAAAAAATATATGTAGACAATTTTGATGATTAATTTAGTCTCAAACAAGTCCACATACATTGGAGAAATAAAAAGTGAAGAGTTGTTGGAAGATTTTGAATCTTTCCAAGATCAAACTTTGAAGTGGTTCAAAAATTGACAAACTGTCCAAGAGTTAGAGTATGAGAAAATTTTCAGCCACTATATATAGGGATGGACAAAAATTACATGAATTAATAAGCAAAAAAAATTATTTTTTAAGTCTTCTATTTTTCTCTCCAATAAAAGAAAAGAAAAGAAAAGAAAAGAAAAAGAAAAGAAAAAGTGTTTTCTTGAAATATTAATTTTCTTGTTCTTTAAAAGAAAACTAGTTTTTTTATATTCTTTTTATATCCAAGTTTCAAGAACATAAACCATCAATTTTTATTGTTCTTGAAAGTTTGTTCTTGATCCATCAATTGGATTAAAAAGGCAAAATTTACTCTGAATCCAGATTAGTAAATAATTAAAAGGATACTAACGAATCATTTGAATTGGTGTTATTTTTCATATTACAGATCTGATAGAGGGGAGATACTTGGATCCTTGCAAGTTCTAAAAGTCCACAATAAGTAATTGATTATTTTATTCTCTACGGCAACTGGAGTGCACTAAAGGTATAATTTGAATTAATATATTTGTTTTATATATATTCACTTGAATAAACGCGATCTTTAGAATCAATTTCGAATTGAGGGGATAAATTTATTTGATAAATTTATGTTCTTATAAAAAAATTAATTTTTCGTTGTGCATGCTCCTGCGATTATAGCAAATCCAATATGTACACCCATTTGCAGACAATGGAACTATTCCCAGTAGTGGGTCAATATACATGTGTATGGATCAAAGCTATTAAATCTTTGGCTCGCTCCACTGGTCCAACAAATGCGATTTGGTTATCTTTCCTTTAAGACAAGATTCATATATTAACAAGCCTTACTCACCACTAAGGTCAAGCAATTGTACCAACTTATGGATCCTTGTCTCAGAAATGTGACCTAATCATATGTGTCATAATGTTAGGGAACTATGATTATCTAATTTCCTTTTATCTTGTTGAATATGAAAAATGCAGTTATGGGGAGTTAAAGTATATAAAACCATTCATCAATATGCAACTAAAGATTAACTAGAACATCTAGAAATGGAACACTTTCATTGTCAAATAAAAACCCATAGCTTTCTCCACCCAAAACAGGAATGGTGATAATGTTTTTAACAATATCCGATGCATAAAGAAAATTGTTTAATATCAAAACTAAATCATTATTCAAAGCTAAGTTTATAGTTCCAATGGCTAATGCAACAACCTTTGCTCTATTCCCTAGTCGCAGGACTATCTCTTTTCTACTCAACTTTCTACTTCTTGTCATTATCAAATCATTGCAATTGTGAGGCCTACAGCCAGTATCCAATACCCAAGAAGAATTGTTAACAAATAAGTTAATTTCAACAAAATAAATACCTGAACTTATTAGGCTCGCAAGGTACTCCTTGCAGTTTCTCTTTCGGTGCCTAAGTTGGCTGTAGTAATAGCATTTGTCAGCCTTATTGGAATCTTTTGAGACCCCACCAGTTACCTTCATCTTATTGGCCTATGAGGAACCCTTCCCCTTCTTCTTATTAGCTTTGCAATCTTTGAGTTGGAAGAGAATCAAATAAGCATGACCAGCTTGTTCTTTTTCATAGTAGACTTAACCATCTTCAACATGTTAACCAACTCAACAAGGCTAGTTTCCATCTTATGCATGTTGAAGTTGATAACAAAGATGTCAAAAGATGGAGGCATAGACTACAGGATAAAATCCCTATAGAGTTTGTTGTCCATAACTACTCTAATAGACTCAAGCCTTTCTATCACGACTATCATCTTCAATCTATGGTCATCGACTGAAGAGCCATCCATCATAAGGGCCCTAAAAAGCTATTTCAAGATCTGATATCTCGTCTGCCTAATATCTTCACCATACAACTCTTGTAGGTTAACATAGATATTATGCGCATGAGCATGTATCTCATGTTGTTTCTGCAACTCCTTAACATTGATGCCATTATATAGTAGCGAGCTTATAGATCATCAACTTCTTGTTGATATTCTACAAGCTTCTCCTCAGTCCCATCCATTGATGGGCCTACCAGATGAGGAGTATCGAGGATGTAGGATCTATTCTCATATTGCAAAATAATTTTTAAATTCCTCAACCAATCAACATAATTAGGTCCAATTTTGTTGGCTTTAAGAATGGATGTGTAATGCCCAATTATCTCCTACATAGCCAATAATAAGCATCTTGCATGAATATGTATCTAATCAATGTGCATTATTGAATTATGGCATACAAATAGTATGATTGCACGAACATGAATAATTGTTATTATATGATTTAGTTATGCTTTAACTTGCATTATTACATGAAATATGAGATCAAACTTTTGTTTCTTGATTTAACATATTCCTTAAGTGCCTTTTCATAGTGAAAAGCTCGGTATCTCAGTTAATGGCCATGAAATGAATTATTCATATTGCTCCATACTTGTTACATTCTAAAGTGATTATTTGCCTAAATGTTTGCTTTAAATATGTTATATTTGGCTAAGAACTAAAAGTATGAAAAATGGTGCAATTTGATTGGTTGGTTGACTAGGTTGCATGAAATCATTCTAAACTACTTTGCACTTGATTATAACACCAAAGCATCTATTTTTGTCATCTCCCTAGCCCATATATATGGATTTTGGCATGAGAAGACACCAAGCATAAGCAACCAATCATCACCCTCCACTTACTTCTCTTTGAAATATCAAAGAAGTCATTTTTAGCCATGTTTTCTTGTGGAAGCTACTAAAAAATGAGCAACCTTCTTCTCAAAAGTTTCTCCCAAATTTCTACACTCACTTACTCACAAAAATTAAATTTAATCCATAAGAATCCATAAAACACAAACTTGAACAAGTTTTCACCCTTTTAAGCTTGAAAACTATTGATTTTGGAGTTTAATTTTAATCTAATCAAGGTATATTCTTTTCAATGTTTCTTATGATGAATTTATGGTATCTTGGATGGTTACATGTTTTAGTATCTTTTTGTATGATTGAAAACTTAAGTGGGTAAGACTTGAAGCCAAAACCAAGCTAGTTTCTAACAAAATTGATAGTCTTGTGAAATATGTTTAATTTACTTATTTCTATTAATCTTGTAATGTTTATATTATTTTGGAAGTTCCCATGAATGATTGAAAATAATAGTAATTAGTTTCCTTAATTGAAGGTTACAATCAATTTAAGTTAGAATCGAGTTTACGCATATTAATTTGGATTGTGTGCATGTTTTAGGGGCTGCCCAAACAAATTATGTTTGAATTATTAGTTATTTAATGGCTTCCCTAATGTTTAATATTTTGAATTAGTAGTAAAATATGGAGTATGTATTGTTTTTAAGGTTATGTAATTTATGTGGAATTGTTTACAAAAGATTGAAAAGTGTATATGATTTTAACTAGAATAGACTAAATGATTTATAAAAAGGATATTAAATGGTACATGATATGATTATGTTAGGCCTCTAACACATCCTATCTTCCAAATAGATTGACCTTTTCACTTAGCACAAATTGGACTTGAGGTAAGTTGAAACTTTCATTTGATTTATCACAAGAATCATATAATGTTGTTCATGTTTTAATGTGATTGTCATTAGTTGTCAAATGTTGTATTGTTTGATGCATTTATGGTTCATGAAGCATGATACTATTAAGAATATAATGAGATTTTTGAAAAGGAAGTATGGTACTTGATTGATGGTCGGGTAGACAAGGGACGCGGGAGGGACCGGCGTACCCAACAAATGGTGGCAAATACTTGAGGTTGAAAAAATGGTATACAAAAGTTGCAATGAATGAGACAGAATACAGCTAATACCCGAGGTTGAAAGACCAAGTATGGAAACCCTGTGTTATTTCACTTATTGGCCAATCATTATGAATAGGTTTCGAAAACCAAGGTCTATCGCTATTAGTTAGGTATCACACTTCAAGGGCCATAAAGAATGATTTATGAATGAAAGTTATTAAATTGAATAATGCATTTAATGATTTATAAGATGTGCATGTATGATATTTGTTATTGCATCAGTTTGACTTTACTGAGCCTTTAGCTCATTAGATTCATGTGATGTAGGTGAAAATGTACAGGTTTAGAGGTTGATTAAGTCTCTAGAGCGGCCAGACAGAGATTTGTTACTTTGAACTGTTTTGTAATCTATTTTGAAAACTCTATTTTGTTTTTAAATAAGCGCTCTGTTATGGTTTTGTAAACTGATGTACTCAGTTTTGAATTATGTATGGTGTGTTTACATGAAATGAAACAACAAATGAATTCAAGTTCTTTCTCTTATAGTCAAAAATGGGAACTTTTATTAAAACCATAACTTTAGTATTGATGAAAAGTTAACATTTCATGACTTAGCTGTATTAGTTTGTTTAGGTTACGCAGTTAGGTTTAGGGGTGTTACAGGATACTAGTATATTTTTTGCAATTTTTGATAAACGATCCACAAAAATAAACGATGCAGAAAATGAGCAAACTTTTGGAAACACATTCATTTATAATAAGGTCTTAAATTATAGATTTTTCCAACTATTTCTTCAAATTCCATGACCCCTAATGGAAATTCGGGAAATCATATTTCCTAGTAGGCTTGAGATCCAATTAATATGTCATATGGCCAAATTTATGAGCCTATAAAATATATCAAAATGCAATCAACTCTTTGACAATTATATCTCTATACAACCCTTAAGATATTTTGCCTCAGCGCTTCCCATATACCCTAATTTTATAAGCCCATATAGTACTTGGTGTCAAGCAAGACCCATCAAACCTCCATGTAGATAGAGTATCTAAGCATTCCACGACTCATGGACAATGTATAGACGAGTCCATCCTATGGGCATCGCCATGCTTAGTAGAGATCATAGCTTTCCGCACAAAATCATCTTACAACTCATGGCCAATGATTAAGTATGGTAGCATTGTTATCTCTGCTACTTTTGATGGTAGGCATGGATCATTGGGTTTAACCTAACTTTGTTACATAATTTTCAACATATGAAAAATTCATGCATGATTTTGTGAAAACAATCAGAACACATTAACCTAGGCTTTGATACAACTGTTGGGTTCACAAAATCTCGAGATAGCATGCACAGTGGAAATTTTAAAATTTTCAACAATTGATATAAAAGCACACATCACATATACAAAAGCTAATCCTGGATTTGATGCGATTTCCTAGTTGCACTTTTAATTATTCTCTTAATTAAATTAAACGACTTAGTTTCCTAATTATACCTTTCTAGCACTCCGTTGGATAAAGGGTATGAAGAAATTTAAATTCCTCAAGCTCCACACGAACACCTTTGTAAGCTTTCCACGAATTGCTTTGGAATCTCCTGGAAAGATTCTCCAAGAACTCCAAGTGTAACTCCTCTAATAATATCTACAATTTGGGCAAATCCGCAAGCATCAAATCCTTGCTAGTGAATTTTGTCTTCTTATTTCTAATCTAATTTGGGAGTGAAGAGCAATTCATAAATCAAAAAGTGATTAGAATAATTGCACTTTTATCAAAAATCTGTGGAACCATTTTGATGAATGACTTTTCTTGTAGTAGAAAATTAAAACACAAGAGATGGAAAGGGAGAGTAGTAGTGGCCAAAAAATTAAAGTTTAAGACTTGTGAATTTTCAACCACCTTGTGTACTTACACACACAAGGTGGTCTTGACTTAATCCCAATTGGTCTCCAACTCTTTCCTTTCTTATCCTCACCCCTTTCCTAATCCAATTAGAAAACCTTGTCCTTCCTTATCTCTTGTTTCTTTCTTTCTCTCCAAGACAAAATTCTTTCCATATTTTATTAGGAGTCTTTAAGTATTGTAATTAAAACTCCTAATGGGTCTCAAATCCCATAGGCTTGGACTCTAATTAATAACTAAAGTTCAATTAATTGATCTCCATCAATTAATCAAACTCAATTTAATTAATTAATTAGTTCTATAAAAGGCCACCTAATCAAATTTGGCCCACTTAAAAAAGTTTAGTATCTTAATTATTTAAATTCATTAAATTTCTTAATTTAATTTAGGCTTAGCTAAATAATTGATCCAATCAATTATTTAACTCATTCCCATGAGCCCCTAATCATTATTAGATCCAAATAAATAATTATCGTATTTATTTGGATAAATTAATTTAACCCCATAAATTAATTCTAGCTCAAGTTAATTAATCACTATTAGTTAACGCAATCCAACACCTTGGATCACATTAAGTTAGAAATGGTCATCTCAATTTATGTGTGACCTATTAGATTCACAACTATGCTAGCAGTAGGCTTGCAACTTTTGAAACTTTTGAATAAATTAATATTCTAAAATTAATCTAATTAATTAAACCACTTGGAACTAACTCCTTAATTCCAAGAATCTCATAATTCAAAGGAAGCACCTAACAGTGCATCTTGACTACCTAGTCTTAGGTGAATAGCAAGTGATTCTATTGCGAGTATCGAAAACACAATCCTTTCTTCAACTAATCCCCCAATTAAGTCTATGATATGGATTATTAGTCGAAACCATATTATGACTTAATAACTATAATCATATTTCAAGTCACATTGATCCTTTGTTGAATCACTAGAAAACCCCATGTCTAGTATTCATTCTGCCTTGGCCAAGATCTTTAGGATCAAAGATTATGAAAACTTAAGAGATTCACCTATTCAACCAGATAGGTGATGCATCCTTTGTTGACCACTCATTGACCTTCATACATGAAGATCATACACCCTTATGATTGTCATCAATCGAAGAATACATCAAAGTACATGATATCGTGCATAAGGCTAACATGGTGCTTCAAAGTCTAAGGAGTTGTTAACGAACAATATTTCCAATTGAGAATTTCCTATAGATAGTTCAATGTACTTTTTCCTAACAAGCACCCAAGACATGCACTAGTGTCCCTACGCTAATATCTATAGAATGACACATTCTCCTTTCAAGCATGCAACAATGTACGAGTCTATCGTGCTTCTCGATGTCCCATCTTAATGAACCCCGAATTAGAACAAGTTTAAGATAAAAGACATATAGCATGTTCCATAATCACCTCTAATGCACGACCATGCCCCATAGCTATTTATGATCTAGGAACTTTATCTAAGTGACAAGATAATTAAAGATAAAGAAAATGCCTTTTATTTAATAAACATCATGAATAAGATTGTTTTTGCAAGAGTATAAAAGCTCGCTACTAATTAACTCTTCGAGCACTACTCTAACAAAAATCAGACTAGAAGGTACAATCAGTAAAGCATTCTAGCTTCACTTCTCCACAGTCATAAAATAAGAAGACATCAGTAGTTCTTTGTAAGTACTTAGGGATCATCTTTACAACTTTCTAATGCTTTTTTTTTGCCTGGATGAACTGATATCTGCTCGTGACACTCAAAGCATATACGATATTAGCTCTATAAATAACATAGCATACATTATTCTACCAAATCATTTTTTCTCTTTAATCCAAAGTCATACAGGAATATATACTTTAAACGAGAAACTCTATGAGCCATGGGTAGGAATTTTCTCTTTAATTTCTTCATGTTAAACCTCTTTAGCATCTTATCTACTTAGATTATAATAGTCAAATCATTCTCTTAGATCCGTCTTTACATATCTTAATCCCCAAAATATAGGATGCCTTTCCCAAATCCTTTATATAGAATTGTGTAGATAACCAATCCTTCATTAACTACAGCATCCCTACATTATTCCCAATCGATGTACAGCACAAGAAATGTCACCAAGCTTCAACATATGTTTTTGTACACCTTTATTAATCCATATACTTGAAAAAAACAAATAATTTGATTAACCATCTAATTGCTATTAGAGTAGTGCCCGATGCACCAATTAGAATGGGCATCTTTTTTACTCTTGTATTTTATAAAAAAGTCTTTTTCAAATCATATTGATAAATTAGGTATTCTCTTTATCGGTAATTACATAAGTTGTAAATGTTGCAAGCTACTGCTAGCTTAGTTGTGAACCAATAGGTCATACATAATTTGGGCAGGAGCATTTCTAATTTGGAAATTGATCCAAGAAGTTGAATCCAATTAATTAACAGAGATTCATTAATTGGGGGCTTAATTTAATTCATAGAGTTGAATTAATTATTCAAATAAATAATCAAATTTTTTAATTGGATCTAATAAGATTAGGGAGCCCGAGTGGAGTTAAACAATTAATTGATTAGATCAATTAATTGAGTTGCCATAAATTAATTTAATTGTTAAATTACTTTATTCAATTAAATAATTAAATTATTAATTAGGTCTAATATATTTAGTTGGCTTAATAAAATAAAATTAATTGATTGAGATCAATTAATTAAATTTAGGCCTAATTATTTAATTGAATTAGTTATTAAATTCAATTAAATGTCAAAGTCCAGTTTAAAGTGGCCTATTAGGAGAGGCCCACTAGAGTTGTTGGAAGAAGATGGAAATCTAAGAATAAGATATTCTTATTCTTGGAATTATCTAATTTGATTAGATAAAATATCTCTAAGTATCTTTAGAATATACAAAAGGATATATGATATCCATAGAAATAGAATTGGAGATTCTTGAGAGATCTTGAGATCAACCCAAAATCCTCCAACATAAGATAATGGATGGCCGGAAATTTAAAACTATGGGACACTCATATTTTTGGCCACTAAAAAGAAAAATAAGAGTGAGACTCCTAAGACTTTTTGGTCATAACAAGAAAAAGAGAAAAATATTTTCTCTCAATCCCTTCTTCTATCTTATTCCTTCAATCAAAATTTCCATCTTTCGGTTACAAGTATCTAATTCTTATTACCACCTATTGGTATTTAGAAATGATACTCATATAAAATCACACCAAAAATTAGATTAGTAAAGGAATTAGAGTCGCTAGAAGTATTATAATTTCTTGTTCTTGCTCGAAGTGCGGACTTCGATAGAGGTGAGACACCTGGATCTCTGTGAACTGGTTTTTGTATGAGGGCTAGCAATCAATTGCTTCAACCACTTCTATAAATGAACTACTTAAGTTATAATTTGAATTCTTTATATGTTTTGCTTAGATGATTGAAAATACGAAATTGATTACCACATCAAACTGGGGGTGACATTGTATTTGATATGACATGCTTTATTTTTATTTAATTTTTTAAATTTCCACTATACACACCCCGTAGTTACGTGAACCTAACAATTACATGTTCCAACTTTAGGAAGCTTGTTTAAATCCATAAATGGACCTTTGAAGCTTGTTAACCTTTTGCTCGCTTTATTTGGATGTAAAGCTTTCAATCTACCTCATGTAGATCTTCCTCAATGTTAACATTGGGGAAAACGTCTTCATATTCATTTGTCATATCTCATAATTGCAAAACATATACAAGGCCAAAAAGATTTGAATAGACTATAGTATCAAAACTAGTGAGAAGGTTTCCTCATAGTCAACATCTTATATTTTAGTATAACTCTTTGCTATTAGTTGTGTCTTATAGGTCACTACCTCTCCATCTACCCCAATTTAAAATTGTAGACTCATTTACAGTCAATGGGCTGTAATTCCCTCTAGTGGGTCATCAAGGTCCGTACCTTGTTAGAGTACGAAAAGTCCATCTCATATTGCATGGCCGCTAGCTTTCTTTCTGAGTCAATGTCAGACATTACTTATCTATATTTTCTTGGATCATTATCTAAATCAAAATCCTCTTTTATTTCTAACAAGAAGTCGTACATCTTAGGTAGGTTTGAGATCTTTTTGGATCTCCAGGAGGTTGTGTACTAGAGTATTAGTAATAGATTTAAGCCCTATCGCCTCGTGTGGGTGCTAGAGTGTTAGTAATAGATTTAAGCCCTATCGCCTCATGTGGGACACTCTGTGATTCTTGAACTTTTTCAAGTTCTATGACCTCACCATTTCTATCTAATAGAACTTCTTTCATGAAAAGGATATCTCACGAACTAAATACCTATTCTTATGAGGTCATAGAAGTTGTAGCCAAATAGATTCCTTTGGAAAACTACGAACTTGCATAAGAATGGTCTCGCATCCAATTAGTCTCCCACTTGCTGCTTCATATAAGAAGGCCATACCTATACCCTAAGATATTTTGTACAAGGGGGTTTTACCAGACCACATCTCATATTGTGTTTTAGGCAGTGCCTATTTAATAAGAATACTATCGATTCTAGGGCAGAAAGAAGAAAGAAGGTCAGTAGAATCTTTTTAATTGGTGTTGCTCTTTCATATTGTGAACCTGATAGAGGGGAGATACTTAAATCCCTACGAGTTATGAAAGTTCAGGATAAGAAATTGATTGCTTCATTCCCTACTACAATCGGAGTGTGAGAAGGGTATAATATGAATTTAATATTTATTTATGTATTCACTAGAATAAGTGCGATTGTAAGAACCACTTTTAAATCAAAGGGATATATATATTTATGTTTGATAAAAAAAAATCTTTTAATTTTCTGCTGGATATGCCCCTGCGATTATAGCGAACCCAACAGTGGTATCAGAGTTATAGTTTCACTTATTCAGTAAATTTTGAATTTATGTATGCATGTTTTTAAATTGTTTAAATTCATGTAAAGTATGTGAAATTTGATTTTGCATATTTTCTGCAATTTTTAATTGGAATTATTTTAATTACTTATTTAAATTGTTTAAATATTAAAATTAGAAAAGGGATGTGAAGGAACGGGCTACGCGCACGCGCATTGCAGCGCATGATGGGTAGCCTTCGTGCTGCTCGTTGCATTATTTTTTGGCGTCCAGTTTTTTTTATTTTCTGGAATATTAAAATTAAATATTAATTTTAATTATTTCTGAAAAATTATTTTTCAAAGAAAATTGTGTTTAACAACTTGGTAAATTTACATGTTTTGATAATTGTATGTGATGTTAATTATGATCATGTATGAGAAAATCATGAGCCATTAGACCAATGTGATTGGTTTTGTTTAATATTTTTGGATTTTAAAATGGGGCCTACGAGCCTCTTATTCCATCTATGTAAGTTATATAATTTTTTACAAATAGAGTAAAATAGATGGTGAGATTTTTCTTTTTCTTTGGAAGACGAAGGAGAATCAAGAAGGAAGTTCCAAAGAAGGCCCATGTTTGTATGGAATACAATTATGTAATAAAATAGGTTCTATTCCATTTTATTATCCTTAGATTGACCTTAGGTCCATTTTTGACTGAAATGGATCGCATAGGACTAGTTCATGATTATCCATTTAAGTATGTATTAGATACATGCTTAGAATTTTATTTAATGCTTTTATACTTGCACAATGATATTATGATGTCATGCATTATTAAATAACCAACCTAATTTATATTATGATGAGATTTTGGATAAAATTTAAACCCCACTTAATTTACTAAAATTAAGTAAAAAAATTTTTAGAAAATTCGATTTCAACCAAAAATGGACAAGTTAGGTAGGACCTATCGTTCCATGCCTACTATCAAAGGTAGAGATATAACGTCCACTACCGTACTTGATCACTAGGCATGAGTTGTGGGGTGGTCTTTGATTGGACCTCAAGCTCACAAGAAAATTTGATTTCCCAAAATTCCATTAGGGGTGATGGAATTCAAAGAAAATAGTGGGAGACATTTAGTATTAAAGACCTTATATTAAATGAATATGCTTTTCTCATAGGTTACTCATTTTCTGCTTCGTGCATGTTTTGTATATTATTCTACTAAAATGGCAAAGAATCCAATTGCAGCAATCCTTGAACAAAATAAATTAATTGGACCTAAATTTGTCGATTGGCTAAGAAACATGAAGATAGTTCTTCAATCTAAGAAGAGGGCATATGTCCTTGACTCCACGCCTCCTTCAGTTTTTCCAGAGGATATTGCTTTAGAGGCTTATGTAGATTACCTATGTCATGTTGATGATAATCTGCAAGCTCGATACTACATGCTGACATCGATGTGAAATGAATTGTAGTGGCATAATGAGGATCAAGATACTAGTTATGGGATCCTCCTTTACCTATAAGAGTTGTACGGTGAACGAACTCAGCAGACGAGATATCAGATCTCAAAAGAGCTTTTCAGATGTCGTATGATTGAGGGCTTTTCAGTCCATGACCATAGACTGAAGATGATAGCCCTCATTGAAAGCCTGACGTCCTTTGGAGTCGTTATGGAGAATGAACTTTATACGGACTGTAACACCCCTTAACCTAATTGCAGAACCTAAATAAGTTGATACAGTTAAGTCAAGAAATGTTAACTTTTCATCAGTACTAGAATTATGATTTTAATAAAAGTTCCCCTTTTGGCCATAAGAGAAAGAACTTGACTTCATTTGTTGTTTCATTCCGTTTTAAACATTCTATATACATAAATCAAAACAGAGTACATCTGTTTACAAAACCATAACAGAGCGGCTTATTTAAAAATAAAAAATTATTTTCACAATAGGCTACAAAACAGTTCAAAGCATGGCATATGAACAAATCTTTGTCCATCCGCTCTAGAGACCCAGTCAACCTCTAAACCTGTACATTTCCGCTTGTATCATATGAATCTAATGAGTTAAAGGCTCAGTAAGGTGAAACTAATGCAACAATAAATAACATACATACAAATCACATAAATGATTAAATGCATTATTCAATTTAATAACTTTCATTAATAAATCATTCTTTAAGGCCTTTCAAGTATGGTACCTAACCAATAGCGATATACCATGGTTTTGAAACATATTCATAATGATTGACCAATAAGAGAAATAATATGGAGTTTTCATACTTGGTCTTTCATCCTCAGGTATTAGCCATATTCTATCTCATTCATTGTGGCTTTTTATACCAATTTTTTAATCTCAAGTATTTACCACCATTTGTTTGGTCTGCCGATCCCGTGTCCCTTGTCTACCTGACCATCAATCAAGTACCATACTTCTTTTTCAAAAAGCTCACTATATTCTTAGTAGATGATGCTTCATGAACAATGAATGCATTAAACACTACATCATTTGACTAATAATGACAATCATATTAAAACATGAACATCATTATATGATTCTTGTGATATAACAAATGAAAGTTTCAAATTACCTCAAGTCCACATTATGCTAAGTGAAACGGTCAATCTCTTTATAAGATAGGATGTGTTAAAGGCCTAACATAATCAAATCATGTACACTTCAATATCCTTTTAATAAATCACATAATCTATTCTAATTAAAATCACATACACTTTTCAATCTTTTGTAAACAATTCCATATCAATTACATGACCTCAAAAATAATGCATACTCCATATTTTACTACTAATTCAAGACATTAAATATTAGGAAAGTCATTAAATAACTAATAATCAAAACACTAATATTAGGGCAGCCTCTAAAAATTGAACACAATCCAAAATAACATGAGTAAACTAGATTCTAACTTAAATTAATTATATCCATCAATTAAGAAAACTAATTGCTATTGTTCTCAATCATTCGTAGGAACTTACAAACACAATATAAGCATTACAAGATTAATAAAAATAAGTAAATTAAGCATATTTCACATGACTATTAATTTTGCTAGAAACTATCTTAACTAGCTTGGTTTTGGCTTCAAGTTTATCCCATTTGAGTTTTCATTCATACAAAAACATACTAAAATATGTAACCATCCATGAAATGAAAAAGAATATACTTTGATTAAGTTGGAATTAAGCTTCAAAATCAATGGTTTTCAAGCTTAAAATGGTGAAAACTTGTTCTAGTTTATGTTCTATGGATTCCTATGGATTGAATTTTTATGAGTAAGAGAGTGTATAAATTTGGGAGAAACTTTGGATAGGAAGGCCGGTCATTTTTTAGGAGCTTCCACAAGAAAACATGGCTAAAAATGACTTGTTTGACATTTCGAAGAGAGATAAGTGGAGGGTGATAATTGGTTGACTCATGCTTGGTGTCTTCTCATGTAAGATCCACGTTTATGGGCTAGGAAGATGACAATAATTGATGCTTTGATCTTATAATCAAATGCAATATGGTTTAGAATGATTTTATGCAACCTAGTCAACTAACCAATCAAATTGCACCATTTTGCATATTTTTAGTTCATAGCTAAATTTAACATATTTCAAGCAAATATGTAGGCAAATAATCACTTTAGAATGTAACAAGTATGAAGCAATACAAATAATTTATTTCATGGCCATTCAACACATCAATCTTTTTTAACCGAGATACTGAGTTTTTACTACAAAAAGGCACTTAAGGAATATCCTAAATCAAGAAACAAAAGTTTGATCTCATATTTCATATACTAATGCATGTTAAAGCATAACTAGAGCATATAGTAACAATTATTATACAACATGCTTATTATTGGTTATGTAGGAAAGAATTAGGCATTTCACAGACCTTCTGTTGCAGTCTCTGTCTCCATCAATTGACACCTTTGTTGTCAACTTTAACATGCACAACATAGAGACTAGTCTCGCTGAGCTTGTGAACGTGTTAAAGAAGGTTGAGTCCACCATAAAAAGGACAAACCGGTTCTGCTTGTTGGATCTTCTTTTGGATTAAAGGCTAAAAAGCCCAAGAAAGAAAAGAAGAAAGGAAAGGGTTCCACTAAACCCAACAAGCTGAAGGCTAAGGTCGGTGTCAAAAAGATTTCTTCTCAAGCCTGAAGAGTTCAAGTATATATTTTGTTGAAGTTAACTTGTCTGTTAACAATACTTTTTGGGTATTAGATATCGATTGTGACTTACATATCTACAATGATTTGTAGATGATGACAAGAAGTAGAAAGCTAGATGGAGGAGAGACGATTCTTAAGATGGGGAATGGAGCAAGAGTTGTTGTATTAGCTATAGGGACCGTTAATCTAGCTTTAGAGAATGGTTTTGTAATAGTTTTAAACAATTGTCATTTTGTTTCGAATATTATTAAGAACATTATCTCTATTCCAGTTTTGGATAGAGAATATTTTAGATTTACCATTGAGAATGGAAATTGTTCCATTTTCAAACGTTTTGATTTTATCTATTCGAGTTCTTTGACAAATTCTTTATATATTATTACTCCCCATAACCCCATTTTCACAATTTAATAAAAAAAAAATTAGATAATCATAGTTTCATAAGCCTATAGCACGCAAGATTAGGGAATATTTATGAGAAAATGATTAATAAGTTGGCAGAATTGCTTAATCTAAATAACGTGCAAGAACTGCCAACATGTGAATCATGCCTCAAAGGAAAGATGACCAAATCTCTATTTTTTTGGACAAGTGGAGTAAGCTAAGCATCTATTAGATTTGATCCATACAGATATATGTGGGCTACTAAGTCTTAGTGCCCGCGGGAACTATAACTACTTCTTAACTTTTACCGATGACTTCTCTAGGTTTGGTTATGTGTATCTTTTAAGGTACAAGTCTGAAGTATTTGAAAAGTTCAAAGAATTCAGAACCGAAGTAGAGAAACAAACTACCTTAAGTATAAAGACTCTTTGATCTGATCGAAGAGGTGAACACTTAAGCACAGAGTTTTGGGATTATCTAAAAGAGAATAAAATTCTTTCATAGTGGACTCTTCCTGCTACTCCACAACTTAATGGAGTTGCAGAATGTAGGAATCGAATCTTGCTGGACATGGTTCAATCTACGACGAGCTTCACTACATTGTCTCTTTTATTATGGGGCTATAGCTTGGAAACAACGGCATACCTAGTAAATAAGGTGCCATCTAAAGCCACATCTAAAACACCATATAAGATATGGTATGGAAATACACCTTCCTACAAATACCTTAGGGTATGGGGGTGTGCTGTTGTAACACCCACTACTCAACAACTATATATAAAGTATAATTTAACATGATAGAACTTGTGTTTAAATGAGATATTTTTTTTTGTAACACTTTAAAATGGTAAATCACTTTTTACACACACAACCCTATTTAAAATACTTTCTCACATATGTCTTATATGTAGCAGGATCAATATTTATATAAAAGCACAACACCCACAACGACCACAATATTTACATACTTGTTTATAGTAAAGTTTTAAAAGCAAAATATAGTCTTAGTCTCGAAATATAATACAACATACTCAAAATAAAACAAGCCAACAAAATAGCCTAACAGGTCGTCATCCATGTACACACTCCCTCAGACACCTGCAGAAGCTCCAACAGCCACCCAACCAGCAAAAGATGCTTCAAGCATTATCATGCTCTCCTACAATGCATAAATAATATGAGCTCACGCTCAACAAGTAAAAATTATGCATGTCAAAGAATAATCCACAATACCAAGTCATACATCTCAAAATGCTATGCTCACAATGCAATTCTATGCATCAAAATATTTCTCTCAAAATCATTTCTTTTTTGGCCCGTAACCAATGCTACTATCCCATGCACCGGAAAAGAGCTCTGTACATCACCATAATCCAATGGCTAATAATCATATAAGCATGCAAATCTATGTATATTCATATGCATGCAAATCCATGCACGCAAACCTACAAATCCATATATACAACCATGCAAATCCATGCATACTTCGGTATACTAGTAGTGGTCAACAAAATATTTTCCTTTCTCACAATCATGACGTGTAATGTAAGATTTATCTCAATGCTCGTAAATGATGCATGCACGGGCCAATGCCCATATATGTATGCTCAATGGAGAGCCCTCTACTATGCACATATGATTTATGATATTACATATAAATCACACATCTACTATGTCTATGCATTGTAGTTGCAAATGAATCTTTACTTACCTTTCACTTGGTTGGTGGCTTAGTCTAAATTTGCTTACTATTTATCTCCAACCTTAGATATAAAATAGCCTGTAATATTACCCAATATCAAGCACCATTCCCAATTTGGTAAGTTGAAAGCACAAAATCTCATACTAAGACCTTAAATACCAAGCTATCTAGCTAACAATTAAGCCTTCACAAACTAGAACCAAATATAGTCCCTTAAATACCAGAATTTCTCATTTTAAATACATGCAAACATCATGTAATTGAAGTATTATAACTCTAATAGCATGTACCTAATTATTAATATTCAATAGCAGCATGTCTAGGTTGAAACATAGTAAGTGATCAAATGGGACAGATTCATATTTTCATATTTTCTTGCTGTCCAATTTAGTTGCATGATAATTTTGACATCCCTAAGCATATCCAATCACTCCCAAATTTTTTTCATACTTAGATAACATCTAAAAAACTGTAACCATGTCATATAATTACTAAAACTCATGGATATAGCTTCCCAAGTTTAGCTCTCTTCACAGCATACTGAAATAGATTATTTTTCTACCGTGACAGTTCTACACACTTCATGACATTAATGGTTTTGACACCCTTAAGTATATTCAATCACTCCCAAAATTTTACCATAATTAGATAACATATATAAAGAGACAACCAGGTCAAATTACTGCGAAAACTAATGGATTTATTGATGTAAAACCAGCACCATTCACGTAGGACAGAATCTGAATTTCAAAGAAGACAGTTTTGAGCACCTCTTTAATTATCACATTGTATTACAATTTATAACCTTTCTAAACTTACATACATCACCTAGACTCATATATAAACATATGGTGAAATAAATAGGTTTTAATCAAGTTATTATACATATATAAAGCATAAATATAAAAAATCAGCAAGTATATAGTTTCTGTCCCTAGTAATTTTTATTGTGATTTTGCAACTAAAAATCCTTTTTTTGTGAATTATAAGAGCACAAATAACATCCTAACATGATTATTATCAATAATAGAAGCTTTAAAAATCATAAACCCTCAAATAATTCAAGAACATAAATAAAAAACATGAGTTAAAGCTCACCTATGCACAGATTTTAGCTTCAACTTGCTCCTCCTTACTTCCCTTTGCTTCCTTCACTTTTTTCTTTACTTGGAATTATTTGAGAGCAATTTATAAAATTTAATATGAAGGTTTTGGAGGTAAAATATCTCAAAAAATAGTTTTTGGTCGTGGCCTAGGGATAGAAATGAAGAAAGGTTGAGGTGGCAAGGTTGAGGTGTCAAGTGGTGGTTCAAATCTAATATTTTTCACACCTTATACAGCCCTAATATAGTGTTTCTCATTACTTATTTATCTATGTACAACCTACTTTAATCTCCATATGATTAGATAATACATTATGCCTTAATTTCTTAACCGTTCATTCGATCTCCAAACCGATCGACATCCGATTCTTAAATAATTGTCTAGTTTTCATTCTCTAAAATACATGCACATATAAACCTTGTATTATGGCACTTAAATCAAATTATATCATGTCTGATATCCCATGTATGTTAATATATGGATATATACCTTTAAAACACCTCGATCAATTTGAATTGAATCATATAAGCTTACTAGTGACACCACCTTTAACACTTCTAAAATTATAACATATAACCTATGAATATCCACTATATTGATCAATATATTCTTTATCTTATCTAAATATAGAATTACTTAATTAGTTTATAGGATCTCAACCACTAACATCAAGTGATACTATTTCTACAACACCTCGAAAATGCCAAATTTCTTGAAGAGGAATTTCTTTTAGAGAGAAGTGGCAAAATCGTAGAACTTGAAAAAATTCAAAAATCACATAATGCCCTAATTATTGCAGTAGATAACACACCAGCTGATGCTGGGCCCTCTGAGGCACAACTTCTTCGAAGATCTAAAAGGGACTCAAGTATACCTAAAAGGTATAGCTTGTTCTTAGAGAACAAAGAAGAGGGACTCCTCTTAGATAATGATCAAAGAAGCTATGGAGAGGTGATGTCTGACGTCGACTTAGAGAAGTGGCAAGAAGCTATGTATTCCAAAATGGACTCTATGTACTCTAACGAGTTATGGACCTTGGTGGACCCACCACAAGAAATTATTCTCATTGGCTGCAAATGGCTCTATAAGAAGAAGCTTAGTGTAGATAGAGAGGTAGCGACCTATAAAGTACGACTGGTAGTAAAAAGTTATACTCAAAAATAAGGAATTAATTATGAGAAAACTTTTTCTCCAGTAGCGATGCTTAAATCCATTCGGATACTGCTGGGCATATCTGCATATTATGACTATGAGATATAATAAATGGATGTGAAGACCGCTTTCCTTAATAGAAACATTAAGGAAGAGATCTATATAAAGCAGCCAGAAGGCTTCATATCTAGTGGGAACGAGCAAAAAGTTTGCAAGCTCCAATGATCCATTTATGAACTCAAACAAGTTTCAAGGAGTTGGAACATCCAATTTGATAAAACAATCAAAACATTTGATTTTCATAAAAATCCGGATGAACCATGTGTCTACAAGAAGGTTAGTGGGAGTTCAGTTATATTTTTTATGCTCTACGTTGATGACATCCTACTCATTGGGAAAGATGTACAAATGTTGCAGTTAACAAGGACATGGTTATCTAATTAGTTTTTAATGAAGGACTTGGGAGATGCATCTTTTATCCTAGGGATAAAGATCTATAGAGATAGATCCAGAAGGATAATCAGACTATCTCAGTCCATATAGATAGACCAAGTGCTAAAAATGTTTAGTATAGAGAAATCCAAGCGAGGATTCCCACCTATGAGTCATAGGATTTCACTCTCTAAGGTTATGTCTCCCAAGACACTTAAAGAGAGAGAAAGGATGGCTCACATACCTTATGCTTCCACAATAGGGAGCATAATGTATCCAATATTATGTACAAGGCTTGATATAACACAAACTCTGAGTGTCACGAGTAGATATCAATCCAATCTAGGGAAAGAACACTGGAAAGCTGTTAAGATGATCCTCAAGTACTTGAGAAGGACTAAAGATATCTTTCTGATATACGACAATGGAGAACTAAAACTGAAGGATACACAAACTCTAGTTTTTAGTCCGATATAGATGACTCAAAGTCCATGTCTGGATACATATTCACCCTGAATGGTGGTGCGGCCAGTTAGAAGAGTTCTAAGCAAGAGATGACTGCAGACTCTGCCACCGAAGTTGAATATATTGCTACATCAGATGTAGTAAAAGAAGCTATTTAGATAAGAAATTTCATCTAAGGGTTGGGTACAGTTCCATCCATTGTTGATCCAATTATAATTTACTGTGATAACAATGGAGCCATTGTGCGAGCAACGGAGCCAAGATCTCATCAAAGATCCAAGCACATAATGAGATGATATCACTTAATCAGAGAGATCATTTGTAGAGGTGACATCATTATAGATCGAGATGCCTCAGCAAAAAATATAGTAGACCCACTTACTAAGCCCTTAGCACATAAAAAATTCGATGGACATCTTGAGAAGATGAGCCTTAGATACATGGGCAATCGGAGCTAGAGCAAGTGGCAGATTGTTAGAATAGCATGCCCAATGTCCTAATTAGATTCGGTATATTATACTCTTTTTTTCTTTTATAAAGACAATCTTATTGAAAATCATATTAATAAAAAGGTATTTTTTTTCTTATGACATGCATCTTTTATTTCTGCATATTAGATAAAGTCCTTAGATCAAATTTAACCACTGGACATGATCGCTCATATTATGGCGATCATGGAACATGCCTCTAAGGCTTTGGTCTTAAATAAGTTCTGAGTTGAGAGCTTTTTGTGATGGGACATCAAATAGTTTAGTAAAACTCGCACATATAATGCTTGCTCGTGAGATGAGGATGTCATATTCCATTGCATTAGTGTAAAAATGCAAGTGCATATATATTGGTGCTTGTTAGGGAACAAGTACACCAAACATGGCTTGCAAGAAATTTTTAGTTGGAGGCTTTACCTGTCGAAATAAGAATCTCATATGTTTTCAGAGTTTGTGATTCAAAGACCTTGACCAAAGCAAGATAAATTAGGATTCATCAGGAATAATTAGAACTTGAAATAGGATCACAGTTATTGAATCATTTAGAGTTTTGACTTATAATCCATGCCCTAATTCAATCAGGAGATTAGTTATCGAAAAGACCGTATGTGTATGATACTCGCAATTAAAATAGATTTACTCGTTATTATACCTAAGAGTTGTTTGCCATGATTACTTGTTAGGTGTTTTCATGAATAGTGAGGTTCTTAGAATTAAGGAGTTAATTCCAAAGTGGATTAATTAATTGGAATAATTGTTATTCATAAGTTGCAAATGTTGCAAACCCACTATTAGCTTAGTAGTGAATCTAAGAGGGTCACATGTCTTTATAAAAAGTAACATTTCTAATTTCAGGATTTATCAAATGGTTGGGAATTAACTAGTTAATATTAATTATTTAATTAATTAAGAGTTCTATTTAATTTAATTATTTAATTAAGTAATTGGATTATTTAATTGGACCTAATTTGATTGAGAAGCCTAAATGGAGTAATTTAAATTAATTAATTGGATTAATTAACTTGGAATTAAATCAATTAGATTGATTTGTAGATTTTTAAGTCCAACCCAAAAAATTAATATGGATTACTTAAAAAACCCATTAAAATATGAAGAGAATAAATTAAATAAATATAATTTATTTAATTAACATATTTAAAAATAAATAAATATAGTAACCAATTTTTGTGGATAAAAATCGGCCACTAGGATTTATTTAATATATATAAATATATTTATGGTATATATATTTGATATATATCTATCTTGACAATTATTTGAAGAGTTCAAATTAATTTCAAGAATGTATGTAGAAAATTTAGATGATTAATGTAGTCTTAAATAAGTCCACATACAAAGGAGAGAGAAAAATAGAAGAGTTGTTGGAAGATTTGGTATCCTTCTAAGATAAAACTTTGAAGTAGTTCAAAATTAACAAACTCTCCAATAGTTAGAGTATGAGCAAAATTTTAGCCCCTATTTATACGGATGGCCAAAAATTTGCAAGGCGTGATAAGCAAAATTGTTTTGTTAAGTTTTCTATTTTTCTCTCTAGAAAAGAAAAGAAAAGAAAAGAAAAAGTATTTTCTTGAAATCTTGATTTTCTTGTTCTTTAGAAAAACACTAGTTTCTTGATATTCTCTTTATATTCAATTTTCAAAAACTTAAAAAATCAATCATTATTGTTCCTGAAAGTTTGTTCTTGATCCATCAATTTGATCAAAAAATAAAATTTACTCCAGATCTAAATTAGTAAATAATTAAAAGGATACTAGCGATTTTTTTTAGTTGGTGTTACTATTTCATAGTGTGGACCTGATAGAAAGGAGACACTTGGATCTGTGGGTGTTTTGAAAGTTCAAGATAAGTAATTGATTACTTCATTTCCTACTACAATCGGAGTGCGAGAAAGGTATAATCCGAATTTAGTATTTATTTATATATTCCCTTGAATAAACGTAATTATTATAATTGCTTTCAAATTGATGGGATATATATATATGTTTGATAAAAAAATCTTTTAATTTTATATTGTGTATGCCCTTGAGATTATAGCGAACCTAACAGGAATTAAGATGAGAAATTTTGGTAAGTATGGGACTATTTTTGGTACTAGTTTGTAACTTAAAAGGTTTGATTATTACCTAGCTAGTCTTGATGTCCAAGGCCTTAGTATAAATTATATACATTTAACTTGCCCATTTGGGTATGGTGCTTAATGTTGAATAGTATTATAGGTTGTTTTCCATCTAAGACCAAGGAAAAAGACTTAATATAGTTAGAGTAAGCCACCTATAAGTCTAAAGCTAAGTAAAAATCTATTTGTAACTACAATGCATGGATATAGTATGTCTTGATATATTTATGTTAAACATGATGACATTTGATAGGTGTAATAAAAAGAAAATTATGTACCTTATGATATTGGGAATGCTTGAAATATGTCTAAAACAAAATGGCTTGCATTCATACCATTCATGAGCATTTGCACATGAGCAAAATTGAGATTTTTTACATGCACGATGTATTTTGAGATAGTAATTTGTGTTACAAAGATGTTTTGTTGGCCACTACTAGTGCACCGAGGCATGCAAGGCATCTAATGTGACATTTTGGGCACCTTAAGTGCAATACTTCTCGATGGATCATAGGGAAAGACAGGAGGTAGACCTCTAGTGGTCATGGGAGGATGGTCCACTTGATTGGGCTTTTGTTATGATTAACACTGCAGGTGAGATACTTCTTAGGGGATCATAGGGAAAGATAATAGGTGGACCTCTAGTGATCACGAGAATATGGTTCATTCGATTATGTCAATTTGGGATTGACCATTTAATGATTGATATTGATATGCGCAGAGCTCTATCTGATGCATAGTAGATAGGTCAAAGGCCATATGAAAGAAAAAGATTTTGAATAAAATACTTTGATTTATAAGTACTCAAATATGATACATTTATGGCATGATATCTTGGAAGGGTATTGAATGATGTTTATATCATACTGTTGACATGCATGGATTTTACTTATTGAGGATTAGCTCACGTAGTTCGTGCATTATAGGTGAGTATGGTGATTCCTAAGCGCTCTGATTAACTGAACTAGCTAGTAGAGCTTCTATAGATTTTTTAGGATCATAGTACATGGATGAGGACCTGGTGGGATAATTTGTAGGTTGTTATTATGATTTTGATGTTTCTTGTATTGTCTTTTGGGATGTATATTTAACTTTTAAAACCTTATTGTAAGTAAGTTTGAGTGTGGGGTGATTATGATGGATATTGTGATTACACAAATAGTTAGTTGTTCATATACAGGGCTTTTAGTGAAAAATACTCTGATTGTCAAGTCTGACTATGTAAAAAAAGTGGAGGGCATATTCCCTTATCAAAATTATATCTACATTTCTATATATATATTTAGTAGGGTGTGACATTGCATTTTCTCCATCTTGTAAAGCCCGCTAAGTTATAAAAAAAGTACCTTAACTCATAAGCGGGCGTAAACACGAGGGTGGTAGAATTTACATAAAAAATAAAAATAGAGAAAGACAAGACATGCACGTCTCATTTTAATTAAAACTAAAAAATAACCATAATGTAAAATTAAACCAATCACAGTAGCCTTGGCTACATGATCATCCAATCATAATATGTTGTAATAAATTATTACATGATAGGAAAGCATGTAAATATATCGATTACGTTATTGTGCAATTTTTTTAAAATTTTGGATTAAAAATGATTTTTTTTCATGAAAAGTAGATTTTCATAAATCTAAAATTAGTAATTAATTTTAAAATAAAAATAAAAATTACTGCATAATAATTATGCATCAAGATGTAATGAGGCGGTACCCATGCACATGATGTACTGATAGGTAAACTCGTTATATGCCTAAGCTGCCTAATAGCGCCCCTTCAAGTAGCTAGGCGTTAGGCCCTACAGTCACCCCATGGGTAATTGGGTGCTCGCGTGTCAAGTGCCCCTTAGGTGCTTAGCACCCAATAGCCTTGGCACCCAAAAAAGCACGTCAAACTGCCTAGCACTCGTGCTTCGGACCCTAACAAGCAGGGGATCAAGAAATAGTTTCTTGATCTAAGAAACTGGTTTTCTTAGAGTTATTAAGCTAGGCATCTTTATCTATCATTTTCCAGTTCCCATAAGACATTGGCAGACTGTAATAATCAAGCCTCACACTACTCACTTTGCCAATATGAGTCATGTATTACGTGCTAATTTTATATGCTACTTGCATTTCTATTGACATTGCATAATTTATTTTATTTTATACGACATTCTTGAATATTAAACTTAATTCTGAAGCTCTTGCACGATATTACTTATTGGATTTCCTAATCTAAGTAGTTGATTTTATATTGAAATAAGAAGAAAATGAGGTTGATCAATATTGGATATAGAAATGATATATAGGTTATAATTTTGGAAGTGTTAAAAGTGGTACTAGTAAGTTTATACGGTTTGATTCGATTTAATTTAGGTATTTCAAAAATATATATGGATGGATTGCATATTTGGGACATTGGACATAAGATACTATGATTGAAAGGTGATATTACAATATTCATTTATGTATAAGATTATATAATTTTTAATATGGACAATTATTCAAGAATCGGGTGACAATCAGGTAAGAAATTAAATGAATGGCTAGGAAATTAGCTTATGAATTATCTATGGTATCTTGTGGTAATTAAAATAGGATGTAATAAAATTAATATATAGTAAGACACATCTGATCTAGGCTTGAAAAATGGGTGAAAGGGCAGATTTATACCACAACCTACCACCTCATCCTTGGTACCAAGCTTAAGCAAGCACCTCAAGTGCCATCTCAAGCTTTCTTTCACTCTTAGCCATTTACCCACGACCCTCAGCCATTTTTAGTAATTTTCAAGGTCCAAACTCATGTCAAAATCTCTCTAAGCTGGTCCTATTTGATTCCAAGTGATAGAAACGGTCAAAGGAAGCAAAAGGAAGTAGTAATCACAAGTAGAAGCTGAAACTGGCATAGGTGAGGTTCATATACAATTTTGACATCAAATTTTATATTATTTGAGGGTTTTTTGATTTCTTAAGATTCTTATCTTGTTCATGATGATTTTAGAGGTTATTCATAGGGTTATTATGCATAAAAGAATGATTTGTGGGTGCAAACACATAGTAGAACCACTAAGGGGCATAATCTGTGTATATGTTGATTTTTAGTTTATTGAGCTTAAAATCTGCAAGAAACCTTGGGTAAATTCTATATTTATCATCATGACCATATTTACGTATTAGTTAAGATTATGTTTTTAGGTTTGGATACCTTGGGAACTAAAATATGGCATGACAATTAAAGAGATGCTCAGAACTGTCTCCATTGAATTTCAGATTCTGTCCTATGTGGAGGGGACTGGTTTTACAGCATTAAATCTATTATTTTTGGTAATATTATGACCTTTTTGTCTCTTTGTATATGTTATCTAATTGTGGTGAAAATTTTGGAGTGATTAGATATACTTAAGGCTGGCAAAACCATTAATGTCATGAAGTGCGTAAAACTATCACAGTAGGAAAAATCTATTTCAATATGTTGTGAAGGGAGCTGAACTTGGGAAGTTATTGTAACACCCCCAATACTACACACACATATAGATTTATATTTATATATATAATAATTTTGACATGATAAATCCTGTATGCATGTACAATTTTTTTTTCCTGTAACAATATAATAAATAATAAACTATTTTTCTCACTCACAAACTAATATATATATACCTGTAAAGGACCCATAACAACCATAACATTTACATACCCATGTACATAAAAGTTTTAAAAGTAACACACAGTACAAATCTCAAAACCTAATACAATAAACTCCAAAGTCAAATAAGTTAACAACAAGCCCAACAGGTTGTCATCTATGTACACTGATCCTCAGAACTTGTAGGAGCTCCAGCAGCTCGTTTAGTAAGTCCATGGCTTCAAGTATTATCAAAATTTCCTACAATGCATAAACTACATGAGCTAATGCTCAGTAAATGAAAATCATGCATGCTGAAGGGGATAATCCAATATAAATGCAATGTATTTCTATGAGATCATGACAAGAATGCGAACTCATGCATCAAAATCATTTTTTCATCATTGGCCCTTGGCCCACCTACTATGTACCGATAGAGCTCTAAATAACAATATCAATAATCACATGGCCATAAACAGATCGACACAGTCCAGGGGCCATCTCCTGCGATCACCAAAGGTCCACCCCCTGTCTTCCCCTATGACCCTCCAGAAGTATTCCCACCAGCAGCGTTAATAAGGGCACAGTCAAGTGGTCCACCCTCTCGTGACCACCAGAGGCACACCCCTATCAACCTCTATGATCCTTCGAAAAGTAATATACACGGCACCCCAAATATCATATAAATAAGCCATACATGGGCCTCGGTACACTAGTAGTGGCCAACCAAAATATTTTTTTTCTGAAAATAATATTATGCATGCAAAACCTCAACTATGAGCACGTGTTATGCATGCACGTGTAAATGTTGATGAATGGCATGTTCAATGACAGTGAATCACGTGTCCTGTCATCCAAATAACATATGCACTATAAGATATTTATAATACTCATCAAAACACTCATCAAGACACAAGGATCATATTTAATATAATTAAGCCAAGAAATACTATACCCATGTATTGTAGTTGCAAATGGATTTTCACTTACCTTCCACCTTTGATATCCTACTGAAGGTTAACAAGATTCTCCTCTCTAACCTTAGATATAAGGCAGCCTGTAAAAGTATAACGTATTAATTTCCATTCTTAATCAATGGGTTTCTTATATCAAATCTCATAAAGGGTCTTAAATCTTAAATTTAATTAAATAACAATCAAACCTTAAAATTTATACTAACACCAATTAGAACCTTTTAAATACCTTAATTTCTCATCTCGAATTCATTTTAATATTATCTAATTGATGTGTTATAATCCCCGTAACAAATTTCTCAATTAAATTAGCTTTTTTATCCAATTAATACAGGATAATAAAATTAAATCTTTGCAACTAATTTTGAATTAATGGTGTATATTAATTATTATTTCACAGGTAGATAACTAATTAACTTGGATTAAAAATTTTATTTCAAATTAGAAATAACGGCATAAATATATATTTTTATCCGTATAAAAATAAGAAGGGACTTACCCAAAATTTTCTCAATTTCTACGATTGAAATTTGTTCATGCTATTTCTTCTTTGTTTTGTTATATTTTTCTTTCTTTGCTGTCGTGCGGACGTGTGTGTGTGGTGCGTGTTAATATATATTTCTTTTCCTTTATTTGCTGTGGTGCGGACGTGTGTTAACATACATAATTATAGCTTAACTATTAAGAAACCTAATATTATATATTATAACATATGTATACTTATCTACTACAATATGTTATAACATATGTGTAATATATTATACACTACAAGTGGTACACGCATATATGCATATATATATATGTATATTATGGTATCATTTGTTTTATACTCCACATATATACTTATATATATATATTTTGTATGTCTATACATATATATATGTATATATATTATTTTTTTATATGTATAATTAGTATATAATATTTTGATGTTTATTTATAAACCCCAAGTTTATTTCTAGTAAAAATTTACAATCTCTTAATTAATTGATAATGTTCTTATTTTTTTTTTATTATTATTATTATTACTATAATTATTTTCTCCCTTATTAATTTATTTGTATAGTTTATCCTACACTGATAAACACAATGATACCACCTTTCACTTACGTGTATCATAATGTTATCTGATAGTTGATACCTAAATTCTCATATCTTAGTACCAACTAAACCAATTAGGTTAAAAATCTGAAAACTAATATCGGTGACAACTTCAAAAGTTTAATTATTAAAATACCGTATAAAATATAATGCCTTATGAAATATTAATTAAAATGCAATGACACATATGTGGCATAAAATGCATGAACTATATTGGACAGGTGAGTAGTGCATGACTCGAGTATTACATCATTCTCTCCTTATGAAAATTTCATTCTTGAAATTTTGCTTACCAAAAAAGCTCTGGTATTTGGCTCTCATTTTATCTTCTCTTTCCCATATAGCCTCTTTCGTTGACTGGTCCCTCTACAGTACCTTGACTAATAGGATTTTCTTATTTCTAAGTTGCTTTATCTCCCGTAGTAGAATCTCGATAGGTCTTTTCTTGTAACTCAAATCTGATCTCAACTCTACTGGTTCGTTTCGTAGAATGTGGGATGGATTCGCAACATACTTTCTCAACATGGATACGTGGAATACATTGTGTACTTGAGGCATTGATGTAGGCAGATCAAGTTTGTAAGTAACATCACCTATTCTCTCGGTAATAGGAAATGGACTAATAGATCTGGGATTCAACTTTTCTTTCTTCCCAAATCGCATAATACCTTTCATTGGAGCTACCTTGAGAAACATTTGATCTTCTATAGCAAACTCTAACATCCTCCTTCTTTGGTCTGCATAACTTTTCTATCGACTCTGGGCAGTTTCCATTCTTTTTTGGATTTATAATACAGCCTCTGTCATTTCCCGAATTATGTCCAGCAATAAAAGTTTCTTTTCACCTACTTCATCCCAGTGAACTGGAGATCTGCATTTCCTGCCATATAGTGCTTCATAAGGAGCTATCCCAATTATAGCCTGATAACTATTATTATGTGAGAATTCTACTAGAGGTAGATACTTGCTCCACTGTCCTTAGAAATCCAATACGCAGGCTCTAAGCATATCTTCTAAGGTTTGTATTGTTCATTGAGATTGCCCATTAGTCTGAGAATGATATGCAGTACTGAAATATAGTTGCGTTCCCAATGCCCTCTATAGACTTCTCCAGAAGGTAGATAGAAATCTCGAGTCCTTATCAGAAGTAATGGATAGTGGTACACTGTGGAGTCTAACGATTTTCTGTATATATATCTGTGCATATCGATCTATGGAATAGGTTGAACAAATGGGAAGGAAATAAGCTGATTTAGTTAATCTGTCCACAATCACCTAAATAGAATTATGACCTTTCACAATTTTGGGTAAACCAGCCACAAAGTCCATAGTGATTCTTTCCCATTTCCATTATGGAATAAGCAGAGGTTGCAAAGTTCCCACTGGTTTTTGATGTTCTGCTTTTATCTGCTGACATGTCAAACATTAGTCCACGTACTGTGTAATATCTCTTTTCATACCTAGCCACCAGTAATGCATTTTCAAGTCTCTATACATTTTGGTAGCTCCTGGATATATTGAATAAGGTGTTGAATGTGCCTCTGTAAGAATATCTTTTCTGATGTTATCCATAATGGGCATATATAATCGTTTTCTAAATTATAGCACTCCATTCACAGATATTTTAAAATCAGACGGTACCCCCGAAGCAATATCCTTCTTTACCTTGATAAAATATTCGTCCCCCTATTATCCCTGTTGAATTTTATCAATTAACGTCGGTTGGAGTGTCAAGGCTGCCAACTTTATTTCCATTTATCCCAACTGTACAATCTCCACATTCATTTTTTGGAATTCAATTAACTCTAGTCTCTGAACAGAAAGAATAGCTGCGGTACCTTGTATTGATTTTCTGCTCAGTGCATCTACCACCACATTAGCCTTACCCGGATGGTAGTTGATAACACAGTCATAATCCTTTACCAGCTCCAACCACCTTCGTTGTCATATATTTAGTTCTTTTTGTGTGAAGAAGTATTTTAACCTCTTGTGATCTGTATAGATTTCACACCGCTCCCCGTATAGATAGTGCCTCTATATCTTCAATGCAAATACCACTGCAGTAAGCTCCAAATCATGTGTAGGGCAATTTCTTTCATATTCTTTCAGCTGCCTCGATGCATATGCAATTATTTTCCCATTTTGCATCAGTACACATCCCAAGCCATTCTTGGAAGCATCTATAAACTACAAAGCCTCCAGTACCTAATGGAATTAAAAGAATGGGTACTGATGTCAACCTCTTTTTCAATTCTTGGAAACTTTGCTCATATGTATCTGTCCATTTAAATGTTATACCCTTTCGAGTTAATTGTGTTAAAGGGGAAGCAATCTTAGAAAATCCTTCTACAAATCTACAGTAGTATCCAACCAAACCAAGATAGCTATGTACTTCTGAAGGGTTTGTAGGTTGTGACCAACTATTAATAGCTTCTACTTTACTTGGATCTACTGATATTCCTGCCCCTGATATAACATTTCCCAAGAATACCACTCAATCCAACCAGAATTTACATTTCTTGAATTTAGCATATAATTGTTTCACCTTTAAAACCTCTAACACCATTTTCAAATGTGTCACGTGCTCTTTCTTTATTTTGGAGTAAATCAGGATGTCATCAATAAATATAAAACTAAATTTATCCAGAAAATCTCTGAATACTTGATTCATCAGATCCATGAAAGCTGCTGGGGCATTAGTTAATCTAAATGGCATCACCAGAAATTCATAATGTCCATACCTCGTGCGAAATGCTGTCTTCGAAATGTCATCTTCTTTTATTTTCAATTGATGGTACCCAGATCGTAAATCCATCTTTGAAAATACTGCTGCGCCTTGGAGTTGATTGAATAAATCATCAATTCAAGGTAAAGGGTATTTATTCTTGATTGTAACCTTATTCAATTCTCGATAGTTTATGCACAGTCTCATCGTACCATCCTTCTTTCGTACAAATAGGACAGGCGCACCCCACGGTGAAAAGCTAGGTCTGATAAAACCTTTTTCTTGCAATTCTTGTAATTGTATCTTCAATTCCTTTAACTCAGATAGAGCCATTCGATATGGGGATTTTGAGATTGGAGATGTTCCCGGCCGTAAGTCAATAACAAACTCTATCTCACGATCGAGTGGTAACCCAAGAAGATCATTTGGAAATACTTCAGGGTATTCCTGAACTATTGGTACTTCACTAAGGGTAAGATAGTGTTGTTCTTCAATGCTCATAACACTGACTAAATACCCCTCATAACCCGCTTCTAATAAACGTTGTGCTTTCAGCGCTGATATTAGTAGGAATATGAAGTTCTTCATAATCTCAACAAGCATAAAAGGTTCTTCTCCAGGGGGTTGGAATGTCATTGTCTTTTTCTGGCAATCTATGGTAGCACAGTACTTTGATAACCAGTCCATGCCCAAAATTATATCATAGTGATTCATGGCCAATACAATCAGATCAATATATAGTTCTCTATCTTCAATAGGAATGGCACAAGCTTTCAAAATCTGATTAGTCTGCTTTGAGTCTCTAGAAGGAATCTTCACATTGTAACCAATTTTTGTTATATCAGGTGTCCTACCCAGCCTCTTCACATACTCAATGGATGTAAATGAATGTGTAGCTCCTGAATCAAATAGTATGAATGCTGGAGTATCATAGATGAAGAGTTTACCTGTCACTATTGATGGATTCATCTCTACGTTTGCTCTAGTGTTGGTAAAAACTCTAGCAGGTACATTCTGTTATTTTATAGAGTTTAGGTTCTTCAAGCATGTTTTGGCAATATGGCCAACCTTTCCACACACACAACACCTTCTAGGATCTGTAGGGCAGTTTCCCACATGTTGACCACCGCATCTAGGGCACATAGATTATGGCATTGGCGTTTTCCCCTGCTCTATCTTTGGTCTCTTATTTTGCTCCCACTGTTACTGCCCTGATTTTGATCAGAATTCGAGTTTCTGGCCTTGAACTTGGAATGGTCTCTTCTTTTTACTTCCAACCCACCTCTGTCCTTGTCCTTGCTGAAATTGATGATGAGCTTCTAGTGCACGAACAATTCTAAGTTCAGTTTGCTCAGCAACTAATGCTCTCTCAGCAATCTGTGAATAGGTGACTCCTTGAATTCCCGCCATATTAACATCTCTGTATAGTTCTGGCCTCAAACCTTCAAGGAATCTTTCTACTTTCAGTGCATCAGTGCTAATCATATGCGTGGCAAACCTAGATAATTGTTCAAATTTTTGAATGTAGTCCCCAACTGTCATAGCTCCCTGTTGTAGCTGTATAAATTCATTCATCTTCATTGCACGAACAGGCGCTGTGAAGTATTTGTTTATGAATAACTCTTTAAATCTTTCCTAAGTCATAGTAAAGGGATCCTCTATACTCCTCATTGTATCCCACCAATGCCCAACACTTCCACGAAGCATAAACGAGGCGCATATCACCTTCTCTTCCTCTAGGACTCTGCTATACTGGAACATATTTTCTAGGGTTCTCAACCAATCCTCTACAGCTGTGGGATCTACCGCATCTTCAAATATTGGTGGATTGAGTTTTCTGAATCTTTTCCTAACTATCTGCACTAGTTCTGCTCGGGGCTGTGGTTGATTCATTTCAGATCTCTGTTGTCCACCCACATCCCTCTACTGGATAAGTTGTTGAATTTGTTCTGATTGTCATTGAATGAGTTTTGTAAGTTGGTTTATAACAGTGTCCCGATCGTTATTTGACATAGGTGTCTCTACTTCTTGGTTTCTACCTCCACTACTACTCTCACTCCTTATTCTTGTCATGGCTGTAATATTGTTTTAAAACATGGTCAATATAATTTATGAAACAATGATGCATCACATAATAAAATAAAACTTACGAGCAAGGTGGTGCTTCCACAAGTTCCAAGTTTATGTACATGGACAGTCTACAGAACCTATAACCGCGCTCTGATACCACTCTGTAACACCCCCAATACTACACACATATATATATATATTTATATTTATATATATAATAATTTTGACATGATAAATCCTGTATGCATATACAATTTTTTTCCCTGTAACAATATAATAAATAATAAATTATTTTTCTTACTTACAAACTAATATATATATACCATAGAGGACCCATAACAACCATAACATTTACATACCCATGTACAGAAAAATTTTAAAAGTAACACACAGTACAAATCCCAAAACCTAATACAATAAACTCTAAAGTCAAACCAGCCTAACAGGTCGTCATCCATGTACACTGATCTCATAACTTGTACGAGCTCTAGCAGCTCGCTCAGTAAGTTCATGGCTTCAAGTATCATCAAACTTTCCTACAATGCATGAACTACGTGAGCTAATGCTCAGTAAATGAAAATCATGCATGCTGAAGGGAATAATCCAACATAAATGCAATGCATTTCTATGAGATCATGACAAGAATGCGAACTCATGTATTAAAATCATTTTTTCAATAAATGCAATGCATTTCTATGAAATCATGACAAGAATGCGAACTCATGCATTAAAATCATTTTTTCATCACTGGCCTTTGGCCCACCTACTATGTACCAGATTGAGCTCTGAATAACAATATCAATAATCACATGGCCATAAACAGATCGACACAGTCCAGGGGCCATCTCTTGGAATCACCAAAGGTCTACCCCCTGTCTTTCCCTATGACCCTCCAAAAGTATTCTCACCAGCGGCGTCAATAAGGGCATAGTCAAGTGGTCCACCCTTTCGTGACCACCATAGGCACACCCCCTGTCAACCTCTATGATCCTCCAAAAAGTAATACACACGACGCCCCAAATATCATATAAATAAGCCACACATGGGCCTCGGTACACTAGTAGTGGCCAACCAAAATATTTTCTTTCTGAAAATAATGTTATGCATGCAAAACCTCAACTATGAGCACGTGTTATACATGCACATGTAAATGTTGATGAATGGCATGTTCAATGACATAGTGAATCACATGTCCTGTCATCCAAACAACACATGCACTATAAGATATTTATAATACTCATCAAAACACTCATCAAGATACAAGGATCATATTTAATATAAATAAGCTAAGAAATACTATACCGATGCATTGTAGTTATAAATGGATTTTTACTTACCTTCCACCTTTGATATCCTACTGAAGGTTAACAAGATTCTCCTCCCTAACCATAGATATAAGGTAGCCCGTAAAAGTATAACGTATTAATTTTCATTCTTAATCAATGGGTTTCTTATATCAAATCTCATAAAGGGTCTTAAATCTTAAATTTAATTAAATAATAATCAAACATTAAAATTTATACTCACACCAATTAGAACCTTTTGAATACCTTAATTTCTCATCTCAAATTCATTTTAATATTATCTAATTGATGTGTTATAATCCCCGTAACAAATCCCTCAATTAAATTAGCTCTTTTATCCAATTAATACAGGATAATAAAATTAAATTTTTGTAACTAATTTTGAATTAAAGGTGTATATTAATTATTGTCTCACTGGTAGATAACTAATTAACTTGGATCAAAAACTTTATTTCAAATTAGAAATGAACGGCATAATTATATATTTTTATCCGTACAAAAATAAGAAGGGACTTACCCAAAATTTTCTCAAATTTCTATAGTTGAAATTTGTTCGTGCTATTTCTTCTTCTTTTTGTTTTCTTTTCCTTTCTTTGTTGCAATGCGGATGTGTGTGTGGTGCATGTTAATACATATTTCTTTTCCTTTATTTGTTGTGGTGCGGACGTGTGTTAACATACATAATTATAGCTTAACAATTAAGAAACCTAATAGAATATATTATAACATATGTATACTTATTGACTACAATATATTATAACATATGTGTAATATATTATACACTACAAGTGGTACACGCATATATGCATATATATATATGTATATTATGGTATCATTTGTATTACACTCCACATATATACTTATATATATATATATATTTCGTACATCTATACATATATATATATATTATATTTTTATATGTTTAATTAGTATATAATATTTTGATGTTTATTTATAAACCCCCAAGTTTATTTCTGGGAAGAATTTACAATCTCTTAATTAATATGATAATGTTCTTAATTTTTTTATTATTATTACTATTACTATCATTATTTTCTTCCTAATTAATTTATTTGCATAATTTATCCTACACCGATAAACACAATGATGCCACCTTTCACTTACGTGTATCATAATGCTATCTGATAGTTGATAGCTAAATTCTCATATTTTAGTACTAACTCAACTAATTAGGTTAAAGAATCTGGAAACTAATATCGATAACAACTTCAAAAGTTTAATTATTAAAATACCGTATAAAATATAATACATTATGGAATATCAATTAAAATACAATGACACATATGTGGCATAAAATGCATGAACTATATTGGACAGGTGAGTAGTGCGAGGCTCGGGTATTATAGTTATCCATGAGTTTTGGCCATTCTATGACATGGTTACATTTTTTTATGTTATCTAAGTTTGATAAAAATTGGGGAGTGAATGAATATGTCTAAGGGTGTTAAAATCATCATGCAAATTAATGTGACAGCAAGAAAATGTGAAGTTGTGAATCTGTCCCATTTGGTTCATTAACATGTTCTAGCATGGATGTGGTGCATTTGATCCCTAACATTTAGGGAAATATTGTAAGAGTTATAATACATCAATTAAGTGAGGTTAGTATACATTTAAGATTTGTAGAAGGTTATATTCGATTATAATTTCTAAGTGGTAATGTTGTTTAGTTAAATTGAGATTCAAGATCTTTATACTATATTAGGTATAATGAACTTGTTAATTGATGATGGTGATTGATATCTTGTATTCTTACATATTATTTCACATCTAGGGTTGGGGAGTAATACTTAACAAACCTAGAAGTAAAACACAACCAATCAAAGGTAAGTAAAGATTCATTTGCAACTACAATGCATAAATATAGTAAATGTATGATTTATATATGATATAATAGATCATATGTGCATAGCTTGCATTGCACAACATGATTTTGAGAAAGAAAAATGTTTTGCTGACCACTACTAGTGCATCGAAGCATGTATTGATTTGCATGGTTGTATCTATGGATTTGCAAGTTCGCTTGTATTGATTTACATGCGTATGAGTATGCATGGATTTGCATGGTTATATCATTATTGGCCATTGGATTATGGCGGTATGTAGAGCTCTTTTCTGGTGCATAGATAATAGCATTGGTTAGGGGCCCAAGAAAGAAATGATGTTTAGAGAAATATTTTGATGTATGGAATTGCATTATGGGCACAGCATTTTGAGATGCATGACTTAATATTGTGCATTATTCTTTGACATGCATAATCTTTACTTCTGAGCATTAGCTTATATAGTTTATGCATTGTAGGTGAGTCTGATGATACTTGATACCATGGACTTACTAAGCAAGTCGTTGGGTTTCATATAGGTTCTAAGGATCAGTGTACATAGATCACGACCTGCTGGGTTATGTTGTAAGCATATTCTAATTTTTACAATCATTATCATGGTGAAAATTATTGTCTATATATAAAGGGTTAAAAGATACAAAATATCCTTACTTTTTCCGAAAGTATGGGCTATTATTTTGAATTTTTAGTCTATCGTATTATAAATTTGGGATGTCGTGTCCTATATAACTCTTAAAATTCTATAGTAAATAAGTTTGAAAATAGCGTGACTATGATGGGTGTTGTGTTTTTATATAAACGGTGATTTTTCTATATACAAGGTTACATGTGAAAAATATTTTTACTATTTCTCAAAGTGCTACAGTTGACAAAAAAAATTATATATATACACATGTACACACATATGCTACCTTGTCAAAATTGTTGTTGTATCAATATCTATATTTAGTATTGGGGAGGGTGTTACACAGACAACCCGGTGTGGGTGCTGGGCAATACTGGCTACTGCCCAGCACCTACGCTGGCGGTAGTTCCACTTAACATCGCATATCGGGTAGTGTCCGACAGGGCATCCTGGTCAATATGTTGTTACCTTTTTGTGTTTAAATCTCATTTATTTGTATTTACCTTTAAAAAAAACATGTTAATTCCAAATAAAAAAATCAATTTGATCAATGTCAAAGCATAAATGTATGCAATTTATCCAATAAATTCAACAAATGTAAAATGTGCAAACTTAGGCTTTGATACTACTGTTAGGTTCGTGTATACTAGCAAACATGGCTCAGTTGAAAGTTTAACTTTTTAATGATTGAAAATAAATTACACCATATGCAATTTTATCGTATCTCAAAACTACTATGATTCATTCAATTACATGCTTTAATACCTAATAAAGCTTATCCAGTCAACACTTTTAAACCTATTGGCGTTTTAGTTCATGACGATGTAGCAAAATGACTAAAGTCGTTATCTATCCACAATCAAATCGCTGAATACAAACATCTAAAACCCCTAGTTAGATTGATTCGCTTAAAGTCCCATGTGTTACTCCTCTAAGTGTATCCACAAGCACAACACTTTGCATTGGGTGTTCTTGATTAATTATAAGTCAAGTTGTGAAGAAAGAATGAATAAAAAAAATAGAATATAACTAGGGTTTGGCGGCTTTTCGAATAAGGGATGACTGAATGGAGATAATATTTATCACATAAAAATCAGCCCGGAGGGGGGGGGGGGCTCTCAGTCTTCTAGGGTGGTTGGCCACTATGGGGTGCTACATATAACACCCCATAATTCCATCACATGGAATTAATACCCTATCTCGCACATGTATTTCTACTATGTGAGTCTTCCTACCGAATAAGAATACCTCAAACCTAATTCTAAAAGGATTTGGATTCCCTAATCCAATTCTGAATGGACCTTGATCTCCATCAAGCTCACACCCAATAACTTAGACTCAATAATTAATTGAGTGCAGTTTAATTAATTCAATTAATTAATTAATGCATACCCTAAATTAAAGAGGATCACTTTAATTAATTGATCCAATCAATTAATTATTTATTCTAAATTTAGCTATCTAAATCAATTTTGGTTAATTAATTAATTTCAATTAATTAATTAATTTAATTCAATACTTGAATTAAATAAGTCTTATTAATTAAACATATTAATTAAATTAATATGATTCTTAGATTATTTTTAAGTAAGAAATGTATTTGTTCGAGCTATTATGAGAACCCATAGATTCAATTTAAGCTATTATTGGGCTCACAACTCTTGTGACTCCAAAAACCCACAAATCATGGATAGCATCTAGCAATATGCCTTGAAAACTTAGATATAGGTGAAAGAGAGAACCTGTCCAATTACAAATGCCATGCTAGTGCGGTCCTTCCATCCCAAGTGAGCCTGGGGTATGGAATATTAATGGAAACCCTATTAGCTCAATAATTATGTATCCATTCATAAAATTACACTCTTTTGGGCATAGTTTATGAAAAGAAAATATTGTGCAACCTCTCATCTAGTTATTGCGAAGGCAGCTACTAATGATTCCCGCTTTAGAAAAGATTATGTGCAACTAGAGAGTCCTTTGAGAAGATTATTTTTTGGAGTTTGGATGATGATTGAATTTTATTTTGGTTTGATCAATGGCTGGCAGAAGACATTTTGGTGGATCTATTTCCTTCAGCTCAACATAACCTCAAGCAAGTTAATGAATTTTGGCAAGTCAACAATTGGGACCATTATAAACTATTTGAAATCCTACCTTTGGATATGGTAAATCATATTTGCAATACTCCTTTTGATCAAAGCACATGTAATTTCTATTGGTGGAAGGCATCTAACAATGGAGTTTTCTTACTTAAATCTGCTTATGGTTTTTTTCGTAATTCTGAACCATTGCGGCTTTTACTTGGGGCATTCTGGGGTAAGCCATTAGCTCTCACTACGTCGATTTTTATTTGGAGGTTGTTGAATCGATGCATTGCAACGGATGAGATTATGAGTAGAAAGGGTTTCGAACTTCATCGAAATGTCAACGTTGTCAACACATTGAGTTTTACGCACATCTTTTTCTTATTGTGAACGAGTCAAGTTGGTGTGCCAATATTTTGGCAAAATTTTTAGTCTGCCAATTCTTGACACAAATAACATCCAATTTTGGATTCAATCCTGGCGTGTTTCCACTCACTTTGAAAATATTCGAGCTATTTTTCCATTGTTTATGTTGTGGTATATTTGGTATGAACGCAATGACACAAACTATAGGAATATCTATTTTGACACAAGGCGAATTATTCATGGAATCAGAGAACACCTATTTTGCTACCTACTAGACTGTGGAAAGAAGAAATTGTGGTAGCTAGAAGACTTAGTTTGAAGCCTCATATTTGTTATCCTTTCGTCGAAATTAAACTGGTTCTTTAAACTTCTCCACTGTCAGGATCTTTCAAGCTTAATATTGATGGCGCAAGTGAGGGTAATCTAGGTGAGGCTGGTGGTGGAGGGATTGTTTGAGATGCTCATGGAAATCCAATAGTGGCGTTCATGGGGTATATTGGCTATAAATAATGAAGTTGAGCTTTCTGTTATGGCTCGTAGTCCTAAAATTTGCAAACAGTTGGGCATTTCAAATGTGTAGCTTGAATTGGATTCGGAAATAATCATCAAACTTCTTCTAGGTTTTAAGAAAGTTTTTTCAAAAACTTCAAATTTCAACGTTGGTTTCTCGAATCACACATATTTATAAAGAAGGTAATCAAGTTGCGGATGGTTTAGCAAACATGGTCATCTCTCTCCAGCAATCCACTATATTTGATGCCATCAAATTCCTCTCTGTGTTCATAGCTTTATTTCTTTTGATAAATTACGTATTCCTAACTATAGATTCAAAACATTGTAAGAGAGCAATACTCCCTATGTTTTTTTTTCATGTAGAGCTAATAAGTACTTTGAATTTTTATTTGTACTTTGGAATCTTTTTACATAATAAATCAGTAGGGGTCCTAGCCAAACTCCCCACCTAGACTCAGTATTTCTTAAAAAAAACTCATAGAATTACAATTATAAAACCGGCATCCCCAATCTTCAACAAAAGGTTTATGCTTTAAAGTTTCATCTCAAAAAGTGGAACAAAGATACCTTTGGCAATTTTTTTTATTGAGATAAGGTAGTGGAAGAAGCAGATCAAGTGTTGGAATCTTCAAATGGTAATTCTCCAACAGATGAGAATCTAATTAAACTTAAAGAGGCTAATGCTCGTCTTGCTCGTGAACTTGCCATGGAGAAATCATTTTGAAAGTAAAAGGTTGTGTGTCTTTAGCTTCAAGAAGGTGAAAGATGCACCAAATACTTTCATTTTCTTGTGAAAAAAAGGACAAAAAAATTGGATTCACAAAATTAAGGATGAAGGCTGTGTTTATACTTCTTCTGACCAAATTAGAAGCTTGACTTCTAGATATTTTGAGTAGTTGCATTTGAGTAGTGTGAGCCAAGTGGATCAATCCATTCTTACCAACTTGAAACCATTGGTTTTAGAGAGTTCCATTTAAAATTTACATTCAGACCCTTCATTGGAAGAGCTCAAGCAAGTCGTTTTTAGTATGCATCCCAATAGCACAACAGGTCTAGAAGGTTTTTCAGCTTTATTCTTTCAAAAGTGCTAGGATATCATCTCTTCAGATCGTATGGCAATAGTTCTATATTTCTTTGGTGGCATGTCTATGCCTCGAAGTTTCTCCACTACAACTATTGTTCTTATTCCAAAAAATGAAAACTTGATAACATGGTCCGAATTTAGGCTCACTAGCCTATGCAATGTGGTTAATAAAATTATCTCAAAGCTTGTTTGCTTCAAGCTCACTGATCTACTATCGCAAATCATCTCTTATTCCCGAGTCAACACAATAGTGATAATACTTACTTACCTAGAAACTAGTAAACTCTTTAGACAATCATGGAAAAGAATGGAATATGATCCTTAAACTAGACAAGACAAAAGCTTATGAACAGATTCAATGGCCATTCTTATATAGTTATGGAGAGAATTAGTTTTCCTGCTCATTTTATTAGCCTTGTCAAAAATTACCCAGAGAATGCTTGGTTCTCTATCTGGATTAATGGTTCAACTGTCGACATTTTTGTTCTTCACAAAGGCTTCAGCAAGGTGATCCCCTCTTTTTGTCCCTCTTTATTATTGCTACCGAACCACTCTCATGGGGCTTACACAATCATTTCATCAACCATCCGTGTCTCAATTTTCACAACTTGGGTGGTCACCTTTTTATCAGTTAGCCTATGTTAATAATGTGATCATTTTCTCTAATTTTCATAACTTGGGTGGTCTCCTGTTTATCATTTAGCCTATGCCAATAATGTGATCATTTTCTCTAAGGTTAATAAGAAAGGTTTACAACTTCTCAAAGAATTTTTATCTATTTATGAGGCTTCTTTAGGACAACTGATCAACGGATCAAAATGCTCATTTGTGGTTTGTAAACATATGCTGTTGTTGCAAATTCAAAGAATAAAAAATATCATGGGTTTTTCTCTTAAGGAGCTACCAAGGATTTATCTTGGTGCCTCTTTATATTGCGGTAGGAAAAAAGACTCCTTTTTTATTGATATGATTTGCAAAATCAAAGCATGCCATCTGGTTGGGAGAAAGTTACGTTGTCTCATAGAGGCCAGCTTCAACTTATTAAAAGTGTCTTGCTTTCCATACCATTTCACTTGCTTCAAGTCTTGCTGCCACCGAAGGCTGTCATCAATCTTATTCACTGACTATTGTCTAATTTTTTCTGGGGTTCTATTGATGACCATCATAAGTTACATTGGGCTTCATGGAAAAATCTTTATTTCAAAAATGATGAAAGAGGTCTTGGCATTCGAAATTTCTTTCATATAGCTACTATCTTTCGATTTGAAATGTGGTGGTAGTTAAGGACTTCTAACTCACTTTGGGCTTCAATTATGTCATTTAAGTATGGCAAAGGAGAATCCATTGTTTCGGCGCCTTGCAAGCAAAATCACTCCCCTTTATGGAAATCATTATGCAAGGTCTAGAATGATGCTGAAAAATTCATCGGCTGGACAATTGGTAAGGGTGCTGTTTTTTTTTTTGATGATTAGAATGGCAATAGGGCTCTTTACACCAAGATATGGTTAAGAAGTGCTGGAATGATTGGAATTGGAATTAACAAGCTTTTCATGAGACTTTTCCATCAAACTTGGTTCTTGATTATCTCCAAGTTCTAATTGTTCGAAGTAAAGAGCATCATGCTTTTTAGAAAACTTCATACAGCGGTGATTTCTCAACAAAATTAGCTTAGAATTCTATTTAGGTTACACGAACTTCAAATGACTTATTCAGTTTCTTTTGGCAAAATATTTTACGCCCACGTCTTTCTTTTGTCCCTTCCCGGGGATTGCAAAAATAAAAAGCTTGTTAATATATTCAAGATAATTACATATTTACAAAATACTATCTCAATTCATCTTATTTCATCAGATCTGGGGTGTGATAGGGTTCGGAAGGATAAATCAAATATGGACAGTTCCAATAAGATTTCATTTTTGAAGAAAAGTTTATTTCATCTATTCCATGACCGGAACAGAGGAGGATAAATGTTACACCACAATTTTGAATTAGAAGAGAGATTTTAAGAAATGACATATCTGTTCACTCTATTAATAATCAAGTCAAATCTAGAGTATCATAAGAGATTTTCCATTTCTATTGATTCCTACGGATTAGATCATAAACTATTCTTGAGAATGAGGATAGGGATGAATTGTAAAAGAAATCTTCATTGGTCTACCTCTTATTTTTTAGGAAGAGTAATGGAATTAAAACAACGAATTTCATGAATTTTCTAATGAATAATTATGTTAAGATTATGGATCTTTAAAATTGATTCACTTACCTTTTCTTGTGTTTTGATATTTGAATAAGATCTAAGAACCAATCACGTACCACAATCTAAATGCTCTTCTTATGATAATTTGCACTTAATCACAATAACCCTTCTTTGCTTATTCTTTTCTAGATTATTTTTCTTTTCTACCTTTTTTTTTTACAGAGAGTGAGAGTCAAAGTATTCTGATAGGAAGAGTTAACATATTATTGGGTGGTCGTATGTGGGAGATGTTTTATTTAATGTTTTATGGTTGGGTGGTTTTCTTCTCCAAGAAATCACCCCACTCAAACTACTCCCACTAAAATGATTTCAAATAATTTGGGTTAGACCCTCATTGGCGACCCATTTACCCATTTTATTTTTATTTCTTACATCTCCTACCCGCACATGAGGGCTGGACCATCATCTATTGTGATCATAAATGCACCATTAATTTCATATAAGCAAAATGAATTGTGTGACCAGCCAGCATATCAAGTAAGAGCATAGAGCTATACACCAGTGAAGGATATATAGTAGCTCAATTCCAAATATATATGAGGACAATTAACTCACTATAACCTTGACTTCTTTTACTTCACTAATCAATGTATCTTATATCCCTTCGTCAATATATACAAGAGTATACTTGATTAAAAAAACATGCAATGTATCCACAATTATGTTCTAATAATTAAGTTAAGCAAAATTAATTGGCTTGTGAATACAAGACATGTGTTAGTAAAATTCAGTCTTTCTTTCCCACTAAAATCTCTCAACTCTATTATATTTATTTTCTTAGATATGTACCATATTACCGAATCATTCAAGCCTATTGGTAACATGCTAAAGTAGCGACACTAAAATAAAATTTCAAGAAGTAGTTGAAAGTCTTAAGAGTATAAAATAAGATCAATAAACCTCTGGGTCTCACACAATGAGAAAGTAGGGACTTATTTACTCATTCCCAAATGGTCAAATAAGCACACGTGGTATGAAAACACATGTTAAAATATGTATCTTCCTAATTGGAAGCATATATCTTTCACTCTTAAACAACATATCATACAGATCTTAATTCAAGGTTGTCTCAACATTTAACATGAGTTTTCTTCTTATTTACCCTGTATAAGTATAATAATCTAAGAAAACTCATATTTAGCTACTAGACAAGTTCAATGGATTGTGGGAAATCTATTTTGATTACAAAATTTCAAGTAGTAATCTCATCTTGGTAATTTTACTAAGGCGCCATATGCATGACTTTTGTTCTCAGCAAAATCAATAATGTCTCATCTCTACACTACACTCAGTGTTAGAGGCTATTGCTCGTGTAAGAGAGCTAATCTCAACTTGTCAGACATACTTTTAAGTTGAAGACATATCATATAAAAGCAACATATGTATGTGTAATATATAATCAAATGTCATAACAATAATGAGCATAACTTCTTAAACATTTATATATTCAATTACAAATACATTGTATGCAAACTAAGAGACCTAACATGACTTATAAAGACATCTCTAGGTATTGGCTTAGTAAGAGGATCAACCACCATAAAATGTGTAGATATGTACTTCAAAATCATCTCTTCCTTCTCAATTATATCTTTAATAAAATTGTACTTTGTATTCATGTGTTTGGTTTTGCTGTAATATTTAAGGTCTTTAGTGTAAGAAATAGCTGATTGGTTATCATAGTAAATCATTACAGCTCCCACACAACTGCATACTATTCCCAAATGATGTAAAAATCTTCTCAACCAAACACCTTCTTGTACTGCAGAGGCACATGCCACAAATTCTGCTTCCATTGTGGATAGCGATATACAAGTTTGTTTCTTGCTTCTCCAAAAGATAGCACCACCATTTAGCAAGAAAGCATATCTAGAGGTGGACTTGCGTTCATCAAATCACCACCCCAGTCAACATCTGTATATCCTTTCAGTACTAGATCTTTTCCTTGATAATAAAGTGCCTTTTAGGTATCTAAAAATCCTTTTAATTGCACTCTAGTGTCTTTATCCTGGATTGGATTGATACATGCTAACCAGACCCACGGCATAACAAATATCGGGATGAGTACACATCATAGCCTACATTAGACTCCCAACAGCACTGGAATATAGAACTTTAGACATCTTTTGTTTTTCTTCTGAAATATTTGGGTACATTTTTTAGCTTAAACTTTCGCCTTTAGCCATAGGAGTATCAATGGACTTGCAACTTTCCATTCTAAATCGTTCCAAAATCTTCTTAACATATTATTCTTGAGATAATACCAGTAGTCTCTTAAAATGATCATTAAGAATTTTAACACCAAGAATATAATTTTCCTCACCCATATCCTTCATCTTGAAGTTTGAAGATAACCATTTCTTAATGGTTTGAACATACTCTTTATCATTATCGGTTAACAATATGTCATCGACATAAAGAGATTGAATCACAAACTTTCTATTCGACCTTTTCACATAAACATAGTGGTTTTCATCTATCATGACAAAGTTATATAAGATTATTGCTTTATGAAATCTCAAATACCATTGTCTGGAAGACTGCTTAAGGCCATAAATTGATCTATTCAATTAGTAGACTTTATTTTCTTAGCCTTTGATGACAAAACCTACTGGTTGTTCCATGTAGATTTCTTCTTCAAGTTCTCCACTAAGAAAAGCTGTCTTAACATCCATTTAATGTAATTATAAATCCAAATTAGCCAATATAGCCAATAATAGGCAAATAGAGGTAAACATTACTACTAGTGAAAAGGTTTCTTTATAAATAATACCCTCTTATTGGGTATAACCTTTTGCCACTAGTCGAGCCTTATACCTCTCAATAGTTCCATTAGCCTTTTTTTTTAATTTTAAGAACCCATTTGTTCGCAATAGCTTTGCACCCAAATGGAAGATCAACCAGTTCCCAGACATGGTTTGATTCCATAGACTCCATTTCTTCTTCCATTACTTTTATCCATTTATCCTTTGAAGGACAAGACAGAGCATCATTTATGATTTTAGGCTCTTCTTCATCTATTGGAGATATGATAAAAGTGTGCCCTTCAATCTCATAATGACGTTTGGGCATACCGTTCCTAGTACTTTTTTGAAGTTGAGATTTAGATAGATCATTTTGATGAGAATTGTTCCCACTAGGATGAAGTGTTAACTCATCCTCTTGAATTTCTATTGATTCTTCTTGCATATAGTCATTATCTGAATTAGGCAACTCAAATAAATGCTCTCTTTCTTTTATTTCACCTCTACTAAGAAAATCATTCTCTAGAAATGTTGCATTTTATGATTCAATCTCAATCTCAGTAATACTTCCATCATCTTATTCACCTATGAACATATAACAGTTAGACTGCTCAGAGTATTTGATAAAGATACATTTCTTTCCTTGAGGACCTAACTTGGCAAATTTATTAGAAGATTCATGAATGTAAGTAGTTAATCCCCAGGGTCTAAAGTTGTTTATGTCAGGTTTCTACCAATCCAAAGTTCATATGGTGTAGAAGATACTGATTTTGAAGGCACTTTGTTCAAAATATATGTCGCAGTTAATAAAGTATCTCCCCAAAAGAAAATGAGCAAGTTAGCTTGCGCCATCATAGACCTCATCATATCTAATAATGTTAATTCCTTATTTCAGCAACACCATTTTGCTGAGGTGTGTGAGGAATAGTCAATTATCTAATTATACCTTTTTCATTACATAGATCCTTGAATTGATCAGATAGATATTCACGCCCTCGATTAGTTCTTAAAGTCTTTATTATTTTATCCATTCGATTTTCCACTTCATTTACATAATGTCTAAAACACTCTAGTGCCAAGTATAAACACCCATATTTTTAATACTAGATGAACAAACATTTAACGAAATATAAAGATCAACATAATAGTTAAACATTTATCTATCACAATCCAATACCATAAAACCATCCCTAAGTTGTCCATAACCATAACACATATTACCACATACGAACCAAACCACTATTAAAGTTCAAAGCTAAAACCCAATCTTAGAAGAACAACAACAGAAATCAAGTTTTGCTGAATCTCTGGTGCATAGAGAATATCATATAAAATAAGTGTTTAGCCACCATGCAACTCCATTTTGCAAGTTCCAATGCCTTTGACTTCAATTTGGGCATTATTTCCTACATATATCCCATTGTACCACAAGAAACTTGATAAAAATCCATAAATGCTTCATGATCTCTAGTTATATGGTCTGTTGCACATGAGTCTATAATCAACATAGGATAAGATTCAGTTAATAAAATAATACTAGATATATATCACTTAAAGAAGTGTTATTAAATGCTACCTTTTTAGGCTTAGGGCACTCACGAGCAAAATGACCAAGTGTTTGGCAGTTATAGCACTTTATTTTGCTCTTATCTTTCTTCTTTCCAAAATATTTATGTTTGTACTTGCGGTTGGTGTTTGGGTTGTTCTTCTTGGACCCTTCTCCAATATCCTTCCTATTCTTACCTTTCTTGCAGTTTCTCTTGTGTTTAAAGCCTGAAGCCTTTTTGGAACTAGATTCAGCTACAAAAGCACTTGCTATGGACTTCGCAGCACCAAGTTGCTCATCCTCAAGTTCAACATGGCGAGTAGCATCAAAGAAAGTCTTAATACTATCATTGTGAGACAGATTGACTTTTAGATGCTCCCAGTTTTCAGGAAGAGATAGGATCAAATTTTGAACTTGTTGCTCATTAGAGAGGATATGACCAACTGACTTCAATTCACATATCATGTTTGACATAGTTCTGAAATGTTGTTTGATGCTGTGATCAGCTTGCTTCTTATAAGTGTCAAACTTGATAGTCAGTTGTCTCAAACAAGTGATAGTTGTACCTCTGTATTTTTCCCTGAGGTACACCCAAATGTCATGAGCAGTAGCATATTACTCACCTTCATGAATGAGGTCATCAATCACAGAGCTAACCAAAATTACATGAGCAGTGGAATCTTTCTTCTTCCATGCTTGGTAAGCCTCTTGATCCCTTCTCTGTTAAGTAATATTGCCCACACTAGGGTCTTGCATGACTTAGTAGATGCCCTCTAAGGCATCTTGTTCATCCAGTACATACCAAATCTTATGGCGCCAAGTGTCATAGTTGTCGCCATTTAATTTATCACTTTTGTTAAGGTCAGTTATGATAGATTTTGATACCATGATTTGTATTTTAAAAGGTGATTACACATGTTAATGCTCATTAAACATACACATTTAATTTTGTACTTAAAATTAATATTTGTGATAAGTTTACATATGGCATAGATTTGAAAGTTCACTTAGTTCCCAATCATCATTTATAGTCTAAATGTTCATTATCATAAATATATTTTTAAAGGAACAAAATATCATTAAGTTCAAGGTGAGAATCACTTAAATTCTTCTGACCTAAAACTCCCACTTAATTGCATAACTCATGCTATACAAGAATTCATCTTATCATATATATGTATGATAATAATCATGTATTGTCAATACATAATCTTAAAACTATTACATCATTAAAAGATTCACAATATATACTTTGAAGTACATCATTAAAACTATTACATAACATGAAGTACATTAATATATGTTACAAAACATGTTCATAAATGCCACTAAAGCAAACATATGTATATAATGAGTCATATACTTAAGGAAAATAATATTTTCTCCTAACACATCAATGAGACACCATATTGGTCATTCCTTCTGAAAGCTTAACTGTTGGAGCACACTTTAAGATACAACGGCTATAATTTATCCTCAAAGATAATGATTTTTTCATCTTAAGTCCTATCCCTTTCTTCCATATCTTAATCAACCTTGATTTCAATACTTTAAGATCTAGGTCTCCCTCTCGGTCAATTATTTCATTGATAATATTACTCCATTCTGCGAGTAGATAATTTTTAAGCATTCAGCGTTCTACATAATAACTATATCCATTGAAATTCTGACTCAAATGAAGAAGCTCCTTGTGTTTTTCCTTCATTATCATAAGATGTTGTGGCAAAGAGTGATCCGCAACCACTTTATAATTCTTATAAATTTTCCACTTTGCCAAATGCTCTGGAATTCTTCTTTCTCTAGCTTTCCCCCGAAGGATGCTAAGAGTATGTCTCATTATCACCATATCTAGAAAATGGGAATAATATTATATTGGACACAAAGCCACTCCTAATATTTAAGAATACAAGATGAAAATTTCTAAACACTTAAAATTGTAAACATACTCAATTCAATAATTTTCTTGTATGAAAAACTAATTTTCATATATAATTTAATGAGCATATTAATTAAAACATGTTATAAATTTTCATCCAAGTTGTTGAACTATAGGAAATATTTTCCCAAATTTATAAAAGAAAATTTTAGAATTTTTTTAGTTAAAAAGTTGTTTTTTGTAATATTATATAATTTTTAAAGGTAAAAAATCTAGAAAAAATATTTTTCAATCTGAAAAATAACTTTTGAATTATAGAAAAATAGAAAATTGAATTCTAATTAAAACCATATCATTTTCGTAAAAAACTAACCGCCAGTGGCCTGTGTACGCGCCCCAAGCACTGCCACATGTTGGACACACCTCCCTCAACATGTGCGGCCCTGTGGTGCCTTACTGGCATTTTTCGGTGACAACGCTCTGGCCACGCCCCTATTTTCGACCCTTTTGAATCCAACAGTACTATCCATTTTGAAATCAGACACCAATAACTAGGAGTTTAGATTATACACAAATACAACTGAGAATGGGATTACCTATTTACTGTTCATCTTTTTCAAGATTTTCAAAAAATTTCTGAACACTCTAATACACGATCCTAACTTCTAAAGGCCATATCTCACTAATTTCTAAGCCTTTTAATCATGCAATATATGGTTGGAAAGCTTATTTCAAAAAGATTCTTACCATATAACAATTGTTCCATAATTCGAACAAAAAATCATTGAAAATGGAGATAAAATTACTGTTATTTTCATGATAAAATCATAATATCTCATCATACATAAAACATGAAGGCATGCTTCTACAACATATAAACATGCTTCCTTTAAAATTTAAAAGCATAATTCAAACCATATTAAGATTTACCATGAAAGAACATAATTATCCACATAACCATGCTTAAAACTCATGAAATCATGGTAGGATATCAACTAAAACATGCTCTGATACAATTAAAATAATTAAAACAACGAATTTCATGAATTTTTTAATAAAAATTTATGTTAAAATTATGGATCTTTAAAGTTGATTCACTTACCTTTTATTGTGTTTTGATACTTAAACAAGATCTAGAAACCAATCATTTATGGAAATGGTTTTACTTCCACAATCCAAATGCTTTTCTTATAGTGACTTGCACTTGATCATAATAGCTCTACTTCACTTATTCTTTTTCTACGTTGTTTTTATTTTCTACTTTTGTTTAACAGAGAGTGAAAGTCAGAGCATTCTAATAGGGAGAGTTAACTTCTTATTGGGTGGTTGTATGTGGGAGACGTTTTATTTAACGTGTTGTGGTGGGGTGGTTTTCTTCTCTAATAAAGCACCCCTACTCAAACTAATCTCACCAAAATGATTTCAAATAATTTAGTTCAGGTCAGCCCTGATGAGTGACCCGTTAACCCATTTTATTTTTGTTTCTTACAAAGAGAATGAATCTTTTTCTCGAAGGATTAGAAAAAAATGGGTTTGAATCTCCTGTAGGAATGATTTGAAAGATCTAAAACCAAAAATGATATTTGCTAGTAATAACTAATGGAGGCAGTCAATCCGTATAGATTAATCCAAAATCTGATTCAAATATAATATAGTACCTATGGGTGCATAAAACATGTATTGAATTGAATTTTTTTAATGAATAAATCCGATCACAACTTCAAATATGGAATTCAAAGAGATCAAATAGAAAAGGATACTCTGAATCATAGAACTATGATGAGATATACGATCAACTAGGGTTTATCGAATTTGAAAATGAGCGAGAAGAAATGGTTCGATCCTCTTATCTTAATTTCTCGAACTTAGAGATTCATAAATTGAAATCCTGATGCGTATAGATACAAATGGTCCAATGGGAGCAAGAATTTCCAAGAAAAAATTGGAACATTTCATTTTTTAGTAGAAGAGCCATTTTCAAATAGTGTTCAATCGATTACATATTAAAATGTCCATCTTCTTGTGGAGGTTGTCAACAAATGGCTGCCAGTTGATCAAATTATGGAACAACGGGGTTTTGAGCTTCCTTCATACTGCCTTTGTTGCGTTTCAGCTGTTGAAACTTTCTCGCACTTGTTCCTTGAATGCCCATTATCTAATAGGTGTGGAACTTTTTTGCTAGCAAGTTGTATCTAACAATTACAGCTGCAAGTGGCCGATCTTTAGTTGTCAATTTCTGGAGAAATTCTAGACTTGGAATAGGCTGGAATCATTTCAGAATCTTTATTCCTCTCCTCTTTTGGTGGTCTATTTCGGATGCATGAAACAATGCAAAGTATAGTGGAGCCCGAGTAAACACAAATCTGATTATCAGCTGTGTCATCAATTATTTACATCTTAGCTTCAAATCTAGAATTTTGAGATATTCAACTTGTAGCAATGATTTTCAGTTTGCTCCTAGTATGCGCCGTCTGGTCTACAAATCTCGTAAAGAAAGTATCATACAGGTTAGATGGCTGAAACCTGAAGATGATTGGATGAAACTTAACACTGATGGAGCATGTAAAGGAAATCTAGGTTCATGGGGGCGGGCGGTATTCTTTGAAATAATTATGTTGATGTGTTGTTTGCTTTTGCTGGTTACCTTGGTCACATGACAAATGTGGAAGCGGAACTATTGGCTATTCAGAAAGGGCTGCTACATTGCCTTCACGCTGGTTATCACAAGGTTAGGATCGAGACTGATTCTTTGAGCTGGATACATATAATCCGTCAAATTCCATTTCACTTTAACATATTTTGATTTCAATTCACAATCTAATGCACTTGATGACCATAAAAATCTCACATGTACTCCAAGAAGGCAATCAACCAGCAGATCACTTGGCAAATCACGTAGTCAAATTGGAGTCATCTACTTTTAATACTCATCAGCAACTTCTGAAAGAGATTAAGGGCCTAGTTCGAATTCAAAAATAGGGATTTCCCTCTTTTAGAGCTAGCGTTAAATTTGTTGTTACTTATTTCACTTCATAGCTTTGATTTGTAAAGGGAGGTAGTACTCCTTATTTTTTGCCTCAAACTTGTAAAAACTCAACTTCACTTTTATTAAGATACTGGTAGGGATAATCGCCTAACCCCTTGCCTACTCTTAGGCAGTTTTCAACCCAAAAAACTCCTAGAATTACACTTTGCTGGAAATGAAATTTGTTGCGGGTATGGGTGGAAGTAGATGCCCAAATATTGATCACTTTGTTACTAGGTCATGGAGTTAAACATTAGCTGTCACAAAATCTGCTAGCTCAGTTTTTGTTTCTCAAAAATCAGTTGACAATTGGGCTATCTCATTTCTTTTATGAGGGGAATCAACTTGCTGATTGTTTGGCAAACCTGCCATGTCAAACTAAAAAGATGAAAATTTGGGAAGCATAGGAGATATTACTATCTTACAAGGTTATATTCGAGTTGATAAATGGCCTGTCCTTCTTTCAGATTCAACAAAGGTTAAAAGATTTAGTAGGAGATTTCCAACTTTCTCTAGAATTTTAATACATTGTAAATGAGTAGTACTCATTGGTTATATTTTCTTAGCTTCTTTTGATTGTGAGGGAATAAGTACTCCTTATTTCATACTTTCTTATTGTACGTTATCTTTTATTTTATGATTAATAAACCGATAGAAATCTATACCAAACTCACCACCTAGGTACATGCGGCTTTAATTAAAAAACATCATAGGATACTGGCTGCAATATGGAATCCGATTATTACTCCTACCATGTTGATTTTATTATTGGGGATATTGAGAAAGTGGATTCCTGTAGATGAGAGGATGTGTAAAAACGGTTTTGAGCTTCCGTTGATTTATTGCTGCAGACATAGTTTAGAAACTCTGGAGCATTTAATCATTCATGGCACGATCCATTTTGGTTTAATTTTTCATAAGGTGCACCCTCAAACGGATCCATTCAAATTTTGATTCAGAGCTGGAGTTTTTCTATTCCTAAGGGCTCTCCGCTGCATGCTCGTGATGTTATTTCTATGCTTTTATTGTGGTTTCTTTGGACATCACGAAACGATACAAAATATAGGGGTTCCACATTTGATTTTAGATGAATCATTTTAAAAATCTGGAATGGCTCAAAAGGATGGACTAATTAACTCTTAACTTCTGGAATGAGGATGCCACTTTGGCTACACAATTTGATTTTAGACGAATCATCTTGGGATGGCTCAAAAGGATGGACTAAGCTTCTGGAAAGAGGATGCCACTTTGGCTACACAATTTAGCTTTCAAATTAAGTCAATTCACAATAGGGTTCCAAAGCAAGTCTGGTGGAAAAAACCTCCTAATGGTTAGGTCAAGTTAAATTGTGATGGAGCATCAAAGGGAAATCCAGGATATGCGAGGGCAGGAGGAATTTTGAGGAACAACTCTGGCATGCCTCTCTTTGCTTTTTTCTCATTTCTGGGGAAAGAAACGAATATATTGTTGGGGTATTAGGGGTAACCAAAATCCGCAAACAAATAGTACTAATTATAATAAGCTCTAGGAAAGGTTGAAGGTGTCACAACGGTTCCACTTAAAATTCAATCTACTTAGATAAAACATACTATTAAAAGTACTATACACAACAGAGTAAATACCCCAAAATAACTAAATATGGAATACTAACAACTAATTAAAAGAATGCGTGAATACTAAATATGAAATTAAAAGATAAAAGAAAAAACCACACCAGATTTGATAATGGAGTTTGGCCAACTTTTGCCTGTCTCTCTAGACACTGCAACTTCAACCACTGCTTCACAAATCTAACATAAATATTTTTTATTAAAAAAATAAATATTTAAAATTACTTTATAAATATTTTTTTATTATTGACTAAATTGAGATAAAGAGTTGAAGAAGACGAAGTAGAAAATAAAATATTTTTTTGTGTTTATTCAAGTTTATTAGGGATACAATGGGTGCGAGTAAAAGTGGGAGTGTCTCGAACCCGCGTCACTTGGGGCAAGTTTTGAAATCACAAATGGATTTCGAGTCAGTTCAGGTTTTACTTGTAAGACCCGATTCTGATCCAAACACGAACCTTTAAAATGTTGCATATATTTGTTTATTATGTATTTATGTGATATATATTTATATATATATATATATGAAAAAATTTATGTATTTTATATATACTCATAAAAAAATATAAATATAATACTCTTATAAATTAAAATAGTAATATAAAAATAATAAATTGTTAAATATATAAAAATAACAAGTATATTTGAAATTTTTAATTTTTTAAAAATTAAAACATGTATATATAAGTTAAATAATTAGTTATTTGTTGATAATAATATTTTCTCATATTTAGAAAGTTATGTAGATATTATTTTTAAAAACATATTTCAACATTTTTAAAATTATAAACCAAGTCTAATGGGTCAAACCCACTGACTCTCGGGTTTGGGGGGAGTTCGGGTTTGGGTCCATTAAAATCTTGAGGGGGTCGGGAGTGTCAAAATCCGACTTGATCCAATCCTTTGTCATTCTTAAATTTTTTCAAATATTTTCATTTAATTTAGGAGGATAATTTTGTTACAGATAAATATAAGTCCATCCTGATTGATTGGAAATAAATAAACCCATAGGGGAGGGAAAAATGAATAAACCCATACTTTTAGGAATGGGAATTTATATGGGAATGGGTTTTTCTAACACTAAATTATATCAATAATGTGTTTAGGAATGAACTGGAAATGTTCATTCGATTCTCACTCCATTTCTCCATATCAATCATGCCATAAATACTTTTTGAATTAGTAAATAATATTCTATTTATCATGCAAATGATGTCCAACTCTTTTTTATGAACGAACAAAAGTCAATTTTTGTGCCACATTCTTCTAAATTTGTCTTTGTATGGTATGGTTAAAATTTGATTTATATTTGTTGGCTTATATTTATTTATAATGACTTCTTTCCTTTTTTTTTAAATATAATTTGAAGGGCAGAACAACTACATTATAACATCCTTTTTATTTTTATTTTTATTTTTTTTAATATTGTATATGCATGAATACTAAATTATATCATCTTGTACAGGTACACTTACAAAGTTGTATTTTTCAATTATTACTAATGCTTTCATTATAGAACAAGCTTACCTAGATATTGACTTAGTAATTTTCACAATATTTTTTTTTAATATCAGTAGTTTTATTTTATTTACTCAGTATTTTATGGCAAAAATATTATTTTAGTGTAAGTATCTAAAAATTAAAGACTACAAAAAGAGAAAATTCAAATTCAAATTTTTAATATAGTACAATTGAATAAGGAAAAAATAGAGTGGATTTCTATGCTATATGGTTTATTTTACATTCATAATAAAGTAAAGGTTTAAATTAATTATGAAATATTCTTCACAAGTATTAACCTAAATTGTTGCATTACAATTTACTTTTTAAACTATCTTTTCAGAAGAAAATAATCCAAATTAATTAGTGCGTCAACTAAATTTAATAATTTTAAATTATATCTTTGATTTTTAGAATTATAATAAAAATTATTTTATATAAGATAATATACAAGTAGTATATGCAAGTCAAAAGTAAAACAAGTTTTTTAGGTTAGCAGTGAACCTCTATTATAATAATTTTATTTATTTATTTAATTTAAAATATAACCTTTATCAAACATAGAGATTATTAAATTTTATACCCTACTTGGGCCTTGTGCCTTAAGTTATGTTGTCGGTAAAGCCTATCTTGGCCTAAGGTGTTATTTGAAAGGTACGACATAAATCGTTGACAGTATCTTCACCATCATGAATAAGATTATTAAATCTTTTCAAAAGAATCATAATGAATCATTGAAAGGAAACAAAGAGATCAAAATCTCTAAAAACTTTGAGAAAAAATCTCCAAAGTTGGAAACAACCAGCCTCTTCTAATCAAAAGCTAAAAGGCAATGATGATAGAAGTATTGCCAAAGCAATTGTTACTAGTTTTACTGGTCAATTGCAAGACTGGTGGGACTTCTATCTAACTGATCTTGCTGAACAAATTTTTTTTGTAACAGTTATCATTGATCCGAAAAAGATATAGTTAATACACTGATCTATCCAATTACATCTTATTTTATTGGAAACAATAAGCTCCAATTAGATCGAACTCAAGAACAATTAATAAACCTTAAGTGTCCAACACTATCTCATTTCATATGGTATAAAGATGTATTTATGTCAAAAGTCCTAACTCATAATAATTGCAATGCAGAATTTTGGAAAGAATTTTTTTTTCTGGTTTACCAGCTTTATTTGCTGAACGAGTTAGAAATAGACTAAAAGCCAAAAGTTATTCTCGATCTATTCTTTGGGATCAATTATCGTATAGATACTTATCTTCTGAGATAATAGCTTAAGGAATGAATCTCTATAATGACGTCAAGCTAAAAAGACAGCTTGATCAACAAAAAATTAAAAATTGCCAAATTATAGGTGATTTCTATGAATAGATTAGTTTTCAACCAATCCAATATCCTAAAAAGGATGAACACACGAAAAAATATAAAAAAGAAAAAAAATGATTTTATAAATCTTCTAGAAAATTTTCTAATGAAAAATCTTCTAAGCCTCTTAAAAGGAGTAAGAAAAAAGAAAAGCTTAATGAGAAAAAATGTGGTAGAAATGGGCATAAGGCTAACGAGTGCTATGTTAAAAAGAAAATTCAAGCACTTGATATTGATAAAGGTCTAAAAAGATCTTTATTAAACATTCTTCTTAATAAAGAAGAGAATCAAGAAGACATTTATGTCTCCATCATTAAAAATGATGAAGGTGAGTTCACTTCTATTAACACTTCTAATTATGAAGAAGAAGAAGAAGAACAATCTAGTTGCAATAAAAATTGTGACTATGATAAATACTTGATAAATTTTCTTGGATTAAGTATTAATATGATTACTCAAGAAAAAAATTTTATTCTCAATCTAATAGGTCAAATTCAAGATCCTGTTAAAAAATGAGAAACCATTGAACATTATCTTAGGGTAATTCAAAAACTATAGCGCTACCTTCTCCTGGTTTCTATGATCACATATGCTAATATAAAATAGAGAACAAGACAAGGAATGGCAATAGTAGAATTGGTGAAGTGATCGTGGGGTGTAGGGGGTTTACCCCCTGTAACCCCTCTTGCCTTCTCTATTTATCATTCTTGCCCTTCGACTAGGAGGTCAATCACTTATTCATGTGGCTCTCTATAGGGAGAGTAGTGCCCTCCTCTTAGCTAAGGTCACTCCCTCTACGCTTTCATGGTCTTGGTGGGGGAGAGCTCGGAGTGGAGGATGGCACTCCCTTCCCTAGCTTAAGACTACACAAATAGCTTCCTAGCTCATTAGTGGATAAGCTGTAGGAGCTCCATAGCTATGGAAATTTAAAATTTTTCCAATATTGAAATAAAATCATACATCACATATATAACACTAATCCTAAATTCGATGTAATTTTCAGTTTGAGTTTCTGATTGTTCGCATAAAATAAATTAAATGACTGAGTTTTCGAAATATACTTTTCAAGCACTCCATTTGCAATAGGGTGAGAAGGAACTCAAATTCCTCAACCTCCTAATGAACTCCTTTACAAGCTTCCTACGAACTCCTTCATTGGAATCTCCCAAAAGGTTCACCAAGAACTCCAAGTGTAGCTCATCCAGTGGTATCCACACCTCGAGCAAATACAAAAACACTAAATCCTTGCTAGTAAATTTAGTCTTCTTATTTCTAATCTATTTTAAGAGCGTTCAATTCTTAAATCAATAAGTGATTAGAAGAATTATACTTTTATCAAAAGGGGGATGGAACCTTTTTGATGGAATGATTTTTCTTGTAGAATAAAATCAAAGAAACCACAAGAGATGGAGAGGGAGATTAGCGGTTAAAAATTTGAGTTTCATTAGCTTGGAATTTTTAGTCCCCTATGTATTTATATACACAAGGTGGTCTTGACCTAGTCCCATTTAGTATCCGACTCTTCCATTCCTTATCCTCATCCCTATCTTAATGTAATTTGGAAATCTTATCGTTCCTTATCTCTTGCTTCTTTCTTTCTCTCCAAGACAAAGAGTTTTCTATCTTATATTAGAAGTCTTAATCTTGTAATTAAAACTCCTAATAGGCCTTCAACCCTATGGGCTTCGACTGTAATTAATTATTAAAGTTAAATTATTTGATCTCCATATGTTAATCAAATCCAATTTAATTAATTGAGCAAATTAAATAATTAATTGGTTCCCTAAAAGGCAGAGTTAAATTAATTTAGGCCTAGCTAATTAAATGATCCAATGAATTAATTTACTCCCTCCCATGAGCCCCTAATCTTTATTAGGTCCAAAAAATTAAATATATTATTTATTTAGGTGAATTAATTTAACCCCTTAAATTAATTATAGTTCAAGGTAATTAATCATAATTAATTAACTTAATCCAACACTTTGAATCATATTAGATTAGAAATGGATTATCTCGATTTGTGTGTGACCCATTAGGTTCACAGCTAAGGTAGCAGCGAACTTATAACATATACAACTTATGAATGAATCAATATTTTGATTAATGAATCAATTTAATTAATCCATTTGGAATTAACCTCTTAATTTTAAGAACCTCACAAGTTAAGAGAATCAGCTAGTGGTACATCTTGACTACATAGTCTTAGGTGAATAGCAAGTGGACCTTTTATATTACGAGTGCCCTGCAAATATAGCCCTTCCATAAACTAATCTTTCGATTAAATCTAGAGTATGAATTATTAGTCGAGACCCTATTATGACTTAATAACTATGATCCCATTTTCATATTCATCTTTTTAATGAATTATTAGAAAACCCCACATCTAATATTCATCCTATCTTGGCTAAGATCTTCACGATCAAGGACTATAATAACATAAGATATTCACCTATTCAACCAGATATATGATAGATCATTTGTTGGCCACTCATTGACCTCCAAACACAAAGATCATACACCTAATGTAAACATCTTATGATTGTCCCACATATGGAAAATATATCAAAGTGCATGATGTCGTGTACAAGGCCACCATGGTGCCACAAGTCTAAGGACTAGTTAATGCACTATTGTAACTAGAAAATTCTTATTCGGTGAAAAATATTTCCAATTAGGAATTTTCAACGAGTCATTCGGTGTACTTGTTCGTTAACTGTTGGGTTCGTTTTCCTATGGGGCAAACGCACTAAAAATTTAAAATTTATTGAAACATGCATTTAAATGATTTAAATGCTATGCCCCTAGTACACGTAGTGACTCATAATGATCGCACGCCAATTAGTGTTTTATATATAACTATTGCAAATAAAAGAGAGTGTGTATTTTTACCCTTGTAGTAAGAGGCAATAAATTACGATTGGTGTAATGCGTCTCGCCTAAGGAGCCCAAATGTTCTCCCTCTAAAGCAAGTCCACATCTTGGACTAATCACAAAAATACAAGAACTCGCTAGTGTTCTTATTTTTTTTTCTAGTATAAAGTGTGGAGTATGTATTAATCTTTAATCCAATTAGTGAAATTAAAGATATAATACCTTGGATAATATTTCTTAACCCAACAAGTAGATTGAAAAACATATTATCTTACACTTGGAATTTTGAAGTATAGAAGAATAAACTCACAAAACATGCAAGAATACAAAGAAGAGAGAATCAATTTTCTCTCTCTACATTTGGCCAAGTGTGTGTGTATATCAGTAAGTTGTGAGGATTTTTCATTTCATGTTATTTATATGAAGGCTAGTGTAGTTAAGTTTTCCCCAACTCAAGTATCCACTAACAACATGTGCTTGAATTGGTCTTTTAGAAAGTCTTACCTTCCAAAATGGCCTAGCATCCATATGTGCTTGAATTGGTCTTTTGGAAAGTCTTACCTTTCAAAATGGCCTAGCACCCACATGTGCTAGAATTGGTCTTTTGGAAAGTTTTACCTTCCAAAATAACCAAGTTAACTAAATTCCAATTCCTCCCTATCATTGATAGTAATGGCCTAAAATTATGCTTCAAAAGCCTTCAAAATTCGGCCATTAGCTCTTTCACTTATATTGAATTTATCCAATAAATTCAATAATGATATCTTATATCAACAAGATAATCCAATTATCTTATTTAATTTATATCTTCTAATATTCCAAATGGACTTCTACCAACAGACCTTATTTACTTGGGCTTGTACACACTAAATATATTAATTAATCTAATTATTTAACTAGCCTTAAGTTGTATTAATTAATTCACTCAAATTTGGATTTCAAATCTTATTAGGTCTAATTAAATAATCTTATTATTTAATTAAATAATTAATTCAACAAATTGTATTAATTCATTCCCAATTAATTAATCTCCATTAAGTAATTGTATCTAACTCTTTAGATTAATTTTAGACAACAAATGATCCATTCCAATTTGTGTGTGACCTTTTAAATTCACAATTAAGCTAGTGGTGGGCTTGCAATATTTTTAACTTATGAATAATAATTATTTTAATTAATTAATCTGCTTGGATATAACTCCTTAATTCCAAGAACACGACAACCCATGAAAATATCTAATAAGTAATCATGGAAAACTAGTCTTAGGTGAAATAGCTAGTAAACCTATTTTTGTTTTAAGTGTCATACATGTACGGTCCTTCCGTCATCTAATCTCTTAATTGAATCTAAGGTATGGATTATGAGTTGAAACCCTAATTGATTCAATAATTATGATTTCAATGACTCTCGATGAATCAATATTCATCTTGCCTTGGCCAACGTCTTCGAATCATGAACTATGAAAATATAAGAGATTCACCTGTCATTGACAAGTGATAGATTCTATATTAGCCACTCATAAATCTCCATGCACATTAGTGCAACATTCAACATATTCCCTTTGTGATAGTCTAGTAATCAGAAGATATATCAAAATATTGTAGGATATATATAAGACTACCATGGTGCCTCAAGTCTGATAATTAGCCGTGTACTATTGCAACATGGATATTCTTATTTCGATAGGCAAAACTTCCAACTAAAAACTTCCTACGGGCATATTCAGTGTACTTATTCTCTAACAAGTACCTATATAAATGCATTTGCATCTCTATCCTAATGATAATAGAATGTAATATCCTCATTTTATGAGCATGCATCATATGCGCAGTCTTACTGGGTTATTCGATGTCTCATCTCAAAAAACCCTAGACCCGAAACTCATTTTAAGAACAAAATCTTAGAGACATATTTCATGATTGCCATCATATGCGCAACCATGCCCTATAGCTAAATATAGCATAGGGGCTTTATCTAATGTGAATAAAATAAATGCAAGACATAAGATAAAAAAGATTCCTTATATATATTATGATTTCCAATAAGATTATTTTACAATACAAAAGAAAAAGACCCCCATTCTAATTGGTGCATCGGATACTACTCTAATAATCTCTCACTTACCCTAGCTCCAATTGCCTATGTACTTCAGGCCCATCTTCTTAAGATATTCGTTGAATACTTTTTGTGCTAAGGGTTTGGTTAATGGGTCTGCTATATATTCTGTTAAAGCGACTCGATCCATAATGAGGTCGTCTCTACCAATAATCTCTCAAATTAGGTGGTATCGTCTCTTTATATGCTTAGACCTTCGATAAGAACTTGGCTCTTTTGCTTATTTCAATAGCCCCGTTGTTATCACTGTATATCAATATTAGATTAACAACGGATAGGACTACACCCAACCTTTGGATGAAGTTCCTAATCTAAATAGCTTCTTTTACTGCATCCGAAATATATTCAGCCTAAGTGGGTTGAGTTTGTGGTCATTTCTTGCTTGGAACTGTTGCAGCTGACCACACCACCATTTAAGGTGAATATGTATCCAGACGTGGACTTTGAGTCATCTATATCGAATTAGAAAGTAGAGTCTGTATAGCCTCCAATTTTAGTTCTTCATTGCTATATACAAAAAAGATATCCTTAGTCCTTTGTTAGTACTTATAGATCATCTTAACAGCTTTTCAGTAGTTTTCATCTGGATTGGACTAATATGTGCTCATGACACTTATAGCATGTGCGACATCAAGCCTCATACAATTAGAAAACCCCGTGTTTAATTTTCATCCAATCTTGACCAAGGATTTTAGAGTCAAGTACAGTGGAACAAATAGGAGATTCACATATTAATTTAGATAGGTGACAGATCCTTTATTGGCCACTCATTAATCTCTATACATGAAGATGCCACACCAAACGTAAACCCCTTATGATTATTATGCAATCAAGAAATACATCAAAGTGCAATATGTCATGCACAAGGTTACCATATTGCCTCAAGTCCAAGGACTAATTCATGTTCTATTGTAATGAGAAAATTCCCATTCGACGATAGAAGATTTCTAATTGAAAATTTTCAAGTGGGGTAGTTCAGTGCACTTGTTCCTCAACAAGCACCCACATAAATGTACTAGTGTCTCCATACCAATGCCCATGGAACGAGGTATCTTCCTTTCAAGCCTACATCGTATGCACAAATCTCAATAGGATCAATGATGTTCCATCTTATTGATCCTTGACTTAGAATGTTTTAAGACCACAGTCTTAGAGACATATTCCATGATCGTCATCATATGCGCGACCACGCCCCACAACTATGTGTGATCTAATGACTTCATTTAATTCCTATGATGAATTTAAGATAAAGATTTCCATTTAAATGATATTAATATGAATAAAAATGATTCACTTGAATATAAGAATGACCAGATCAATTGGCTCATCGGGTACTATTCTAATAATCTTCCACTTGCCCTAGAGACAATTGTCCTTGTATTAAGGCCCATCTTCCCCAAGATCTCCTTCAAATACTTATCTAAAGGGTTAAATTAGTAGGTCTGCTAGATTTTCTGCCAAGATAAATCTTTCCACATTGATGTTGCCTGTACCAATGATTTTGAGGATCATAGTATCGCTATTCTAATTGGATTCTTTGATAAGATCTTGACTTATGTGCTTGTGCTTAGCCCCTATTATTATCGCAGTATTCCAGTAATCAATTAATAATGGTTGGAACTACATCCAATACTTGGATTAAGTTCCCTATCCAAATAGTCCATTTTCGCACCATCGTATGCCCTGATGTATTCAATCACGGTGGTGGAATCCATGGTTGTTACATGCTTGGAACTTTTTCCAACCAAACATCCCACCATTTAGGATGAACACGAATCTAGACATAGACTTCAAGTTATCTACTTTAGACTAAAAAATAGATGAAGCATCTTAGTTTTAGTTCTCCAAAATCGTAGTCCAAGAAGAAATCCTTAATGCTTCATAAGTACTAAAGATCGTCTTTACGACTTCTAATATTTTTTCCATTGAAATGATGGATATCTACTCGTGATACTTAGAGCATTTTTGATATCAAATCATGTACATAAATTTGCATAATTACGCTTTCTTTCAAGGATGCATAAAGTATGTGAATCATTATATCTCTTTCTTTCAAAAGTCTTTAGGGACGAGGACTTCGAAAGAGAAACTCATGAATAAAAAAATAAGAATCTCTCCTAGGATTCTTCTATGCTAAACCCTTTTTAGCATCCAATCTATGTACTAGGATTTAAGATAGTCCAATGTTCCTTTTAGATCTATCTCCATAGATCTCAGTCCCCAAATCCCTTTTGGAGACTTTGTAGATAACAAATCTCAGTTGACTACAACATTTCTATGTCATCCCTATAAATAGAATGTTATCATCGTAAAACATAACAATCATCACCATACTCCCATAACTACTTCTTGTACACATATGGCTCATTTGCATTCCTAAGGAAATCAAACTATTTGATTGCCTTGGCAAGTCGAATGTTTCACATTTGGAAAAATTATTTTGAGTCCTTAACGGATCGTTGAAGCTTGCAAACCTTTCACTTGCTTCTATTTGATATGAAGACCTCAGGCTGCTTAACTTATATTCCATTCTCAATACCTCTATTGAGAAAAGCGGTCTTCACATTTCTTTACCATATCTAGTTTTCATAATACATAGATATAGCCAACTTAATCTAAATGGACTTTAGCATCACATCTGGTAAAAGGTATCCTCAACAGTCAACACCTTGACTTTAAGCATAACACTTTGCTACTAGTTGTGCCTTTATAGGTTACCACCTCCCCATGTTCTTCAATTTATATTTATAAACCCATTTATAGTCAATGGGAACCATGCCTACTAATGGGCCCACTAAGGTCAACCCTTGTTGGAGTACATTGAGTCCATTTTAGATTGCATGGGATTTCATCATCTTCCTGATTTGATGTCATACATCTTTACTCCTTAGTTAGATCAATATTAAAAAAAGAGATCCTCGTTTGTGCTCTCTAGTAAGAGGCTCTTATCGTATTAGTGGCCCCGAGATCCTTTTAGATCTCATTCAAGATTGTGTACTAGAATTTTAGTAATTTATTCATACACCATTGCCACTTGTGAGACAAACCGTGGTTCTTGAACTATTTCAAATTATAAGATACAGTTATTTCTATCTTATAGAAATTCTTTCTACTCAAGAATGTGGCGTCCTTATAAAACAAACTTCTTTATTATTAGGAATCACAAAAATATTATCCTTTAGATTCCTTTGGATGCCCCATAAAATTGTATAAGATGGATTCACATCCATCTTATCTCCCACTATCTGCTTTAAATAAGGAGGCCCCTTTATACCCTTATGTATGTATATGAGGGGTCTTTTGCCACATCATATCTTATATAATGTTTTGGGCACTGAATTAGATAATATTCTTACTTGATAAGAATATCATCGATGCCAAAGTGAATTCCCAAAATGAAGGAAGAAATAGGTGAAACTCAACTTGGATTCACTTAAAGTGAGAATCTAATTCTACATTAGATAATCAAGAACTTACCACCTTAGTATTATCTTTCTCGATCACATATCAGGATTTAATACTTTGGCCGGTTTAATTCTCTAATTCATGTCTAAATTCTTTAAAACTTTCAAAGGATCTTAGAATAATACTTAGGGGACTGCTTACATCCTTTTGGATCACATCCAAAGGTATGGTCTGCTCTATTTATTCCACAAATGGTGATTTAGTCATGTTTTCCTTGACATAAGATTTACAAGTTGGCACCTCATGCAAATCTAAAAGGTCAAGCAAATGTACCATCTTGTGAACTCTTTCTTTTGAGATATGACCTAATCTAGTTTATCACAACTATGCATTATTTTGATTATCTAATTCTTATATTACTTTATTGATTATGTATCGTGGAATGTTGGGATTGTATAGTTCATTTGTCAATATAGCGAAGATAAATAATCAATTCTATCCTAATTCTATCTAGAGTTAAGTGGATCATTCTTATAGTCAATAAAGCAACGCTTACCTTATTCTCAAGCTTAAGGATCGTCCTTTGTCTAAGTCTCCATTTTCTTGTCATCCACTGCAACACCTTGCAAAGATGAGATCACATCTGATATCCAATACCCAAGAAAAATTTATCAACCTTAATGGTTGATATCAACAAAGTGTAATCTTGAATTAGAACCCCTTTTAATTCAATTAAGCAAGTCAATACTTGTGTTTTCTCTTTCTATGCCCTAAATATCCATAATGGTGATAAACATCTATATTAAGCCGATAAGTTTGTTTGTTTATCCAGATTATCCTATGAGGAATTACTAGTGATAACCATTATCCTATGCCAGGTAGAAATTTAAGCATTCATTCAATCAATATTCATTCATGACATGGTTTTTAATCATAAATGTCTCCCACTATTTGATTCAAATCCAATCACCCTCTAGTTGGAAATTCGAGAAATTCAATTTCCTAGTGGGCTTGAGGTCTAACTAGCCTTTCCACACACCCTAATTTTGTGAGCGCATACGACAAAACTAATAGGTAGCTAACAACATTAGCAATTGCATCCCCATGCAACCATCAAGCTATTTTACCTCACCTCTTCTCATACACCCCAATTTTATGAGCCCGTATGGTACTAAGTGTCAAGTATTACCCATCAAACATTCATGTAGATGGAACATTTAAAAGTCTCATGACTCATGGCCAACGATAAAGACGAGTGCACCCCATGGGTATCTCAATGCTTAGTAGTGGTCATAGCTTACCAATAATTAGCACATCCCAGACTCATGGCCAAAAGACTAATTGTGGTAGCATATCGGCATGCCACTACTTTTGATGGAAGGCATGGATAATTGGGTCCCACCTAATATTGCCCATTTATCTTGATATCAAACCAATAAAGGTTCTCAACTTGAAACATTTTCAAGTGAGGGTTATACTAAATTTATTATACAAGATTTCATCATTTTCTTTTCTTGTTTATTTAATGTTCACTCCAAACGATGGCAAGCATGCATCATAATGAAGCATTAAATAAACCCAACATGTATCACATACATACTAAAATAAATAAATGATTAAGGTCACTTGAGCCTTTAATCCTATGCAATCCACTTGAGCCAAAGTGGATTAAGGTCAATCTAAGGGTGATAATTTAAATGCAAATAGACCTATCTATTATATAAATGTATCACATATATTTATGGGCCTAGATTCCTCACTTTTTCTCTCTCTTTATTCAATCTTCTTGTAATGTCTGCCAAATTACAAAAAGATTAACCTCACTGCCTAATTTTGCTCTGATTACATTTGCTAAAAGTACAAAAAACCTTGGAACAATTCCAATGGGAGGTACAAAGGAGGGAGATAGAAGTACATCAAGAATAAAATAGAGAAAGGTGAGACTCGCAGGCTTTATTTTAATTAAAACCCAAAAATAACCAATTATACATAAAATTAAACCAATCACATTGGCCTAGGCTCCATGATCATAAAACTAGCATGCTTAACATAAATCATTGCATGATAATGAAAGCATATAAATTTACCAATTACATTATGTGCAATTTTTTTCAAATTTGGGATTTTTATGAAAAATAATTTATCTTTTAAAATAAAAATCATAAATTTCACATAGCAATTACATAACGAGACAAGATAGGATAGCAGCCCAATAAGGCTACTGCCGATTGGGTAATTGGTTGCTCGCACGTCGAGTGTCGACTAGTGATGTGGTGCTCACACGTTGGGTGGCTGGCGGCCCACCAGACGTGTGGCATTGGGTGGTCGGCAACCTATTTTTTTTGTTGTCCAAGAATTCAAAGCTTTCATAAAATCTTGATTTCTTAATTTCTTGATCTCATAAAAAATTCTTGATTTCTTGATCTCAACAAGAAATATTGAAAACTTGGTCAAAAAACTAATTTTCTTGATCAAGAAATCAACCTTTTTGATTTTTTATTTCTTGCCATGTTTCAATAAATTGAAGATTTCACAAATCATGAAATTCTTGAATTAAGAAATTCAAGTTCTTAATTCGTCTGGCTTCTAATTTTTTTTAACATTTATAACGATTGATAATATTAATCTCAAATAAAGAAATTAATTGATTCAATATCACTCACACGTATAAACATTTAATTGATCATATATACTAAATAAACGTAATCCTAAAATATCATAAACGCACGAACCTTGGCTCTTATACGATTGTTGGGTTCGCGCTTTTGAATATACATTACATCACATATAATAAAACTAATCTCAAAACCCTTTCGCGATTACTCAATTGTGCATTTTTTATACTTAATGCAAGAAGTTTTTAGAAACCCTTACCTTGATTTACATTCTAATTAATATAAGGATTGAAATGATTCAAATCATTATTCCAGCATGAATAAATCTCCAAGTTCTTCAATTTAAACCCCTTTGAATGAAAATTAATTCACTTCTAGGATCCCAAATATTATCCGTCTAATGGTATCCACACCTTGAATGCCCAAACATAATAGAATCTTATACTAGTAGTTTTTTATTCGATAATTCTATCCTAGAACGATTTTATGTGGAACAAAAACACACTAACAATTAGTATTAGGTATTTAATTTAATTCTTAATTCAACAATTGAATCAAGAATTAAACTAGATAAAAGTTTGGCGAACTATTGGAAATTGAAAGGAAAATAAGGGACGAATTTTTGAAATAAAAATCCCAAAAAAACATCCAAGAAGTTTTCCAATAAAGGCTATCACAAATCCTTTCCATGTACGATTCTTCTTCATTTCTTATCTCTCTTTTAGGAAATTTCCTTATCTCATGACTTTCCTTTTTTCATTATTACCTCTTAGGAATTGGATTCCCAATCTAATTTCCTAATGGGCTTCTTACAAGCCCACACCTAATAGGCCTAGACCTAATTAATTAATTAAGCCCAAGTTTAATTAATCTAATTAATTAAATTAATTTATCTAATTAATTAGGCTCATCTTAATTAATTGATCCATTGAATTAATTAAATATTCTAATTGGGCTCCCTAATCCAAGTAGACCCAATCAATTAATCTAGTCTAATTAATTAAGTTAATTCAAGTGTAAAATTAATTTAATTAATTCCACACTTGAATTAATTTAAGTCCCATTAATTAATTACATTAATTAATTTAATCTAATACTTGGATTAATTTCTAAGCCAGAAATGAACTTATTCAAGTTTTGTGCATAACCACTTAGGTTCACTGTAAGCTAGCCGTGGGCTAACAACTCTTGTGAGTTAGTTAAATAATTGATTATTCCAATTAATTAATTGTCTTGGAATCAAGTCATTAATTCCAAGAACCCACAAGTCATGGGGAACACCTAGCAATGCATCATAACTCCTAGTCTTAAGTAAATGTGTGAATCTATTCTAATTATGAATACTATACAAGTACAGTTCTTCCATCATCTAATCTCCCGATTGAGCCTAGGGCATAGATGATTAGTTGAAACCCCATTAGCTCAATAACTATGTTTCTATTCCTTGTAGCTTAACTTGATGATGAACAATTAGAAAACCCCACGTCTAATTTCTTTCTAACCTTGACCAAGGATTTTAGAGTCAAGTACAATAGAACACGTAGAAGATTCATCTATTCATCTAAATAGGTGATAGATCCTTTGTTGGCAACTCATTAATCTTCATACATGAAGATGTTACACCCAACGTAAACCCTTTGTGGTTGTCATGTAATTGGGAAATACATCAAAGTGCAACATATAATGTATAAGGTTACCGTGGTGCCTCAAGCCCTATGACTAATTCTTACACTATCATAACAAGAAAATTCCCATTCAACAATAGAATATTTCCAAATAGGAATTTTCAGGTGGGGTAGTTCAATATACTTGTTCCCCAACAATCATCCGCATACATGCACTAATATTTCCATACCAATACTCATGAAATATCCTCTTTTTGAGCCTACATCATATGCACAGGTTTCAATGGGATCAATGATGTTTCATCTCATTCATCCTTAACTTGGAATATTTTAAGACCACAACCTTTGAGGTATATTCCGTGATTGCCATCATATGCGCGACTACGCCCCATAACTATGTATGATATAAGGACTTCATCTAATTCCTATGATGAATTTAAGATAAAAATTGTCATTTAAATTATATTAATATGAATAAAAGTAATTCACAAGAATATAAGAACATCCAGATTAATTGGCTCACCGGACACTACTTTAACACTTGCAACTTTTACAACTTAGTGAATAAATTAATATTCTGATTAATTAATCTACTTAGAATTAACTCCTTAATTTTAAGAACCTCACAAGTTATGGAAAGCACCTAGTAGTACATTATGACTACCTAGTATTAGGTGAATGGCCAGTGAACCTATTTTGGTTATGAGTACCATGCAAATATGATCCTTCGATTAACTAAATCTTCTGATTAAGTCTAAGCATGAACTATTAGTCAAAACCCTATTTTTAACTTAATAACTATGATTCTATTTCAAGTCACATTAATTATTTGTTGAATCATTAGAATACCCCTGGCCAAATATTCATCATCCCTTGGTCAAGGTTTTCAGGATCAAGGACTATAAAAATATAAGAGATTCACTTATTTTTCCAAATAGGTGATGGATTCCTTGTTGGCCACTCATAACCTCCATACAGAAAGACCACACACCCAATGTAAACCCCATGTGACTATCATGCAATGGAGAAATATATCAAAGTATATGATTTCATGCATAAGGCGATCATGGTAGCTCAAGTATAAGGACTAGTTAATGTACTATCTTAGCTAGAAAATTCTCATTCGACAAACAATGTTTTAAATTGAAATTTCCCTTAGTCCTATTCGATGCACTTATTTCTTAAACACACACGTTCACTAGTATCACTATATTAACATCTAATGGATGAGATATTCTCCTTTCGAGCATGCAACACATGAGAGAGTTTATTGGGCTTACCAATGTCCTATCTTATTGAACCCTAGACTTGGAATGTGTTTAAGATTAAAGCTATAGCATATTCTATGATCGCCATCATACCCTGTATCTATGTATGACCTAGGGACTTTATCTAATTGATAAAATAATTAAAGATGAAGAAACACCTTTTATTAATAAACTGGTGAAAAGGATTAACTTTACAAGAGTATAAAAGTTCACCACTAACTAGCTCGTCGGGCACTACTCTAACAATTGGTGGATTTTGAGACTGTCAAGCTTACCAAAGAGTGCAACACAATCATTCAAAAGAAGCTATCTCAGAAACTAAAAGTTCCAAGGAGTTTTACTATTCCTTGAACTATTGGAGTTCATTCTTTGATAAGGCATTATGTGATCTTGGTGCTAGCATTAGCTTAATACCTTCATCTATTTGTAGGAAATTAGGTCTTGGTTAGGTGAATCCATCTATCATCACTTTATAATTAGCAGATAGGTCTCTCACGTATTCATGGGGAGTTATTGAGGATATTTTGGTCAAGGACAACTAATTTATCTTTCTTGTTGACTTTGTGGTGCTTGACTTGGAAGAGGATCATGATATTCCTCTCAATTTTGGTTAGTTGTTTCTAGCTACTGGTAGGACACTGATCAATATACAACATAGAAAGTTGCCCTAGAGAGTCAGTGATGAAGAAGTCATGCTGGACACCTACCAAGCAAAGAAACCATAAGAGGAACCCTACACTTTTCACTAAGTGGATATAGTGGAAAAAAACATAGTTAAGCATCTACATAGGTAGAATCTGGCAAAGAAGAAAGTTGCACATATAGAAGATTAGTGGGTCTCCAATAGAAATGTCGATGGTTCCTACTTGGGGACCCAACTCAAAGAAAAATGAAGAAGTACGACTAAAAACTCTAAACAAAAGGCTTATTGGGAGGTAACCCAAGCTATTTTCTTATTATGTTACTTGTTTTTTCTTTGCATGTGTGTTAATTGTGTTCTAGCTTAGGAAATTTTTAGGTTCATTCATCCCCTATTAGATGTTAATTTTAAAAGATATTTTTGTGTTAGTGTGTGGTGGAACTTGGAAGATGAATGATGTAAAATCTTGCATTGGGGCATGATCTTTGAACCTGTCTGACAAGGAACCTATTATATTTTAGCTTATAATGAGGACAATGTAACTTTTAAGTTGAGAGGGGGGGTACTTTTTTATTCTTGTTTGGCTTTCAAGTTTCCTAGGTCTAGTTTTTATGTTTAATTTTGCTAGGATTTGCTTTGTTTGTTTTTCTCACAATAAAAAAGTGAAATCTTAAGTTATACTTGTGTTGAATCATTATTGGCCGATGGTAATAGGATGATTGCACTAATGATGACTTGTTTCAATAGATAAAAGTTATTTTTGTTTATGTGTTTGGCATGTGTGTTGGCTTTCCTAACTTCGTAATTCTTGTTATATTTGAGCACTAGTAGTTTGTTGAGTTAATTTTATCTGCTTAGAAATGGTTTATAGAGAATAATTGCTTTTTGGATGATCCCACCAAACTAGAATTTGTTTGATCATTAGTCAAGGCAAAATCCTAGATGACATAGTATTAAGGAAATGATTTAGGCTATCTTTGGACTGTTTTCGAGCCTTTTGAGCCAACTCGTGTATCAAGTTTTATCCCCAGTGTCCCTCATTGAGCTAAATTAAACCTTTTCCTTGACATCCCATACACTTTGACTTTAGCCTCATAACTACTTATCCCAATTAGTAGCCTTCACTCAAAACATGATTATTTATGGAAGAATTTTAAGAACTATGAGCATAATTGGAGAAAAAGCATGGAGTTAGGAAAGTTTCGTATAGGCTCATGCGTAGACCTCCCCAATAAAATAAGGAAAAATTATTTACCCTTTGTGCATCATAAAAAAAATAAGTTTGGGTGTGTAACATTTATGAAAGAAGGAAGGAAAAATACAATTGAGAAAAAAAAATGAAGAAAATGAGAAAAAAAAATAGGTGTAAAGAAAAGTTGGAGATAAAATGCATGTCAAGGAGGGCGTTATTGGGATACTTTTAAGAAGTTGGTGCTTGTAAATGAGGTTCTAGAGTTATAACACTCCTTAACCTAACTACAGGGCCTAAACAAGCTAATATAGTTAAGTCAAGAAATGATAACCTGTCATAAAAGACAAAGTGTGATGGTTTTAGTAATTTTGTTTTGTTGAGAAAATAACTTGAAATTCATCTTTTCGTTCACTTCATTATATACACCATTTACATTAGTAAAAAATTAGACATGGTGCTAATGTTAAATCTATAGTTTAATGTATATCTATTTATAAAACTATAACAAAGCTACTTATTTAAAACAAAAATAGAGTAATCAAAATAGGTTACAAAAGTTGTTCGAAACATGGAATATGAATAAATCTCTATGTAACAGCTCTGGAAGCTCGATCAACCTTTAAACCTTTACATCCTCACCTATATCACAAGAATGTAATGAGCTAAAGGCTCTCCAAGGTGAAATGGATGCTAAAATAAATATATTACATGCTAATTTCATTGGTCATTAAATACATTGTTCAATTCAATAACTTTTCTTTCATAAATCATTATTTTGGGTACCCTTGAAGTGTGGTGCCTAACTGATAGCGATATACCATAATTTTCAAAATATGTTCGTAACAACTGACCAATAAGAGAAATGATGTGAGTTTTTGCACTGGTCTTTCAACCTCAAGTATTAGCCGTATTCTATATCAAGAGAAATAATATAGGGTATCCATATTGGTCTTTCGACCTCAGGTATTAGCTTTATTCAGCACATTCATTGTGGCTTTCATATCTTAGTTTTTCAACCTCAAGTATTTGCCACTTTTTGTTAGGTCCTCCGATCCCACTTGCATCCCTTGCCTACCCGACCATGAATCAAGTACCATACATTTTTTTCAAAAATCTCATTATCTTTTTTAATTGTATCATGTTTCTTGAATGCTTCAAACACTATACATAGTCAAGTAACAACAATTACTTCGAATCATAGACAATATTTTATGATTCTTGTCATATAGCAAATGAAAGTTTCAACTTACCTCAAAACCTACTTTGTGTTATGAAGTGAAAAGGTCAGTCTCTTTGGAAGACAAGATGTGCTAAAGGCCTAACATAATCAAATCATATACCTTTCAATATCCTTTTAATCAATTACATCATATGTTGAAAATCTAATCTAATTAAAATGATAAACACTTTTCAATTTTTTGTAAACATTTCCATATCAATTACATGACTTCAAAAACAATACATAATCCATATTTACTAAAAATTTATGACATTAAATATTAGGGTAGCCCCCAAATCACTAATAATTTAATCATAAGATATTAGGGCAACGCTCAAATCAGGAACACAATCCAAAACATCTAAATAAAATATGGTGTAAACGCAGTTCTAACTTAGATTAGTTCATTCCACTGATTTGTCAACCTAGTTAGTATTAATGCACTTCTAAAAACTATATAAATATTACAAAATTAATGGAAACAATTAAATTAAATCAGATTTCATAAATGCAACAATTTTGCTAGAAACCAACTTAACTAGCTTGTTTTTTGCTTCAAGTCTATCCCACTTTAGTTTTCAATAATATAAAAAATACTAAATCATGTAACCATCCAAGACACCATAAATTCATCATAAGAAATATTGAAAAATAATTTACATTGATTAGATTCGGATTACACTTCAAAATCATTGGTTTTCAAGCTTGAATGAGTAAAAAACTTGTTCTAATTTGTGTTTTATGGATTCCTATGGATCGGATTCTACTTTTGTGAGTATGAAAGTGAAAGAAATTGAGAAAAAACTATAGAGAATAAGGGCCGGTCATTTTTAGGAGCTTGAACAAAAGAATAAGGAAAAAAATAATATTCCTGCCTTATTTAACTTTTTGAAGAGAGGTTAAAGAAAGGTAGTAATTGGTTGGCCTCATGTTTGGTGTTCTCTTATGCAAAACTCACGTGTATGGGCTAAGGAAAGGCTTGCTTATGTATTAGAATCAAGTGCAATTAAGTTTAAAATGATCTAATGCAACTTAGTCAACCAACCAACCACATTGAACCTTTTTGCATACTTTTAGTTCTTAGTCAAATATGATCAATTTAAGGTAATTATGTTGAAAAGCAATCATTTTAGGATGTAACTAGTATGGAATAACATAATTAATCCATTTTGTAGCCATTTACTTTACCAAGAAACCAAGCTTTTCACTTTAAACAGGCACTTAAGGAATATGTTAAATCAAGAAATAAAAGTTTGATTTTGTGTTCTTGCTCAAATGTGGATTACTTTAGAGGGGAGACGTTTGGATCCCTATGAACCAAATTCAAAAAAAGTGCTAGAAATTGATTGCTTCTTACTCTACGATAATCGGAGGGCATAGAAAGGTATAAAACAAAACTTTAATCATTTTATTACAAATATTAGAAATTGCGATATTGTTAGAAATTGCATCGACTTTGGGGTATTACTATAATTGTTATGGTATGATATTTTTTAATTTTTTAATTTTTCACTGCGCGTACCCTAGGATCACATGAACCCAATAGTGGTATCAAAGCCACGGTTTGCACAATTCTAATTAGATTTGAATTCAGAAGATACATCAAGATAAAACACTACGTGCATAAGGCTACTATAGTGCCTCAAGTTTAAAGATTAATCGTGTACTAGCATAACATAAATTTCTTTTTTCTATAGATAATGTCTCCAACTAATAATTTTCAATGGGCCTATTTAGTGTATTTGTTCTTTAACAAGTACCCATATACTTCCACTAGCATCACTATGCCAATGTCCATAGAGTGAGAAATCCTCCTCATGCCAGCATGCATCGTATGCATGAGTTTATTGGGCTATTTGATGTCCCATCTCAAAAATTCCTCGACTCAAAATTAATTTAAGACTAAAGCTATGAAGGCATGTTCCATGATCACCATCAAATATGCCTCCAAGTCCCATAGCTAAATTTTGTCTGGGACTTTATCAAATTAAAATAAGTAATTAAAGATAAAAAATCACGTGTTTATTAATATGATTTGAAATACAAGAGTATAAAAGACGCCCAATCTGATTAGCACACTGGGTACTACTCTAACATAAGGCTCTTCTAATTCACCTAAACCAAAAAAAGTATTATATCACTAAACTAGTAAACTCCTCGACCCTAATGTACCACTTTAGGCTAAGTCCAAAATAGATTGAGCTCTCTAATGATTTAGGTACTTTACTATATCAACAACTAGTTCCATAGTACTATCTTTATGTAATTTCCTAATAATTTCTTCTCATTTTGTAGCATCATTTAGGACAAATGCTTGTCGAGCTGTAAGAGGCTAAGAAGAATGTGGCATCTCAAATATCCACTCCACCTGCTTTGCCAAGCCTGGATTGAACTAGCCTGGCCATATATAGCCTCACATAGACTACCTCTCATCTACCAAACCTGCTGGAGTCAATGAGCTAGCCACCTCTCATATATTTTAGGGTTTGTCCCCTCAACTTGGGCAAATGCCTTATTCTAACTACTGGAAAACAAGTTGCTCCAGCCCCTCCTTCCAATAAATCTATGACCTCTTTAGGTCAACTGATGGTGAGCACGAGCTCACCCAACTCTACATTCTTCATCGGTAACTTAATTTTGGAGATGACCGATGGCGACACCTATTCTAAGTTCATCCAAGAGATCTGCCCTCAAACTGATTGAAGGACTATAAAGAAGATGGGCCATAATACCCTACTCAAGTCTCTTTACCTGCTATCAGGCCAAGGTAAGTTTGGTTTTTCCTTAGTTTGCTACCATTTTATTTTTAAAAAAGAAACTAACTTTTACCTTGTAGGCCATTGTGGTATTGCGAGGCCTTATCTCAAAGTAGAGGGCTTGCCCATCTTCCACTACCACTCTTTAGAAAGTGAAGGCACTGAAGAAAGAGGTTGCTAGGTTGAAAGCTCAGAATGATAAATTAGCCAAGGAGATGGCCACCTTAAAAAGTGTGGCAGAGTTGTATGCTACTAAAGAGGCCTTATATGAATTGAAATTGAAAGAAGTGGAGGCCAAGGATGACCAATTTGTGCAACAAATGATTAAGGTCGTCACTTACTGCTCGGATTGGGAAAAAGAGCAGAAGCAAGAAGGGTGACAATAGGGGTATATGGAAGGGTGTAAGAAGGGCCATCATGAATACCTTCACTCTAACTATAGATGAGCCATGCTCTCTATCCTTCTGGACATGGTCAAGAAGAATTTCCTGAAGTCCAAGGAATACTTAAGATACCTTTCTATAGCTGCTCTGTAGTACTACTACTATGGCTTTGACAACCATTGTAAGTAGTCTCGGGCTAAAGGATTCTTAGATGATCTAGACCAGGAAGGTGCTATAAAGAATGCTCCCAACCCAAAAGATGGGAAGACTCTGAGACTGCTGAGGCGACCACCTCATCTGATGTAGATATCCTACTTGAAGTCCTTGTAGCTCTATTTCCTGCTCAACTTTTAATAACTGCAGCTACTGAACTAGAGATATCCACCTACACTAACCAGGAAACTTAGGAGAATGAGCCCCCAGCGCAAAGGGCTATAGATGAGGTTACTATTATGGATGTGGTCTATTATTTAGATGTAGGCAAAGATAACGGAGCTAAAGTTGAACCTCCCCTTAATGTATCTGACTATGGCATGTAAAAATGCCTTAGGCCAAAATTTATTTATTAATGTCAAGTTTCTCTTTCTGTACATAAGTTGATTGTGTATAATTGACTTCTCATTAACTTTGTTGAGTTAACAAAGTCTTAGTCGACTTTGGTAAGTAGTTGTTAATTCGAGATGAATAATTCTTATAGTTGTTACTCGAACTAAGATAAAACTTAAAAAGAATCCACATGTCTCTTAATTTTTTGTTAATGGAGTAAGAATGTAAAACATTAGGGTTCTTAGCCCCCCCATATCTAAAGATTTATCTTTGTTCCTTAGATATTTCTTTAAATCTAACTAAAATATCTAGAGAAGTTGTTGATTTTTTTAAGATTAAGAGGTTTATGTGGTTAGCTGACTGAGCTCTTCAATTAGAGGCTCTTGCTAGTCCATAGTTTAGGAGGTCGCTAGATGAGCTCTCCCATCAAAAGCTTTCACCTATTAAAGGTTTAGAAAATCGATGAACTGAGCCTCTAGTCATAAGCTTTTACCCAATAATGGTATAGCAGGTCAATTGACTGAGCTCTCCAGTCATAAGCTTTCACCTATCAAAGGTTTAGGAGATCAGTGGACCAAGCTCTCTAATCATAGGCTTCGCTCATCAAAGGTTTAGAAGGTCGGTAGATCAAGCTCTCTAGTTATAAGCTTTTGCCTATTAAAGGTTTAGGAGGTATGTAGATCAAGCTCACTAATCATAGGCTTTCACCCGTCATAGGTTTAGGAGGTTGGCAGACCAAGCTCTCCTTATTCACTCAGTTATAAATGTTGCTCAGGGATCGAAATGGTTTCCTATTTTATTTAGATAACTTGTATGCAATAAAATACATTAAAGCAATGGAATTTGCTAAAATGAAAGTTGATGGGCTAAGCTATAAGAAATAAGTTTATATGTTTAAACTAAAACTTCCTGAAATGGCAAATATTCTATAATAGGGGCAGTTTCCATCCCCTAAGCTCCTCTAACACATAAACACCACCATCTAGAACCGTTGTGACTTTATAAGATCCTTCCCATTTTGCCTCTAACTTCCTAGTGGCTTTCAAGGCATTAGCTTCGTGTAGGACCAGGTTACCTACCTGGAAGTTTCTTCTTATAACCATTCGATTATATTCCACTAGCAATCTACTCTAATATGCATTAATTCTCAAATAAGCTAGGTCACGCTTCATCTTGATCAAGTCTAACGCCTCTCACATTAAGCTTTAGTTTTGATCCTCATCAAAGTTTGGTACTCGGTGAGTCTCCATATGTATCTCCACTAGGATCACTACCTCAGCTTTATAAACTATGTTGAATAGGGTTTCATCTATAGTTTTTTCTAGATTTGTTATGTAAAGTCCATAATACCGAGCTCAGCTCTTCCACCCATCCTTCTCCGACTCTATTTAGCATAGACTTGATTCTTTGCACAATGATTTAGTTAGAAACTTAAACCTGCCTATTTGTTTGAGGATAAGCTACTGAGGTAAAATGTTGTTTGATCTTCATCTCTGAGCACCAAGCTCTGATTTTAGCACTATTAAACTACGTACCATTATTTGAGACTAAGTCCACGAGGACTCCGTATCTGCAAATAATATTCTTCCTATTGGAGTAGTACCCGGCGCACCAATTATATTGGGCATCTTTTAACTCTTGTATTTGTAAAACAATCTTTTTCAAATTATATTAATAAAATAGGTGATTTTCTTTATCTTTAATTACTTCTGTTAAATATATAAAGTCCCTATACTAAATTTAGTTACGGGGTATGGTTGCACATTTGATGGCGATCATGGAGCATGCCTCTAGGGCTTTAGTCTTAAATTAGTTCCAAGTCGAGGGCTTTTTGAGATGGGACATTGAATAGATTAATAGACTCACGCATATGATGCATGCTCGCATAAGGAGGATGTCTTTCTCTATTGGCATTGGCATAGTAACGTTAGTGCATGTATGTGGGTGCTTATTAGAAAACAAGTACACTAAACAGACCTATTGGAAATTCTTAGTTGGAGATGTTGTCTGTCGAAATAAGAATTTTCATATTGCGATAGTGCACCATTAGTCCTTGGACTTGAGGCACCTTGGTAGCCTTGTCTATATCATGTTCCATTTTGATGTATCTTCTTATTATCTGACAATCACAAAAGGGGTACATTGGATAATGCATTGACATATGGGGACCTTAATGAGTGGCTAACAAAGGATCCGTCACGTGTCTGGCAAAACAAGTTGGAGATGTTTTCATAGTTCATAATTCAAAAATCCTTCCCCAAGGTAAGATGAATGTTAGATGGGGATATCTAATTATTCATCATGAGTTATTGCAACTTGAAATGGAATCATAGTTATTGAGCCAATTAGGGTTTTAACTTATAATCCATGACCTAGACTCAATCGGGAGATTAGATGACGGAATAACCTTACGTGTATGGTACTCATAATTGAAATAGATTCATTCGCTAATTCACCTAAGACTAGGTAGTGATGATACACTTTCTACGTATTTTCCATGACTTTTTGAGGTTTTTAGAATTAACGAGTTAATTCTAAGTGGAGAATAGTTATTATTCATAAGTTATAAATGTTACAAGCTCACTGGTAGCTTAGTTATGAACTTAAAGGGTCACACAATCTGGGATGGAACATTTCTAGCTTAGGAATTGATCTAAAGAGTTGGTGATCCAATTAACTAATAGAGATTAATTAATTAGGGCTTAAATTAATTCAAGAAGTTGAATTAGGTATTCAATTAAATAATTGGATTATTTAATTAGACCTAATAAGATTAGCAAGCCCAATTGGAGTGGAGCAAATATTTGGTTGGATCAATTCATTGAGTAGACTATAAATTAATTTAATTCTTAAACTAATTTACTCAATTGAATAATTGGGTTATTTAATTGGGCCTAATTTGATTAGGTGGGATAGATGAAATTTAATTAGATTTGGACTTAAACAATTAATTTGATTAATTGTAGGAAGTCCAATTCATGGAGACCCATTAGCAGAGGCCCCCAAGAGTTGGAATAAAGATAGAGATCCAATAATGGAATCTTCTTGAAAATCATCTAATTAGATTAGATAATGACAATATCTATTTACATCTTACGAAGATATGAAGAGATGGAGTTGGAGATTTTTGGGAGATCTTGAGATCAACCAAACATCTTCTTCTAACTAATAAAAGAGGAGGCCAAAACTACCAATAGTGGACTCTTGTAATTTGGCCCCCTAGTTGATATTAGGAATTAATACTCACTATACTCAATCCAAAAACCAGGTTAGTAAAGGAATCAGAATTGCTACTGTAGTTCTGATTTCGTTCTTGCCCAAAGTGTAGACTGCATTAGAGGGGAGATGCTTAGATACTTGTGAATCAAATTCAAGATGGAGCTAACAATTGATTGCTGCAAACCCTACTACAATCAGAGTGTGTTAAAGTTATAAATCAAACCCTTTTATTTATTAGTAAAGCCATTGGAAATTAGGAGATTGATAAAATCACGTCGGATCCGGGGTGATGATATAATTGTTATGGCATGAATATTTCAAAAAAAATATTTTTCCGCTGCACATACACTGCGATCAAGCGAACCCAACACTTCCATAAGATCTTCATGATCTCATTCTCAATGATTTTGGCTAAAGGTTTAACCTCCACCTATTTACTAAAGTAATTTACAACAACAACAAGAAATTTTCTTTACCTGTTCATCAAATATTTTGTAAACCACAAGTGCATGGTGTTAAATTTTAATACAATGGTAAGTATCCACAAGGATTGTAATAAAAGATTACAGCAAGTATTGTAGTTCAAATAGTCTTAATTTTATCTAGCAAATCAATTGATGATTAAACAAAATAGAATAAGATAAAAATTGCAAAAGATAAGAGTGGAGTTTTTAGAAGTAATACAACAAACACCTTGTGAGTAAGAAATTCTAGAGGAATGACTCACCCAATTATCACTTATATTCTTCTTTCCAAAACATACAAATTCAAGTCAACAACACATATAAGTTAAGAATTCCTAAGCTCATCAATTCTCTCACTCGAGTGCCAAATTGATTATGAGTTCTAATATGAATTTCAGTATCTCTATAAAAACTTAAGAATAAAACTCTACAAAAGTTTAATAAATTCTTCTTCAAAACTTGAAAGTCGAGTATCAAATCTCATACATCTAACACTCTCAATTGATGGTCAAATAATCAAGATGCAATACTAAGCAAGATAACATAAACAAGATAAATAACTTGAACTAATATTATTTGGAAATCAAAATATATGATCAAATAAGGTTATATCATCCTCTATAATGAAAAGTTTAGTTCATCATATATGAATATAACTTCAAGAAATACATAACAAAGAACATGGAAATTGTTCACCAATTTGTGAAGTGAGAGGAATGTTTGAAACTCTCTTTCTCTCCAAGAATGACTTCCTTACTAACAAGAATCTCCTCCTTCTATCTAACAACACTCCTTCTGTCAAGAACAACTTCTCACGTCTAAGAATAACTTTGGAGGCTCTTTGAGGTCCTTAAAATCAGATGGGATAAGCCCTAAAGAGGGCTAAAAACCTATTTTCTCCCTTTCATCCATGTGGCAATGTGTAGACACTGACTGGACAGTCGGGCACAACTAGGCACTAAACATTTGTCCAAAACCTATTTCTCTAGCGTATACAGTCTCTTGAAACTTATTTTTTCACCACTTGCTAGGCCAAACCGACTTTTGGTGTCTTCACAAGATTTGTCATCCTATCTCTTAGATTTCTATATCATTATGAATCATCGCAATATGACATATGTTGAGAGGGTAATACATAAAATACCGAGATGTATCATACAAGAAATTTTCAGTCTAGTGTTGACTCTTGAACTCGATGTTTCACATTAAAATCGTAGGAAATGGATTTTGTGGTAAACATAAAAGTTAATATGATATTGGAGAAAAGACTTATAATTAAAATACAAAAACTGCCATCAGTAGCAACACAATATGGATTCTTCAATATTTCAACCAAGTTTTTTGGTTTCTTTCCATTTTCTTCTCATTTTGCCATTATCTACAAGATTTCAAAATAAATGCATAAAAGGTAGCAAAAAACACTTGAAAACAAACCAAATGTTAATTAAAAGGTATATGAATTGTTGGTATAACACCAACTTATCAAATACCCCCAAACTTGAAAATTTTCTTGTCTTCAAGCATCAAACATGAAATTTTCAATAACAACCCCTCTATGAATCAGGTTACCAAAGTTAAGAAAGATTTTTCTAACATCTCATCTCAAAAGATTAGAAAAAATATACTAAGTTTACATGTTAACATGCATATTGATTTTACTTAACTTCTTGGTCTTGTGTGTGTGAGTGTGAAAGTAGTAGTTTATCAACTTTCATTTATCATTTAGATAGGTTTATAAAGCCAACTACTCATATTTGATCTACTTTTGAAGCGCTTACCAAAGTCCATATGCTTGTTTCTCCACTAATGTAGGTAGATCATAACATGAAATATAAAAAAGACTTCCAAAATTTGTATTGTGAGGCTTAGGTAATGGTGGGAATATATAAAAAATTGTAGATAAAAATTACCCATTTTACACAATCATACTAGAACTTTTATGAATGAGCACCAACTTCTTCATCAATCCCTTCATTTTTCTTTATTGAACATCCCATTTTTCTCCTTTTTGGTCTTAGATTACCCCCAAACTTATTTCTTTTGTTGTTTGCAATAGGGGTCTATTTGTTTTAGGGAGTTCAAATCATATACCTCAATTCATAATCTCTTCATTTTCATCCTTCTTCAATCTTTTCTTCTCTTTATTTTTGCTTCTTTTTTTTAATACAACAATTCATTCAAGAATGATTGTGTACATGAGATGAAAAAGGATAGAATATTGATTTTTTTTTCATAAAGCTCAATAATGTGTATAGGGTGTCCAAAGAATTATTCAGTAGGTTCAAGAGGGGACACAAGAAAATAATTCAAGTATAGATTGGCTTGAAAGACTCAAACAGTCCAAAAATGGCCTAAATCGTCTCCTTAATGCTATGCCACCTAGAATTTCACCTCGACTAGTGATCAAGAAAATTCTAGAGGTTGGTGGGATTATTTAGCAAATAATTAGACTTTATAAACTGTTTTTAAATAATTAAATGTAACTCAACAAACTACTTAGTGCATCGAGATTCACAAGACCTCATAAAGTAAATAAAACTCTTTTTTTATGTTTAGATATGTAAACAAGCGTACATATTTTAATATTCACTCTTTTTTTCAAACATGCACATAGTTCATCACTAAACTTGACAATCAATAAACTAAACAAGTCAATGAACCAAAACAAGCTATAAACAAGTATTAAACGCCTCAAACAACAAGCAATTATCCTAAACTCCCGCCCCCCCCCCCCCCGAACTTAATATAAACATTCTCCTCAATGATTGAGAGAATTGTAAAATTAGAGTACTTTCCTAAAAATAGGTGGTGTTCTTTTTGAATTAAAACCCTGTTGTTTTTCTTTTTTTCTTTTTTTATATTTTTAGCGTTTAGCCTACAAAAATGAGTAAAATATCAAGGAACAATCATTATGATATGAAACAACACATGAATAACAAGAACAAGAAAAGAGAGCTTGGGTTGCCTCCCAAGAAGTATTTTGTTTAAAGTCTTTAGCTAGACTGAAACCGAATACCTTATGTTGCTTCCCCAAGGGGAAGATTAGATATCTTCCAAATTTTATTTTCATAATAATGTTTCAATCTTTGACCATTGATACGAAATAATATGCCATCCTTACCTTTGAGCTCAACCACCCTAAATGGAAATGTCTTGTTGGCAGTGTAGGGACCGAACCATCTAGATTTCAATTTCCCTAGAAAAAGTCTTAATCTAGAATTGAAAAGCAACACAAGTTGTCCAGGTTGAAATTCCCTTCTCAAGATGATTTTGTCATGCCATTGTTTTGTTTTTTCTTTATAGATTTTAGCATTTTTATAGGAATCAAGCCTAAATTCCTCCATTTCATTGAGTTGCAACAATATTTTTTCTTCAGTTGCCTTTATATGAAAATTTAATTGTTGTGCAACCCAATATGCTCTATGTTCTAGCTCGACGGGGAGGTGACAAGATTTTCCATAAACTAATCAAGAAGGAAACACACCTATAGGAGTTTTATAGGTTGTGTGGTATGCCTACAATGCATCATCAAGCTTATGTACCCAATCCTTTCAATTAATGCTTACCATTTTCTCAAAGATTTGCTTCACTTCCTGATTGAGATTTTGGCTTGTCCATTTGATTGAGAATGGTATCCAAGAGCTACCTTGTGTCTTACACCATACTTAGTCAAAAGGTTATTAAATATTTTATTGCAAAAATGAGAACCTTCATCACTTACAATTGCTCTAGGTGTGCCAAAATGAGTGAAAATGTGTTTGTGCAAAAATTTAAGCACTACCTTGGCATCATTAGTAGGTATGGCAATTGCTTCTACCCACTTGGAGACATAACCCATAACAAGAAAAATGTATGATCGGCCATTTGATGGAGAAAATGGTCCCATAAAGTCAATCCCCTAAACATCAAATAGTTCAACTTTTATCATATTAGTTAAAGAAAGCTCATAGCATCTAGTAATTGCTCCAGCCCTTTAACACCGGTCACATGTCTGCACAAAAGAATAATAATCCTAAAACAAAGTTGACCAATAAAAACTAGATTGTAATACCTTAGAAGTTGTCCTTATAGGTCCAAAATGACCACCATATGGGGATAACTGACAATACTTTAGAATTTCATTTGTTTCCTCTATTGGAATGCATCTCTGAATCACAGAATCTGAACCTCTTTTGAAGAGCAAGGTGATCATCCTATAGATATGATTTCACATTATGTAAGAATTTTTTCTTTTGACGATATATGAGGTCCGAGGGCAATAATCCACCTACAAGATAATTCACAAAATCTACATACCAAGGTAAATTATCTTTAATTGCTAAAATAAACGCATCTGGAAAAAAAATCTTTAATTGGCCCTTCAAAGTTCTCATTTTTCTGCTTCAACCTCGATAAGTAATCTGCCACCACATTTTTACTTCTTTTCTTATCTTTGATTTCAAGATTAAATTCTTAAAGAAGGAGTATCCATCGGATTAGCATTGGTTTTGCATCCTTTTTGGCAAAATGGTATCTAATAGCAACATGATCCGTATACACTACTACCTAGGTACCTACAAGATAAGTACAAAATTTATCAAATGGAAAAACAACAACCAACAATTCTTTTTCAATTATGGTGTAATTTTGTTGAGCATCATCAAGTGTTTGGCTTGCATAGTAAATGACACTGAATATTTTATCTTTTTTTTATCTTAACACTTCTCCAACCGCATAATCACTAGCATCACACATAAGTTCAATTGGTTGGGTCCAATCCGGTACCACCATAATAGGAGCTGAAATAAGAGCCTTCTTGATGTGATTAAAGGCCTGTAAGCAATTAACTTTAAAGTTAAATGACTTATCTTTTTCCAAAAGGTTGCACAAAGTTTTTATAATTTTTGAAAAATCTTTAATGAATCTTCTGTAAAACCCGGCATGTCCCAAAAAACTATGAATAGCTTTCACATTAATTGGTGGTGGAAGTTTTTCAATAGCAATAATTTTTTCTCGATTTACCTCAAGTCCTTCGGAGGACACTCGGTGACCCAAAACAATACCTTCTTTTATCATAAAATGGCACTTTTTCCATTTTAAAATAAGGTTAGTCTCCTCACATCTCTGCAAAACAAGAGAAAGATTATGTAGACATATATCAAATGAGAAGCCAAAAATTGAAAAATCATCCATAAAAATTTCTATTATGTTTTCCACCATATCATGAAAAATTGCCATCATGCATCTTTGAAATGTGGTTGGGGCATTACGTAATCCAAATGGCATTCTTTGAAAAGCAAAAGCACCATAAGGGCATGTGAATGTTGTTTTTTCTTGGTCTTCGGGTGCTATGACAATTTCATTATAAATACCCTTCAAGTTTATCTAACATTTGATCAATAAATGGGAGGGGAAAATATCTTTACGAGTAGCTTTGTTGAGTTTTCTATAATCAATACATACTCGCCAACCTGTGACCATTCTTGTTGGTATCAATTCATTGGTATCATTTGAATTATAGTATACCACCTTTTTATAGAATTACTTGAACCGGACTGTAACACCCCCAACACTAAATATAGATATTGGTATAACAATAATTTTGACAACGTAGCACATGTGTATACATGTGTATATATATATATATATTTACTTTTATCAAATATAACACTTTGAGAAATAGTAAAGTGTTTTCTCACATATAACCCTGTATATAGAAAAATCACTATTTATAAATAGTCAACAATTTACATAATAATAATGAATGTAAAAATTATAATATGCCCACAACATAACCCAACAAGTTGTCATCCATGTACACTAATCCTCAAAACCTATAGGAACCCCAACAGCTTGCCAAGTAAGTCCATGATGTCAAGTATCACTAGACTCAACTATAATACATAAACTATATGAGCTAATGTTCAGCAAGTAAAGATTATGCATGTCAAAGAATAATCCACAATATCAAGCCATGCATCTCAAAATGCTATGCTCATAATGCAATTCCATGCATCAAAATATTTTTTTCAAAATTATTTATTTCTTGGGCCCCTGACCAATGCTACTATCCCATGCACCGAAAAAGAGCTTTGCACATCGCCATAATCCAATGGCCAATAATCATATAAGCATGCAAATCCATGTATACTCATACGCATGCAAATCCATGCACGCAAACCTACAAATCCATGTATACAACCATGCAAATCCATGCATGCTTCGGTGCACTAGTAGTGTCAACAAAATATTTTCCTTTCTTAGAATCATGCTATGCAAAGCAAAATTTATCACAATGCTCGTATATTATGTATGCACATGACAATGTCTATGTATGTATGCTCAATAGACATGAATGATAGTAATGTGTGCCCTCTGCTATGCACATATGATCTATAGTATTACATATAAATCAAACATTACTATGTCTATGCATTGTAGTTGCAAATGAATTTTTACTTACCTTTGATCGGTTGTGTATTACTTCTAAGTTTCTTGAGTATTACTCCCCAACCCTAGATGTAATACAATCTATAAAAATACAAGATATCAATCACCATCCTCAATTAACAAGTTAATTATACCTAATGTAGTATAAAGATCTTGAATCTCAATTTAACTAAACAACCTTACCACTTAGAAACTGTAACCGAATACGACTTTCTATGCATCTTTGTTCCACATCTTAAATGTATAATAATCTCACTTAATTGATGTATTATAACTCTTATAACATCACCCTAAATGTTAGGGATCAAATGCACCACATCTATGCTGGAATATGTTAATGAACCAAATGGGACAAATTCACAACTTCACATTATCTTGCTACCAGACTAATTTGCATGATGATTTTGACATAGTTAGACATATGCATTCAATCCCAAACTTTTATCATACTTAGATAACATAAAAAAAAATATAACCATGTCATAGAATGGCAAAAACTCATGGATATAGATTCCCAAGTTCAGCTCCCTTCATAGTATATGAAACAGATTTTTTCTATAGTGACAGTTTTGCGCACTTCATGACATTAATGGTTTTGGCACCCTTAAGTATATTCAATCACTCCCAAATTTTCATCACACTTATATAAAATATACAAAAAGACAACCAGGTCATATTCTTGCCAAAAATAATGGATTTAATGTTGTAAAACCAGTCCCCTTCACATAGGACAGAATCTAAAATTCGATGGAGACAGTTCTGAGCATCTCTTTAATTATCATTCCATATTTTAATTTCTAATTGATGAAAATTTATTCTAATACTCTTAAATCATACATGAACATATATATGATGATACCTATAGCTCTTATTCAACATACCATACACTTTTGAAGCCTAAAACACAAGAATGCAGTAAGGTGACAGTTTCTAGCACAAGTATCTTCTATCAAGTATTTACAACTGAAAACCCTTTCTTTGTGCACCAACACCTATCTAATAATATCCTAACACATTTATAAATAATATTCAAAAGTTTAATAAGCCAATAAACCTCAAAATAAATCTGAAAGTCATGCCAAACCCATAGGTTAAGCTCACCTTGCACGGTTTTCTACTTGAACTTGTTTATTTCTTCTCCCCTGTGCTTGTTTTGCCTCCTTTTTTGGTTGGAATCACTTAAGACCTATTTAGAGAGATTTTGCTATGTATTTGGAAGATAAAATGGTGCATAAGAAGGTTCAAGTCATGGTTGTTAGCTTAAGAATGAAGAATAGGTTGATGATGTAGATTCATGATATACTTCCTTAAAATGAACACATGAAACATTGTGAACTCGAGACATCGATACAAAGAGGTCGAGTTTATATGCAATATCCCCAATTCTCTCAGTAATGCAAAATAAATCAATGTACTTAGGATCAAGTTTGTATGTAACATCCCAAAAAAAAAAAATTATTTTTTCTGCCCAAGCCGTATAATCCATTTCGTTGGAGACACCTTCAAAAGTTTGATCCCCTATCATAAATTACAACAATATTCCTCCTTAATATGCATAACTCTATGGTCACCTCTAACTAATTTCCACACATTAGCAATTTGTTCTACAACTTCTATCATTTTCCAAATCATATTCAGCCTGAAAGAACACCAAATTCATTTTAATAAAATGATGACCTATATTGTCTATCATATAATACCTCATAGAAAACTATCCCAAGTAGCCTTATAACTAAAGTTATAAGAAATTCCACCCAAGGAAAATTTTTCTCAATTGACATCAACAATCAAATGTAAGATCTTATAGGAAGTGGACAAAGACCTTAAATATACATCAGAACTAATAGATACTAATAAACCATAAAGCTTAACCGCTTCCTATACATTTATCTTTCCATAGATTTCCATGGAATACCTAGGGTAAATTGAGAAAGAATGAGCATATTAAGATAACCTATGAACAATAACCCAATTCTATTATCATGTACAAAAATTTTGAATGCCTTCCCAATACCACCTGAAAATAAAAGCACAACTAATTAATTCCAGCATATGCACTTTTACATATATCTCTTTTTTTGTGGCAAACCAAATATTAAAAATAATAGCTCGTCCAGTATTCGATATCTATATATTTTCTTGAGATCACAAACATCATTCATACCACTAAATAAAACAAATAAAAAAAAGGAACATAATCATCACCTAGACTTAGTCTTGTAATTTCTTATCCCTCATTTTCACATCCATCTCTTATTAAGAGATTATTATCATTTATCACAAAAATCTATTCAAGTTCCTTTTAAGCCTTTCATCTTAATCTTAACCTTTCATCAACCTTATTTTGAGCCTTTGAAATTAGATCAACCAAAATCAGTCTTACCAAAATATTAATAAATAGATAATTCACCATTTACTCTAATCCATCCTCTATACAACCCTCAACTCCCATAATAGTTTATGATGTAAAATTTGTTCGAATAAATCATACAATATATTCACTTACTAATAATATCCATCATTTCTTCAAGTTCAACTCCTTTTAAGTGTATAGACATTTCAAGTACTTTGATTTTGTAATGTCACATGTAGTATTACATAAATATTCTAATTAACTTGAAGAGTGTCGAGTAACTTTTTTATATTACATCAAACATATACTAAAACACAATGAGATACACCACTATACACAATAAATAATTTATGTCAAAAGTTGGAGTCACTACTGAAGCTCAAATCAATTCTCTTTAAGAAATTATAAATTTCTTCCCACTTAGCGAACCATTCAAATTTCATATACCTGTATGTATGATGAAATAAAACAGTAACAACTAAGGAGGAATAATAACATCACTAACTTAGAAAACTTTTCTTGTTTCTATCATATTTATATGTCTTCCCTATTTTAGTACAACCTCGACATTTTGAATAATTACAAGGACACCTTCTTAAGAAAATTACCAGTCCCAAAATAAATATTGTAATACAAAATTAAAAGATTGTATTTACTAAATCGAACAAATAATTTCTACTTCCTTAAAGTTTTCAAGATCATATTGAATGGTCAACCATATTTCTCCTCGTTGTACACTAAGATATCATCAATGAATATCACCCCAAACATACCCATATAGAATCATCAAACACATTATTCATCATGTACATCAAAATAATTAGGGCATATTAGTCAACCCAATGGCACAACAAGAAATTCATAATTAATTCAAACTTAAAATCAATCTTCAAGATCACAGTAGCTCCTCTTAATTTATCAAATAAACCTTAGTATGATAAATTTGTACTTATTATAAATTATTACTCAATTAAGTTATAATAAATAATACATAACCTTAAGATTCATCCTTCTTCTAGGTGAATATGAAGTGGAGCTTGTTTAGGAGAACCAGTAGACCTTAATGCCTTGCCCAACATTATAACAATATCATTTAAGGTTCATCGAAATCCAACAGGTGTATATGATAAACTAAAAGAGAGATTGAATTTGTTCTTACAATTATATCCAGGATAAAATCAATTGGTTAGTCAATAGCATGCCCAAAAACTTCTTTTCAACATATATCAAGAGATCTAAGATCAAACAAATGGATTTTTAGTAAACTCGGTCATTTCTAAAAATTCTAACACAACCCAAAGATCGATAATAACTTTTTCTTACTATTCTGTTTCACAGTAACTGTAGAAAGTTGTAATTTGATAATTTTCTTTATTTTTGCAAATAGTAAATATTTTCCTGCCATGGTCTCTATAAAATTTCTAAATTTTCATCACCTAAAATTTAAAAGTCTTAATAATCCTAAAATCCACAATGCATAATTTTCAATAAATTAATCAACACAGAAGATTATATCATAATCCCATCAAATATAACAAGATTAACCTAGAGCTCTTAAAATCTAATTAGTTAATCTTGAACTTCCAGATGGAATTAAAACATTGTAACTGAACTCATATATATATCAAGTACCCTATCTAGTCTTATTACATACTTAGCTGATAATAAAGAATATGAAACTCGAAAGATAGAATACCAAATATAAATTTATACCTGTTATTACTGATGGGTCTGCCTCAAGATTATTTTATACAAAATCTTAAAACACATGGCCAATATTATTCATGAAATACAAAATAAATTATACAATAAATAAAACTTACTAGCATGGTTGAGCTCCACTAGTTTCAAAGATCATGTACATGGACAATCTACTGAACCATAAATCGGGCTTTGATACCTCTGTAACACCCCTACCACTAAATATCACATAAGCACACCTCGCATGCCTCGGTACACTAGTACTGGCCAACCAAAATATTTTTGTTTTCTGAAAATCATGTCTCAAATCATATCATGCAAACAAGAACCTCAACTATTCTCATATGTCCTGCATTCACATGTAAATGCTCATGAATGGTATGTTCAGTATAAAATGTATGTCATCTTGCTCTTAACATGTTTCAAAAATCATAAAACTATTAAGGTACCTACTATACTTGTCATCCAATCAATTTATGTATCATCAACACATTAAGTATAAATGCTTCAAAACATACTATGTTCATGTATTGTAGTTGCAAATGAATTTTCACTTATCTTTGATCTGTTGTGTATTACTGTTAGGTTTTTTAAGTATTACTCCCCAACTCTAGATATGAAACAAACTATAAAAATATAAAATATCAATCACCATCCTCAATTAACAAGTTTATTATACCTAATGTAGTATAAAGATCTTGAATCTCAATTTAACTAAACAACCTTACCATTTAGAAACTATAACCGAATACAACCTTCTATGCATCTTTGTTCCACATCTTAAATATATAATAACCTCACTTAATTGATGTATTATAACTCTAATAACATCACCCTAAATGTTAGGGATCAAATGCACCACATCTATGTTGGAACATGTTAATGAACCAAATGGGACAGATTCACAAGTTCACACTCTCTTGCTGCCATACTAATTTGGATGATGATTTTAACAGCGTTAGACATATTCATTCACTCCCAAATTTTTATCACACTTAGCTAACATCAAAAACAATGTAACCATGTCATAGAATGGCTAAAACTCATGGATATATCTTCCCAACTTCAGCTCCCTTCATAGTATAAGAAATAGATTTTTCCTATCGTGACAGTTTTGCGCACTTCATGACATTAAAGGTTTTGGCACCCTTATGTATATTCAATCACTCTCAAATTTTCACCACACCTAAATGAAATATAAAAAGAGACAATAATGTCATATTATTGCCAAAAATAATGGATTTAATGCTGTAAAACCAGTCCCTTTCACATAGGATAGAATTTGAAATTCGATGGATACAGTTCTGAGCATCTCTTTAATTATCATGCCATATTTTAATTTCTAACTGATGAAAATTTATTTCAATACTCTTAATTCATACATGAACATGTATATGATGATACCTATAGGTTTTATTCAACATACCATACACTTTTGAAGTCTAAAACACAAGAATACAGTAAGGTGACAGTTTCTAGCACAAGTATTTTCTATCAAGTATTTACAACTGAAAACCATTTCTTTGTGCACCAACACCTATCTAATAACATCCTAAAACATTTATAAATAATATTCAAAGCTTAATAATCCAATAAACCTCAAAATAAATTTGAAAGTCATGCCAAACCCGTAGGTTAAGCTCACCTTACACAGTTTTCTACTTGAACTTGTTATTTCTCCTCCCATTTGCTTATTTTGCCTCCTTTTTTGGATTGGAATCACTTAGGATCTATTTAGAGAGATTTTTATATGTATTTGGAAGCTAAAATAGTGCATAAAAAGGTTCAGGTCGTGGCTGTTAGCTTAAGAGTGAAGAATAGGTTGAGATGCTAGCTTGAAAAGTCTAAGCATGAGGTGGCATGTAGTGGTAAAATCTGATTTTCTCCCTTATCCTACAACTCTAATCCTGTGTGTCTAACCTATTTTTATTTGGTTGTAACCTATCTTAGTCACCATTCATTCCCATAGGTAATTCCTATATTCGTTCATTCGATCTCCAAACCAATTGACATCTGATTCTTAAATGATTATCTAGTTTGCATTTCTAAAATTATATACACATATGGACCTTGTATTATGACACTTAAATCATATTATATCATGTCCAATATCCCAAGTATGTTAACCCATGGATATATACTTTTAAGATAGCTCGATCTAATTAAATCAAATCATATAAACTTACTAGTAACACTTTTAACACTTCCAAAATTACAACATGTAACCTATGAATATCCAATATATCAACCAATCTATTATTTTTCTTATTTAAATATAGAATTACTTAATTACGTTATAAGATTTCAACTACTAACATCATGTGATAGCATTAGAAGTCTAACGATTAAAATGCTATATAAGATGCCATGTTAATATTAATGCAAATTAGCATATAAGTAGCATGTAATGCATGAATCACATTAGTCAAGTGAGTAGTGTGAGGATTGGGTATTACATGGACTTACCCAAGAACTATCAAAAATTGCATAAACAATTCCTGCATTCAACCATTTCAAGAATTCATTTCTTACAATCTCTTTCATTGTAGGATTTAATCTGCACTGATGTTCAATAGATGGTTTGTAAGATTCTTCCATTAAGATTTTATGCACGACAATTGAAGGACTAATATCTTTTAAATCAAAAATTGACCTACTAATAGCAGATTTGTGCTCTCTTAAAACACGAAGTAATTTCTCAACCTCTAAAGTAGATAGGGATGCCGAAATAATTACCGAATATGTGTTGTTAGCACATAGAAATTCATACCACAAAATGCTCAGGAAGTGCTTTCAACTCCAATAATATTGTTTGTTCCTGGATTGTGGTATCTCCTATTGCTTCCTTGCATTTATCCTTCTTCAACTCCACCTCTCCTAATTCAAGAAAGAACAAGTAATGTATTAAAAACTTATTATCAATATCATGGTAATTACCCTGCATTATGGAATGAACAATGCAGTGCTCTAAAGGTTCAGTAGGAATTTGTTTGAAAAAATGATCATGCAAGCAAGTTTCTAACATTTCAATCATATTACAAGTATGTGGTTCCTCTTGGAACTTCAATGCATGATAAATGTTAAACATCACTTCATCCTCATTAACTCTTAGAGTTAATTCACCGCGTTGCACATCAATCAAAGCACGCTTGGTAGCAAGGAATGGTCAACCAATAATTAAAAGAATTTCTTGATCTTTCTCCATATCTAACACCATAAAATCTGTAGGAAATATGAATTTATCCACTTTTACCAATATATCTTCAACAACTCCTCTTGGATAGGTAAGAGACCTATCCACCAATTGAAAGGTGATAGTGGATGGCTTGACTTCTCCAATTCCTAATTTCCTGAAAAAAGAAATTGGCATCAAATTAATGCTTGCTCTAAGATCACATAATGGTTTATTAAAAATTGATCCTCCTATGGTACAAGAAATAGTAAAACTCCCTGGATCCTTCAATTTTTGAGGAAGTTCTTTTCCGTAAAATGACACTACACTCTTCTATGAGATTCATAGTTTTAAAATCCACCAATCGCCTTTTTCTTAACATAACATATTTTATAAATTTAGCGTAGTTGGGCATTTGTTCAAGAGCATATGCAAAAGGGATATTAATATGAATTTTCTTGAAAATTTCCAAAAATTTTGCAAATTGTGAATTAATCTTTTTCTTTTGAAATCTTTATGGAAAAGAAATGGGCACATTAAATTTTGAAGTTTCATAGTTAGGAGTAGATTTTAGCTTCTCAGCCCCTAATTGTTCATTTGATTGCCTTTCTTTTTCCTTTGGTTGTTCCTCCATAGGACTTTGACTAGAAGTGCTTGCCATTGGCTCATTAATGTTAGAACATTTCATTTTTGGCCCCTTGATTTAGTTCAACTTCGAAGTTTGATAGCTCTGCAATGCTCTATTAGATTGATTTCCGTATCACTTGAAAAGTTTCCTTTATATTTTTTAGCATTAAATTTAGTATCAAGCTATCTAATTTAAGTCTCCATTGATTTTATTTGAGCTCCCAAACTTGAAGCTAGCTACCCCAATTGAGTTTCAATGGTGTCTATCTTTACTTCATCCCTACTGAATCGGGCTCTTGTCACTCCAATGAAAGTGCTGATCAAATCCTCCAAAGATGCCTTTTTCTTACCTACTTGAGGGTTGGAATGTGGTGGATTGTTGTAACCGGTGGGGGTTGAAACACATTTCTATTGTTGGCATAGGAAAAACTCTCATGATTTCTAAGCTCCAGATTGTAGTGAGTAGGTAATTAATTTCCCCTGAAATTCAAATTATAATTATTAACAAAATTTACCTGCTCATTGCCTTTGGTTTCCATCAATGAAATACTAGTGGATACCATGTAATCCATTCTTTGAGAAGCTCCATTAGAAGTCCAAGTTGTAAATTAGTTAGAAAGAGTAGAAAGTTGTGTAACTAATTATGTAATTGAATCTACCTCAAGAACACCGACAACCTTTTTAATGGAAGACCTCTTAGAAGACCATTGAGAGCTTTTAGTATCAATCTCCTCAAGCAAAATATGGGCTTCATTTGTGGTTTTAGACATCAAAGTCCCACCTGCGGCAGCATCTATTATAGTTCGAGTTTACCCGTTTAAACTATTGTAGAAGTATTATACCTGCTGCCAATCCTCATAACCATGTTGAGGACACCTTCTTAGAAAATCCTTAAACCTCTCCCAAGCTTCATATAGTGGCTCAAAATTTTATCCGCGGAATTGAGTTATCTCACTCTTGAGTTGAAGTGTCTTGCTTGGCGGAAAGTACTTAGCAAGGGATTTTTGTGTCAAGTCATTCCAAATCGGTATGCTACATGGTGCAAAAGATTATAACCATAGCCTAGCTTTATCCTAGAGTGAGAATGGAAATAAATGCAGTCTCATGGTATCATTAGGCACTCCATTCATTTTGATGGAGTCACAAATCTCCAAAAATATGACTAAGTGTGTATTAGGATCCTCCAACACATTTCCTCCAAATTGATTTTGCTACACCATGCTAATAAGGGTTGGGTTAAGCTCAAAATTGTTGGCATTAATCAGTTGTCGAGTTATGTTCGAGTAATTTTGGTTCATGGTTGGTTGAAAATAGTCTCGGATAGGTCATTGTAGTGTTTGTTGCAATGGAAGATTATCGTTCACATTACCATTGTTGATGTTATCCGCCTGGCTTGATTGTCAACTTTTTTTATTGCTCTAATAGCTCGAAGAGTCCGCTTGATTTTTGGATCAAAATAACCCAAGCCAAGACTCCTAGTCTTACACATACAAATACATATAATCCAATATAACACATGTAAGTTAAGAATTCCTAAACTCATCAATTCCCTCTCTCGAGTGCCGAATTGATTATGAGTTCTAATATAAATTTCAATATCTTAATAAAAACTCAAGAATAAAACTCTACAAAAGTTCAATGAATTCTTCTTCAAAACTTCAAAGGTTTCATAAGCTTCTCAACTCTATGATTCCTAGATTATGTTATTTTTATGATCATGTATAATATTACCTCTCTCGAGTATCGAATCTCATATATCAAACACTCTCAATTAATGGTCAAATAATCAAGATGGAACACTAAGTAGGATAGCACAAACAAGAAGGATAACTTGAACTAATATTGTTTGGAATTCAAAACATAGGATCAAATAAGGTTACATCATCCACTAGAAAGAAAAGTTTAGTTCATCATGTATGAATATAACTTCAAAAAATACATAACAAAGAACATTCTTCCCTCTCTCAAGTATCGAACCTCATACATCAAACACTCTCAATTAATGGTCAAATAATCAAGATGTAATATTAAGCAAGATAATACAAACAAAATGAATAACTTGAACTAATATTGTTTGGAATTTAAAACATTGGATCAAATAAGGTTACATCATCCACTAGAAAGAAACGTTTAGTTCATCATCTATGAATATAACTTCCAAAAATAAATAAAAAAGAACATGGGAATTGTTCACCAATTTCTGAAGTGAGAGGAATGGTTGAAACTCTCTTTGTCTCAAAGAATGACTACCTTGCTAACAAGAATCTCCTCCTTCTGTCCAGCAACACTCCTTCTGTCAAGAACAACTTCTCACATCTAAGAATACCTTTAGAGGCTCATTGGGGTCTTGAAAATTAGATAGGAGAAGCCCTAAGGAGGGCTAAAAATCAATTTTGCCTCTTTTATCCACGCGTTAATGCATAGACACTGACTAGACAGCTGGGCACAACTAGGCACTGAACATTCTATCCAAAACCTGTTTCTCCATCATATGCAGCCTGATGAAACTGATGTTTCACCTCTTGCTAGGCCAAAATGGCTTTTGGTGTCTTCATAAGATTTGTAGTCCTATCCCTTATCTTTCTATATCATTATGAATCATCTCAATAGAACATTTGTGGAGAGAGGTATGCCTAAAATACAGAGATGTGTCATACAAGAAATTTTCAGTTTAGTGTTGACTCTTGAACTTGATATTTCGCATTCAAATCGTAGGAACTGGATTTTATAGTAAATAAAAAAGTTGTAGATCTATTTCTTGGATTTCCAATGGATCAAGAATAAAGTAAATATGATATTGGAGTAAGAACTTATAATTGAAATACAAACTATGCCTTCAGTAGCAGCATATTACAGATTGTTCAATATTTCAACAAAATTTTTGGTTTCTTTCCATTTTCTTCTCATTTTGCCATTACCTACAAGATTTCAAACTAAATGCATAAAAAATAGCAAAAAACACTTGAAAACAACCAAATGTCAATCCAAAGGTATATTAATTATTAGTATAAAACCAACTTATCATTACCCAGCTGCCAAGGGAAAGGGTCCAACTATATTAATCCCCCATTTGCCAAGAGGGCAAGGAGAATTCAAAACTATCAACTTCTTGGTCAGTTGATGTATTAACGAAACATGTGTTTGAAATTTCTAACAAGTCTTACAAATTTCTCAACATCTTTTTAATGGTAGGCCAGAAATATCATGCTCTCAATACCTTATAGATGAGAGTCTATTCCCTGTCTGATCTCCCACAACATCCTCATAGATTTCTCTTAGGACGTGAGCCCCTCATCCATCAATAAAAATCTCAAGTATGGGGTTGTGAAGCCCTATTTGTAGAGCAGTCCTCCAATGATATAAAACTTTGCAGCTCAACTCTGTAACCGAGCTGCCTTTTTCTTATCTTGGGGTATTATTCCTTTCTTTAGATAACAGAAGATTGTAGATCTATAATCTTCTTTCTCATCAATTGCACTCATGCTTCATGAACCATGTATGCATCAAATATTATATCATTTGGCAAATAAAGATAATCACATTAAAACATGAACAACATTATATGATTCTTATGATACAGTAAATGAAAGTTTCAACTTACCTCAAGTTCGCTTTATGCCAAGTGAAAAGGTCAATCTTTTCGGAAGATTGGATGTGTAAAAGGCCTAACATATTCAAATCATATACCTTTCAATATCCTTTTAATAAATCACATAATATATGCTAAGTAAAATCACATACACTTTTCAATCCTTTGTAAACAATTCCATATCAATTACATTACCTCAAAAACAATGCATACTCCATATTTTACTACTAATTCAAGTCACTAATCATTAGGTCAACCATTAAATAACTAATAATTCAAACATAATTATTAGGACAGCCCACAAAACTTGAACACAGTCTAAATTAACATGACTTAAACTCGGTTTTAATTTAAATTATTTCTAACCTTCAATGAAGCAACCTAATTGCTACTGTTCACAATAGGCACTTTCAAACACAATATAAACATTGCAAAATCAATAGAAACAAGTAAATTAAACATATTTCACAAGACTATCAATTTTGCTAAAAACTAGCTTAACTAGTTTGGTTTTGGCTTCAAGTCTATCCCACTTGAGTTTTCATTCATACAAAAATATACTAAAACATATAATCATCCAAGATACTTCAAATTCATCATAACAAACATTGAAAAAGAATATACCTTCATTAAATTGGAATTAAGCTTGAAAATCAAAGGTTTTCAAGCTTAAAAGGCTAGAAACTTGTTCAAGTTTTTGTTCTATGGATTCCTATGGATTGAATTCAATTTTTGTGAGTAAGAGAGTGTAGAAATTTGGGAGAAACTCAGGAGAAGAAGGGTTGTCAATTTTGAGGAGCTTCCACTTGAAAATATTAATGAAAATGATTTTTTTGATGCTTCAAAGAGAGGTAAGTAGACGATTATGATTGGTTGAATCATGCTTGGTGTCTTTTCATGCAAGGAGCCACCTTTATGGCTAGGGAGATGACAAAAATTAATGTTTTGGTGTTATAATCAAGTGTAATGCGGTTTAGAATGATTTCATGTAACATAGTCAACCAACCAATCAAATTGCATCATTTTGAATACTTTTAGCTTTTAGCCAAATGTAACATATTTCAAGCATGTAATTAGGCAATTAATCACTTTAGAATGTAACAAGTAAGGAACAATATAAATAGTTAATTTATGACCATTCAACACATCAATCTTTTTTAATCGAGATACTAAGCTTTTCACTGCAAAAAGTCAGTTAAGTAATATGTTAAATAAAAAAAATAAAAGTTTGATCTCATATTTCATGTACTAATGCATGTTAAAGCACAACTAGATAATATAGTAACATTTATTCATATTCGTACAATCATGCTATATGTATGTCATAATCTAATACTACATATTGATTAGATGCATATTCAGGCAAGATGCTTATTATTGGATATGTAAGAGATAATTGGGCATTACAATCCTTCATTCCTTAAAATTTGACGTACCAAATAATTCTGGATATTTGCTCTGCGTTTCTTCTTCTATTTCCCATGTGACCTCTTCTATAGAATGATTAATCCATAACACTTTAACAAGTCGAATCTTTTTCGTTCTCAACTCTTTTTCCTTCTAATCTAGAATTTTCACTAGTTTCTCTTCATAAGTTAAATCATGAGTCAATCCCAACGGTTCATATCTCAACACATGAGAGGGGTTTGAAATGTACTTTTTCAACATAGATACATGGAAAATATTGTGAACACTAGATAATGATGGAGGTAAGGTCACTCTATAAGCTTTATCACCAACTCTTTTGAGAATCTAGAATGGGCTAACATACCTTGGGCCGAGTGTTCCTTTTTTTCCAAATCTCATGACACCTTTCATGGGAGCTACTTTTAAGAACACATGATCCCCAACGGAAAACTCCAGATCTTTTCTCTATTTATCTGCATAATTTTTCGGTCTACTTTACACGATCTTCATTCTCTCTCGTATTTTCTCCACTACCTTAGCGATATGTTGAACTATTTTTGAACCAAGTAGGCTTCGTTCTCCAACTTCATCCTAATAAACTGGAGATCTATATTTCCTTCCATACAATGCTTCACAAGGCACCATTCCAATTGTTGATTAATAGTTATTATTATAAGTAAACTCTATTAATGGAAGCTTTGCATCCCAACTCCCTTGAAAATCTAGCACACGGGCTTTTAACATATCCTCTAATATCTGAATAACCCTCTCTAATTGCCCATCACTTTATGGATAAAATGTTGTACTAAATGCAAGTTTCGTTCCCATGGCATTGTGTAAGCTCTTCCAAAATATAGATATACTTTGAATCTCTGTCGGATACTATCGAATTGGCACTCCATGTAACCTGACTATCTCTTTACTATATTGTTGAGCATACTGGTCCATATTGTATGTGGATTTCGCTGGAAGAAAATGGGTTGATTTAGTTAATTTATCAATAATCACCCATATGGAATTATACCCCTTTTGAGTTCTAGGTAATCCAAACACAAAGTCCATTATAATGTGCTCCCATTTCCATTTTGGAATTAAGAAAGGCTTCAACAACCCTGATAATCTTTTATGTTCAATCTTAACTTGTTGATAAGTTAGACATTCAGCTATAAATTTTGCTATATCTCACTTTATTTAGGCCACCAATATTGTTGTTGTAAGTCTTTGTACATTTTTTTGCTACCTGGATGTAACGAGTAAGGAGTGGAATGAGCATCTTCTAAAATATCTTCTTTCATGGCCTTGGTAAATGGCATACACAATCTACCTTTATATCAAATAATTCCATCATCAGTAATAGAAAAGTCTAGCCTCTTTCCAGCCTCAATCTTTCTTTTCAATCTACACAAATGCATATCCACCTTTTAGACTTCTCTAATTCTATCTTAAAGTGCAGGTTTCAACACTAAAGCTGACAACAAACACTTTTTACCTTTAGGTACAATTTCAAGCTCTAATCTCTGCAAACCCAGTAATATTGACTTTTGTATGACAAAAAGAGAAGACGTGGATTTTCTACTCAATGCATCTGCAACCACATTCGCTTTACCAGGATGATAGTTGATCACACAATCATAATCCTTCACAAGTTCTAACCATCTTCTTTATCTCATATTCAACTCCTTTAGGGTAAAGAAGTACTTCAAACTCTTATGATCTGTGTATATCTCACACTTCTCACCATATAAATAATGTCTCCAGATTTTCAAAACAAAAACCACAACAGCAAGTTTCAAATCATGGATTGAGTAATTCTTTTCATACTCCTTCAATTGCTTTGAACCATAGGTAATTACCTTCACATTTTGCATCAAAATAGTACCCAAACTATTTTTTGAAGCATCGCTATACACCATAAATCCACCAGTTCCTATTGGAATGGTAAGAATAGGAGCTGTAGTCAATTTATGTTTTAATTTTTGAAAATTTCTTTCTCAAGCATCGGTTTACAAGAACTTCACATTCTTTCTTGTCAACATTGTCAATAGAGTTGCTATCTCTGAAAACCCCTGAACAAATCGCCGATAGTACCCTGCTAATCCTAAGAAACTCCTTACTTCTGATACATTTATTGGTGTTGACCACTTAATGATAGTTTCTACCTTGCCTAGATCAACAAAAAAACCATTCTTAGGTACTATATGACCTAGGAATGCCACTTGATCAAGCCAAAATTTGCACTTCTTAAATTTTGCATACAACTACTTTTCCTTAAGAACTTGTAGCACAATCTTCAAATGTTCCTTATACTCTTCTTTATCACGTGAATAAATAAGGATGTCATCAATAAATACAATCACAAATTTATTAAGATATTGCTGGAACATCCTATTCATTAGATCCATAAAAGCTGTAAGGGCATTGGTTAAACCAAAAGGTATCACTAGAAATTCATAATGTCTATACCTTATTCGGAATGTAATTTTTTGTATGTCTTCTTCCTTGATCTTCAATTGATAATACACAGAGCGTAAATCAATCTTAGAAAATATTGATGCTCCCTGCAATTGATCAAACAAATCATCTATTCTTAAAAATGGATACTTATTCTTGACTGTTACTTTATTCAACTCTCTATAATCAATGCACAACTGTAATGTACCATCTTTTTTTTTCACGAACAACATAAGTGCTCCCCAAGGAGAACAACTAAGGTGAATAAAACCCTTATCAAAATTGAACTTTTAACTTTTTTAATTCTGTTGGTGCCATTCGGTATGGTGCTTTAGAAATAGGAGAGTATAACATCAATCAAAAATTCAATCTCTCGATCTGGTGGCAGTCCCGCTAAATCATCTGGAAATACCTTAAGAAATTCTTAAACCATATCTACATTTTATAGCTTCAATTATGCTTCGATCGTGGTGTCCAGAACACTTGTCAAATATCTAACGCAACCTTTATTCAACATCTTTTGAGCTTTCAAAGCAGTTATAATTGGTAAGGACCGTGACATTAAGGTACCACTAAACACAAACTATTCTTCTCTGGGTGGCTAAAAAATCACAATCTTCTTATTACAATCAATTGATGCATGATATTTGGTAAGTCAATCCATACCCAAAAAACTTCAAAATTTGGCATCGATAAAATAACGAGATCCACATAGAGAGTCCTATCACTAGTCTGAATAGAACAAGCCCTTAACATTTGGTCGGAATCCATTTCTTCCCCAATGGAACAGTCACACTATACCTTACTTATAATAAATCTGGTGTAATGCCCAATTTTCTCACAAATGCATGTGATGCAAATGAATGCGTAGATTCAAAATCTATCAATGCAATTGCAGGTATCCCAGAAATTAAAATAGTACCAGTGACTACGGAAGCATCTGCATCAGCTTGTTCTTGTGTCATTGCATATACTCTCCCCTGAACTTTCCCCTGCACTGTTGGGCAATCCTTTGCTATATGTCCAGGCTTTTTACACTTAAAGCAATGATTAGTACCACTATAGCATTCCCCAAAATGATTCTTTCCACACTTAGCACATTTAGGCCTTTGAACTACAGTAGAAGTTTGCCCAACTTTAGGATGTTTTTCATTCTCTTGATTTGATTTTTGCTCTCTTTTCTTCCACTAATTCAGATTTTTGGGAGTGAATACTTGCTTCTTTTGTTGATGAAATTTCTCAATCTCTTTCTCATCTAAGTCAGCCATCAAAGCCTTGTCCACCAGTTCCCTAAACTCTGTTGCTAAGGACGACCTATTTAACAACCTATTTTAATTTTCGTACGATCGGATAATAAATTCTATCATAATTTCTTAACCGTTCATTCAATTTCTAAACCGATTAGCATCGATTCTTAAATAATTATCTTGTTTGCATTTCTAAAATCATATACACATATAAACCTTGTAATATGACACTTAAATCACAATATATCATGTCCAATATCCCAAATATTTTAATTTACAAATATATACTTTTGAAATAACTTGATCAAATCAAATTAAACCGTATAAACTTACTAGCGACACCTTTAACACTTCTAAAAATTATAACATGTAACCTAGTAACATTCATCATATTTGTAACACCCCTTAACCTAACTATAGAGTCTAAACAAGCTGATACAGTTAAGTCAAGAAATGTTAATTTTTCATCATTACTAGAGTTATAGTTTTAATAAAAGTTTCCATTTTTAGCTATAAGAGAAAGAGTTTGAATTATTTTCAACACACCATATACATATATCAAAACCGAGTACATCTATTTACAAAATTATAACAAAGCGGCTTATTTAAAAATAAAATAGAGTTTTCAAAATATGATATAAAACAACTTGAAGCATGGCATATGAACAAATCTCTATCCGGCCACTCTAGAGACTCAGTCAACCTCCAAACCTGTACATTTCCACCTACATCACATGAATTTAATGAGCAAAAGGCTCAGTAAGGTGAAACTGATACAATAACAAATATCGTACATACAAATCACATAAATGATTAAATGCAGTATTCAATTTAAAAACTTTCTTTCATAAACCATTCTTTAGAGCCCTTGAAGTTTGGTACCTAACTAAGCAATAGACTATGGTTTTTGAAACCTGTTCATAATGATTGGCCAATAAGAGAACTAATACAGGGTTTCCATACTTGATCTTTCAACCTCAGGTATTAGTCGTATTCTATCTCATTCATTGTGGCTTTCCAATACAAGTTTTTCAACTTCAAGTATTTGCTACCATTTGTTGGGTTCGTCGGTCTCTCCCGCATCCCTTGGCTACCCGACCATCAATCAAGTACCATACTTCCTTTTCAAAAATCTCATTATATTCTTAATAGTGTCATGTTTTATGAACCATAAATGCATCAAATATTACATCATTTAACAAATAATGACAATCACATTAAAACATGAACAACATTATATGATTCTTGTGATACAGCAAATGAAATGTACATTTATTTTGGGCTTGAACTCAAAAATCCCCAAATCAATTCAATTGATTCAATTCCAATTTAATCAATCCAATTGATTAATCTAATTTACTCCAATTGGGCTTCCTAATCAAATTAGGTCCAATTAAATAATCCAATTACTTAATTGAATAATTTAATTTAACTATTAAATTAAATAGAACCCTTAATTAATTAATTGATCAGTATTAATTAATTAATTTCCAACTATTGGATAAAATCTAAAATTAAAAATGTTACTTTCCATAAAGATGTGTGACCCTCTTAGGCTCACTACTAAGCTAGTAGTGGGTTTGCAATATTTACAACTTATGAATAACAATTATTCCAATTAATTAATCTGCTTGGAATCAACTCCTTAATTCCAAGAACCTCACTATCTATGAAAACACTTAGCAAGTAATCATGACAAACTAGTTTTAGGTGAAATAGCGAGTAAACCTATTTCAGTTGCGAGTACTATACACGTACGGTCCTTTCGACAGATAATCTCCTGATTGAATTTAAGGCATGGATTATAAGTCGAAACCCTAAATGATTCAATTGTTGTGATCCTATGTCAAATTCCAATGATTCTTGATGAATCACAATTCATTCTGCCTTGGCCAAGGTCTTTGAATCACGAACTATGAAAACACAGAAGATTCTTTTGTTTAAAAAGACAAGTGTCGAATTCTATGTTGGTCACTGACAAACCTCCATACACACTAGTGCTACACCCAACATATCCCATTTGTGATTATCAAGCAAGGAGAAGATATATCAAAGTGCTGCAGGATGCACACAAGGCTACCATCGTGCCTCAAGTCTGAGGACTAGTCATGTACTATCGCAACACAGAAATTCTTATTTCGAAGGGCAAAACCTCCAACTAAGAATTTCTTACGGGTCATATTTAGTGTACTTCTTCCCTAACAAGCACCTACATACATGCACTTACGTCTCTACGCTAATGCCAATAGAATGTGACATCCTCATCTCATGAGCATGCATTATATGTACGAGTCTTACTGAGCTATTTGATGTCCCATCTCAAAAAACTCTCGACTCAAAGCTTATTTAAGACCAAAGCCTTAGAGGCATATTCCATGATCGCCATCATATGCTCGACCATGCCCCGTAGCTAAATTTGGTTTAAGGACTTTATCTAATGTGCAGAAATAAAAAATGCAAGACATAAGATAAAGTAAATGCCTTTTTATTAATATGATTTCCAATAAGATTGTCTTTACAAAAGTAAAAGAGTATAATACACCCAATCTAATTGGGATGTTGGGCATCCTACTCTAACAGTTTTCTCATACCAAAAGCCATGTTTATGGGCTAGAGAGATGACAAAAATTGATGCTTTGGTGTTATAATCAAGTGCAATGCGGTTTAGAATGATTCTAATACAACCTAGTCAACCAACCAATCAAATTGCACCATTTTGCATACTTTTAGTTCTTAACCAAATGTAATATATTTCAAGTAAATATTTAGGCGATTAATCACTTTAGCATATAACTAGTATGGAGCAATACAAATAATTCATCTCATGGCCATTCAACACATCAATTTTCCTTAACCAAGATACTGAGATTTTCACTATAAAAAGGCACTTAAGGAATATGTTAAATCATGAAACAAAAGTTTGATCTCATATTTCATGTACTAATGCATGTTAAAGCATAACTAAAGCATATAATAACAATTATCCATGTTCGTGCAATCATGTTATGTAATGCCCAATTTTCTCACAAATGCATGCGATGCAAATGAATGCATAGATTCAGAATCTATCAATGTAATTGCAGGTATCCCATAAATTAAAATAGTACCAGTGATTACAGAAGCATCTGCATCAGCTTATTCTTGTGTCATTACATATACTCTCCCCTGAACTTTCCCCTGCACTGTTGGGCAATCCTTTGCTATATGTCCAGGCTTTTCACACTTAAAGCAATGATTAGTATTACTATAGCATTCCCCAAAATGATTCTTCCCACACTTAGCATATTTAGGCCTTTCAACTACCGTAGAAATTTGCCCAACTTTAGGATGTTTTTCATTTCCTTGATTTGATTTTTACTCTCTTTTCTTCCACTGATTCAAATTTTTGGAAGTGAATACTTGCTTCTTTTATTGATGAAATTTCTCAATCTCTTTCTCATCTAAGTCAACCATTAAAGCTTTGTCCACTAGTTCCCTAAACTCTATTACTGAAGACATTCTCATATGTCTTCTAATTTCAAGATTAAAGCCCCTCAAGAAATAATCCATCTTCTCATTGTTATCTCTGGCGATGTATGGCACGTACTTGCAACCCTGTTCAAATTTTCTCACATAATCACATATAGACATCCCTCCTTGTTTTAACTCCAAAAAATCTTTTACTTTGAGTGACCTAGCATCTCTAGTGAAATACTTATCATAAAAGATTATTTTAAACCTCTCCTAAGTTAGCTCTTCTATATTCACTGCAAGTTGAGCTCCTTCCCACCAGGTTCTAGCATCCTTCTTCAACAAGAAGATTGCACAGAATACCTTCTTAGCATCATTAATTCTCATATAGTCAAAGATAGTATCCAATAATTTAACCCACTCCTCTACAACCATAAGATCAGACCCACCATTAAAATCAACCAGTTCCATCATCCTAAATTTCTCATACATAGCTTGTAAAGGATCCTATCAAGCTTGTGGTGGAGGAAGTAGTTGATTCTGTTCTTGGATTCTTTGTTTCATATCTAGCAATTGTTGTATCTATTCACCATGCATTCTAATTTGTTGTTGAATGAGATCAGTCAAATTGTCCACCATACTATGATTACCCTCATGATCATCCCTTATCTTTCTTTTTTGGTGCCATGACCTGATATACATTGCCCAACCTCAATCCATTAATTAGCCAATAACAAATGCATAATCATGACAATAACATGAAATAAAATATACTCAAATAAACATAAAGGAAAATAAATAAGTAGTTGACCAAGTTTTCCAGTCAGGATGTGTTTATATGCCTTCTTCTGTCTACAGGAATGACTAAACCTCCGCTCTAATACCTCAAACTGCAACACCCCTTAACCTATCTGCAGAACCTAAATAAGCTAATACAATTAAGTCAAGAAATGTTAATTTTTCATCATTACTAGAGTTATAGTTCTAATAACAGTTCTCATTTTTAGCTATAAGAGAAAGAGCTTAAATCATTTTAAACACACCATATACATATATCAAAACTGAATACATCAGTTTACAAAATCATAACAGAGCGGCTTATTTAAAAATAAAATAGAGTTTTCAAAATATGATACAAAACAGCTCGAAACATGGCATTTGATTGTGGTTTTCGGAACCTGTTCATAATGATTGGCCAATAAGAGAACTAATATAGGGTTTCCATACTTGGTATCTCAACCTCAGGTGTTAGCCGTATTCTATCTCATTCATTATAGCTTTCCTATAATAGTTTTTTAACCTCAAGCATTTACCACCATTTGTTGGGTCCGTCGGTCTCTCCCGCATCCCTTGACTACTCGACCATCAATCAAGTACCATACTTTCTTTTCAAAAATCTCATTATATTCTTAATAGTGTCATGCTTCATGAACCATAAATGCATCAAACATTACATTTTTTGACAAATAATAACAATCACATTAAAACATGAACAACATTATATGATTCTTGTGATAAAGCAAATGAAAGCTTCAACTTACCTAAAGTTCACATTGTGCTAAGTGAAAAGGCCAATCTCTTTGGAAGATAGGATATGTTAAAAGCCTAACATAATCAAATCATCTACCTTTTAATATCCTTTTTATAAATCATATAGTATATTCTAGTTAAAATCATATATACTTTTCAATCTTTTGTAAACAATTCCATATCAATTACATAACCTTAAAAACAATGCATACTCCATATTTTACTTCTAATTCAAGACATTAAACATTAGGGCAGCCATTAAATAACTAATAATTCAAACATAATTATTAGGGTAGTCCACAAAATATGAACACAATCCGAATTAAAATGACATAAACTTGATTCTAACTTAAATTGATTCTAACCTTCAATTAAGCAAACTAATTGCTATTGTTCACAGTCATTTGTAGGCACCTTCAAACACAATATAAGCATTACAAAATCAATAGAAACAAGTAAATTAAATAATTTCACAATGCTATCAATTTTGCTAAAAACTAGCTTAGCTAGTTTGGTTTTGGCTTCAAGTGTAACTTACTTAAGTTTTCAATAATACAAAAATATACTAAAACATGTAACCATCCAAGATACTACAAATTCATCATAAGAAATATAGAAAAAGAATATACCTTGATTAAGTTGGAATTAAGCTTCAAAATTAATGATTTTCAAGCTTAAAAGGGTGGAAACTTGTTGTAGTTTGTATTCTATGGATTCCTATGGATTGAATTCAATTTTTATGAGTATGAGAGTGTGGAAATTTGGGAGAAACTTAGGAGAATAACGGCTGGTCATTTTTTAGGTGCTTCCACAAGAAATATGAATGAAAATAATTTCTTTGACTTTTCAAATAGAGGTAAGTGGAGGGCTATGATTGGTTGCATCATGCTTGGTGTCTTCTCATGCCAAAAGTCATGTTTATGGGCAAGGGAGATGACAAAAATTGATGCTTTGGTGTTATAATCAAGTGCAATGCGGTTTAGAATAATTCCATGCAACCTAGTCAACCAACCAATCAAATTACACCATTTTGCATACTTTTGGTTCTTAGCCAAATGTAACATATTTCAAGTAAATATTTAAGCAACTAATCACTTTAGCATATAACTAGTATAGAGCAATACAAATAATTCATCTCATGGCCGTTCAACACATCAATCTTCCTTAAGCAAGATACTGAGATTTTCACTACAAAAAGGCACTTAAGGAATATGTTAAATCAAGAAACAAAAGTTTGATCTCATATTTCATGTACTAATACATGTTAAAGCATAATTATAGCATATAATAACAATTATTCATGTTCGCGCAATCATATTATTTGTATGCCATAATTTGATAATGCATATTGATTAGATGCGAAATGCTTATTACTGGCTATGTATGAGAGAATTGAGAATTGGACATTACAATAATGATACCTATTTTTTTTCTTATCCCAATGTAGAATTGACCATTTAGGTTAGGGGATTCGATAATCATGATTGTGCGAGAGCTTTAAAATTAAGTTTAATAATTAAGAATGTTGTACAAAATAAAATAAATTAAATGATGTTAATATAAATGCAAATAACACACAATTAACATGTAATGCATGAATTATATTTGGCCAGGTGAGTAGTGAGAGGTTTGGGTATCACATCTTCCCTTCCTTATAAAAATTTCATCCTCGAAATTTCACTTATTGAAAAAGTTCAGGATACTTAGTTCTCATTTCATCATTCATTTCCCAAGTGGCCTCTTCTACCGATTGGTTTCTCCATAACACTTTAACTAATGGAATCTGTTTATTTCTCAATTATTTCACTTCTCGTAATAAAATCTGTACAGGTTTTTCTTCATAGCTCAAATCTGCCTTTAATTCCACTGGTTTTCTGAATGTGAGAGGGATTAGTAATATATTTCCTCAGCAGAGACATATAAAATATATTGTATATTTGGGACGTAGATGCTGATCTAGTTTGTAAGCAACATCACCAATTCTTTCAATCACAGAGAATGGGCTAATATATTTGGGACTCAATTTCCCTTTATTCCCAAACCGCATGATGCCCTTCATTGGTGCTACTTTCAAAAACACCTGATCTCGTACCATAAATTCTAGAGACCTTGTTCGTCGATCTGCATAACTTTTCTGCTGATTTTGGGTAGTTTGCATTCTTTGTCGAATCAGTAACACAACTTCTATCATCTCTCAAATCATATTTGGGCCCAAAAGTTTCTTCTCACCAACTTCATCCTAGTGTATTAGAGACCTACACTTTTTGCTATACAATGCTTCATAAGGAGCCATTCCAATGCTAGTCTGATAGTTGTTGTTGTACAAAACTCTACTAAAAGTAGGAATTTACTCCATTGACCTTGGAAGTCTAATACATAGGCTCTGAGCATATCCTCCAACGTCTGTATTGTTCATTCAGACTGCTGATCCGTCTGAGAATGATATGTTGTACTGAATGATAACTGTGTTCCCAAAGCTTTATGTAAACTTCTCCAAAAAGCAGATAAAAATCTTGAATCTCTATCAAAAATTATAGATAATGGCACACCATGAAGTCTAACAATCTTCTGAACATATAATTGGGCATAGCGATCGATGGAATATGTAGAACATATAGGGAGGAAATGAGCAGACTTGGTTAATTTGTCAATGATAACCCAAATAACATCATGACCTTAGTAGTCTATGGCAAACCAGTTACGAAATCCATGGTGATCCTTTCCCATTTCCATTCTGGAATGAGTAGAGATTGCAAAATCCCTACAGGTCTTTGATGTTCGGTCTTTATCTGCTGATATGTTAGACAATGCACCACATGTTGGGCGATGTCCTTTTTCATACCCGACCACCAATAATGCATTTTCAAGTCTCTATACATCTTGGTAGCCCTTGGATGTACTGAATAAAGGGTTGAATGTGCCTCTTTTAAAATGTCTTCCCCAATGTTATTTGGCACACAAAACTACCATATAAATTGTAAAATATCATTTTAAGTCATCTCAAATTCAGGAGACTTCCTTACACCAACATCTTTTCTCATCTTGACGAGATATTCGTCATCTCGTTGTCCTTGTTTAATCCTATCAATTAGTGTAGGCTGAAGCATCAGGGCTGATGTCACAACCTCCCAACAATATATATACATATATATATATAGACAACCTGTGCAACATAATTTATGCACGTATGCTTATGTATAACCCCTTTTTTTTCCTACTTAGTCTAATAAGATATTGATAAAAGTAAAGTACTTTCACATCCTGTAATACTGTATATACATAGGTAGTTATTAAAACATTAACCAGGTCTATCAAAATCATTACAAACTCATACTCTGTCACAAAGGAGTTTTGAAAGTGATATACAAGATAAAGTCACAAATATAATACAATAAACGATAAAATCAATAGCGTAGCCCACAAAATAGCTCAACAGATCATCATCCAAGTACATTGATTTTTGAAAGCCTGTAGGAGCTCCATTGCCAGCATAGTTAACCAGAGGTCTCAAGTCTCACCATGCCCACCTATAATACATGAACTACATGAGCTAACGCTCAAAAAGTAAAAATCATGCATGGCAAGAGTATGATATAAAATCTCATGCAACTCATCTCTAAGATATAATGCTATAAATGTGTCAAATTTGAGTATTCAAAAATCAAAGAGTTTTTATTAAATATCACTTTATTTTATTGGGCCCTTGGCCCACCTACTATGTACCGAAAAGAGCTCTGCACAATATCAATAATCAATGGCCATAAACAAATTGACTCAGTCCAGGGGTCATCTCTTGGGATCACCAAAGGTCCACCCTTTATCTTCCCCTATGATCCTTGACTAGGTGAAATAATGAGTGAACTTATTTTAATTACGAGTATCATACACGTAAGGTCTTTCCGTCAACTAATCCCCCGATTAAGTTTAGGGTATGGATCAACAGTCAAAACCCTAATTGCTCAATAACTATGATTCTATTTCAAGTTTCAATAATTCATGATGAATCGTTAGAAAACCCTTGTCTAACATTCATTCTGCCTTAGCCAAGGACTTAACTATAAAAAAATAGGAGATTCACTTATTCTACCAGACAAGTGATGGATCCTTTGTTGAACACTCATTAACCTTCATACATATCAATGCAATATCTAATGTATCCCCTTTGTGATTGTAAGGCAATCAGAAGATACATCAAAATAAAACACAACATGCATAATGCTACCATGGTGTCTCAAGTCAAAAAATTAATCATGTACTATTGTAACAAGGAATTTCTTATTTTGACAAACAAGTTTGCAATTAAGAAATTCTAGTGGTGTTGTTCAGTGTACTTGTTCCCTGACAAGCACCCGCATACATACACTAATGACACTATGCCAATGTTCATGAAGCGAGACCTTCTCCTTATGCGAACGTGCATCATATGCAAATGTCTATTGGGCTATTCAATGTCCTATCCCAAAAAGTCTTTGACTCAGAACTAATTTAAGACCAAAGCCATAGAGGCATATTCCATGATCACCATCAAATACGTGATCATGCTCCGCAGCTAATTTGGTCTAAGGACTTTATCTATTTACAAGAAGTAATTAAAGATAAAGAAATTTTTCTTTTTATTAATATGATTTGAAAAATATTATTTTTACAAATACAAGATTATAAAGGATGCATAATCTAATTGGCACCTGGGCATTACTCTAATGAAGAACACCCTAGCCACATCATAGTAGGCGATAATAGCCATGATGACTAAGGCATTGTTGTGGGGAACATAAAACGCTTTTAAATCCTATGGTTTGAACTAGGTAAAAGGGCTTTGAACCACTTGATTCATCTCTTCTAGGTACTCTCTCTCTTGCCAAATTCGAGCTATTTTGGCATGAGCTTTTTGAGCTCTATGGGAGAGCCCATCAATTGGTGAGCCATATTATCTAAATCATACCTCTCCTTAAATGATGAGCTGGGTTTTCTCTTTGCTTAGTCTCCTCTTCTGGTTCCATCTTATCTCTCATCACAGGAAATCTTTTATAGTCTCTCTTCTTTTGCCCCTAAGACTATTCATAATCTCTATAGATGAACTCCTATAAGTATCTAGCTATGAATAATCTTTCAATCTTGTCCTTCAAATGATTACAGTCATTAGTGGTATAACCATAATCATTGTGGAACCTACAAAACTTATCTGTCTTGGCCTTCCAAGGACCTCTAAGTAAGTTCTAGACTACAACTTTGGGTACCCTTCAACTAATATGAAGACCTACAATTGGGCCATAGTTAAGGGGGTGCATTTATCATATCTGCTTTCTTAGAAGAGATGATGTAACCTAATTAAGTAATTCTATATTTATATAAGAAAAAGAATAAATTGGTCAATATATTGGATATTCATAGGTTATATGTTATAATTTTAGAAGTTTTAAAGGTTTTACTAGTAAGCTTATATGATTTGATTCAATTAGATCGAGTTGTTTTAAAAGTATACACCCATGAATTAACATACTTGGGATATTGGACATGATATAATATGATTTAAGTGTCATATTACAAGGTCCATATGTGCATATGATTTTAGAATCTAAACTAGGCAATCATTCAAGAATCAGATGTCAATCGGTTTAGAGACCGAATGAACAATTAACAAATTAGGGCAAAAATTTATTATCCGATCATACAAAAATTAAAATAGGTTGTAAATAGATAAATAAATATTGAGAAACACTAGATTAGAGCTATATAATGTGTGAATAATTTCATATTTAAACTACCACTTGACACCTCAAGCTTTGCTAACTCAAGCTACCACCTCAACCTTTCTTTATTTCTATCCTTGAACCACGACCAAAAACCATTTTCTTAGATATTTCACCTCCAAAACCTCCACATTAAATTTTATAAGTTTCTCTCAAATGATTCCAAGTAAAGCAAAAAAGTGAAGGATGCAAAGGAAAGTAAGGAGGAGCAAGTAGAAGTTTAAATTTGTGCATTGGTGAGCTTAACTCATGTTTTCTATTTAAGTTCTTGAATTGTTTGAGGGTTTATGATTTTAAAAGATTCTATTATTGTTTATAATCATGTTAGGATGTTATCTATGGTCTTATAATTCACACAAGAGGGATTTTTAGTTGCAAAATCGCAATATAAATTAATAGGGACAGAAACTGTATATTTGCTGGTTTTTGTTTTTAAAGCTTTATATATGTATAATAACTTGATTAAAACCTATATATTTCACCATATATGTTTTTATATATGAGTTTAGGTGATGTATGTAAGTTTGGATAGGTTATAAATTAAAATATGGTTTGATATTTAAAAAGACTCAAACTATCATGATAGAACTTACATTTTTTGTGATATGATAAGTGGGCTAGTTTTGCTGAGGTAAATCAATTATTTTAGGCAATTGTAAAATATTATTACATTGTTCTACATGTTAGCTAAGTTTGGTAAAATTTTGGAGTGATTGGATATGCTTAGGGATGTCAAAATTATCATGCAACTAAATTGGACAACAAGAAAATATGAAAATGTGAATTTGTCCCATTTGATAACTTAGCATGTTTCAACCTAAACATGTTGCTATTGAGTTCTAACAATTAGATACATGCTATTAGATTTATAATACTTCAATTATAAGATATTTACATGTATCTAAGATAAGAAATTAAGGTATTTGAGGGTCTATATTAGGTTCTAGTTTGTAAAAGCTTGATTGTTACCTAGATAGCTTGGTGTTTAAGGTCCTAGTATGAGATTTTGTGCTTTCAACTTGTCAAATTGGGAATGGTTCTTGATGTTGGATAATATTACAGGCTATTTTACATCTAAGGTTGGAGGGGAACAATAAACAAATCTAGACTAAGCCATCAACTAAGTGAAAGGTAAGTAAAAATCCATTTGCAATTATAATGCATGAACATAGTATGTCTTGACGCATTTATAACTAATGCGTTGATGATATTTAAATTGACTGGATGACAAGTATAGTATGTACCTTAAGAGTTTTATGATTCTTGAAACATGTTGAGAGCAAGATGACTTGCATTTCATATTAAACATATCATTCATGAGCATTTACATGTGCATGCACGAAAAATGAGTATAGTGGAGGTTCTTCATGCACAATATGATTTGAGACATGATTTTTAGAGATAAAACATTTTGGTTGGCCACTACTAGTATACCGAGGCATGCGAGGCGAGATTATGTGATATTTTGGATCGCCGCAAATGTTACGTCTCAGAGGATCATAGGGGTTGATAGGGGGTGTGCCTCTAGTGGTCATGAGAGGGTGGACCACTTGACTGTGCCCTAATTGACTCCGCCGATGGGAAGACTTCTAGAGGATCACAAGGAAAGACAGGGGGTGGACCTCTAGTGATCCCAAGAGACGGCCCCTTGACTGAGTCAATTTGTTTATGGCTATTTGATTATTGATATTATGCGGAGCTCTTTTCGGTACATTGTAGGTGGGCTAAGGGCCCAATAAAATGAAGTGATTTTAATAAAAACTCTTTAATTTATGAGTACTCAAGTTTGACACATTTATCGCATCATATCTTAGAGATGAGTTGCATGAGATTTTATATCATACTCTTGCCATGCATGATTTTTACTTATTGAGCGTTAGTTCATGTAGTTCATGCATTGTAGGTGAGGATGGTGAGACTTGAGACCTCTAGCTTACTAGGCTGGCAATAGAGCTCCTACAGGCTTTCAAAGATCAATATACTTGGATGATGCCTGTTGGGCTATTTTATGGGGTATGCTTTTGATTTTATAATTTATTGTATTATATTAGTGACTTTATCATGTATATTACTTTCAAAACTCCTTTGTGACAGAGAGTTTGAGTTTGTGATAATTTTGATAGACCTTGTTAATGTTTTAATAACTACCTATGTATATATTGTGTTACAGGATATGAAAACACTTTACTTTTATCAATGTTTTGTCAAACTAAACAAAAAAAAAAGTTATATACACGCATATATGCACAAATTATGTTGCACAGGTTGTTTATATATATATATGTATACATATTGTTGGGAGGTTGTGACAAGAGTGGTATCAGAGCAGGTCTTGATTCTGTAGACTGTCCATGTACATGATCTTAGAACTTGTGGAGCACAACCATGCCAGTAAGTTTTATTTTATGTTATAGTGCATTATGTATTTCATGAATTATATTGGCCATTTATTATAAAAAAAAGGGTACTACAGTCATGGTGAGAACAAGAGGTGAAAGTAGTAGTGAAGCCAAAAACCCCAGGAGATGAGACACCTATTCTGAATAATGATCTTGATGTTATCATTAATCAACTTACAGAGCTTGTTGAATAACAATCAGAACAAATTCAGCAACTTATCCAGCAGAGGGATATGGGTGGGTGGTCAACCAAGGGCTGAAATGGTTTAACTACAACCCCGAGTAGAACAGGTGGAGATAATTGGGGAAAGATTTAGAAAATTGAACCCACCAATGTTTGAGGATGTATTAGATCCTACAGTTGTAGAAGAATTGTTGAGAACTCTTGAAAACATGTTTTAGTATATTTGAGTTTTAGAAGAAGAGAAAGTGAGTATAGTAGAGTTTTAGAAGAAGAGAAAGTGATGTGTGCATCCTTTATGCTTCGAGGCAGTGCTGGACATTGGTGGGATACAATGAGGAGTATCGAAATACTACTGTCATGACTTGGGATAGATTCAAAGATTTATTTCAAAATAAATACTTCATAGCTATAGTTCGTGCAATGAAGATGAATGAATTTATACAGCTACTATAGGTAACTATGATAGTTGTAGAATACATTCATAAGTTTGAACAACTATCCAAATTTGCCACACATATGGTTAACACTGATGTATTGAAAGTTGAAAGATTTCTTGAAGGCTTGAGACCTGAGCTATATAGAGATGTGAATATGGCAGGAATCCAAAGAGTGACATACTCACAAATTGCTGAGAGAGATTTAGTGGTAGAACAAGCTAAACTTAGAATTTCTAATGCTTAGGAGATTCAACGCAAAGCACAAGGGCAATGATGGGTTAGAAATGAGAAGAAGAGACCATTCCAAATACAGAATCAAAAATTTAAATCCCAACCAAGACAAGGACAACAACAGTGGGATCAGAGCAAGCGTACAAAGATTGATCAAGTCAAAGCACCGATGTCACAACCTGCTTGTCCTAAATGTGGTGGTCACCACAGTAGAGTCTTCCCAACGGAGATTAGAACCTGCTTTGTGTGTGGGAAGGTTGGACATATTGCCAGAGTATGTACAGATAATCCAAATCCATTAGGAAAAAGAAAAGTGTCAACTAGAGTCTTTACCATCACTAGATCAGATGCTGAGGTGAACCCATCAGTAGTAACAGGTAAATTCTCTATCTTTGGTACTCTAGCATTTGTATTATTTGATTCTGGAGCTACACACTCATTTATATCCATTGAGTATGTGAAGAGGCTGGGTAGAGAACCTGATATTGTTGAGGTTAATTACAATGTGATAATTCTTTCTGGAGATTCAAAACAAACTAACCATGTTTTAAGAGATTAGGCTATTCCCATTGAAAATAGAGAACTCTATGCTGATTTAATTGTATTGGCCATGAATGACTATGATATGATTTTTTAGGGATGGATTGGTTGTCAAAGTATCGTGCTACAATAGATTATCAGAGAAAGACAGTGACTTTTCAACCCCTTGGAGAGAAATCATTCACCTTTATTGAAATCGCAAAAAGCTTCAAATTTTAGATTAAATTAGCATTGAAAGCACAAAGATTATTGGATTGTGGTTGTGAAGGATATTTGGCGAGCGGTATGAGCATTGAAGAACAACACCATCTAATCCTTAGTGAAGTGTCAATTATCCAGGAATATCCAGAAGTATTTCCTGATGATCTTCCTAGATTACCATCAGACCGTGAGATGGAGTTTGTCATTAAACTAAATCCAGGAACACATCCAATATCTAAAGCTCCATACCGAATGGCACCGGCTGAGTTGAAAGAATTGAAGATACAAATACAGGAATTATTGGATAAAGGTTTTATCAGAACTAGCTTTTAACCATGGGGTGCACCGGTTCTATTTATACATAAGAAGGATGGTACAATGCGACTATATATAGACTATCAAGATTTAAATAAAGTTACAATCAAGAATAAGTATCATCTACCTAGAATAGAAGATATATTTGATCAGCTCCAACGTGCATCTATATTTTCAAAAATTGATCTGCGATTTGAGTACCATCAATTGAAAATAAAAAAGGATGATGTCACCAAGATAGCATTTAGCACGTGATATGGACATTATGAATTTTTGGTTATGCCATTTGGGTTGACAAATGCTCCAGCAACTTTTATGGATTTGATGAATTAGGTATTTAAAATTTTCTTTGATAGATTTGTTATTGTGTTTATTAATGATATCTTGATTTACTCTAGCACAAAAGAAGAGCACGGTGAACATCTAAGAATGGTTTTAGAGATTTTGAAAAAGAAACAACTATATGCTAAATTTAAGAAATATGAATTTTGGATTGTTCGAGTGGTAAATCTGGGACATGCAATATCAGAAGTAGGGATATCTGTAGATCTAAGTAAAGTAGAAGCTATTAATAGCTGGTCACAACCGACTAATCCTTCAGAAGTATAAAGTTTTTTAGGCTTGGTTGGATATTACCGTAGATTTGTGGGGGATTCTCCAAGATAGCTTCTCCTTTAACTCAATTAACTAGAAAATGTGCAACATTTGAAAAGTTTTTAGGAATTGAAGAAGATGTTAACTTCAGCTCCTATTCTTTCTATTCCTTTAAGTACTGAAAGCTTTGTGGTTTATAGTATGATGCTTCAAAAAATGGGTTGGGATGTGTATTGATGCAAAATGGTAAAGTAGTTTGCATATGCATCCAAACAGCTTAAAGAATACGAAAAGAATTGTCCCACAAATGATTTAGAGCTTGTTGCAGTAGTGTTTACACTTAAGATATGGAGACATTATTTATATGATGAACGACGTGAGATATATATTGATCACAAGAGCTTAAAATATGTCTTCACCTAAAAAGAGTTAAATATGCGACAACGAAGTTGGTTAGAGTTACTGGATGATTGTGACTTGAAACCAGAGTTAACTAAACTATAGAAAATAGATGTAGAGATTGTACAACAGGGATCAGTAGAGGCCAAATTTGCAGCTTTGACACTTCAATTGACTTTGATTGATAGAATTCAACAAGGACAACAAGTTGATGAATATGTTAGTAAAATGATGAAAGCGATTGCTTCAAAAAAGTTTTTTGATTTTCAGATGCCAGAGAATGGTATCTTGTAGTTCCGTAAAAGGCTATATGTGCCTAATGTGGACAACATTCGGGAGGATACTTTTGCAAAGGCACATTCAATGCCATATTCAGTGTATCCAAGAGCTACTAATGTAACACCTCTTAACCTAAATAAGCTAATACAATTAAGTCAATAAATGTTAACTTTTTAGCAATACTAGAGTTATGGTTTAAATAAAAGTTTTCATTTTTAGCTATAAGAGAAAGAACTTGAATTCATTTATTATTTCATTTCATTTTAAACACACTGTATACATAAATGGAAACTGAGTACATCTATTTACAAAACCATAACAGAGCGGCTTATTTAAAAATAAAATAGAATTTTCATAATAGGCTACAAAACAGCTCGAAGTATGGCATATGAACAAATCTCTGTCCGACCGCTTTGGAGACTCAGTCAATCTCTAAACCTATATATTTCCACCTACATCACATGAATCTAATGAGTTAAAGGCTCAGTAAGGTGAAACTGATGCAGTAACAAATAGCGTACATGCAAGTTACATAAATAATTAAATACATTATTCAATTTAATAACTTTCATTCACAATTCATTCTGTAAGGCCCTTGAAGTGTGGTACCTAACTAATAGCGATAGAACATGATTTTCGGAATCTGTTCATAATGATTGACCAATAAGAGAAATAATACAAGATTTCCATACTTGGTCTTTCAACCTCAGTGGTCGGTTGTCGTAGGCCTACCAAATTTAAACATTACTCTTCAATAATTTTTTAATGAGTATAGTGTAAGTAAGAGTTGATCCCACGAGAATCAAAATTAATTGATTACTATCAACTCAACTAACTAAGAATTTTAACTTCAAAATTACTAACCTAAAATTAAGACTTCAACAAGCAAACTCTAGAAATAAACAACAAACGTTTGGGGAGGGGGTGAATTGAGTTGATTAACTAAGTCACAGAAATTAAAACTAATTAAAATATAAATTAATCAAAATCAAAACAACAATCAACAATCGATTAAAGTAGGTTGAGGTTTCATTCACCACCACTAGACAATGAGTTCTAATTTCATATCAATATTATGAATAATTTATCAATGAAATTATCAACCGTAAGTAATAACAAGCTCTACTACCCCAATCTTTCCTTAGTTTCTCGTTAGATAGAACAAGTTTTTTATCTAATTCTCTACCCACCAAACAACCCAAAACAAGCTCTCTAAATTTAATCCAATAGATGCATTAAAATAAGAAAAATAGATTGATCTAAGCAACAACCACACAAGCTCGGGTCATTTAACTTAGATTATATTTTCCATTGCAATTAACAAAAATATCTCATAATCATTAATCACAATTTACTACACACGATTAGAAATTCAAGACAATTATGGATCTAAAATCTCTAATCTACTTGTACAGAATTCTCAAACTCAATTTGGTTGCGCACTCAAACAAAGCAAGAAAATACCCATAAGATATTAAGTATAGAAAAACATAAACAACCTCAATTGGGAAATTGATCAATAATATCAAACTTCAATTACAAAAACTCATGTCTATGGCTTTGAAATCAACCTCAACCAATAAGGAATGAGATCTATGAGATCTATGATAAGAAATGAGATCTATGAGATCTCTGTAAACACTTGAATCAGATTAATATCACATTTGCAGAGAGAGTTATGCCAGATATACAAAGACTTTCATATCTGGAAGTTTTAGTGCATGTTTGACTCTTTAACCAAATTTTACTCTTTGAAATCAATTGAATTGGTAAACATTGCCAACATGAAAGTTGTAGATATATCTCTTATATTTCGAATAAGATAAGAATTAGGTCAATTGAGCTTTGGACCAGACTTTTATATGTAAAATACAAACACTGCCGCAGTGGAAATGTGTTAATTTGGTCCAAGAATGCTTCTTTCAACTTTGTTTTGGCTCATTTTTTATCTTTTCATTCTCAAAATCCTATCACACACAAAACATTAATAAAAATCTATTATTAACAAGAACAAATCAAAGAAGACATTGAAGAATTGATACAAATAAATATAAGAATATACACTTATCACTCAAGTATTAGCCATATTCTGTCTCATTCATTGTGTCTTTTCTATATCAGTTTTTCAACCTCAAGTATTTGCCACCATTTGTTGGGTCCCCCAGTCCCTCACGCGTCCCTTGTCTACCTGACCATCAATCAAGTACATTACTTCCTTTTTCAAAAACCTCATTATATTCATAATAGTACATACTTCATGAACCATAAATGCATCAAACATTACCTCATTTGACAAATAATGACAATTATATTAAAACATGAACAACATTATATGATTCCTGTGATACAGCAAATGAAAGTTTCAACTTACCTCAAGTCCACTTTGTGGTAAGTGAAAAGGTTAATCTCTTTGGAAGATAGAATGCATTAAATAAAGTATAATTTGACATGATAGAACCTGTGTGCATGCATGGAATTTTATTTTTTTTGTATAACTCTTTAAGAAAGGATAAATTACTTTTTACACACACAACCCTATTTAAATACTTTGTTAGATATGTCCTGTATATAGCAAGATCAATATTTATATAAAAGCACAACACCCACAACGACCACAATATTTACATACCTTTTTTTTACAATAATGTTTTAAAAGTGAAATACAGTATCAGTCTCAAAATATAATATAACAACTCAAAATATAATAGGCTAACAAAATAGCCCAATAGGTCGCATCCATGTACACACTCCCTCAGACACCTGCAGGAGCCCCAACAGCCACCCAACTAGCAAAAGATTCTTCAATTGTGCTCACCTACAATGCATAAACTATATGAGCTAATGCTCAACAAGTAAAGATTATGCATGTCAAAGAATAATTCACAATATCAAGTCATGCATCTCTAAATGCTATGCCCATAATGCAATTCCATGCATCAAAACATTTCTCTCAAAATTATTTATTTCTTGTACCCCTGACCAATGCTACTATCCCATGCACTGGAAAAGAGCTATGCGCACTGCCATAATCCAATGACCAATAATGATATAAGCATGCAAATCCATGCATACTCACATGCATGCAAATTCATGCACACGAACCTGCAAATCCATGTATACAACCATAAAAATCCATGCATGCTTCAGTGCACTAGTAGTGGTCAGCAAAATATTTTTCTTACTCAGAATCATGTCATGCAATGCAAGATTTATCACAATACTTGTATATGATGCATGCACGTGCTAATTCCCATATGTATGCTCAATAAACATGAATATTTGTTATACGTGCCATCTTCCATGCACATATGATCTATGATATTACATATAAATCACACATTTACTATGTCTATTGATTGTAGATGCAAATGAATCTTTACTTACCTTTCACTTGGTTGGTGGCTTAGTCTAGATTTGTTTAGTATTCCTCTTCAACTTTAGATGTAAAATAGCCTGTAATATTACCTAACATCAAGCACCATTCCCAATTTGGCAAGTTGAAAGCACAAAATCTCATACGAAGACCTTAAACACAAAGCTATCTAGGTAACAATCAAGCTTTCACAAACTAGAACTCAATATAGTCCCTCAAATACCTTAATTTCTCATTTTAAATATATGTAAACATCATGTAATTGAAGTATTATCACTCTAATAGCATGTACCTAATTTTTAGAACTCAATAGAAACATGTTTAGGCTAAAACATACTAAGTTATCAAATGGGATAGATTTTCACCTTCTAATTTCCTTGCTGCCAAATTAGGTTTCATAAACATTTTGACATCCTTAGGAATATTTTTTCACTCTAAAATTTTTACCACACTTAGATAACATGTGTAAAAAAATAACAGTGCCATAAAGTTTCCAAAACACATGGGTCTAGGTCCTTTAATTCAGTCCCCTTCACAACACACCAGAACAGATATTCTTACTTTGGCAGTTTTGAGTATTTCTTCAATATCATGCCCAATTTCAATTTTTAAATGATGAAAATTTATTCCAATACTATTAACCCATATATAAACATGTATATGATGACAATTATAGGTTTTATTCGACATACCATACACTTTTGAAGCCTAAAACACAAGAATACAACAAGGTGACAATTTCTAGCACAAGTATTTTCTATCAAGTATTTGCAACCAAAAACTCTTTTTTTGTGCACCAACGCCTATCTAATAACATAATAAAATATTTATAAATAATATTCAAAGCTTAATAAGCTAATAAACCTCAAAATAAATTTGAAAGTCATGCCAAACCCGTAGGTTAAGCTCACTTTACACAGTTTTCTACTTGAACTTAGTTATTTCTCCTTCCTTTTGCTAGTTTTGCTTTCTTTTTCGGTTGGAATCACTTAGGACCTATTTAGAGATCTTTTTATATGTATTTAGAAGCTTAAATGGTGCAAAAGAAGGTTCAAGTTGTGGTTCTTAGCTTAAGAATAAAGAATAGGTTGAGGTGCTACCTTGATAAGTCTAAGCATGAGGTGGCATAAGCTTGAGGTAGTATGTAATGGTATAATCTAATTTTCTCCATTATCTTGCAGCCCTAATCTTGTGTGTCACACATATTCTTATTTAGTTGCAACCTATCTTAGTCACCATTCATTCTCATAGCTAATTCCTATGTCTGTTTATTTGGTTCTTCACCTAAAAAATCATCGATTCTTGCCCAATTGATAAGTTTGTGCACCAATAGTGTTACAAACCTATGAACCTAGTTATATAACATTTAAATTATAGTATTGTATGTCTAGTTTCCCCAAGTGTATGATTTAAATATACATATAATATTAAAATTCATGATCGAACCGACTCACTTTCTTTAAACTTTTTGGTAAGACCTTTTACACTCCTAAGGTTACCACATGTAACCTAGAACTATTTACTGTAATGATACCTAAATTTCTTCTTATCTCAATACAAAATCAACCACTTAGGTTAAAAAACTCAATAACTAATACCATGCGAGAGCTTTAGAATTAACTTTAATATTCAAGAATGTTGTATAAAATAAATAAAATATGTAATGTCAATAGAAATACAAGTAGCATATAAAATTAACACATAATGTATGAAAAATATTTGGCCAGGTGAGTAGTGAGAGGTTTGGGCATTACATCCTCCCCTCCTTATAAAAATTTCATCCCTGAAATTTCACTTACCGAAAAAGTTCAGGATACTTAGTTCTCATTTCATCCTCCATTTCCCAAGTGGCCTTTTCTTCTGATTGGTTTCTCCATAATACTTTAACCATTGGAATCTATTTATTTCTCAATTATTTCACTTCTCGTAACAAAATTTGTATAGGCTTTTCTTCGTAGCTCAAATCTGCCTTTAATTCCACTAGTTCATTCTTCAGAATGTGAGAAGGATTAGCAATATATTTCCTCAGCATAGACACATAAAATACATTGTGTATTTGGGACATAGATGTTGGCAGATCTACTCTGTAAGCAACATCACCAATTCTTTCAATCACTGAGAATGGGCTAATGTATCTAGGATTCAATTTTCCTTTCTTCCCAAACCACATGATGCCCTTAATTGGTGCTACATTCAAAAACACCTGATCTCCTATCGCAAACTCCAATGCCTTTCTTCATCAATCTATATAACTTTTCTGTTGATTTTGGGTAGTTTGCATTCTTTGTCGAATCTGTAACATGGCTTCTGTCATCTCTCAAATTATATCTGGGCCAAAAAGTTTCTTCTCACTAACTTCATCCTAGTGTATCAGAGACCTACACTTTTTGCCATACAATGCTTCATATGGAGCCATTCCAATACTAGTGTGATAGCTGTTGTTGTATGCAAACTCCACCAAAGGTCGGAATTTACTCCACTGACCTTGGATGTCTAATACACAGGCTCTAAGCATATCCTCCAACATCTGAGGATGATATGTTGTACTGAATGATAACTGTGTTCCCAAAACTTTGTGTAAACTCCTCTAAAAATCAGACAAAAATATTGAATCTCTATCAGAAACTATAGATAATGGCACACCATGAAGTCTGACAATCTCCTGAACGTATAATTGGGCATAGTGATCTATGGAATAGGTAGAACATATGGAAAAGAAATGAGCAGACTTGGTTAATCTGTCAACGATAACCAAAATAGCATCATGACCCTTAGTAGTCCTTAGAAAACTAGTTACGAAATCCATGGTGATCCTTTCCCATTTCTATTCTGGAATGAGTAGAGGTTGCAAAGTCCCTGTGGGTCTTTGACGTTTAGCTTTTATCTACTGACATATTAGTCATTGCTCCACATGTTGGGTGATGTCCTTTTTCATACCCGGCCACCAATAATGCATTTTCAAGTTTCTATATATCTTGGTAACCCCTGGATGTATTGGATAAAGGGTTGAATGTGCCTCTTTTAAAATGTTTTCCCGAATGTTATCAATATTTGGCACACAAAACCACCCTCTAAATTGTAAAATATCATTCTGAGTTATCTCAAATTTAGGAGACTTTCCTGCATCAACATCTTTTCTCATCTTGATGAGATATTTATCATCTCGTTGCCCTTGTTTGATCCTATCAATTAGCGTAGGCTGAAGGATCAGGGCTGCCAACTTTGCTTCTATTACTCCTATCTGTAAAATCTCTATATTCATTTTCTATAACTCATTCAGTTCTGATTTCTGAATCAAAGCCATAGTTATTGTACTTTGTGTGGATTTTCAGCTTAGCGCATCAGCTACAACGTTAGCTTTACCGAGGTGGTAATTAATCACACAATCATAATCTTTTACCAGTTCCAGCTATCCCCGCTGCTGCATATTCAACTCTTTTTAAGTGAAAAAGTATTTGAGGCTCTTGTGATCTGTATAGATCTCGCACCATTCACTATATAGATAGTGCCTCCATATTTTAAGTACAAATACTACAACAACAAGTTCCAAGTCGTGCGTGGGGTAATTCTTTTCGTACTCTTTAAGTTGCCTGAATGCATACACAATTACTTTGTTATTCTGCATCAGTACATATCCTAATCTATTCTTCGACGCATTACTATAAATTATGAATCCTCCAGTACCTGATGGAATTAAGAGAATAGATGCTGAAATTAACCTATTTTTCAGCTCCTGGAAACTTCGCTCACACATATTCATCTATCTAAACGTCATCCATTTTTTGGTTAATTGTGTCAATGAATCTTAGAGAATCTCTCCATGAATCTCCATTAATATCCAGCTAAACCTAGAAATTTGCGCACCTCTGAAGGATTAATAGGTTGCGTCCAGTTGTTGATAGCTTCAACTTTACTTGGATCTACTGATATTCCCGCTCCTGATATAACATGTCCCAAGAATACTATGCGATCTAACCAGAACTCGTATTTCTTGAATTTGGCGTATAACTGCCTCACTTTCAGGACCTCTAATACTTGTCTCAAATGTACAACATGCTCTTTTTTAGTTCTGATGTAAATTAGAATGTCATCGATGAACACGATAATAAATTTATCCAAAAACTCCTTAAACACTCTATTCATTAAATCCATGAATGGTGCTGGAGCGTTAGTCAATTTGAACGGCATCACCAAAAATTCATACTGCCTATATCTTTTACTAAATGCTGTCTTGGGGATATTCTCTTCCTTTATTTTCAATTGATGATACCCAGAGCGCAAGTCAATCTTCAAAAATATTGCGACACCCTAAAGCTGGTTAAATAAATCATCAATTCTGGGTAACAGATACTTATTCTTAATCATGACCCTGTTCAACTCTCAATAATCGATGCACAATCTCATGGTGTCATCCTTCTTACGTACAAACAGAACCGGCACTCCCCAAGGTGAAAAGCTCGGTATGATGAATTCCTTATCCAACAAGTCTTGTAATTGTACTTTCAATTCTTTCAACTCCAAGGGAGCCATTCTATAGGGAGTTTTAATAATTAGAGATGTTCCTGGTTGTATATCGATAACAAACTCTATTTCATGATTTGATAGCAGTTCCGAGAGATCATCTAGGAATACTTCAGTATATTCCCGCACTACTGGTATTTCACTCAGAGTTGGTAGGTGTTGTTCCTCAATGCTCATGACAATCACCAAGTACCCTTCACAACCAGCATCGAGTAATCATTTTTCTTTCACTGGCTAAATCATAGGAAATCTAAGATTCTTCACAATGCTGGCAAATGTGAAAGACTATTTCCCAAAAAGTTAAAATGTCAGTGTCTTTTCCTTATAGTCGATAGTAGCCCCATACTTTGATAGCCAATCCATGCCCAAAATGATATCGTAATCATTCATATCCAACACAATCAGATCAATATGTAATTATCTACCTTCAATAGGTATAGCACAAGCTCTCAAAATTCGATCGATTTGTCTACCATCTCCAAAGAGAACTGTTACACTACAACTAATTTCTGCTACATCTAGTATTCTACCCAGGCTCGTCACATATTCAGTGGATGCAAATGTATGCGTGGCTCCAAAATCAAATAACATAAGTGTTGGAACACTAGAAATATAAAGTTTACCTGTCACCGCCGATGGATTTACCTCTGCATCCACCCTGGTCATGGTAAACACCTTGGCTAGTATAGTTTTTTGGCCAGTGTGATTTTGTTTACCTGGGTAAAATTTAGCAATATGTCCCGACATTCAACATCGAAAGCACATCTTGGTATTATAGAGCAGCTTCTAGTATGTCGATTACCATATTTCTGACACACAACTTCTGGCATCGGTGCTTTTTCTTGTTCGACCCTAGCCTCTTACTTTGACCTTCTTATTGTTGGCCTCGTTCTCCTTGAAATTTAAATCCCAGCTTCTGTATTTAGATCGACCTCTGCATTGGACTGGCCTCTTTTGCCCCATAGTCCATCTCTGTCCCTACTGTCTAAACTACTATCGAGCCTCCTGTGCATAAGCAATTCTCAATTCAACCTGTTCTGCTACTAGCGCCCTCTCAGCCACGTGTGAAAATATCACCCCTTGAGTACCCTCCATATTCACATCTCGGTATAACTCTAGCCTCAAACCCTCTAGAAATCTCTCTACTTTCAGTGCTTCAGTGCTGACCATGTGCGTAGCAAACCTAAATAGCTGTTCAAAATTATGAATATACTCCCCAACAGTCATCGCTCCTTATCGCAGTTGTATAAACTCGTTCATCTTCATCATTTCAAAATAACTCCTTGAATCTGTCCTAACTCATAGTAGTAATGTCCTCTATGCTGTTGATCGTATCCCACCAATAACCTGTACTACCATGAAGTATGAAAGTGGCACACATTACCCTCTCCTCTACTGGCACCCTGCTGTACTGGAACATATTTTCCAGGGTCTCAACCAGTCCTCTGTAGCGGTAGGATCAATAACATCCTCAAATGTTGAGGGATCCAGCCACCTAAATTGTTCTCCAACCATATATATATACTCCATCTGCTGTTGGTTTACTTCCACCCGTAGTTGCTCACCATCATCCCTCTGCCGAATCAGTTGTTGAATTTGTTCGAACTATTTCTCAATCAACTCTATTAATTGGTTAATCATGGTATCTTGATCATTAAGTAGGGTGGGTATCTCATTCCTCTACGATCTGGCACCACCACTGCTCTTATCATGAGTTCTCACCATTTTGCAGCGTTGTTTTACAAGTTTGACAATATATGGCCAATATAATTTATGAAATATGTAATGCAATATATGATAATGTCAAACTTATTGGCGTGGCTGCGCTTCGCAAGTTCTAAGTTTGTGTACATGGACAATCTACAAGATCTCAAATTGGGCTCTAATAACACTGTGTAACACCCACTACTCAACAACTATAAATAAAGTATAATTTGACATGATAGAACATGTGTGCATGCATGGAATTTTTTTATTTTTATTTTTTTTTTGTATAACACTTTAAAAAAGGATAAATCACTTTTTACATGCATAACCCTATTTAAAATACTTTGTCACATATGTCCTGTATAAAGTAAGATCAATATTTATATAAAAGCACATCACCCACAACGACCACAATATTTATATTTTTTTTTTACAATAAAGTTTTAAAAGTGAAATACAGTATCAGTCTCAAAATATATTACAATAAACTCAAAATATAACAAGCCAACAAAATAGCCCAACAGGTCGTCATTCATATACACACTCCCTCAGACACCTACAGGAGCTCCAACAGCCACCTGCAAGAGCTCCAACAGCCACCAACCAGCAAAAGATTCTTCCAGCATCGTCGTGCTCACTTACAATGCATAAACTATATGAGCTAACGTTCAACAAGTAAAGATTAATAATGTCAAAGAATAATTCACAATATCAAGTCATGTATCTCTAAATGCTATGCCCATAATGCAATTCCATACATCAAAACATTTCTCTCAAAATTATTCATTTCTTGTACCCCTGAACAATGCTACTATCCCATGCACTGGAAAAGAGCTATGCGCACCGCCATAATCCAATGGCCAATAATGATATAAGCATGCAAATCTATACATACTCACACGCATGCAAATCCATGCACACAAACTTGCAAATCCATGCATACAACCATAGAAATCCATGCATGCTTTGATGCACTAGTAGTGATCAGCAAAATATTTTTCTTATGTAGTCAACCCTTAAAAGAAAATTGCCCCTCAAACTGTCTCATTCTTTATTTTTATTTTTATTTTATTTGGCAGGGAATGATTACTTACATCTAAATAAAAAAATTTAATTAAATATAATTGATGAATTTAATATAAAGAATACATCTGTTGAGAACACCATAATTATGGACGTAAATTCATACCTTGACATTAGAATTAAAGTACAAAGTTTTTCAACCTCAGGCAAAGTTTTATTAACAAATATTTGAAAATGGAAGAGTAACCAAGATTCCATCCATTTATAGTCTCTCAAATTTCTCTCCCATATCTAAAAAAGTAAGAAAGGCTGAAACCATTGCATTTTACTTGTTAGACTTGAAACCAAGTTTTCCAATGGAAAAAATTCCATGTTTTCACAAATTCTGATGTGGCAAGAAGATATTTTATGCCGCATAGAATAGGAAGGAATGCAAAGTTATTGTAGGCAGAGAATTGAATGCCAATATACGAACAAACACTCCACTCATGTTTCGCAAATTCATTTTTGGTGTTGGGTTTTTGATGTGAGTGTGTGGATATGGACCCAGAAATTGGGTTTGGCTGATTTGTTTTTATTGGAGTGGGCTGTAGCGCAGGATTAGTTAGAAAGGGGAAAAACTCCATGTTTGATTTGTGTTTTTTTTTTTTTGTTTATGAATAAATGAACGATTTTAGTTTTAAAACACTATATAATCAAATGATATATAATATCCAACTTGAGATTCTTGATTCTACTTTTGCACACAATCAGACACTCTTGCATTTCATCAATTTGTTTGCTTGTTGCCTCTCCTGGTCTCCTTCCATTTCATTTACTCAATTTGTTTGCTTCCATTAATCAATAAATTTTTAGTCAAGGTCAACTGAAGTAGTTTGATTGGATTAATTCTTAAGTCGTTTTCTCCTCCTTTTCCCATGTTGATTCCTTCTTCCTCAAAATTTTCTCCATTTCTTCCTCAGTTTTACTTCTACGTATACAGAAAACCTAGAAAAAGAAAAAGGGTTTTTTCTTTTCTTTTTATTTTTTGATATTGAATTCAGGTTCAGCTAATATCATATACTTGTGATTATTCCCCTCTCCCCCCCCCCCCCCACCCCTCAAAAAAAAAAAAACAGAAAAATGAGTGCTGAGAAGCTTCTCAATGTCAAACCCTGAAACCTCAACTATACTCGTATGTTTCAATTTAATTTTGTTTATTTATTTATATATTTTTTTTATTTTTCTGTTTTTAAACGCATTAAACTCTGTAATTGAATGTATTTTTGATTTCTCCTATTTTGTGTGGTTATTTGTTTGTTTAGTAGTTTGAATATTATTTAACTTTTTTTTTTATTATTATTACTTGAATTCTGGATTGGATAGTTGAGCTGAAGTCTTTCGGATACCTTCACTCAAAATCACAAGAAATCTTTTGCAAAAGACTCGTGTAACACCCTTTTCAAGTACCAGTCAAGCAATCCGCCTTCTGATTTCGTTATTGTACCAAGTTTTGGTGCAAAAATAAGATTCACATATTTTTAAGCACTATATGTGAAACTGCTTGTCGGTTTCTTTTTGATAAAAGTACTTTTTTGCATATACAAATGTCATATACGATTTAATACCACGAAACTCTTCATTGAAATTTTTGTGTTCCAGATGATGACCTAGTTTCATAAAGCAATTACAAATGGGTACTCAGAACTATGATGAATCACCTATAATTGAAATAAAAGAAGCTAAAAGATATGAAAGCTATTTCTATTCATGATCTGGGACTTCTATTTTCTAGTTCAATGCAGATGTGGGGTGTCTTGTTCAGAGGTCCAAGCTGGGAGTGGCCTATGTTCTTACACCCGAAGTTCCATTACCAGTTGCTGAAGAATCAACTAGTTCTTCTTTTAGTACATCATCTAATATTTCTGGTTGTTTTTATTGAGCTTCAGTCATTTTCTTTTCCTTGCTCAATAAATTTTTCAGCAAAGATAGCAACTTTTTTTTATTTTTTATTTTTACTTTTTTGATAACCCAGGTATCCGGGGGCCTTCCAACCCAGACTAATCATGGGGGAGATCGGTCATCCCCCTCGTTCGGTCTTTGGGTAAATAAGGTGGGCAATCGGCTTGCACTTAAATCGGCTTTCGGAACGGTTATTCTGACCTCCCTGGGCCCACCATAATGTGCGAACGGGACCCTCGGAGGGGCTAGTAGGCACACCACGCTTCTACCTCCAAGATGGACTCGAACTCACGACCTGCTGCATTTCACCTCGAGTGCTTATCACCACGCCGTACCCGCGGGGATAAGATAGCAACTTTTTCTTACTGCTTATGTCTGGTCAAGGGTATAATGCCAACTTATGAAAGTTGGCATTAGTATCGCTATCATATGTTCCTTTCCAATTCCAATTGCTTAGATTACTTTCCTTCTTTTTTTTTTTTTTTTTTTTGGGGGGGGGGTAAGGGGGTGGTTTCTGGTAGAAATGCGTAGATGAGTGCTGGGGAGCTTCTTGATATTCATCCTTTAGAGCTCTGATTCCCTTGTAAGCTGGCTTTTCAGTCTTTTATCAATCTTTTATTGATTATTTTTCGCTCTATTACTGACTTGAGTGTTAAAGGGTTATCTCCAGGATAGCCTCAGGAACCCTTAACCGTTTGTTTGAGGTATAGGCAGGAACTCCTATTGCTATCATTTCTTGATGAGGAAGAACCATGAGGAGTCAATTCACAAAAATTCAAAAAGGTCCGAGGTTGGACCACATCATTTTGGTGTCATTTGTGGGAACTCCCTACCTTAATATTGAGAATATTAACAAGATCTAAAACCAGATAAGCGAGTGCCGAAGGCATCCCTTAAGGGAAAATAATTAATAAAAGCGGAGTAGACCAACTGTCGCATGAGCTTCCACCCCAGCATTATTAAGTGCTTTCAGGAGGTTTCGTCACAATAATCTCAAAAGTTTCTGCCCTAGTAGAATCCTGTGTCCCTCGAGCAAGAAGACCAGTAAGAGAAGCCTCGCAACTTAAGAAGAATTTTTCAGTAAAGTGTCACCACAGGAAGACATACACATATAAGAAGTTAGCGAGCAGGAAAAAGTTAGCAAGAAGGAAGAAAATCTAAACAACTTACCGTAAACTCCCCTTATGAGGAAAAACCTAGCAATAACTTAATGGATTAGTAGCTATGAAAGACTCGCCTATCAACATGATCCATCATCTCCATAGCAGAAGTGCTAGCTAAGTGACAGTATTGTAGAGCATCTAAGAGGATCCCTTAGCTTAGACAGAAAACACCTTAACATGAACTACTTCTAAGAGCATCCACCCTTGCGGCACCAGGAGCTTGCATCCTTGTGCCCTTGCATCCTCGCCCTCTCATGTCCTCACGCCCCATTGCTCTCGCATCCTCATGCTATTGTGCCCTCACATCCTCATCTCCAATGACTTTAGAAGCATCCATCCACAAGGTCTTAAGAGTCAAAAGCTTCTGGTCTAACAATTTTAGTAGCCTTTATCCTAACAATGCCATGGTTTTTCCCCAACATCCAAAAAGAACCCATATAAGGCGAGAAGAGCCCGAAAATGGAGAACTATGGAAGAGAAAGCTGACAATTGAGAAGAAGCTGGTCGCTAAGTCCCTTTGCAGAGATTGAGATGAAAGTACCATGCTAAAGTGATAGTCAAGAAGAAGAGAAGCTTGTACTAGAAAGCAGCAATGAGTATCTTTGTCCTAATGATGATGTGCGGTGGAATCTGAAGAAGTGAAAAAGTTCCATACATCATAACCTGAAACATTACTCAACACCGATGGGCATTTTGTGGAATACATATCCTTCATGGTAGTTATTATCGAAGCAGAGAAATGATGTCCCCTCGATAAGCAGCCAACATTAACTTGGAGCGAGCACTGGGGGGCTCTTCGATCTCTAATAAAGCAAGAGAAAAGCAAGAAAAGTCCTTGAAGAGGAGGATCTGAGTAAAGGTGGAAGCAACAACAAAAATTGCCCAAGTGTTCATCTGGTGAGAAAGTGTACCCCTAAGAATGCCCCTTCTAATACAACGACATACATCTTCCCCAAGAGCGTCTTCCTCAAATTCAAACACAAATGCCTCTGTCTAGAGTGCACTTCTCAAGTTAGGAGACAAATGCCTCCACTTGGAACACACTCATGAAGTCCAATGACAAACGTCCCCTTAAAGCACACTCCTTATGTTTAGCGACAAGCGCCTTACCTGGGGCCACAAGCTTCTCCCCTTGGAGCACAATCCGATGCCAAAGCAAGAGCCTCCATTTAGAGTGCACTCATATGAAATAGAATTCAGCATATCCCCTAGAATAATTGTCCTGCGAGTAATAAAGAAGGTATTGTCAGCCATATTTCCTCGTACTCACCTACAATGCATGAACTATATGAGCTAATGCTCAATAACTAAAAATCATGCATGGCAAGAGTATGATATAAAATCTCATGCAACTCATCTCCAAGATATGATGCGATAAATATGTCAAATTTGAGTACTCATAAATCAAAGAGTTTTCATTAAAACAACTTCATTTTATTGGGGCCTTGGCCCACCTACTATGTACCAAAAAGAGCTCTGCACAATATCAATAATCAAATGGCCATAAACAAATTAACCCAATCTATGGGCCATCTCCTGGGATCACCAGAGATCCACCCCTTGTCTTCCTCTGTGATCCTCCAGAAGTCTTCCCACTGGTGGAGTTAATAAGAGCATAATTAAGTGGTCTACCCTCTCGTAACTACTTGAAGCACACCCCCTGTCAATCCCTATGATCCTTCAAGACGTAACACTCGCGGCGACCTAAAATATCACATAAGAACGTCTCGCATGCCTTGGTACACTAGTAGTGGCCAACCAAAATATTTTCTTTCTGAAAATCATGTCTCAAATCATATCGTACATCCAAGAACCTCTACTATACTCATATGTCGTGTATACACATGTAAATGCTCATGAATGATATGTTCAATATGAAATGCAAGTCATCTTGCTCTCAACATGTTTCAAGAATCATAAAACTCTTAAGGTACATACTAAACTTTTCATCCAGTCAATTTAAATATCATTAACACATTAGTTATAAATGCTTCAAGACATATTATGTTCATGCATTGTAATTGCAAATAGATCTTTACTTACTTTTCACTTGGTTGGTGTCTTAGTCTAGATTTGTTTATTGTTCTCCTCCAACCTTAAATGTAAAATATCCTGTAATATTATCATCCAATATCAAACACCATTCCCAATTTGGCAAGTTGAAAGCACAAAATCTTATACTATGACCTTAAATATCAAGCTATTTAGGTAACAATCAAGCTTTTACAAACTAGAACTCAATATAGACCGTTAAATACCTTAATTTCTTATCTTAGATACATGTAAATATCTTATAATTAAAGTATTATAAATCTAATAGCATGTACCTAATTGTTAGAACTCAATAGCAACATATTTAGGTTGAAACATGCTAAGTTATCAAATGAGACAGATTCACTTTTTTATATTTTCTTCCTATCCAATTTAGTTGTATGATAATTTTGATATCCCTAAGCATATCTAATCACTCCCAAATTTTACCACACTTAGCTAACATATAGATCAATGTAATAATATTTTATAATTTCCTAAAATCACTAATTTACCTCAGCAAAACCAGCCCACTTATCACAACACAAAAATAGTAAGTTTTATCATGACAGTTTTGAGTGTCTCTTTAAATATCAAACCATATTTCAATTTATAACCTCTCCAAACTTACATACATCACCTAAAATCACATATAAACACATATACAGTAAAATATATAGGTTTTAATCGAGTTATTATACATATATAAAGCTTTAAAAACAAAAACCAGCAAGTATACAGTTTCTGTCCCTATTGATTTCTATTGCAATTTTGCGATGAAAAATCCCTCTTTTGTGAATTATAAGATCATAGATAACATCCTAACATGATTATAAACAATAATATAATCTTTTGAAATCATAAACCATCAAATAATTCAAGAACTTAAATAAAAAATATGAGTTAAGCTCACCTATGCACAAATTTAAACTTCTACTTGCTCCTCCTTACTTCCTTTTGCTTTCTTCACTTTTTTTCTTTAATTGGAATCATTTGAGAGAAACTTATAAAATTTAATGTGGATGTTTTGGAGGTGAAATAGCTCAGAAAATGGTTTTTGGTCATAGTTCAAGGATAGAAATGAAGAAATATTGATGTGGTAGCTTGAGTTGGCAAAGCTTGAGGTGTCAAGTGGTGGTTCAAATATGATATTATTCACACATTATACAGCTCTAATCTAGTGTTTTTAAATATTTATTTATCTATTTACAGCCTATTTTAATTGCCGTATGATCGGATAATAAATGTTTGCCCTAATTTCTTAACCGTTCATTCGGTCTCTAAATTGATTGACATTCGATTCTTGAATGATTGTCTAGTTTGCATTTCTAAAATCATATGCACATATGAACCTTGTAATATGACACTTAAATCACATTATATCATGTCCAATATCCTAAGTATGTTAATTTATGAGTGTATACTTTTAAACAACTCGATCTAATTGAATCGAATTATATAAGCTTACTAGTAACACCTTTAACACTTCCAATATTATAACATATAACCTATGAATATCCAATATATTGAACAATCTATTCTTTTTCTTATCTAAATATAGAATTATTTAATTAGGTTATAGGATCTCAACCACTAACCTCAACTGATAGTATTAGAAGTCTAACAATTAAGAATGCTATATAAGATGTTATGTAGATGTTAATGCAAATTTGCATATAAGTAGCATATAGTGCATGAATCATATTGGCCAACTGAGTAGTGTGAGGCTTGGGTATTACATCTTCCCCTCCTTATTAAAATTTCATCCTCGAAATTTACTTACCGAAAGAGTTCTAGATACTTAACTTTCATATCATCTTTCCTTTACCAAGTAGCTTCTTTTGTTGACTGATTTACCCATAACTAATGGGATCTTTTATTTTTGAGTTATTTTACTTGTCGTAGAAGAATCTGTACAGGTATTTCTTCATAACTCAAATCTGCTTTTAGCTCTATAGGTTCATTCTTCAGAATATGAGATGGATTTATAATATATTTTCTCAACATGGATGCATGAAATACATTGTACACTTGAGACATTGATCTAGGTAGGTTGAGTTTGTAAGCAACATCCCCAATTCGTTCAATAATATGAAATAGACTAATATATCTAGGACTGAGCTTTCCTTTCTTTCCAAACCGCATAATCCTCTTTATTGGAGATACCTTCAGAAATACTTGATCTCTTACTGCAAATTCTAATATTCTTCTTCTTTGATTAGCATAACTTTTCTATCGGCTCTGGGTAGTTTGCATTCGTTGACGAATTTGTGTCACAACTTCTATCATTCCTCAAATCATATTTGGGCCCAAAAGCTTCTTTTCACCAAACTCATTCCAATGAACTGGTGATCTACATTTTCTACTATATAATACTTCATAGGGGGCCATTCCAATAGTGGACTGATAGTTGTTATTATAAGAGAATTCCACTAAAGGTAAAAATTTGCTCCGTTGACCATGAAAATCTAATACACAAGCTCTGAACATATCTTCCAATGTTTGTATCATTCGCTCTGATAGTCCATCAGTCTAAGGATGATATACAGTACTGAAAGATAATTGTGTTCCCAATGCCTTGTGTAAACTCTTCCAGAACATAGACAAAAATATTGAAAATCTATCAAAAATAATAGATAGTGGTACCCCATGAAGTCTACCACTTCTTGTATATATATGTGTGCATAACGGTCCATGAAATAGGTGGAACAAATTGGAAAAAAATGAGTAGGTTTAGTTAGCCTATCAATAATAACCTAAATAGCATCATGACCTTTAGCTGTTTTAGGTAATCGTGACATAAAATCCATAGTAATTCTTTCCCATTTCCATTCTGGAATAAATAAAGGTTGCAAGGTTCCTGCTGGTCTTTGATGTTGTGCTTTTATTTGTTGACATGTTAAACATTATTCTACAAATTAAGCAACCTCTCTTTTCATACCTGACCACCAGTAATGAATTATCAAATCTCTATGCATTTTAGTTGTAATGCCCAATTCTCTCCTACATAGCCAATAATAAGCATATTACATGAATATACATCAAATCAATGTGTATTATCTAATTATGACATACAAATAACATGAGTGCACGAACATGAATAATTGTTACTATATGCTCCAATTATGCTTTAACATACATTAGTACATAAAATATGAGATCAAACTTTTATTTCTTGATTTAAAATATTCCTTAAGTGCCTTTTTGTAGTGAAAAACTCTGTATCTCAGTTAAGAAAGATTGATATGTTGAATAACCATGAAATAAATTATTTGAATTGCTTCATACTTGTTACATTCTTTAAATATGTTATATTTGGCTAAAAATTAAAAGTATGCAAAATGGTGTAATTTGATTGGTTGGTTGACTAAGTTGCATGAAATCATTCTAAACCACATTGCACTTAATTATAACACCAAAGAATTAATTTTTATCATCTCCCTAGCCCATAAATATAACTTTTTATATGAGAAGATACCAAGTATGTTGCAACCAATCATCACCCTCCACTTACCTCTTTTTGAAATGTCAAAGAAGTCATTTTAGCCATATTTTCTTGTGGAAGCTTCTCAAAAATGACCAGCCCTTCTTCTCCAAGTTTTTCCCAAATTTCTACACTCTCATACTCACAAAAATTGAATTCAATCCATAGAAATCCATAGAACACAAACTAGAACAAGTTTCTACCATTTTAAGCTTGAAAACCGTTGATTTTGAAGCTTAATTCCAACTTAATCAAGGTATATTCTTTTTCAATATTTCTTATGATGAATTTATAGTATCTTGGATGGTTACATGTTTTAGTATGTTTTTGTATAATTGAAAACTTAAGTAAGTTACATTTGAAGGCAAAACCAATCTAGTTAAGCTAGTTTTTAGCAAAATTGATAGTCTTGTGAAATATGCTTAATTTACTTGTTTCTATTAATCTTGTAATGCTTATATTATGTTTGGAAGTTTTCATGAATGATTGAGGACAATTGAAATTAGTTTTCTTAATTGATGGTTAGAATTAATTTAAGTTAGAATCGAGTTTACTCATGTTATTTTGGATTGTGTTCAAGTTTTGGGGGCTGCCCTAATATTTATGTTTGGAATATTAGTTATTTAATGGCTGCCTTAATGTTTAATATCTTGAATTAGTAGTAAAATATGGAGTATGCATTGTTTTTTAGGTTATGTAATTAATATGGAATTGTTTACAAAAGATTGAAAAGTGTATGTGATTTTAATTAGAATAGATTATGGGCTTTATTAAAAGGATATTGAAAGGTACATGATTTGATTATGGTAGGCATTTAATGCATCCTATCTTCCAAAGAGATTAACCTTTTCACTTAACACAAAGTGGACTTGAGGTAAGTTGAAACTTTCATTTCTTGTATCACAAAAAATCATATAATGTTGATCATATTTTAATGTGATTGTCATTATATATCAAATGATGTAATGTTTGATGCATTTATGGTTCATGAAGCATGTACTATTAAGAATATAATGAAGTTTTTGAAAAAGAAAGTATGGTGCTTGATTGATGGTCGGGTAGACAAGGGATACGGGAGGGACCGGCGGACCCAACAAATAGTGGCAAATACTTGAGATTAAAAAACCGGTATAGGAAAACCACAATGAATTAGACAAAATACGACTAATACTTGAGGTTGAAAGACCAAGTATGGAAACCCCGTATTATTTCTCTTATTAGCCAATCATTTTGAACAGGTTCCGAAAACCACGGTCTATTGCTATTAGTTAGGTACTATACTTCAAAGGCCCTAAAGAATAAATTATAAATGAAAGTTATTAAATTGAATAATGCATTTAATTATTTATGTGACTTGCATGTACGCAATATTAGAGTAGTGCCCGGAGTGCCAATTATTCTGGCCATTCTTATACTCTTGCAAATCATTCTTATTTATATTAATATCATTTAAATGACAGTCTTTATCTTAAATTCATCATAAGAATTAGATAAAGTTCTTAGATCACACATAGCTATGGGGCATGGTTGCGCATATGATGGTGATCGTGGAATATACCTCTAAATCTGTGATCTTAAAACGTTCCAAGGTAAGGATCAATGAGATGGGACATCATTGATCCCGTTGAAACTTGCGCATACAATGCAGGTTCGAAAGGAGAATGCCTCGTTCCATAAGTATTAGTGTGGAGACACTAGTGTATGTATGTGGGTGCTTATTGGTAACAATTACACTGAACAACCCCACTTGAAAATTCCCAATTAGAAATATTCTATTATTGAATAGGAATTTTCTCATTACGATAGTGCAAGAATTAGTCCTAGGACTTGAGGCACCATGGTAATCTTGTGCATGACATGTTGTACTTTGATATATTTTCCGATTGCATGACAATCACAAGGGGTTTATATTAGATGTAACATCTTTATGTATGGAGATTAATGAGTGGCCAACAAAGGATCCGTTACCTATCTAGATGAATAAGTGAATCTCCTATGTGTTCCACTGTACTTGACTCTAAAATCCTTGACCAATGTTGGATGAAAATTAGACGTGAGGTTTTTTAATTATTCATCATCGAGTCAAGCTACTAGGAATGGAAATATAGTTATTGAGCTAATGGGGTTTCGACTTAATATCCATGCCCTAGGCTCAATCGGAAGATTAGATGACAGGAGGACCGTACTTGCATGGTGTTCGTAATTAAAATAGGTTCGCACATTCACCTTAGACTAGGAGTCATGATGCATTGCTAGATGCTTTCATGTCTTATGGGTTCTTGGAATTAATGAGTTAATTTCAAGAGAATTAATTAATTGGATTAATTAATCAGAACAATTAATTATTCAATTAAGTCACAAGAGTTGTGAGCCCACAGCTAGTTTAAAGTGAACCTAAGAGGTCACACACAAAACTTGGACAAGTCCATTTCTAGCCTAAAAATTAATTCAAGTGTTGGATTAAATTAATTAATGTGATTAATTAATGGGGTTAAATTAATTCAAGTGTGGAATTAATTCAATTAATTAATTAGATTAATTGATTGGACCTAATTGGATTAGGAAGCCCAATTGAAATATTTAATTAATTGATTAGATCAATTAAGTAAGATGAGTCTAATTAATTAAATGAATTAATTTAATTGATTGAATCAATTAAAGTAGAGTCTAATTGATTATTTAGGCCTAAACCCATTAGGTGTGGGCTTGTAGGAATCCCATTAGAAAATTGGATTGGTAATCCAATTTCTAGAGGAAGTTGAATTTAGAATTCAATTTCTAAGAGGTAATAAGGAAAAAGGAAATTCCTTATGGGATAAAAAAACTTACCAAAAGAGTTGGAAATAAGAAAGGAAGAAGAGTCCTATATGAAAAAGACTTGTGATTGCCTTTATTGACAAATCTTCTTGGATATTTTTATGGGGATTTTAATTGTAGATTTTAGTGAAAAAAAATAGTTTTCTTTCATCCACAAAAATTCGTCCCTCCTTTCCTTTCAATTTCCAAATGTTCACCAACCTTTTATCTAGTTTAATTCTTGATTTAATTATTGAATTAAGAATTAAATTAAACACCTTAAACACTAATTGTTAGTGTGTTCTTATTCCAAACAAAATTATTCTAGGATAGAATTATCGAATCGAAAACTACTAGCATAGGATTCGATTGCGAGTGGGCATCTAAGGTGTGAATACTGTTAGAGGAATAACATTTGGAATCTTAGAAGCAAATCAGATTTCAATCAAAGGAGTTTTGAATTGAAGAACATGAAAATACTTTCAAGCATGGATAACGATTTGAATCATTTCAATCCCTACATCAGCCAAAATGTAAATGAAGGTAAGAGTTTCTAAAACTTTCTTACTTTAACTATCAGAAAAATGCACAACTAAGTAATCACGAAAGGATTCTGGGATTTATTTTAATTGCATATGATGTAATGTATATTTATGTTTTTGAAAAGTTTTAAATTCCGCACGTATACGATTCCCGAGATCGCGCGAACCCTCACGTTATTTGTTACTGCATCAGTTTCACCTTACTGAGCCTTTAGCTCATTAGATTTACGTGATGTAGGTGAAAATGTATAGATTTAGAGGTTGACTAAGTCTTCAGAGCGGCCGGATAGAGATTTGTTCATATGTCATGCTTCGAACTATTTTGTAGCCTATTATGAAAACTCTATTTTATTTTTAAATAAGCCACTTTATTATGATTTTGTAAACAGATATACTCAGTTTCCATTTATGTATATGGTGTGTTTAAAATGAAATGAAACAACAAATGAATTCAAGTTCTTTATCTTATAGCAAAAAGGGGAACTTTTATTAAAACCATAACTTTAGTATTGATGAAAAGTTAAGATTTCTTTACTTAATTATATTAGCTTGTTTAGGTTCTGCAGTTAGGTTAAGGGGTGTTATAGTTTGTGGTATTAAAACGGAGGTTCAGTCGTTTGTATAGACAGAAGAAGGCATATGAACACATCCTAGCTAGAAAACTCGGTCAACTATTTGTTTATTTATTTTTATGTTTGCTTGATTAGATTTTATTTTATATTATTGTCATGATTATGCATTTATTATTGGATAATGAATGGAACGAGGTTGGGCAATACATATCAAGTCATGGCACCAAAAAGAAAGACAATGGATGATCATGATGGTAATCATAGTGTGGTGAATAATTTGACTAATCTCATTCAACAATAGACTGGAATGCATGGTGAACAGATACAATAATTTCTAGATATACAACAAAGAAACCAAGAACAAAATCAACGACTTCCTCCACCACAAGCTCGATAGGATAATTCACAAGCTGTGTATAAGAAATTTAGAAAGATAAAACTTGTTGATTTTAATGGTAGGTCTGATCCCATTGTTGCAGAGAAATGAGTGAAATCTTTGGACACTATCTTTAACTACATGAAAATTAATGATGTTGAGAAGGTACTCTATGCAATTTTCTTGTTGAAGAAGGATACTAGAACCTAGTAGGAAGGAGCTAAACTTGCAGTGAATATGGAAGAATTAACATGGGAGAGGTTTAAAATAATCTTTTATGATAAGTATTTCACCAGAGATGCTAGGTCCCTCAAAGTAAAATAATTTCTGGAGTTAAAACAAGGATGGATGTCTCTATGTGATTATGTGCAAAAATTTGAAGAGGGTTGCAAGTATGTGCCATACATCGCTCGAGACAATAATGAGAAGATAGATCATTTGCTGAGGGGCCTTAATCCTGAAATTAGAAGAGATGTTAGAATATCTTCAGTAATAAAGTTTAGGGAACTAGTGGACAAGGCTTAGATGACTGACTTAGATGAGAAAGAGATTGAGAAATTCCATCAACAAAAGAAGAAAGTATTCACTCCAAGAAATCTGAACCAGTGGAAGAAAGGAGAGCAAAAATCAAACCAAGGGAATAAAAAATGTCCTAGAATTGGGCACACTTCTACTACAATTGAAAGGCCTAAATGTGCTAAGTGTGAGAAGAGTCATTTTGGGGAATGCTTTAGTGGTACTAATCATTACTTTAAGTGTAAAAAGATTGGACATATAGCAAAGGATTGCCCAACAATACAGGGGAGAGTTTAGGGGAGAGTATATACAATGACACAAGAACAAGCTGATGCAGATGCTTCCATAGTCACAGGTACTATTTTAATTTCTACGATACCAACAATTTCATTGATAGATTCTGGATCTACGGATTCATTTGCATCACGTGCATTTGTGAGAAAATTGGGCATTACACTAGATTTATTAAAAGTAAGGTACAGTGTGACTGTTCCATTTAGAGAAGAAATAGATTCCAACTAAATGTTAAGAGTTTGTTCTATTCAGATTAGTGATGGGACTTTCTATGCAGATCTAGTTGTTTTTCCAATGCCAAATTTTGAGGTTATTCTGGATATGGATTAACTTACCAAATATCATGCAACAATTGATTGAAACAAGAAGATTGTAATTTTTCAGCCACCTGGAGAAGAACAGTTTGTGTTTAGTGGTACCTCATTTTCACTATCTTTACCAATTATAATTGCTTGGAAAGATCAAAAGATGTTGAATAAAGTTTGCCTTGGATATTTGGCAAGTGTTCTGGACAACTCGGTCAAAGCACAATTGAAGTCAGAAAATGTAGATGTGGTTCAAGAATTTCTTGAGGTATTTTCAAATGATTTACCAGGATTACCACCAGATCGAGAGATTGAATTTGTGATTGATGTTATGCCAAGAACTACTCCTATTTCTAAAGCACCATACCGAATGGCACCAACAGAATTAAAAGAGTTAAAAGTTCAATTGTAAGAATTGCTTGATAAGGGTTTTATTTACTCTAGTTATTCTTCTTAGGGAGCACCTATGTTGTTCATGAAAAAGAAGGATGGTATATTGCAGTTTTGCATTGATTATAGAGAGTTGAATAAAGTAACAGTTAAGAATAAATATCCACTTCCAAGAATAGATGATTTGTTTGATCAATTGCAGGGAGCATTGATATTTTCTAAGATTGATTTGCGCTCTAGGCATCATTAATTGAAGATCAAGGAAGAAGACATATAAAAGCCTACGTTCCGAATAAGGTATGGACATTATGAATTTCTAGTGCTGCTTTTCGATTTAACCAATGCCCCTGCAACTTTTATAGATCTAATGAATAAGGTGTTCAAGCAATATCTCAATAAATTTATGATTGTGTTTATTGATGACATCTTAATTTATTCACATGATAAAGAAGAGCACATAGACCATTTGAAAATTGTGCTACAAGTTCTTAAGGAAAAATAGTTGTATGCTAAATTTAAGAAGTGCGAATTTTGGATTGAACAAGTAGTATTCCTAGGTCATGTAGTATCCAAAAATGGTATTTCTATTGATCCAAGCAAGTTAGAAGTTGTCGTTAAGTGGCCAACACCAACAAATGTATAAGAAGTAAGGAGTTTCTTGGGATTAGCAGGGTACTATCGACGATTTGTTCAGGGGTTTTCAAAGATAGAAACTCTCTTGACAATGTTGACAAGAAAGAATGTGAAGTTCTTGTGGACCGAAGCTTGTGAAAGAAGTTTTCAAGAACTGAAACATAAATTGACTACAGCTCCTGTTCTTACCATTCCAGCAGAAACTAGTGGATTTGTAGTTTATAGTGATGCTTCAAAAAATAGTTTAGGTGCTATTTTGATGCAAAATGGGAAGGTTGTTGCCTATGCTTTAAGGCAATTGAAGGAGTATGAAAATAATTATCCAACCCATGATTTAGAACTTGCTATTATGGTTGTTGCTTTTAAAATTTGGAGACATTATTTGTATGGTGAGAAGTGTGAGATATACATAGATCATAAGAGTTTGAAGTACTTCTTTACCCAAAAGGAACTGAATATGAGACAAAAAAAAATGGTTAGAACTTATGAAGAATTACGATTGTGTGATCAACTATCATCCTAGTGAAGAGAATATGGTTACAGATGCATTAAGCAAAAAATCCACGTCTTCTCTTTTTGTCATACAAAAGTCAATATTATTGGATTTGCAGAGATTAGAGCTTGAAATTGTACTTCAAGGGCAAAGGTGTTCGTTGTCAGCCTTAATGTTGAGACCTGCACTTCAAGATAGAATTAGAGAAGGTCAACAGGTGGATATGCATTTGTGTAGATGGAAAAGAATGATTAAGGTTGGAAAGAGGCTAAACTTCTCTATTACTAATGATAGAATTATTCGATATAAAGAGAGACTGTGTGTGCCATTTGACAAGGTCATGAAAGCAAACATTTTAGAAAAAACTCATACTACTCCTTACTCGGTACACCCAGGTAGCACAAAAATATATAAAAACTTACAACAATATTATTGGTGGCCTAAAATAAAGAGAGATATAGCAAAATTTGTGGCTGAATGTCTAACTTGTCAACAAGTTAAGACCGAACATCAAAGACCATCAGGGTTGTTGAAGCCTTTGTTGATTTTAAAGTGGAAATGGGAGCACATCACAATGGACTTTGTGCTTGGATTACCTAGAACACAAAAGGGGTATAATTTCATATGGGTGATTATTGATAGATTAACTAAATCCACCCATTTTCTTTCAGTGAAATCCACATACAAGATTGACCAGTATGATCAACAATATATTAAAGAGATAGTTAGGTTACATGGAGTGCCAGTTTCAATAGTGTCCAATAGAGATCCTAAGTTTCATCCACATTTTGGAAGAACTTACACAGTGCCATGGGAACAAAACTTGCATTGAGTACAACATTTCATCTACAAAGTGATGGGTAATCAAAGAGGGTTATTCAGATATTAGAGAATATGTTAAGAGCTTGTGTGCTAAATTTTCAAAGGAGTTGGGATACGAAGCTTCCATTAGTGGAGTTTACTTATAATAATAGCTACCAATCAACAATTAGAATGGCGCCTTATGAAGCATTATATGGAAGAAAATGTAGATCTCGAGTTTATTGGGATGAATTTGGGGAACGAAGCCTACTTGGTCTGAAAATAGTTCAACATACTATTAATGTAGTGGAGAAGATACGATAGAGAATGAGAATTGCGCAAAGTAGATAGAAAAGTAATGCAGATAAACTGAGAAAAGATCTAGATTTTACCACTGGGGATCATGTGTTCTTAAAAGTAGCTCCAATGAAAGGTGTCATGAGATTTGGAAAAAAAGGAAAACTCAGCCCAAGGTATGTCAGCCCATTCGAGATTCTTGAAAGAGTTAGTGATAAAACCTATAGAGTGGCCTTACCCCCGTTATTATCTAGTGTTCACAATGTTTTTCATGTGTCTATGTTGAGAAAGTACATTTCAAACCCCTCTCATGTGTTGAGTTATGAACCATTGGAATTAACTCCTGATTTAGCCTATGAAGAGAAACTCTGGATCGGAAGAAAAAAGAGTTGAGAACAAAAAGGAATTAACTTGTTAAAGTATTGTAGAGGAATCATTCTACAAAAGAGGCCATGTGAGAAAGAGAAGAAGAAATGCAGAGCAAGTATCCAAAATTATTTGGTACGCCAAATTTTGAGGACGAAATTTTTATAAGAAATGAAGGATTTTAATACCCAATTCTCTCTTAAATAGCCAATAATAAGCATATTGCATGAATATGCATCAAATCAATGTGTATTATCAAATTATGGTATACAAATAGTATGATCACACGAACATGAATAATTGTTACTATATGCTCCAGTTATGCTTTAACATGCATTAGTACATGAAATATGAGATCAAACTTTTATTTCTTGATATAACATATTCCTTAAGTGTTTTTTTGCAGTGAAAAACTCGGTATCTCAGTTAAGGAAGATTGATTTGTTGAATGACCATGAAATAAATTATTAGTATTGCTCCATACTTGTTACATTCTAAATTTATTATTTTCCTAAATATTTACTTTAAATATGTTATATTTGGCTAAGAACTAAAAATATGCAAAATGGTGTAATTTGATTGGTTAGTTGACTAGTGTGATACACGAACTTCTCACTACTCACCTGGCCAAATATGATTCATGCATTATGTGCTACTTGTATTTCTATTGACATTGCATATTTTATTTCTTTTATACAACATTCTTGAATATTAAACTTAATTCTGAAGCTCTCGTACGGTATTAGTTATTGAATTTTCTAACCTAAGTGATTGATTTTGTATTAAGACAAGAAGAAATTTAAGTACCAATATAGTAAATAGTGCTAGGTTACACGTAGTAACCTTAGGAGTACGAAAGGTGTCATCAAAAAGTTTATAGAAAGTTAGTTGGTTCGATCATAATTTTTAATATTATATGTATATTTAAATCATACACTTGGGACAACTAGACATACAATACTATAATTTAAATTTTATATAACTAGGTTCATAGATTTGTAACACTATCAGTGCACAAACTTATCAATCAGGCAAGAATCGATAATTTTTCGAGTGAAGAACCTAATGAAATGACATAGGAATTAGCTACAGGAATAAATGTTGACTAAGATAGGTTGCAACCAAATAAGAATATGTGAGACACACAAGATTAGGGCTTAAAGATAAGGGAGAAAATCATATTATACCATTACATACCACCTAAAGCTTATGCCACCTCATGCTTAGACTTATTAAGCTAGCACCTCAACCTATTCTTCACTCTTAAGCTAACAGCCACGACTTGAACCTTATTCTGCACTATTTTAGATGCTAAATACATACAAAAAGCTCTCTAAATAGGTCCTAAGTGATTCCAACCAAAAAAGGAGGCAAAACAAGCAAAGGGAAGGAGAAATAACCAAGTTTAAGTAGAAAATTGTGTAAGGTGAGCTTAACCTACGGGTTTAGCATGATATTCAGATTTATTTTAAGGTTTATTGGCTTATTAAACTTTGAATATTATTTATAAATATGTTATTATGTTATTAGATAGGCGTTGGTGCACAAAAAAAGAGTTTTTGGTTGCAAATACTTGATAGAAAATACTTGTACTAGAAACTGTCACCTTATTGTATTTTTGAGTTTTAGGCTTCAAAAGTGTATGGTATGTTGAATAAAATCTATGATTATCATCATATATATGTTTATATATAGGGTTAATAGTATTGGAATAAATTTTCATTGGTTAGAAATTGAAATTGGGCATGATATTGAAGAAACACTCAAAACTGCCAAAGTAAGAATATCAGTTCTGGTCTGCTGTGAAGGGGACTAAATTAAAGGACCTAGACCCATGTGTTTTGGAAACTTTATGGCACGGTTATTTTTTTCTATATGTTATCTAAGTGTGGTAAAATTTTTAGAGTGAATAAATATTCTAAGGATGTCAAAATGTCTATGAAACCTAATGTGGCAGCAAGGAAATTAGAAGGTGAAAATCTGTCCCATTTGATAACTTAGTATATTTCAACCTAAACATGTTTCTATTGAGTTCTAAAAATTAGGTACATACTATTAGAGTGATAATATTTCAATTACATGATGTTTACATATATTTAAGATGAGAAATTAAGGTATTTGAGGGGCTATATTGAATTCTAGTTTGTGAAAGCTTAATTGTTACCTAGATAGCTTTGTGTTTAAGGTTTTAGTATGAGATTTTGTGCTTTCAACTTGCCAAACTGGGAATGGTGCTTGATGTTGGGTAATATTACAGGCTATTTTACATTTAAGGTTAGAGAGGAATACTAAACAAATCTAAACTAAACCACCAACCAAGTGAAAGGTAAGTAAAGATTTATACTTAGAATCATATCATGCAATGCAAGATTTATCACAATGCTCGTATATGATGCATGTACGTGCCAATTTCCATATATGTATGCTCAATGGACATGAATGTTAGTAATATGTGTCCTCTTCCATACACATATGATCTATGATATTACATATAAATCAAACATTTACTATGTCTATGCATTATATAATTTACTCAAGAAAAGGAAGGAAATTCATGTAAATATACAAAGGACAAGCCAGGGACCTTTGAACTTGAAGGTGATCTATTTATTCGAAGAGATTACTGGTACTTGTGGTGGCACTGGCGCATGATCCGTTCGTACGTCAAAACTCTTTGGCATGCAACCAGTAAATAGCACAGCACACGTTTAACCTTGTTTTCATTAGAAATTGAGAGGTAGACTCTATGTAAAAAACCATGTTTTAAGTAAAATTAGCTAAACACATTAGAAAGAAATCATAAAGCTTATACATGTTCTGAGATATGTTGAGTGAACTCTAAATTTAGCTAAACACCCTCTTCAGGTGTTCATCTGGGACAGAGAAATGATCCAACTTTAAATTACCAGAGCATCATTCCGATGCACAACTTTTACTCTCGGCAGAAAATGTGAAGGATAAAAAGCCAACAGAGTTCGAATCACAGAACCATATACAGCTTAAAAAACACTTCTAATTCCCGATTGCAAAAACAACGGTCCTCAGCTCGGTTCTCATGTACATTACAATTGTTAGGATCACTATTTGTATAGGGAGAGAAATATATGCCATATACATTATACAAGACAATATTTACAAAACTCCTTCAGACGTATTACTCCATGTTCTTCTAATTCACAGACAGACACAATATTTGATTACATTGCCCTGTTTGTCATGATCATTATCATAAAAGTGATTAACCTATATCAATCTTAATCCTATGACAGACGTATGTTGTCCTTGTGTCCAAACAGATGCATAAAGATATGCAGAAGAGTCTTCACTATCCAATCTTCAACAGAGTCTGACACCAATTTCTTTATCATCTTTATCATCAGCATTATTGCTACCATTGTCAAACTCCTGTAAACACAAACTCAATCCACATCAGAACCTAGGTTTATGCAAAGGCTAAAGTCACTCAAAATTTCCATCTGTGCAGCATGAATGAAAAGGTCCAAAACCAACAAAACTGAAAGAAAAAGGAATGGTTAACGACAATTCATTCCCAATTTTTCAGAATTGCAGTTGATTAGCCACCACAGACCACAAAAATAACCTTTCCAAAACCTTGTGATAACTCTTAAACTGCAGTTAGGATTGACATAACATTGTTCTTATTTTGGTGAAATTATCTTCTGGATGAACACATTGGCTGTTTCACACAGGAAAAAAAATGCTGAGGAGTTGAGGAATGGGATAAAACAGCAGGTTTTAAGAGCTAAGAAGACAGGCTATTTCCAAGATGGGGTAATCAGCTGGAATAGAAAACCATAGAATGCTAAATCACTCAATATTATAAATATAGAAAGGCCTTTGGATATCAAAACCAAAACATTATAGCTTGCAATAAGTTAACTTTCTATGTTAGCCAACAAACATGGAGCATCATTCTAATCCACATCATGAAATCAAAAAAGTATATTACATCTTGGATCAATAATGCTAAAGTCTCTATAAGAATCTTGAGTTCTTAACCGACCCATTCAAGATATATCATCAGAAAACAGATTAAGACAATTTGTTTACATTCGACAGAGGTTGCTACACACATCAACTAGGAAATTATACGACTCGACTGGACTAGTATAAATGTGAACTACAAAAAAAACAGGTTGACGTAAAATTATGTAGAATTAGATAATTAAAAAGGATTAGAGCTATCCAGTTTTAACTTTGGGGACAACCCACAGCAGTGCAGAAAGATGAAGCTTTGTGGAGCTAAACTGGATTTCAACTTTACCAAATGGATGACGTAAGATTTGCTTCTTGTAACTACGAACAAGATAGTTGATGAAATAACTCAATCGAAGAAAAGGAAAAGCCATTTTTCGATGGAAAAGAAAATTCACCTTCTTTTATGCAACAAGTCATCTGGACGCAGGTGAGTATGTAACTATAAAGAATTACTATATTAAAATATTAACATCTCTTAATTATGTAGAATTAGATAATTAAAAAGGATTAGAGCTATCCAGTTTTAACTTTGGGGACAGCCCACAGCGGTGCAGCCAAATAGATGACATAAGATTTGCTTCTTGTAACTACGAACAAGATAGTTGATGTAATAACTCAATCAAAGAAAAGGAAAAGCCATTTTTCGATGGAAAAGAAAATTCACCTTCTTTTATGCAACAAGTCATCTGGACTCAGGTGAGTATGTAACTATAAATAATTACTATATTAAAAAATTAACATCTCTTAATATATTATGATCGCATTTAGTAAAACTAAATCTACATCTAAAGTTAAGGAAGTTCATACTATCTCAATTTCAAGTTACCAAGACCCCCAGAAAATGAAAACAATCTCAAAAACCTCTTATAATTTAGTACATGAATATTCAAGTTAAGTCAATCCACTCAAAAGTAAGGTTCCAATCGTGGCCTGCAGGGCCTACTAAGCATGACCAAATTGTAGGTTGATGAGCAGCCCCATATCTCAATTTTTGCAGTGGATTCAACATGGTCCACTGAGGTTACAACTTCACATCATGATTCAATTAAGTTCATATCTCCAACGCCCCACCCAATTTAAAACCACCAGAGATGGGGCTTTAAAACTTAAGAGATACTGGTTAGCTGGGAATGCACAAATCAAATCTTGAAACCTTGAAACCAGAAAAAGCAATTACTAACTCTGACACAACTTTATTTTTAAGGCAAGAAGACCTTAGAACTGTTTTCATCTCTCTACCTAGATCAAAGATAAGGATCAACTTTAAGTCAATTGGATCCGTCCAGAGTCTAAACCTAACATGTTCGGGCTATCTCGAGTCGAGTGATTGTAGGATTTGGCTTAATTACATATATGCAGGTGAATAGTACTCTCCATATTATTGATCATTACATCAATTCACTTAGGCGGTGAATCTTTCCACCCAAAAAGAAAAGAATCCACTGAAGAATGTAGAACGGCGCATTTCAAAAAAGCCAAACATTAGTATCCCGGTTATGATATTGAAATTAAACATAGTTTTAAAGCCAGAATTGAATACCAGATCAATGATAGAGTCTGTTTCATGAGGTAACAGGAAACTAAACCCAGCAAGCTAATGATGAGGCACCTCAGGATTAATGCAACAATACGATTACTATTGTTTTCCTGCTTGGAGATGTAAACCAATTGCAGTTCATACTCTTCAATAGGCGATCTTGCTTTATCAAACTGTCAAAAGAACAGCAAAAAAGTAAAAAATAAATAATAAAAAATAAAAATAAAAATAAAAAATTCACAATATATGTTAGTCCATGCTCCCGATATATTGAAGATGTTTCATATCAATAATCACTTCTATCTTCTTGCTTTAAATCATGAGTTTTGTGAAATTTTTTGTAAATACTGTTGGAATACTACAAAGAGAATACAGAGCTTTACAAAAACTTCAATTACTACCATATCCAGGATGATGTCCTCCTTGGTTGCAGCAGCAGGTGCAACCACACTCTGAATCAGAAACTTATCCTCACTTTGGATGTCAGAAGGAATCTTGCTTTGTGCTGCAATTCTTACTACAAATATGAAAGTTGTTCACAAAAAGCATCAAATGCATTCCATTTTGGCTTATATTTAGCAGACAAATAGTGCAACGACAATAAATACTCAAAAACACCTCGATATGGAGCAGAAAAAGCTTAACTCTTTTCAGGTTTTGGATCAACTAGGATTAATATTCCAGAACAACACAACAGGAAGGATAAATTCCAATTTCAGTTTTATCATCTGCTGTCCAAAATAGATAATACATAAATATAGTATTGAAAATCCATAGCTACCTGTGATATTATATGTAGATTGAGGTAAAAGAATTCCAATATTTGGTTGGACCAAGTACTTTGGGCTGACATTCTTGACCTAAAGATGATTATAAAACAAAAGATCCACATGAATGCCATACTTGCATATACTGAGAATTCATTTTAACTAAAGAAGCAAAAAAGAAAGGCCACACGATATAGGATGGATAAACCTTGTTTTAACTGAAGGTTTCCTCCAAAAAAATAGAAACATACCTTGAAAGCAACCTGGTTCTCAGTCACATTGGACAATTGAAGTGAGCAAGAGAGCTCCTTATTCAGACTTACTGTTTAAATTAAGTTGCAATACAATGAACAAAAAGAATTTTGACAAAATATAGTGCTACAGAAAAAATAATTAGAACTTGCTATCTGCTTACAAGGAAATTGAAGTTCTCTTGGTTGGACGTGAAGAAGCTTCCTTGTGCTCATCTATTTGTTTCAGTCGCAAAACAAATAATATAGATGAATTCAGCATAGAGTGATAGACAACTAAAGATAGTTTTGCAGAAGGATCAGTTGACTCTTAAAGAAAGAGTAGGTTCACTTGAACTCAACAGCTAATATCATTTTTTCAGCCAACATATTTTCAGATTATATTGCTGCCCAGATGCATAATTTTCATGCCATGCCATCCAAATAATGCTAAAACAGTAGCATATGTTTAAAACTCAAAGGACATATCTTTCTCATCAGACCGCCACCCTGACAGTTTCCATCATAAGAATGCCAAGAATTGAATTCTCATAATGGATAGAATTCATCAATATAATTATCACTAGTTTGTTTACATTTGGGAATAAAATACTTACAGCTATGATCCAAACTTCAACTAAAGTGGTGTACACCTAGATTTTGGAACCTTCGCAAATTGTTTTGAAACCTGATACTGCTCACTATTAATGATGAAAGAACGTTTTTTGTTCAGGAATAATTTAAATGGAACAATCACAATACGTAATCCCATGAAATATTAAACGCAAGAACTTTCCCTTCCTAAGGTAGCTGCTAGCTTGGTATTCATGATTCAACCCAAAGGCAGAAGGCCTAGGACTAAATTAAACAAATGGTTCCACGTGTATCTATAATAAAATGGGCATGAGAAAACTAGATTTTCACCTGTAAAACATTGTCATGAGGTTCTACAACATGGTTAGTGACCTGCATGAACCACCATAAATGGCACAGTCAATATATTAGCTTTCCAGCATTACGCCCATGGAAAAGAAATCTCTAAATTTCAGTACACCAACCTCAGGAACATTAGAATTTGAATTTTCCATCACAGACACCCCAAAAGAAGATTCTGTTGGCTTGCTGTAAACCACTTGTAGTTTGCACTCTTGAAAAACATGTCCTGCCTCCTTATTAAACTACACAATGCACATTGAGTTACAAAGTTACAAGCTCATGAACTAAAAATGCCTTTCTTGGCCACTTCAGCTTCTTCCACTTCAAATTAGTATACTAAACATATAGGAAATTCTTGTTAATGTTCTCTGTAGCAGCAGCCCTAAATATCATGATGCAGAGGAGAATCATGAAAAGGAGTTACTGGAGTTTTTGAATGCAAGAGGCATCTGGGTAAAGCTGTATCGCGAATTGTTTCAGATCTTCAAAAGAAAGTGATAATTTATCTTACTTTTGTAGCATATGTGAATTTGTGAAAGAAGACTGGACACCTGTTTCTTGTTCCAGTTTTGCATGTTTTGGAAGTACAAAGTGCAGTGATACCGCCGTTCATATTGAAACACCCACAAAGCCAACATTATTTAAATCACAAATATCTGGGAAATACATTCTGAAACAGGCCCACAATGCAGTTTGTGAACATAAAATCAGGAAACAAGGTGAACATTACTTAAACACAATATGAGATCAATTGAGTTATAACTACCATTTTTCGAGCATCTTCCATGGTTGCACCAGGACTTGCAACTGCACTTTGAATCATAAACTTGTCCTTGCACCTCATATTGTGGGGAGCCTCTCTCACTACTCGCGCCGTCACTACAAAATATGACGAGTTGAGTTCTCTCAAGAAAATAAGCATCTTTTAATCCCAAGTTAATGAGGAAAACTAAAGAAACAATCCCAAGCCAATGGCTCCTTGGTGTTAACCCAACAATTATTCCCAACTTCCAAAAGAAAAAGTAAAATAAGAACCTGTGATGTCACAAGCTGATCCAGGCAAAAGAATTCCAATTCTTGGTCGAACCCCATAATTCCTCGGATTAGTGGTCAAAAGCTGAACACGAATAATCCACACATACACATTATTAAATAACAATTTTCATCTAATTGAACGATCATGAAGCAGAGAATTCACAAGAAACACATATAATCGTCAAAAACAAATAAATTCACCTTAAAAGCAAGATGATTTTGGGTCTTATTCAACAATCGAATCGACGACGATAATTGCTTGTTCAGCTCAACTGATCAAACGCAAAAAAAGGAAAAAAAAAAAAAAGAGGACAGCAATCATCATTAAATTAAGCCCAAAAAAACCCTAAAACCAAGCAAAAACTGAACAAACAAAGAACAAGAGAGAACAAAGTCAAATGCGATGAAAATGAAACTTACATGAGAAACTCAGCTCCGAAGGTTCAAAATTGAGCAACGGCTCTGTTCCCATTCTTTCCACAAACCAATTTTAACAACAGCAGTTATTCCAAAATATGAATCAAATCGAAAGATAAAATCCCTTTTCTTCTTTCTCGTTCTGGGAACTTGCCTGAGGGAATTTTGATTCTGGGGAATCAAACTTTGAGGCAGAAGCAACCGCATTGAAGAAGACTAGAAAATGACTCTTTAACAGTTTTTCTAATCGAATGAATAAATTGACTAAATCAGTATATATTAATTTAGTACTTCAACAATTACTTCCAGCAGAAGAGTAAGTGGCGGACACAAAGAATTGAATTATCTCCAATCCAATTGATTAGGAGTATATAATTTGAAATATTAAACTTAAATAAAAGTTTGACCTCAAGTTATATTTAAACATTTTTGTTTTTTCGTATATATATGGTCACATTTCCCTAATTCTCAGTCAATTACCAAAGTTTGTTTTGTCGTTTGCGGCCTTGTTGACTTGTTCAATTTTTTTTTTTAAGGGATAATGCTTTTTAGGTAGATTTTTTCAAGTTTTTTAAATTACCTCTACCTACCTACTTGTCTGATGTTTATTCTTACACATAACCCAATGGTTACAAAGAGTAGGGTTAATTGCATAAAAAAGTGTTTTGATGAAAATGCTAAAAATTCCTCTATATAAGAAAATAGTTTAAGAGCCCATGTGGATTTTAAAAGTCTACTCCCTCACTCTTCGCTAGACCCGATCATGGGTTGGGTCCAAATCGGACTCGACCCATGGTCAACGGATTAAAATCCGTTGACTATGGGTTCAAAATATTCGGACCCGTGAACCGCCAGGTCAGCCCAACGGTTCAAGTCGGATTGAACTGATGGTTTAAAGCAAAAAAAAAAAATCGGCTAGTTTTCTATTTTCAATTTTTTTTTAATTTTCTTCCTGTAAATACCCATTCACTTATTTTTTCCACACTTCAACTCTCAATTCTCTAATTTTCACTCTTAATTATTCATTTTTAATTCTATATTATTTTAATTGTTTCATTAATTTTTTTTTCATATTTCATTTATTTCATCTTCAATTATTCATTATTCAATTCTATATACTAAATTTTCATCATTTATCAAAAAACAGTCGGTCCAAGCAACAGAGGTAAGGGAACGATGCCCGCAATCGACGAGCAACCAATGCTCAACATCGATTGTGGAGTTGAGTTAAATGATGAAGAGCAAACCCACTTATATACTACTCAAGAAACAATGAGTAATGTTCATACTCGATCTATTTCATCTCTCAAATCCTCTATTTTTACAAAATATTTTGATAAAGTGATACTTCCAAATGAAGAGATGCGAGCAAAGTGTAAATATTATTCGCAATCTTCCGGCACCGGTGGAGGTAACAATCTTTCTTTATTTAAATATAATGATGTTACATGTAGAGAAAATTTAGCTATATTTATTTCTATTGAACATCTTAGTTTTAGTTTTACAAATAAATTCTTTTTTAATGAATTAATTCAAACAATATATAATCCGACGGCTAAGGTGTTCCACGAACCATATTAACACGTCATGTAAAAAAATTATATAATAAAACTAAAAGAGAGTTAAAAGAATTATTAAATAATGTAAATAATAAAATTTCTTTATATAGCGATATTTGGAATGATCATTGGCAAATACATTTATATATAGGTATTACATGTCATTAGATTGATGATTCTTGGATACTTTAAAAAAGATTACTTGCATTTACAGTTTTTTATAGTCCACACATAGCGGTAAATATTTTACAAATTATATTTTTAATATTAGAATAATATAATTTAGTCAATAATTTTTTTTTAATATCATTTGACAATGCTGTAGCTAATAATATTAGAATTGGTGATCTTAAAGTTGCATGTGAACTATCAATTGATGGTAATTTTTTTCATATTAGATGTGTATGTCATATTTTAAATTTATGTGTACAAGATGGCTTAAAAGTTTTAGATAATTAACTTAAACCAATTAGACAAGCATTTTCTTATTTATGGATACATCCACATAATATAAACAATGGTTTGGATTTTGTAAAGTTAATGATGTGAGACCTAAAAAATTTCCACGGGATATTCCCATCCATTGGAATTCGACATATAGATTTAGAAGAATCTATTAACTATAAACATTTATTATGATAATTTTTTTTACAAATTATTTCTACTCTTTTTCATTTATATCCACATCATTGGATAGTATGTGAAAAAATTTATAATATTTTAAAAATATTTAATTATACTAATTTACAATTATCTACTATTTATTCCCCAACTTTTTATTTAGTATTATTAAATTATTGTAATATTGCATCAATTTTACATGAAAATATTAACTCTTAAGATGAAAATTTAGTAAATTATACTTTATCAATGCAGTTGGAATGAAAAAAATATTTTTTTTGAAATTCTATATATTAATTTAATTGCTGTTATTTTTTATCCTAGACTTAAATTAGATGGTTTACAAGATTTGTTATTAATTTATTACAACGCTTTAAAATATAATGAAAATAATTATACTTTAGATAATAATAATATTATATTTAAAATTAGAACACTTTTAAATGAATTTTATAATGAATACAGTTTCAAATATAGTTTACAATCAACTCAAGTTGATATATATAGAATGAGTAGTAGTAGTAGTAGTAGTTTTAGGCTTACGGCAGCACAACTTTTACTTAGGGAACGGACTAAACGTCTTCGAGAATCGAGTTTTACTTAGGAACTTGAGAATTATTTTAATATTTTATTTGAGTTTAATGAGACAGATGACGATGGAGAATTTGATATTTTGCGATGGTGGTCGCAAAAGGAGCAAACGTATTAAATTTTATCCGTGATGGAGAAGGAGATACTTGCTTCACCTGCTTCAACCATTGTAGTGGAGCAAGTCTTCAATGCGGGAGGTAATATATTAAGTGAGAAACAATCAATGTTGTCTCCCAAAAATTTATAAGCCCAATCATGTCTTGATGATTGGATCAAAGCCTCAGTACAAAGACAAGGTCAGCTGTATTTGGAGGAAGATCAAGATGAGGACACGAACGAAACAACGACGAGAACGGGTGGAAGTGATTGAGGCACACCACTCTTTAAGGTAAGAAGGGCTAAAATGTAAGAGAACTACGTGGGCTTTGATTATTCTATACCCTAAGAGGATACGTAGACAACTTAAATTTAAGTTCAAGCCTTTTTTTATTTTTAAAATGGTTTTTAATTATATAATTTAAATTTTTGCTAATATTTTTTTAAACTTTAAGTGAAAATTTTTTTATTGAAATTTAAGTTTAAACTTTAAGATTTCAAGTTGAGCATCTTTTTTTTATTTTTTATATTTATTATAATTAGAATATTTGATACTTTAAATTTTAGATAATAATTTTTTTTTCAAATTTAAGTTAAAGTTTATTCATTAAGTTCAAAATTAATGAATTTTTTTTGAAATTTAAGTTCAAAATTTTTCGTTCAAATTTATGTTTAAGATTTCAAACCCTTGATTTTGTTTTATAAAAGTTATCATTTTGTAGAATTAATGATTAGTTAAAAAGTTACAAATTTTCAAAATATAAAGTAAAATTAAAAATAAAAAATAAAAAATTCAAGGGTTGGAATCAGAACCGGCCTGACAGTTTTAGAACCTGGACCGTAATTGGACTTGACGGTTAAGGTTAAGGGTCAGTAGTTTTTTGAATCATGGAACCAGCAATTTCGAATCGTAACTGGCGGTTCCTGAACCATGGTCAGGTCTACTCTTGGCATTGTCTAAAAGTAATGTGCTAGTTTCTTTATTGAATTGACCGTTACAACCTTGAAAATCTCAACCTTTGGTTTTAAGATAAAAATATGATTTCTGTAGATCTTTGCCACAATTTTAAAGTTGCAAATCGAAGTGCAGATTGTATCAAATAATAAATTTTTTGGGAGTTCGAGGTTGATCCACAAGGAAGTTGCTTCAAATTTTCGGGTTTATATTTCTTAAAAATGGGCTACATGTAATTTAGATTATAAAGAAAAATTTATATTATAACTAAGAAATCAAAGTAATAAAAGTAGTGAGAATTATAAATCCACTCTTGAGTTTTGATAGAGGAACGATTATTTGTTATTCTTATCTCTTTTAAATGTCACTATTAGAATCCATACATAATTAAGATTCCAATGCGAAGATGTTATCAAATAGCTCATGCATTAATATAATCATGATATTGTCTTATTGTTTGTAAATTATCTCTTAACATCAATACTTGTTTATGGAATCAAGTATTTATGCACACATTTGTCTACAACAAATTAAGGTTTCACGTTAGCAGTCGGTATAGTAGAACCATACAATAAGTTAACTGAACCCAAGTACTTGTTGTGCCATTGGTGATATATAAATCAAGAATCACCACTAAATAAGAAGGGTTTTAACGCCGACACTTATTTATGGGATTAAATATTTATACACACCTTTGTCTACAACAAATCAAGATTTCACGTTAACAGTCGGCATAGTAGAACTGTACAATAAGCTAAATGAACCCAAGTATTTGTTGTGCAATTGGTGATACATAAATAAAAAATCACCACAAAACAAGGAGAGTTTTAATTAAAAATTAAATAATAATACTTTACACCTGAACATTATGCACCTTTATAATAATTTCTTTTCCTCCATCAAGAGGTTCACCCTTTCTCCTCAACTAAATAAAATTTAAAAATACATAATAAAAGTATAAAATACTAAAAATAAAAGAAAAACCAGAAAATATATTTCTATTACTACTAGAAAACTTACATTACTATTAGAAAACTCAGCCTGAAGAAAGACAACAATAAAACTTTCTTTCTCCTTCTAAAGATTTTTTTTTTTTTTTGTGTCATCCAATAGTCTCTATTTATAGTAGAAGAGTATCTAAATTGACATCTCCAAATTCACTCCAAATACACTCCAAATTTACTTTAAATATGCTCTAACTTTACATGTTATTTTTATATTTGAATTTTGTCACATATGTTTCTCTATGAAATCAGTTGATTTTGGAAAAGTGATCGACATGAAAACTGTGTATTCGTCTGTTAGCCTCATTTTTAACTTGAATCACCTAATTCCAACCAATCACTAGGGAGAAAGTTATGCTTAATTTAAAAAAATACGTTAGCATAGATAAATTATTTCTAGTATACACATTTGGATGAATTTTCAGTTATAATCAAAACTGAATTGGGTTAAGATTCCAATAGTAAATTTATAGTTCTATCTTTTAGTTTTCAAATAAAATAAGATTCAGGTCTATAGGATTTTTTAACATGGAGTTATGCCTAAAATACAAAAACTACACAAGTCTAGAAACATACTTATTTTGAATTTAATGCAAGCCCAACAATCACTTGCAAAATCCAAGTGATTTATTACATATATTTTGATTTACATATGATAGACTTAGGCAAAAATGACCCTTCTTCTAATTGTGATACTTTTTTGATCCAATAAAATATTATCTCCCAACTTATTCACGAAACATGTTATCTTCTTTGGTTTGATTTTGGCTCTTTTTGATCTCTTTTTGTTAATTACTTCCCTAACACAAAATATTAATAAAACTATAATATTAACAAGAATAAAGTAAGAAAAGTATAAAGGATTTAATAGAAAAATATGTCAAAATATGCACTTATCAAATTCTCCCATACTTTTAACCTTTGCTCGTCCTCGAGCAAGCCTAAAACAAACCTAAACTAATCCACTTTCGTAGGAAATCACGACTGCATTTAGCATATGCAACAAGCCATTAAACCTTTAGGTGGTCCATAGAGGATGAGTTATAGTCTCGTGAGGGTTTCCCAATGGTGATACCCACAAACACCTATGATAACTAACTTTCAACTATTATTCTCAGAAAACAACAAAGTAATATGGAAATAAAATCAAACAAGTGTTTAATCTAACCCTTAGTCATTCAAAAATCAATAAATTTCGACAATAAGCATACTCAAGTGTGTGTGTGTGAATAGTTAATGTCAACATTGATGAAATCATGCATGCTTCAAATAAGTGAATTCTCATAGAACCTCACAAAAACCACCACCCAATCTCTAATGAAAGAATTAAACATCATATACTCTTCCTTTGGTACAAATCTTCACTACACCAAAGACACAACACAAAATCAAAAGGCCTTCAACAAAGGTTGTAATGGGGCCAAATGGTAGTGATGTAGCTAAGAAATAAAAGGATATGATGCAACAATAGTTCTAAAAACTTCATGGGATTAGAGATATTGAGTTTATCAATGGAGACTCCACAAATTTCAACACTGGGGATTATTATTATTGAATTGGATCCCTCATCATCATTCTTATTGATTTTACAACATCTTAATTTTAGTTGCAACTCATAATGTTTTTAATACTTTATAAATTTTTTTTATAAGAAACTCCCCCACACTTATCTTTTATTCCTACTCAAATTTCTTTTGCAAGGTCACTTTGTCATTAGATTATCTCTTAAGCTCCAAATTATTTTTAGAACAAAAGTAGAATAATACTGTATTTAGGCAAGGTAAGAAGATATGGTTACCACAGAAAAAAGTTTATTTATTGAAAGGCTCAAAGTGGCATACTATGGGGATGTTTACTTGGAACATCACATGGAGAACAAGTTGATTTGACCATGGTGCTAGAAAGTCATTAGCTTTAATTATTTTTCAAGTGGTACTCAATTAGTTGTTCACCTCGATAGACCAAAATGAAAAGTTCTAACACTCAACCCCTACATGTCGAAAATCTAAGTGATGATTAAAGCAAGGGCATAAGAACTACCTATTTTGACATGCTTGTCTCGATATCGAATAACATAACTATTTGTGCAAAAAAATTTGAGTATAATTATCACAAAAATATATTAACTAAAGAACAATATCAAAGTCCAAAACAACACCCATCACCAATCAAACCATATTATCCGTGCTAAATTTTTATAATTGAAGTTGGAAGAACATCTACGACTAAAAAAATAAAAAATTTGACAATTCACAAACTTTTGTTAAAAACTTCACAAACTTGTCATGTTATGAAAAAAAAAAATAAAAAAATAGGAGTACGTCTTAAGAGTGTTAAAGTTACCCTTTACTCTTCCACCATTTTTTCATGGTTTTAACAGACCCAAAGGAAAACACGCTTGAATTTTTTTTTCTTTTTTTTTAAAAAAATATTAGAAAAACTCATAAGATATCAACTATCCCTCCCCCAACCTAAAGATAAATTTCACAAGCTGAGAGTTAAATTTATTTTGCATTTTCGACCATTGGCCCTGTTGGACCAAACCATACGAGCTAAGGCTGTATCAGGTTTTGGCACATATGGTAGAAATTGATCAATCAGTTGATCAGGTATTAGAGCTGAAGTGAGAATTTGTCTCGCAAATGGTGAAATAAAATATTTTTCTATAGCATGATACAAAAGATAACAAACTATCAAAGAAACCATTAACATTAAGAATACCTACAAGTTTCTGGTAAATGTCGAGTTGTGCCCAAGAGACAACTTGAAATAATTCATCCAGTGTATCAAAAACCACCAGATAGAGTGATGAATACATTCGCATTGTTTAACGTGTTAGGCATTCTTTCCTAAATATGTGACACTTTTAGCTCATTTCTGATGGTCAAACCTGTGATATTCTATACTGTTAAAATTTTTAGAATAACTCCTAAAATTTTGACTCCTCCTACATGAGCAGAAGTAGCAACACTCCCTATTAACCCCAAACTGCCTCCCCCGCACACTAAATGAATTTTTCTTTCTGATAAAGTTCTACCATAGTTATTGGATACCCTATAAACTCACCATTTTTTTTTGGATTGATTCCACAAAAGACACAAATATAGTTAAGTTTGCTAGTGAAAGACAACAATAAAAATTTTTTTTCCTCTAAAGATTTTTATGTATCTAAATACCATCTAAGAGCTCCTATTTATATTAGAAGAGTGCCTAAATTAGCATATCAAAATTCACTCCAAATGCATTCCAAATTAACTTCAAATATGATCTAAATTCACATGTCCTTTTTAGATCCAAATTTTGCCACATATTTTCTCCATAAAATTAGTTGATTTTGGAAAAGTGATCAACATAAAAGTTGTATATATGTTTGTTAGCGTCATTTTTCAACTAGAATCACATAATTCCAACCAATAGGGAGAAATTTTGGCATGATTTAAAGAGATGTGTCAGCATAGATAGATACCTTCCAATACACAAACTTTAATGAATTTTATGCTTTAATCAAAACTAAATTAGGCTGAGCTTCCAATAGTAAAGTTATAGTTCTATCTCTTACTTTTTAAATGAAGTAAGATTAAGGTCTATAGGGCTTTTGAACATAGAGTTATGCCAAAAATACAAAAATTGCACAAGTTTGAAAACATGTTTATTTTGAATTTAATGCAAATTCAACAATCACTTGCAAAGTTCAAGTAATTTCCTACATAGATCAACTTAGGCAAAAATGGTCATTTTCTTCTAATTGTGATGCTTTTTTAATCCAATAAAATATTATCTCTCAACTAGTTCACGAAATGTGTTGTCTTCTTCGGTTTTATTTTGGCTCTTTTTTATCTCTTTTTGTTCATTGATTTTCTAATAAAAATATTAATAAAACTATAGTATTCACAAGAATAAAGCAAGGAAAGTATAAATAGTTTGATATAAAAATATGTTAAAATATGTACTTATCAATCTCGTTAAATTCTATCAATCGTTTCATCTCATTTGAAATCAAAAGCAATGGCTTATATTTTGTTATTTTATTTTTTTCCTATTTTTTATTTTTTCCTTTTTCAAGTGTTATATTCTTATATTGTATTTAAATATACATATATATATACATATTACCCCACCACTGCCAACACCACCACCACCGCCTTCATCTCTCTAGTATTGTCCCTATTTCTCTCGATCTCAATGTGCATACACACAAACACACAAAACACAGATTTTGGTTTTAGGGTTGTGGGTTTAGATTAGCAGTGGATGTTATTGGGGAAGTAGCCGGGGTTGGAGTTGGATCTAGGGGTTGTTAAAGAAGATAAAGAATTATTGTGAAGAAGAAGAAGGTGTGGTGGCGGAGAGCTAGGGCTGGATCTCAAGGGTTGAAAAAGAAGAAGAAATGGCCATAGATTTGGGACTAGGGTAGCTATGGCAGCGAGAGAAGAATAAGGAGTAAAAGAAGAAGGACGAGGGTGAAGAAAAAGAAGAAAATGAAGGAAGAGGTGGCAAATGAGGAGGATAGGGATGGTCGCAGGATGGGTTACGCAAACTTTAGATTCACCCCGCTAAGAAAAAATGGACCCGAGACCCACCTTACCTCGCCTTGTCCCATTTTGATTTAGGACTTGCCTAGACCCAAAACTCGATGGGTCCAAACTGCATAAACTCACCAACTCACTAAGATAAAATATGAGCCTTTTTAGAACTATATAGTTATTTTTTTTATATGACTATTAAGTTTTGACATTTCTGACTTGGTACTGGTGATAAAGCGTATTTTTTATATTTTTCTTTTTCCAAAGTACTAAAGGTGACAATAGCATTAATTTATAAGATATGAACTTCATTAAATTATGTATCCAGTATTTTAGAATATTTTATATAGTTGGCCTACATATAGTTTCTTCAGTTTCAATATAGTTTATTCATAATATATTCTATATTGAACTGTATATAAGACAATTATAATATTTTTAAAATGAAGCTAATGTATGAAATTAATTTTGGAATAATTTTTGAATTGATCTAATAAGTTGCAATGTGCATAGTCATTCAATTCAAAATTCAATAAGGTTAAACTAATTTAAAATTATAAAATATATTTTATATACCATAATAATAAAAAATACAGGACAGGTTCGAAGCGGGTCCATTAAGACCCATTACCCCCCTAACCACGATAGATTTTATAAAATTAAAATTTGTACCCACCCCGAGACCCATTTAGCTGGGTTTGGACCCATTTTCAAATGAAGCGGGTTTATTATGGGTTTAAATTTGAACTTGCTCCATTGCTATTCTTAGAGGATGAGAAGGAGAAGGAGGAAGTGTAGCAATGGGGGGTTGGTGCTAAGGTTGGCTTGGCATGGGGATAGAGACTGCAGTGGCAGTTGTTTGAGGGAGAGATGAGGGCATGCCAGCAAAGAAGAAGAAGATGTGGTTGCAGGGGGTCGAGGGTATAGTTGACTTTAGCGTGTGTAACACCTGATCCCATTATTTGGTATAAAATTAAATTTATCAAGTGGGAGTTAATATATATATATATTATTTTATATAAGATAGGTATGGGCTATACTATGCAAAAGAATTATTTAGAGGGACTAATTTAATATTTAAGAGAGTTCAGTATTAAAATAATATATATATATATATATTATTTATACATATGTATAAAGAAGATTTGCTCATTTAAAGGAATAATTGCACAACCATAAGAAATTTGCTCACTTAAGAGAATAGTTGCCCAACCAAAAGGAAACCAGCTCACTTGAAGGAAAAATATTTGGACAACAAAAAAAAAAAAAAGGAAAGATATGGAATAGAATGTAACTCTAGAAATTAAATATCAAATTTCAAAACAATAAAAGGAACAAGAAAAATAAAATTGCTGACAAAAGAAAAGAGAGAGAAGAGAGTTGCACCCAAAAAGAAAATAGGTGGAGGTAAAGTAGAGAAGAAAGCCAAAGGAGAAGCATGTATACTGAAATTCAATCGCTATTATGGTTTGTTTCCTTGAGTCATTACTCATTACTCCATTTATTTGATTATTATTCATTCATTTCCAACTTTAGGTATTGAGATGATTAATAAAAAAAAAGATAACTGGACTGAACCGTTGAAGCTAAACGGTTAAGCACCATTGAACCATTAGTATTTCTCTGAATGAGCGATTAATTGGTGGTTCTATTTAATTGATTTTCCTACATTATAATAGTTAGTGGGTAGAAGGTGTTTGAATCAATTGAATTGGTTTTCCTCATTATAATAAACTGTTGGTCAATACTTGTTTCATCTTCATGTTTACACGTGAGAAATGTTGTTCGTTGGTGGCACACTCATAGGATTGAGGATACTCCTTATGTTAATTAAAGTTATACTTCTACAATTACATACGGCGGGGCAGTTAATGGCTGTTACTGGCTACAAAGTTTGTAAAAATTCATAGGTGTATTTGATAAAAAAAACTAACAAAAAGAATGTGAAATGAATTGGGTATGTCAATAAATTAATAATAAAATGAATTACATATTTATATAAATATAAGTGGATTGGGTTTTACCATATACAATGGATTGTCGATCTACGTATCCTAAATTAAGCTCATCTACCAATTTCTTTTTGATCGAACCACGAACATACTTTTTTCCTTGGTGGTGAATAACTACTAGAGTTATTCACTTAATTATATACCTCAAATCCTTGGACTATATGGTGATGCTCCAAGGAAGACGTAGAGAGAAATTTTAGGACAGTGTATTGGGAGAACTACATTCACTAAGATATATATATTCCTACTCAAGGAAGAATCTCCGTCCAACTAGGAAACTCAATCCCATATAAATTGTGGAGATAACATCCAACTTAAGTATAAATGTCAATTGGGTCAAGAGTCCTAAATTTGATCCAATTTCCAACATCTCTTACTCATACATATTTGACTTGATCTCCTCGAATCTCATCATCATACAATTTCTCAATCTCATATCATTCCTTCATATAGGAAATGAGGTGTCCGACCAAGTGAGAAAACATAGGTGGGGAGAGTTATATTAAGTCATCACCAAACTAATATAACCTTATAAATCGATAGCTCGATGTGTACCTCAAACCAAGTGGTCGCACCCAATCAAGCATCTCTAGATCTCTCAATGAAAGTAAGTGGAGCATGCTAGACTCACTCAAATATGTATTTATGTTCATGACTAGTCAAACACATGTTGACATAGTCGCCCTAGCTATGAACTATAAAACATAAGTGCATTACCAACTTAGTTCTTTCTCGGCCTCTCATGCCAATCAACTTGGTCTTGACAACTTTCTTTGACATGCTCCGATAGACTGAATCATGCAGGGCCATTTGATACATGCTAAAGTAGCATCATCAAGTTTACATCTCATGATAAAGTCTAGAGTCCCAAAGGGTACAAGAAACAATATGGGCTCACACAGTGACGAAAGCAGGGACACATACAGTCACTTTTCCATGGAGGTCGTCTCAAAGTACATGTAGTACGAATACATGCTATGATGGAACTCTCACTCAATCTAGGCATGTCACACTTTAAACATCATATGAACCCAAGTCCAATAGCTCTTCAATCGCTTAACCTACGTACTACTAGAAGTCACTTTTTAAAATGCCTTATAGTAATTCGCACGTTCAACTACAAACAGGCTTATTATGAAGTTTAGACATACTTCATAATTGATCAACACTAATCTCATCTTAGCCTCCAATCTAAGATGACTCTTAGTTATGATTATTAATCTTCCTCGCTACTCCAAGCACAAAAATGATCATCTGCAAACCTCATTTATGCAACTCGATCTTTTAAGTCTCATCTTGCTCACTCTCATAGCGCCAGGGCAATTGCCAGTATGAGAGGGCTAATCAACGCCTGATGATAACTCGCAAATCCAGTATCAACTATATAATGAGAACACTAATATATCTCATTAATCACAACATATTCTGACTGACCACAAAAATCAAGTTCTATATAATCCCATACTACTCACATGCCTTTGGATCATATCTCTATACAAAGGCTCAAAAAAAGGGATAAACGATCACACCGCTTGTAGAAATATGCCCAAGAACAATTTAATTATGCACAATACTCTCTTAAGTGAAGTAATGACTGGTATAAGTATGTTTGGTCCTCCAACAATGTTTGGCGCCTAAAACATATACTAAAGTGGTGTTATTATCACAAAGACAACAATAGCCACACAAAAGTACGCACAATACGCATCATTGCAAGATACCAAATTGCCTCCAACAACTCTCGGACCACTCTATTAAGATATCTAAGTACCTACTTGACTGCATTATAATATTTACGTCAAGCATTACTTGATATCCGCTCACCATTTTTACTGCTAAACACAAGACTAGTCGAGTACACATAGAATGCACATCAGACTTCCTTCAATGCTATACCAACTAGTATTTTTTTTCTTCTTCTATTTCAAGGCATTTCTTTTTAACCAAGATCATCTTAGGCTAAGAAGTGTCAATAGGACAAGTGTGATGCATACAAAATCTTGGTATCATAACACCAAGTATGCATCGACTTTCTTCTATATCCATTCCAAATATAAAGGTAGCCACTACTTGGTGGTGACACCTCTATGTCTCTTCTATCCATCATATTACCCAAATATAGTAAGAACTAAATTCTCTTATTTATCTTGACATATATTCAGTGTTACTCGACCATCGTAAGCCTACTAGAGTGATAGCTCAATGAAATTTATAACACTACTATTTGGATGATCATTCAAGTTACAAATGGAGCTTCTCGATCAACAATCTTTTCACTCTTTCCCTACTTCTTGAATTCATTAGGTGATCCATGTAAATCTCCTTATCACTCCTCATTTATATATATCAACTCCAATCGTCCAGGATAAACTTGGACGAAAGTGGCAATAACCAATAGCATCTTGATAAATTGAGGCCATCTCACCACTTAGGGAGAACATCTCAAAACATTTACGCACTTCTAGTAGGCATAAATATTTAGCCCTTGTTTGAGCTATACACATGTTAATCAACCCATCTACTTTGCACCTGACCTCTAGAAACCACATGCTTCTAATAGTCTTGCATTTAGATGAAAGATCAACCAACTTTTAAGCTTTGTTCTTAGTCATTAAGCTCATCTTTTTCTTCATAACAACTATTCCCTAAAGCATCAAGTGAAGTCAAAAGTCTAAGTTGACTCATCAACATCTACAAGAGCAATCATGAAGGATACCCACTTAATCTCACATAGACAATGGGGAATAACTCATGTTCACTCATTTTTCTTATAGAATATGAGAGTCATTTTCAAGTGAGACACTTCCATTAACTTAGGGTCATTCCAACTATCCTAATATTTTTTGGATGAGTTAAATCCTTGTTAGAAAAAAATGAGCGCCTCTTAAAGGATCTTGCAACTCGTATAGTGAAGATTTACTTTGACCTCACATATGCTCATAAAATCCTCATTGAGAAAAATGTACACTATGCAACTTGATTTCTATCATTTTTCCATCAAGGTGTTCATCACTTTTGAGAATACAACTTCTTGCACTTAAATAGGCATAAACCTACTAATTTGGGCTTGTTGTCATGTTACAGCTCATAGAAGGTTGGAGATTTAGTTGGAGGCACATTTTTTTTATGATGTACACTACAGTCAAGATTGTATCTACTCAAGTGAGACACAAATTAATTTGCACCATCATAAATCTAGTTATTTTGAATTTGTTTGATTCCACCCTCTTTGCAAGCTCGTTTAGTTGCGAAATGTTTAGAATCATCTTTCAAATTACAACTCCATTTTTATCAAACATGTGTCCAAACTATTTAGACATAACTTAGGCTAGTAATCATCTCCCACTGAGTAAAAATTATAATAAAAATTTATTAATTATGAATAAAATATAAATTTATCCACACATATATTATGAATGCAAGAATGCAATATGAAAAATAAAATATTAGCCCCATATGAGCGATATTGACATTTGGTGCATCATGTTGAGATAATTTTGGCCTATGGTGGTAAAACAAAAAAATTCCCCTAAAATTGAGGTACATTGCCTCTCAAAAATGGCCCAATAAATGCATGCCTTGAAAATAATAAAAAAAAATATTGGTTCAAAACCTACTACATCAATCTAGACAGAAATAAAAAATAGGGATCTTGAATTACCTCCATTGCCACAAATTATCTCTCATAAAAATATACAATAATATAAAGTAATACACACTTAATTTACATGAACTCCTAAATGTTAATGTCCATTCATTCACAAAATATATCAATTCATATCGCATCAAATAAATTTAAATTGTATCATTAAATAATTACATAAAAAAATATAATTAATAAAGCATTCAACTCATATAGAATATATTAATCACATAACAATATTTTTGGATGCATCCTAATGCGCAAAAAGTATTTTTGCATGCACCTTAATGCGCAAAAAGTATTTTGATAATAAAAATTTTGACCTATAAAATATATTTTAATGCATCGTAATACAAAAAAAAAAAATTTGCATGCACCACAATGCACAAAAAAAATATCTTGCATGCACTCTAATGCGCAAAAATATTTTAATCAATTTCTATTGAAATTAATGTAAAAAATTCTAATTCATTTTTTAAAGGGTAAAAAATAAAATTAATTCACTTAAAAAAACTCTTTTAAAAAGTGGCATGCGAATTGTTATCTAAATGTAGCAGCCAATCAATTAACAAGAAGTACAGTGGTCTAGTGATAGATCACTCTTCAACCACAACCAGAATGGAGACCCAAGTTCGAATCATTTTTGTGCAAACCCTCAAACTTTATTGTTTTTGGGATATAGATACATCCAAACACTCCCTTATCTAGTTGGCAGCCACACAGTGCCAGCAAGGTGCCACTTGCATGCCATTTGGCCGTCTACCATGTCAACACCCCTAGCCTTCTTCAGTGCTAGTGGTTTTTTTCGATGATATTTTTTCCAGTGAAATCCAATTCTTCAGCCAAAACATTAAAAATTCATCTCATTCATTTTAAGTCTATTTTGATGACTTTTATATTGTTTTGAACCTCTTTTCATGCTCTACAACATAGCAAAAATATTTCATAATAAAAATATCAAAAATAGGTTCGATTTTGAGCCTAAAGGAAATTGGTCTCAAACTAAAATTAAAATTTCTCTCAAATCCTCATCTATTTTTCACCAAATTTTAACCACTTGATCCACATATTAAGATCTACGTATGGTGAAATATTTATGGTTTTCTAAAAAATAATAATTTTTTTAAGCATAAAATCATATTTATGAATTCAATTATTCAAAACAGCGAGAACGACTCTATTTGGCTCTAATACCACTATTAGAAAATTAATAATAATATGAATCACATATTCATATAAATAAAAATGGATCAGGTTTTACCATACGCAGTGGATTGTCGATTCATACATCCCAAATCAAGCTCGTCTACTAATCTTCTTTTGATCAAATCATGAACATACCTTTTCTCATTGTTGGTTAATAACTACTAGAGTTATTCACTCAATTACACACCTCAAATCCTTTGAGTATATGGTGATACTCCAAGAAATATGTAGAGAGAAACTTTAGGAGAGAGATAATATGAAGAGAGTGTATTAGAAGAACTAGTTCACTCACACGTCTAATGGATGTGGATAAAAGATATATATTCCTACTCAAGAAAAAATTCCAATCTAACTAGGAAACTCAATCTCACTCAAATTGTGGAGATAATATCCAACTCAAATATGGATGTTAATTGAGATAAGGGTCCTAAACCCGATCCAATTTCTAACAGGATAGATTTACAAAATAACCATAGTTCTTTAATTAGCAGATTTCTAAAAATTTCTTGATCAAGTGGTTAGTTAAGCATTTTATTAAGTGGAGTGGAGTTAGTAGAAGGCGTTAAAGATTCAGATAATGAGACTCATAAGACTGCAACATAAATAATTGAGGTAAATGATTTAGTAGACTAATCGTCTAGCGTATTGTTTTAGATTTTTTATAAAGTTTAAGATGAGTTCGGATAGTTTGTGCTTTCATAATTTTTGGAAATTGAGGCAAGTAACATTGCACTTTTCTAGTTAAATAAACTTGTAAATGTAGTACTTTTGGCATGTGTGAGTAATGTTTACAACATGAATCAAGTAAGCTTATATATGTATTGAACTATGGAAATGCAAAATCTCTGAGTTTGATGAATTTTAAAAGAAAAAATTTAGAATGCATTGAGATGTGATTTCTTGAACATGGTAAAGTGATTTTTAAATATGGGTATTGTGGAGGTATTTTCAAAATCCATAGTTGAGATCTTATTGACTATTCCGAAATAGGCAATAGACAGTCGATACTAGTTGTGATTCAAGAGTTTGGTTAGTGACCCAGTACAGGGGGTTAAGCCTGTACGAGTAATCCAGTAAAGGAGGATTAAACCCATATCAATAACCTAAGACAGGGGAGTTGAACCTATCCCTAACCATGATTATCTTATATGTTTGGTTTTTACATTGTGGATTTTATGTGGAGATTGGTTGATTTTTCTTAACTACATGTCTATTTTGATATATTGTTTTATATTATTGAATTGATAAATCAACTATTTCCTATTGATTAAAAATATACTACTACTTTTTCTGACGTGCTTGATCTAGCTAGTTAGGTGTGGTTATTTACAGGGGCTATCATGTTCTTGATTCTCCTAATAATTTTTTAGATATCGACACTTATTTGATTGAGAATAACCCCTGAGTAAGAGAAAGTCTATAGAAAGAGTTCGAACTTGTTATTTATTTTTTTTAGAATTATTTAATAGGATGAATTTTAATATTGAGAAGGTATTATCTCCATGTGACTTAGCAACTAATTTTTGTAACCAAATATGCAACAATATGAATAACATATTCATATACATATGAGTGGATCGGGTATTACCATACACATAGCAGATTATGTTAGAATAGGATGCATAACGCCCCAATTAGATTGAATCTATTGTACTATTTTCTTTTATAAAGACAATCTTATTGGGAATCATATTAATCAAAAAATACTTTCTTTTATCATATGTCTTGTATTTTTCTTTTTGCGCATTAGATAAAGTCCTTACACCAAATTTAGCTATGAGTCATGGTCGCGTATATGATGGTGATCATGTAACATGCATCTAAGACTCTGGTCTTAAACAAGTTTCGAGTTGAGGGCTTTTTGAGATGGGATATCAAATAGCCCAGTAAGACTCGTGCATACAATGCATGTTCATAAGATGGAGATGTCGCATTCTATCGACATTAGCGTAGAGACGTAAATGCATATATGTGGGTGCTTGTTAGAGAACAAGTACACCGAACATGTATGTGTTGAGATAGTACATGACTAGTCCTCGAATTGGGGGCACGATTTGTGTGCATCTTGCAGCATTTTGATATATCTTCTGATTACTTGACAATCACAAAGGGAGTATGTTGGGTGTTGCACTAGTGTGCATGGAGGGTTGTCAGTGGTCAACATAGAATTTGACATTTATCTTTTTAATAAGAGAATCTCTTGTGTTTTCATAGTTCAGGCAGGATGATTTTGATTCATCAGGAATCTTTGAAACTTGAAATGGGATCATAGTTATTGAATCATTTAGGGTTTCGACTTATAATATATGTTCTAGATTCAATCGTGAGATTAACTATCGAAATGATCATATGTGTATGGTACTTGCAACTGAAATAGGTTTACTCGCTATTTCATCTAAGATTAGTTTGCCATGATTACTTGTTAGGTATTTTCATGTATAGTGAGGTTCTTGAAATTAAAGAGTTAATTTCAAGTGGATTAATCAAAAATAATTATTATTCATAAGTCATAAATGTTGTAAGCCCACTATTAGCTTAGTAGTGAACCTAAGAAGGTCACACATTTTTATGGAAAGTAACATTTTTATTTTGGGATTTTTCAATGATTGAAAATTAATTAATATTAATTAATTAAGGGTTCTATTTAATTTTATAGTTAAATTAAATTATTCAATTAAATAATTAAATTATTTAATTAGATCTAATTTGATTAGGAAGCCCAATTTGACTAAATTATAATTAATCAATTGGATTGATTAATATGTGATTAAATCAATTAAATTGATTCATGAACTTTTTAAGTCCAAACCCAAAAATTAGAGTGGATCACTTAAAAAGTCTACTAGAATATGAAGAGAATAATTAAAATAAATATAATTTATTTAATTAATAATTTATATAAATAAATAAATAGTGATTGATTTTCATGAAATAAAAATCAACCACTTAGGTAGTTATTATGTATATATATTTGATGTTTATCTATCTGGATATTATTTGAAGAGTTTAAATTAATATCAAGAATATATGTAGATAATTTTTGATGACTAATGTAGTCTCAAATAAGTCCACATACATTGGAGAGAGAAAAAATAAGATTTGTTGGAAGATTTAGAATCTTTCCAAGATCAAACTTTGAAGTGGTTCAAAAATTGACAGACTCTACAAGAGTTGGAGAAAGGCAAATTTTTTGACCCTATTAGTAGGGAAGGGCCGAAAATTGCATTAAGATTTTTAGAAAAAAATATTTTATTTGTCTTTTATTTTTCTCTCTAAGAAAAGAAAAGAAAAAGAAACTAAAGAAAAGGGTTTATTGAAAATCTTATTTTTCTTGTTCTTTAAAGAAATTTATTTTCTTGATATTGTTTTCATATCCAAATTTCAAGAACTTAAAGAATTCATGTTTATTGTTTTTGAAAGCTTATTCTTAATCCATCAATTGGGATAAATGATAAAATTTACTCTAATTCTTGACTAGAAAATAATTTTAATTCTTTTTAATCGGTGTTGCTTTTCATATTGTGGACCTAATAAAGGGGAGACATGTGGATCCCTACAAGTTCGATAAACCAAGAATATAGCAATTGATTGCTTCTTCCATATAGCAACTGGAGTGCTCAAAGGTATAATTCGAAACTAATATATTAGTTTATATATTCACCTGAATAAGCATGATTATTAGAATCACTTTCAAATCGAGGTGATGTATTTATTTGATGAATCTATGTCCTTATAAAAAAATTAATTTTCTGCTGCGTATTTCCCTACGATTATAGCGAACCCAACAATGGTATCAGAGCTACATTTTCACTTATTCAGTGAATTTCGAATTTGTGAGTTCATGATTAAATTGTTTGAGTTCATGTTTAGCAAGTTAAATTTGATTTTACATGAACAATGCAATTGATGATTAGAATTTTATTTAATTATTTATTTAAATTATTTAAATATTTAAAAATTAGAAAAGCGACTCAAAAAATAGGCTGCGCACACGTCGAGTGTGGGACACCCGAGGGTTGTGCATGACTGTAGCAGACAAGGTGCCTGCACAAGTGCGACGGGCAGCCCTCGTGCTGCTCGTCGTGCCATTTTTTTGGGTCTATTTTTATTTTGACCTTTTGGAATCTTAAAATTAAATATTAATTTTAGTAATTTTTGAAAAATTATTTTTCAAGTAATTAAAAATTATCCCAATCAACCATTGCGTTAAACTACTTGGTAAATTTACATGTTTTGATAATTGCATGTGATGTTTATTATGAGCATGTATAGGATGATCATGAGCCATTGGATCGATGTGATTGGTTTTATTTAATGTTTTTGGGTTTTAAAATGAGGCTTACGAGCCTCTTATTCTATCTATATAAGTTATTTATTTTCTACAACGAGAGTAGAATAGGTGGTGAGGTTTTTCTTTTTTCTTGGAGGAAAAAGGAGAATTAAGGAGTTTCCAATGAAGGCCCATGATTGTATGAGATACAATTATGTAAAAAAATATGCTCTATTCTATTTTATTATCCTTAGAATGACCTTAGGTCAATTTTTGGTTCAAATAGACCGCATACAACTAGTTCATGATCATCTACTTATTTAAGTATGTATTAGATGCATGCTTAGGATTTTATTTAATATTTCTGGCTTGCGCAATGGTATTATAATGTTATGCATTAAATAACCAACCTAATTTTAATTATGATGAAGTTTTGGATAAAATTAAACCACACGTAATTTGCAAAATTAAGTAAAAGAGTTTTTTAATAAAATTTGATTTCAAATAAAAATGGACAAGTTAGGTAGGACCTGTCGTTCCATACCTACCATCAAAGGTAGAGACATGACGACTGCTACCACACTTGATTACTGGCCATGGGTCGTGGGGTGGGCTTGTATTGGAAAGTTATGATCTTTACCAAGTATAGAGATGCTAGGGGATGGAATTGTTATTATATTGGCTATGAGTCGTGGGATATCTTGATGCTCCATCTACACGAAAGTTTGATGGGTGTTATTTGACACTTAGTATCATATGTGCTCATAAAATTGGAGTATATGGGAAGAGGTAAGGCAAAACAAACTTGAGGGTTGTATAGTGATACAATCATCAAAGAGTTGACTACCAATAGAAATATTCCATTTGGGGTGATGGAATTTGAAAAAAATAGTGGGAGACCTTATATTAAATGAATATATTTTTTCATAGTTTACTCATTTTCTGTTTCGTGCATATTTTGTAGATTTTTCTACTAAAATGATAAAGAATCCACTAGCAACAATCCTTGAATAAAATAAATTAATTAGACCAAACTTTATCGATTGGCTAAAAAACCTTAGCCTTCAATCTGAGAATAGGGCATATGTCCTCAATGCTGCACCTCCTTCGATTCCATCGAAGGATATTGCTTTAGAGGCTTATGCAGATGCCGCACAATTTGCAGACTCAATGCTACATGCTGGCATCAATGTCAAATGAGCTGCAGACGCAGAATAAAGATCAATATACTGTTTATGGGATACTTCTTCACCTATAAGAGTTGTATGGTGAACGTACTCGATAGACGAGATATCAAATCTCAAAGGAGCTTTTCAGATGTCGTATGATTGAGGGCTCTTCAATCCATGATCATGGATTGAAGATGATAGCTCTCACTAAAAGGTTGTCATCTCTTGGAGTCGTTATGGATAACGAACTCTATACGAACCTTCTACTGTAGTATCTGCCTGTAATAGCCAAGCTTCACACTACTCACTTGACCAATATGATTCATGCGTTACATGCTGATTTTATATGCTACTTGCATTTCTATTGACATTGAATAATTTATTTCATTCTATATGACATTCTTAAATATTAAACTTAATTCTGAAGCTTTTGCATTGTATTAGTTATTGAATTTTCTAATCTAAGTAGTTGATTTTATATTAAAATAAGAAGAAAATAAGGTTGATCAATATTGTATATCAATGGGATATATAGGTTATAATTTTGAAAATGTTAAAGTTGTTACTAGTAAACTTATATGGTTTGATTCGATTTCATCCAGGTATTTCAAAAATATATATTGGTAAATTGCATATTTGGGACATTGGACATAAGATAATATGATTCAGAGGTAATGTTACAATATTTATTTCTGTATAAGATTATATAATTTTTAATATGGACAATTATTTAAGAATCGGGTGACAATCGAGTAAGAAATTAAATAAATGGTTAGAAAATTAGCTTATGAATTATCTATCGGATCTTGTGGTAATTAAAATAGGATGCAATAAAATTAATGTATAGTAAGGCACATCTGATCTAGGCTTGAAAGATGGGTGAAAGGTCAGATTTATACCACAACTTGCCACCTCATGCTTGCTACCAAGCTTAAGCTAGCACCTCAAGTGCTACCTTAAGTTTTCTTTCACTCTTAGCCATTTACCCACGATACTCAACCATTTTCAGTCATTTTCAGGGTCCAACCTCATGCCAAAATCTCTCTAAGCTGGTCCTAATTGATTCCAATCAATAGAGAAGGACAAAGGAATCAAAAGGAAGTAGTAATCACAAGTAGAAGCTGAAACCGGCATAGGTAAGGTTCATATACAGTTTTGACATCAATTTTTATATTATTTGAGGGTTTTGTGATTTCTTAAGATTCCTATCTTGTTCATGATGATGTTATAGGTTATTCATAGGGTTATTATGTATAAAATAATGATTTGTGGTTGCAAACATATAGTAGAACCAGTAAGGGGCAGAATCTGTGTATATGTTGATTTCTAGTTTATTGAGCTTGAAATATGCAAGAAACCTTGTGAAAATTTTATATTTATCATCATGAATGTATTTATATATGAGTTAAGATTATGTGTTTAGGTTTGGATAGCTTAGGAATTAAAATATGACATGATAATTAAAAAGATGCTCATAACTGTCTCCATCGAATTTCAGATTCTGTCCTATATGAAGGGAATTGGTTTTACAGCTTTAAATCCATTAGTTTTGGCAAGACTATGACCTAGTTGTGTCTGTATATATGTTATCTAAGTGTGGTAAAAAAATTGGGAGTGAGTGAATATACTTAAGGGTTCCAAAACCATTAATGTCATGAAGTGCACAAAATTATCATTATAGGAAAAATCTGTTTCAGTATGCTATGAAGGGAGCTGAACTTAGGAAGCTATATCCGTGCCTTTTAGCCATTCTATGACATGGTTGCAGTTTTTTTTTATGTTAGCTAGGTGTGATAAAAATTGGGGACTGAATGAATATGTCTAAGGATATCAAAATCATCATGCAAATTAATGTGGTAGCAAGAAAATGTGAAGTTGTGAATCTGTCCCGTTTGGTTCATTAACATGTTCCATCATATATGTGGTGCATTTGATCCCTACCATTTAAGGAGATGTTATAAGAGTTATAATACATCAATTGAGTGAGGTTATTATACATTTAAGATGTGGAGCAAAGGTTCGTAAAAGGTTGTATTTGGTTATAGTTTCTAAGTGGTAAAGTTGTTTAGTTAAATTGAGATTCAAGATCTTTATACTACATTAGGTTTAATGAACTTGTTAATTGAGGATGGTGATTGATATCTTGTATTTTTACAGATTATTTCATATCTAAGGTTGGGGAGTAATACTTAAAAAACCTAGAAGTAACACACAACCGATCAAAGGTAATTGAAAATTCATTTGCAACTACAATGCATGGGCATAGTATTTCTTGCCTTATCTATATTAAATATGATCCTTGTGTCTTGATGAGTATATTATGAGTATTATATATATGTTATAGTGCATACGTTGCTTGGATTGTGTCATTGAACCTGTCATTCATCAATATTTACATGTGCATGCATAACACGTGCTCACCGTTGAGGTTTTGCATGCATGATATTATTTTCAGAAAGAAAATATTTTGGTTGGTCACTACTAGTGTTGTGAGGCCTGTATAGCTTATTTATATAATATTTTGGGACGCCAAGAATATTACTTCTCAGAGGATCATAAGGATGGACAAGGAATGTGTCTCTGGTGGTCACGAAAGGGTGAACCACTTGACTGTGCCCTTATCGACGTCGCTGGTGGGAAGACTTCTGAAGGGTCACAAGGGAAGAGAGGGGGTGGACCTCTGGTGATCACAAGAGATGGCCTTCGGACTGTGTTGGTCTATTTATGACCATGTGATTATTGATATTATTGAGAGCTCTATCCAGTGCATAATAGGTGGGTCAATGGCCTAGAGATGGAAAATGATTTCGAATGAACTATTTTGGTTCAAGAGCTTGCATTCCTGACATGATTTCATAGAGATGTATTGCATATATGTTAGATTATCTCTTCAGCATGCATGATTTTTGCTTACTGGGTGTTAGCTCATGTAGTTCATGCATTGTAGGTAAGTATAGTGATACCTGAGACTCTGATGATTACTGGGCTGGTTGTTGGAGCTCCTCTAAGTGCTAACAATTTGCTAAATAAGAAAGTAAACTCAAAGGTAGATTTACACTAATCCAAATATGTGTATTCTCTCAATCAGAAAGAAAACTTTCCTTCATACCAAAAGGAAACCATCTGCAGTCTTCATAAAGTATCCAAACATTCTCATCATTATTATCCAATGCCACTCATTATGATTGGATTGATACTTTATGACCTATGGCATAACAAATATTTGGAGCAAGTATTGGCCACAATGCACATTAAGCTCCAAACAACAATCATTGAGATATAGTGGTCTAGACATTTCTTTTGGAGTCTTTGGATACATTTTAAGGCTGAAATTTCATAACATAGGTATGTATAAGTTTAAAACTCTCCATTTTAAATTGTTCTAAATATTCTACAAATATGGCTCTTAGCACAAAGTAAGATGCCTTTTGAACGATTTGCATGGATTTTAACATAAAGTACTGAGTTTTACTCATCATATTCTCTAACTCATAAGCTAAAGGATAACCATATCTCAATGATGAAAATGTATGAGATCACCACGTTATGAAATCTCATATACCATCCTCTTAAAAAAACTACCTTAGGTCATGAAAATTTTAAATTCACAAACTTTATCTTCTTGGCCTTCTACTATGGAATCTTTTAAGCATTCCATATGGGTTTCTTTACATAATTCTCTATGGACCAATTCTCCATTTGAGAATACAATCTAGTCCATTTGATGCAGTTCTAAAACTTAGATATCTATATAATAACCAAGAAAATAGAATAAAGGCATGTATCACCATTAGTGAAAAAAAATTGACTTCAAAAGTATAATTTTTTTAACCTCTAGACGAACTTTACACCTCATAATAATTATATTAGTCTTTTGCTATATTTTGAGAACACATTAATTCTCAATAACCTTGATCCAAAGTTTAACCAAAATTCCAAACCTGGTATAATTTTGTAGAATCGAGCATTTGCTGTTGAGCTAAAAAATTGTAGCTTATAATAACTTTGCAACTCAAATCTTTAAATAGTTTGATAATCCAAATGCCACATTTTGGCTGTGTTTTTGCCATAAGAGCAATTATTGCCACACAGGCTAATAGATTTTATAGTTGTATAGTATTCTTCCATTGCTTTAATTCAATTGCCTTTGTAGGACATGATAGAGTCTCACCATATTAGACTCTACATCATCTTCTGGAGATTATTTTATACTTGCACAAAGTTCTGATTCATTTTTAGCTTGACCACTTGAATAAAATTACTCCCACTCAAACTAAGAAGCAATATATATGTGTAACATTTGTGCATGGTTTGAGAATAAATTGTGGCATATATATCTGCAGTATGATGTGTTTGGTTAAGATGTTCTATACCATTGGAAAGTTGTAAGCAGTTATGTGAGAGCTCTGATAATATATTGAGATAATCAATCAGTTATTGCTTACAGTACTAAAGATCTAAATACATTAAAACCAAACACATATTATAGTTTTATGAAAGATATCATTGCAAAAAAATAAGTATGTCTACACATTTCATAGTTGCTACCCACTTAGCCTCAACCTATAGATGTATTTGTGGGCTATGTCAAATCTCTAGGATTGCTTAGAATACAATCTCTTTGAACTTTAGAATGTTCATAGAGTTAAGCCCATAAGTTTAAGATATTGGAATATTATGTATGTGTTCATAATTATGATGATATACATTCTATGTCTAAGTATGTCGGACAAGTAGAGAATGACTCTCTCACATGAGCATTCACCTCTGATGTTGAGTTGCATGCAGAGATGAGATATTTATGATTTTATTGTGTATAAAATCATAAAGAATATGTCACATTGATAAATAATCAAGATGAGATTACTCTTATGAATTTGAGTAATCAAAATGGATTCCCACTATCCATTAAACTTGTCTTATGGCCAGATGTAGGTTTTCTTGATATTAGTGATTTTTGAGGACAAAAGAGAAGAAAACTCAAGTTAAATGTTGGGGTACACTTGAACCAAGATCTAAATGGTGCATTATTTTTTAAAATATGACATACACTTCCAAGAATGAAAGAAGCACCATAGCATGTGTTCCATACCATGTGTGCCTAAGTGACCATTGGGTAATGAGTGAAAAGATCCCTACTTTCTCATTATGTGAGACCCAGAGGTTTGTATAACCTTATTGTTTACCCTTATGACTTTCAACTGTTTTTCAAAACTTTAATGTAGTGTTGCTACTTTAGCATGCTCCTAATAGCCATGAATGATTCAGTAATGCGGGACATGTCTAGAAAAGCAGTTATTTTGAAGTTGAGAGATCCTAGTGGGAAAGAAAGATTTTCTATGGCTAACACTTAATATGTATTTACTGGCCAGACAATTATGTAAAACTTAGATGTTTGGGACATAATTGTGAATACATGATAATGTATTGAAATCAAGTATGCTCTTATATTGTATGTGGGATCAGATATACTTTGATTGGTATAGCAAAGAAGTATGGGGTACAGCGAGATGTTTTGTCCTTGTATTTTTTATTTTTTTTTGAGAAATTGAGCTGTTATATATCCTTAACCGATATATGACATTAAGCTTTTGTTAAAATGCTCGCTGGTCACATGATCCATTTGCTTGTATGAAATTAGTGGTGTATAATTATGATCACAATAGACAAAGGTCCAACCCTCATGTACGAGTGGGAGATGTAAGAAATAGTAAATAGATTAACGGGTCGCCCATGAGTACTGACCTGACCTACAAGCTTCAAAAAATGAACTGATTTTTGGTGGGAGTGGTTTTCTGAAAACCACCCCATAACCAACGTAAAAGGGAACTTCCCTAAAAAACTTCTCACTGCCTTTTTTGACAACAACATTCTCTCTCTAAAAAAAAGAAAAAATAACATAAGAAAGAAAAGTGAAGAGAAAGAGGGCTATTGTGATCAAGATTTGAATAACATCACCATTTGAGAAAACTTTTGGATTGTGGATTAAAACTCCTTCCGTATGTGATTGGGTTTGGATGAAAGTGAGCCTTCAAAGATGTGAGAAACATCAGTGATTCAACCATGACAAAAAATCCAAATTGTGATAAGTTTTTCTTGAACTTACCTCATGTTTATTTTGATTAATTTCCGTCAATATGTATGTATATATTAAATTTAATCTAAAGCTACATCTTGCTGAAATTCATGAAACTATTATGCTTAGATTTTCATGAAATTAATTAGTCTTAGATTGGGAAAAAGAAAAAAATAAGCCCAATATCTACCACCTCAAAGGAACAAGCATTACAAAGATGATGAATCGTTGAAATAACTTTATTTGAGAAAAGAAAAAATGAAAGACAAGAAATCCCAGGATGAAGAAAATGATCTAAGCCACTGAAGAGGAGAAATAATCTACTTGCTACCTGAGAAAAAGGTCGGGAGACAGAACTTTCTGGGCAGCGAAAAATGTCAACCCTCCGAGCATGCTCATCAAAAGAAGTCACCTGAGTGTCTATGTTAAAGCAGTGGCGGGAGCCACTCAAAGCCGTCTTAAGAGACTGGTGGCTCTCCATAAAGCGAGGGATGAAGCTATTGCTGAAATCAAGTGGGAAAATTTATCACTTGAGAACTAGCGTAAGTTTGAATACGAAGCTTTGGAGAATATTTTCTGCAATAGGATTATAGAAGGCGGTTTTAGCTTTATATATTGAATAAGGAGGTGGTGAAAAGGAAGTTAGGGAAGAGAGAGAGAGAGAGAGAGAGAGAGTGGAGGATCATTGTGGAATGTTCTTAAGCATAGCCCAAAAGCTTCTAGAGACTTATCTATGAATCTGTTGGAAATTGGCTCGGATTTAGAACTATTGACCCAATTGGCATTCATATTTAGTTGGATGTTTCCATAATTTGAGTGTGATTGTATTTTTTAGTTGGACTAGGATTCTACTTTAAGTAGGAATAAATATCTCTAATTCCCATTCAACATAGTGTATGAATGAATGTAATTCTCCCATAAACTCTCTCCATATTCTATCAAATCTTTTTCTCTCTTAGTCTTCCTTGGAGCATCACCATACACTCACTCCAAGGATTTGAGGTGTGTAATTGAGTGAATAGTTCACTCTAGTAATTATTCACCACCAACGAGAAAGATATGTTCGTGGTTCAATAAAAAAAAAGCTGATAGACTAACTTGATTCAAAATACGTGAATCGATAATACGCTGCATATAGGTATACTCGATCCATATTTGATTCATATTATATTATTGATTAATTTTCTTATAGAATCATTATCAGTTTTTCTTTTCCTTTTTTTTTCTTTTTGTTTTCTTTTATTATTTGGGTGCATAGACAAATTATTTTAGTATTGTCCATGTTCCTCTGTGTCTTTAAATAGTATAATTTTCTTGCATTGAAAAAGAGGAAAAGTCATATTTTTTATTCTTTTACTTTATCATTAGAATATTTTCCGCCCCTATAACATTATTAGCTATAATTTTTATTGAGTGGTTAGCTAGCATATTTAAAGAATTCAAACTAATAAAAGTAAGAAATAATAAATATTTATTATCCTGACACAATTCTCTTGTGCTTCTTTTTGTTAAATCTAGTAATTAGCATGTGAAACTCTTTTTTTATGGTAAACGTGGCCTCTTATTAACCAGACTTTGGTACCATTTAAATTACTATTCCATTTAAGTTTTAGAGATGGGAAATATTAAATATTTATTATATCTAACAATTTTAGTCCTTCCACTTGGACAGAAAAGCTCACGTGCATGGTACTTTAGCATCAAAGGGAAGGATCGTGTTGTTGTTCTCTCGCCCGAATTCTTCCTCTTTTTCTCTTTCAATTTTTCTTCCACTGTAGGCCCTCTTTTGCAATTTGAAAAACAATGAAACTAAAAATGGGGACAATGAATTCACCCAAAAATTAGTACAAGTTTTGGCACACCTCGTCCAACACGTAGAAGAAGAGCTGGCAATGATGCTATATTTGAGAAGGAGAGCCAACTGATGTACATTAGGAAGCAAACCAACATTTGGTACAAACTCAATTATGTTACAGGTACTCTCTCTTTCGAATATTTTTTATAGCACTTGATATTCAAACTTAAGTATTCAATTTGGACTATATAAAAGAATTTTAATCTTTTTCAATTTATAATATGGGATAAATGACTTATTATCCCAATTTTTTTAATTCAATAATTTATAGTCTCACTTGATATTTTAATTCCTCATTCAATAAAATTAATTTTGAAAAACCAACTATACTAAATACATTTAACCAAGGTATAAATTGCATTTAACTAAATAATTTTTGTTTTTGTCAAATAGAATCCATTTAAATAATTAATTAAAATTTGATCACTACCAATTTTTACAAACCAATTTTCAACATGATGTGGATACTTATAAGTTGGCTGATTATGCAAGCACGTGGAGAACACATAAGAGGATCTGCTTTGAGTACACTAGTTACCATAGGTTACTGGAATCATCACTAGGGGATTATAAAAAAAAAAAAAAATGTGCTATCACTTCTATATTGATATTTATTCGATATTTTCTCAACTATTATTTGGTTCAAAAGGTGATTCAATATTCTCCTTCATAAAATGGAATATTAATCACATATTTTCATAATTGAATTGGTCCAGAAAGGTAGTCCAATTATTCTCGTTAATTTAAAAAATAACCATATCCATGAAATATGGTAATTAACCATACTATCGTTACATCTTTAATGTTAAAATGGGTATAAATATAAGAGAATTATATTAAAGTCCCTAAGCCTATTATCTCATTTAAAAAAGAAAATACACCATCGTTTGAGATTATTAAAGTTTAGAAAAATACTCACTTTACACACTGTAATCCAAGCCAAGCATCAATGGCTGAAGGTTGTATTTCAATCCTTTATTTTTTCCGCATTTGATATTACATGCTATTTTGTTATAAGGTATATTTAGATTATTTTGTTCATAGTTGGTATCAGATCATGTTTACCTCTGCCTTGATGTGTAATACCATATGAGATTTTTAGCTAAGTAATACATTTTTTTAATGATAACCACAATTGGAAATTATTGAGAAACTAGTATTCTAACAATTTTGTGATTTGAAACATTCAGATTAATATACTGATGTGGTATCACTCATTTTCTCGAAATTTTTAGGTGGAAGCCAACTATAATGTTGGTCAATACCTGCATCACAAAAAGTCATTAGAGTTGTCATGGGTTGACTATGCGAATACCTTTTATCGTCAAGTCAGTTCTAGAGTCAGCAGATAAAAGCCAGAAAGGTGGGGAGTAGTTTAATGCATAATTAATTGTGTACCTTTTAATAACGAATGCTAAAGGTATTTATAATACTGACATGAGGGCTTTTATGGGTTTGAGCCTTTAGGCCTCCGTGGGTTTAGTTAGAGTATTATAACCCAACTTTATTTATTAACTTGTCGACTTCATGAACTTGGTCAATTGAGTCTTGTCTTTGTTCCGACCATAATTTAAATGACCTTCTTGAATTTAGCTTATTTAACCTATTTTAAATCATGATTTATCATAAGCCCTCTACTTTCAAGCAAGCCTTACGTAAAGAAAATTGATCGAAAATAAATAACATCATAATAAGTCATTATAGGGTGAGATGCCTTAAAAAAAATTCTTTAAAGTAAAATTACATGAAGTAGAAGGGACCACATTAATCATGCATGGTTACTTGCTATTGTAGCGCACGAAAGCTTTATAATTACTTGACAAGTAAATAAGTCACATTCATATTGTAATAAGCTCCCAAATTTTTAACTTGTCAACAACTCACCATTAAGCTTTACTTTAAGCTTTACATTTGTCATGTTTTTGCGTCCAAGTATAGTAAACATAGGCATAAATATGTAATGGAGCCTTGACCCCACTAAACCATTAAATCCCCACCTCAACATCATGGCAACACAGTGGTGGAATTAATTACCACATGTGCCCCCTGGTTTCTCCCCTTGTTCGAGTGTTTTTAAGTCTAGGCAGCTCGACCTGGTGCTATTTTTTTTAAAAGATTTGAGGAATTATCTCGATTTTAGAGGTGGCAAAGGTGCCTTAGTTGGCTTGCCTACTTTGATGAGGTTGCTATCTTGTATTGTGTTGTTTATGTCTTTGCTTTTGCTCTATATCTCATGGATTTGACTTTCAATACAACCTTACGGGAGAAACTCATGATTTTTAGAGCCACCCATTGTGTTCTTGGTTTCAAACAGGTTATCTCTACTTTCGGATTTAGATCTCGTTGATAACCTTTTAGAATTTAACTTTTCTCGATAACTCAAGGGAGAGACATCCAACTCACGTGAGGGAGTAGGGACAGTGGTGAGGGTTCACCATCATTGACATCTCATCATGCTGCCTTTGGAGGAGAAGGGTTGCTGTCGTTGATGTCCCATCACGCCACCTTCATGGGTGAGCAGTCATTATCGTTGATGTCTCTCATTGCACCACTTTCCTGGATGAGGCAAGCGATGTTGCCGCATGTGCCAGCGACATTTTTCGCCAACTTCGTCCTTTCTGGTATTATTTCTTTCGTCCGTTTGTTGTTTCTTTAAATTGGGGGGAAAGTTCGAGTTGTCTTGGTTTTCTCGTTCACATAGTTGTAGCCTCCCGGATGATGGCCTTGTCAACCTCAAATACTTAGAAGAATTTTGGGGAGGGCTTTTCTCCCCTAAGAGTTGGCTTTTTAGTTGTACGAAGGTAGATAAGAGTATAGTGGCGGTAGGCCTTCTCCCACCTTTTAGTGGGGCGAGGAGCATAAGTCATTGTCCCGTGAAGCTTTGTTTGAGGTCTCTCTCTAGGACGACCAGGTTTATGTATTTGGCTAGAGGAGGACTTGGGTGAGCTCTATTTTCTTCCTCGCGCTTAGTCCATTTACTTATAATAAATAGTTTTTTTTAGTCATTGTTGTATGTAATGTCTCTTTGAATGTAGGGGTTAGTAGGACCTTTCGAGCATTGGAGTCAATATGACTCTTCAAGTATGAAGGTTGGTATGACTTTTAAATGGGGAAGCAAGTATGGCTCTTTAAAGGTAGAGGTCGGGGGCAAGGGTTCCAGAGCGATGTCGCCATCTTCACATCAAGCGACTGTTGCCATGGAGAATGGCAGCCCAAGTCCAGGTAGTGGCTTGACCTGGTAATTTTTATCTCCTGCCGTTGGCCACCAGAACAAGGCGATGGTGCATTGTTCACCCTTGATAGGTCCATCCTTAGGATCGACCTTCCTAGGTCGAGGCAAGGGTACGAGGCTCACCCTCATGAGGTCGAGTTGGCTCGACCTGGCTTTTGCATAGGGCACGCAACATTGCTTTCTGTGAGGCCGTCGTCGCACCAAGCATCATCTTTGTGTCCCATCCATGTTTGATTGCTTTATATAGTTTAGGGGTTAGTTTGAGTCACCATGTTAAATCTAATAACGTAGATGAATTTTTTATCCAAGACCATAAGGCCATTCGCTCTTTACCCAATAATGGGAGAGAGTCAGTTGAGTTGGGTGAGGAGGTTATCTCCTTAGGGTTATTATCATCATTAGAGTCTAGTAAGTCCGAGAGTAAGGGTACTATTTTCCCTTTTGAGGTCTAGCTAAGTTGACGAATGTGTTGGGTGAGCCCCCTACTTGTAGTCGCATCATAGATGTCAGGATATGCGACACGTGTTCGTGCACTGATGGTCTCACATTACTTAGCCCTTTTCCTTTATTGGCTATACAGTTGATTTACTTAACTTTTTTCTTTATCTTTATTTCTTATGTTAGGTTTGTTTAGACTTCTTTGTTCTTTGCAGCACCTTACACAGGCTTTTATCCTGAGTGAGCATGGGGAGGGACTTCTCTAAGGTGCCGGATATGGTAGAGGATGATGATAAAGTTGTTGATATTGCTTTGTTGATGGTGTCTTCATTGTCGAGGCAGTCGATGTAGTTGCTTTCTTTGCTCCTCCTACTGAGCAGAGATGAGCTCTTAGTGGACTTTAGATTTTTTCTTTAGTTCATGTTATTGTCTATTATAAGAGCATTTTCTTTACTTCCTCGTAGAGTTAGTTGCTTTCGCTTAGCTTGATGACGAGGCATATATAAACACTTTATTCTTTTATTGGTAGACTTGGCTACTTTTACTTGAATTCTTTGCGCAAGCCTGAGCTTGGTTGTTGATTCTATGTATGCTTAAGAATTTCTCTATGTTGTGGTGTCGAAGATTGTACATATCTCCATAGAAAGAATCAAATCATTGCATAAAGGTAAAGCAGACCCACAAGACAATTAAAGGTGTTAATAGGAGCTTGGACATATTAGAGATCATGTATTCAAATATTTGTAGTCGAGATAAGAACTCATATGGTCAAAAATACTTCATCTCTTTTATAAATGATTACCCACGGTACATGTATCTCTATTTTCTTCACAATAAGAATAATGCATTAGATGATTTTAAGGTATTTAAAGTTGAAGTAGAAAAACAATGCAGAAAACAAATTAAGATCATGAGAACAAACAGGGGTAGCGAATACTATGGTAAATACACTGAGAATGGACAAGGAACTCGTCCATTTGAAAAGTTTCTTTAGAAGCAAGTGATAGTTGCCTAATACACCATGCTTGGTTTTTTGGACCAAAATGGTGTAGCAGAAAGAAGAACCAAACAATAATGGACATGGTATTGAGTATGCTCAACACTCCAAAATTCCTAAATCCTTGTGGACTGAAGCTCTTAAAATGCCAATATATATATTAAACCATGTTCTAACCAAGGGTGTTCCAAATGCATCTTTTAAATTATGGAAAGGTAGGAAATTGAGTTTGCAACATATATGCATTTGGGGATGCCCCGTCTAAGTGAGAGTTTACAATCCACTAGAAAAGAAGTTGGACCACCCATGGACCATTAGTAGGTATTTCATAGGATATGCTGAAAGGTCTAAATGATAGAGATTTTATTATCTATCTCATAGTACTAAGATTGTGGAATCTAGAAATACAAAGTTTCTTGAGAATAGCTTGATCAGTAGGAGCGGTCAATCCTAGAACATAGATTATGAGAAAGATCACAAGTGAAAGATTGATTGTTATTCAAAACATACCTCATGTTCAAATGTGTGTTGAGCAACCAACATTTAAATCCCACAAGCTGTTGATTACAATCTGGTATATCAAGTTGTTCAGGAATTGTTAGAAATTATTGAGCAACCAGTTGAACAACATGTTCCTCACAAGAATGTTTGTACAATATTATGAAGATTCTACTAGAACAAAAAAATCAGCAACTCTTAGTGATTATACTGTCTATGTGCAAGAATCTGAGTATAATAGCGGAGTCGAAAATGATCTTGAAATGTTGTCACTAGCCATAAGTTACAAAGAATCATATTTTTGGTATAATACCATAAAAGAAAAGATGATATGACATCTAAAAGAGTCTAAGACCTTGTTGAATTCTGTAATGGTGCAAAAGCCATGGGATACAAAATGGGTCTTAAAGACAAAGAAAGACTAATTGAGCAACATTGAGAGATATAAGGCAAGACTTGTGTTGGACTCGCTAAAACTGCGGGGTGTGAAAAATAGAATTTAAAATTAAAATACATACAATTACAATTATTGCATCACCCCAAATTAGCAGTGATTCTAACGATTGCGTATTTTTTATAGTTTTATAGAATCAATGTAAAATAAGTTTTAGATTCGTTACCTAAGATGCACTCCGACTATAGAAGGGATAGTGGCAATCAATTCTCGGCGATGTGTAGGTTCGCTAGGATCCAAACGTACTCCCACTAAAGATGGTCCATATGTTTGGAAAAGAAACACTACATTACAGTCTCACTAGTAACTGTAATTTATTTTACTAAATTTGTAATCAGAGTGTGTAATCAGTGAACACTGATTCTTAATCTAACCAGTGGAAAAAAGAATCAAGTGTAAAACAATGCAAATATGGAACTTTTGTTTTGTTGGAAGAAAAAGGGTTGGAAGAAAAACTGAAGAGAAACTTTTTCCTTCTTCTTCTTTCTTCTTGGATGATTTTTGCAAGAGGGTTTTCCTAACCCCCTCATATAAAATTGACCCCTTTATGTATGCTAGGGTTGGCTAAAAATTAGGAGGTCTAACCTTCTAAATTTTCGGCCACTATAGATAATTATGGAGTATTTTGGTTGATCAAAATATCCTCTAAAAATCTTCCTATAATTATCCCTAAGGATATCATATATCCTATATTTAAATTTATAAATATCTTAAATTACTTCCCTTTTCTTTTTTTTTCCCAACAACTTGATGGGCTTCTTATGGGCCATCTATATTTGGGCTTGGACCTTAAATAAAGTCCATCAATTAATCTTATTAACTGATTGAACCCAAATTAAATTAATTGATCTAATTAAATTAATTTTGTTTCATAAAGCCCAATTAAATAATCTATTTACTTAATTGGTTTGATTAATTTAATTATTAAATCAATTAATTGTTTCATTCCAATTGAGCTCCCAAATCAAAATAGATCCAATTAAGTAATTCAATTATTCAATTGAATATTTAATCCAATAATTGAATTAAATTAATCTCTAATTAATTAATATATATTAATTAATTGAATCCAACTCTTTAGATCATTTCCAAATTTAGAAATGCACATTTTCAAAACTGTGTGTGACCCTTTAGGTTTACAACTAAGTTAGCATTGGGTTTGCAACAATTATAATTTAAGAATAACTATTATTTTGATTAATTAATCCATTTGGGATTATCTTCTTAATCCTAGAAACCTCACTAGTCATGAAAAATACATACCAAGTTTATCATGACTCCTAATGTTAGGCAAAATAGTGAGCGAATCTATTTTAATTATGAGTACCATACACATAAGGTCCTTTCGTCATCCCTATTGAGTCCAGGTTATGGATTATGAGTCAAAAACTTAATTATGTTAATAATTATGATTCTATTTCAAGTTTTAATGACTCTTGATAAATCTATATTCATCCTGCCAAGGTCATAGAGGCATGAACTATCAAACTATAGGAGATTCACTTATTCTAGACAATTGATAGATTCGATGTTGGCCACTCATTAACCTCCATGCCAGTACAACATCCAACATATCTCCTTTACAATTGTCAAGCAATCAGAAAATATATCAAAATGGGACAGGGTGTCACAACCTCCCAATAATATGTGTAAAATATATATATATATAAACAACCTGTACAACATAATTTGTACATGTATGCATGTGTATAACTTTTTTTTTCTACTCAGTTCAACAAAATATTGATAAAAGTAAGGTAATTTCATATCATGTCATATTGTATATACATATGTAGTTATTAAACATTAATCAAGTCTGTCAAAACTATCACAAACCCGAACTCACTATCACAAAGGAGTTTTGAAAGTGATATACAGGATAAAGTTATTAATATAATACAATAACTATAAAATAAAAAATACAGTCCACAAAATAGCCCAACAGGTTGTCATCTGAGTACATTGATCTTTGAAAGCCTGTAGTGGCTCCACTGCCGGTCAGTAAACCAGAGGTCTCAAGTCTCACCATGATCACCTACAATGCATGAACTACATGAGCTAATGCTCATTAAGTAAAAATCATGCATGACAAGAGTATGATGTAAAATCTCACGTAACTCAACTCTAATATATGATGTTATAAATGTATCAAATTGAGTACTCATAAATCAAAGAGTTTTTATAAAAATCACTTTATTTATTGGGCCCTTGACCTACCTACTATGCACCGGATAGAGCTCTGAATAACATCAATAATCACATGAACACAAACAAATTGACTCAATCCAAAGGCCATTTCCTGGGATCACTAGAGGTCTACCCCCTATCTTTCCTTGTGATCCTCTAGAAGTCTTTCCACTGGCGGAGTCAATAAGGGCACAGTCAAGTGGTTCACCCTCTCTGACCACCAGAGGCACACACCCTATCAACCTCTGTGATCCTCCAAGAAGTAACACTCATGGTGCCCCAAAATATCATATAAGCACGCCTCGTATGCCTAGGTACACTAGTAGTGGCCAACCAAAATATTTTCTTTCTGAAAACCATGTCTCAAATCATATCGTGCATGCAAAAACCTCCACTATACTCATATACCGTGCATGCACATGTAAATGCTCATGAATGACATGTTCAATATAAAATGTAAGTCATCTTAGTCTCAACATGTTTCAAGAATCATAAGACTCTCAATCAAATTTAATATCATTAACACATTAGTTATACATGCTTCAAGACATACTATGTTCTTACATTGTAGTTGCAAATGGATCTTTATTTGCCTTTCACTTGGTTGGTGGCTTAGTCTAGATATGTTTATTGTTCCACTCCAATCTTAGATGTAAAATGGTCTGTAATATTACCCAAAATCAAGCACCATTCCCAATTTGGCAAGTTGAAAGCATAAAATATCATACTAAGACCTTAAACACCAAGCTATCTAGGTTTTACAAACTAGAACCCAATCTAGTCCCTCCAATACCTTAATTTTTCATATTAGATACATGTAAACATCATATAATTGAAGTATTATAACTCTAATATCATGTACCAAATTGTTAACACTCACTAGCAACATGTCTAGGTTGAAATATGCTAAGTTATCAAATGGGACAGATTCACATTTTCATATTTTCTTGCTGTCCAATTTAGTTGCATGATAATTTTGACATCTCTAAGCATATCCAATTACTCCCAAATTTTTACCACACTTATATAACATGTATATAAATGTAACCATATCATATAATTGCTAAAAATTATGGATATAGCTTCCCAAGTTCAGCTCTCTTCACAATACACTGAAACAGATTGTTTTCCTACCGTGATAGTTTTGCACACTTCATGACATTAATAGTTTTGGCACCCTTAAGTACATTCAATCACTCCCAAATTTTCACCATACTTAGATAACATATATAAAGAGGCAACCAGGTCAAATTACTACCAAAACCAATGGATTTATTGATGTAAAACCAACACCATTCACATAGGACAGAATCTAAATTTCAAAGAAGACAGTTTTGAGCACCTCTTTAATTATCACATTATATTACAATTTATAACCTCTCTAAACTTACATACATCACCTAGACTCATATATAAACACATATATGGTGAAATACACAGGTTTTAATCAAGTTATTATACATATATAAAGCATAAATATCAAAATCAACAAGTATACAGTTTCTGTCCCTAGTGATTTTTATTGTAATTTTGCAATTAAAAATCCTTCTTTTGTGAACTAAAAGACCAAAAATAACATCCTAACATGATTATAATCAATAATAGAAGCTTTAAAAATCATAAACCCTCAAACAATTCAAGAACTTAAATCAAAACATGAATTAAAGCTCACCTATGCACAGATTTTTTATTCAACTTGCTCCTCCTTAAGTCCCTTTGCTTCCTTCACTTTTTTTTTTTTACTTGGAATTACTTGAGAGCAATTTCTAACATTCAATATGAAGGTTTTGGAAGTGAAATAGCTTAGAAAATAGTTTTTGGTCATGGCTCAAGGGTAGAAATGAAGAAAGGTTGAGGTGGTAAGATTGAGGTGTCAAGTTGTGGTTCAAATCTGATATTTTTCACACCTTATACAGCCCCAATCTAGTGTTTCTTATTAATTATTTATCTATGTACAACCTACTTTAATCTCCATATGATCAGATAATATATTATGCCCTAATTTCTTAACCGTTCATTCGATCTCCAAACCGATCGATATTCGATTCTTAAATGATCGTCTAGTTTTTAATTTCTAAAATCACGTGCACATATGAACCTTATATTATGAAATTTAAATTACATTATATCATGTCTGATATCCCAAGTATGTTAATCTATAGATGTATACCTTTAAAACACCTCGATCAAATCGAATCGACTCATATAAGCTTACTAGTGACACCTTTAACACTTCTAAAATTATAACATACAACCTATGAATATCTATTATATTGATCAATCTATTCTTTATCTTATCTAAATATAGAATCACTTAATTAGGTTGTAGGATCTTAACCACTAATATCAAGTGATAGCATTGGAGGTATAATGATTAAGAATGATATAAAAGATGTGATGTAGATGTTAATGCAAATTAACATATAACTAGCATGTAGTGCATGAATCATATTGATCAAGTAAGTAGTGTGAGGCTTGGGTATTACACAGGGCGTACACAATGCTACTATGGTGTCGCAAGTTCGAGAACTAATCGTATATTATTGTAATATAGGTATTCTTATTTTGACAGAAGATATCTCTAACTAAGAATCTCCGATGAGCCTGTTCAGTATACTTGTTTTCTAACAAGCACCCACATACATGTACTAGTATCGCTACATCGATGCCTATAAAATAAAACATTCTCCTCAGTGGAGCATACATCGTATGCATGGGTTTTACTGGGCCATTTGATATCACATCTCAAAAATTCCTAGACCCAAAACTAATTTAAGATTAGTAGAGGCATGTTCCGTGATCACCATTACATGTGAGATCATGCCTTATAGATGAATTTGGTATAGGGATTTTATCTAAGTGAAAAAAATATATACAAAGCATTAGATAAAGAAGATGTCTTTTATTATTTATATTTTAAAAAAAATCATTTACAATATACAAGAGTAAAAGATATCTAATCTAATTGGTGTGTCAGACACTACTCTAACAATTTCCTACTTGCCCTATGTCACAACCTCCCAACAATATGTATACATATATATATACATATATAAACAACTTGTGCAACATAATTTGTGCATGTATGCGTGTGTATAACTTTTTTTTATTTTGATAAAATATTTATAAAAGTAAAGTGCTTTCACATCCTATAACACTGTATATACATAGGTAGTTATTAAAACATTAACAAGGTCTATCAAAATCATCACAAACTCAAACTCTCTGTCACAAAGGAGTTTTGAAAGTGATATACAGGATAACGTTAGTAATATAATACAATAAAATGTACAATCAAAAGCACAACCTATAAAATAGCCCAACATGTGTCATCCCAGTTTATTAATCTTTGAAAGCCTATAGAAGCTCCACTGCCAGCTAGTAAACCAGAGGTCTTAAATCTCATCATGTTCACCTACAACGCATGAACTATATGAGCTAATGCTTAATAAGTAAAAATCATGCATGGCAAGTGTATGATATAAAATCTCATGCAACTCATCTCTAAGATATGATGTTATAAATGTGTCAAATTTGAGTACTCATAAATCAAAGAGTTTTTATTAAAAAACACTTCATTTATTGGGCTCTTGGCCTACCTACTATGCATCGGATAGAGCTGTAAACAATATCAATAATCACATGGCCATAAACAAATTGACTTAGTCCAAGGGCTATCTCCTGGGATCACCAGAGGTCCACCCTCTATCTTACCTTGTGATCCTTTAGAAGTCTTCCTACTGGCGGAGTCAATAAGGGCACAGTCAAGTGGTTCACCCTCTCGTAACCACTAGAGGCACACCCCCTATCAACCCCTATGATCCTCTGAGAAGTAACACTCATGGCACCACAAAATATCATATATGCATGCCTCGATATACTAGTAGTGGCAACCAAAATATTTTCTTTATGAAAAATCATGTCTTAAATTGTAAAGTGCATGCAAGAACCTCCACTATACTCATATGCCGTGCATGCACATGTAAATGCTTATGAATGGTATGTTCAATATGAAATGCAAGTAATCTTGCTTTCAACATGTTTCAAGAATCATAAAACTCTTAAGGTACCCACTTTACTTGTCATCCAGTCATTTAAATATCATCAACACATTAGGTATAAATGTTTCAAGACATACTATGTTCATACATTGTAGTTGCAAATAGATCGTTACTTACCTTTCACTTGGTTGGTGGCTTAGTCTAGATTTGTTTATTGTTCCCCTTCAATCTTAGATGTGAAATAGCCTGTAATATTACCCAACATCAAGCACCATTCTCAATTTGGCAATTTGAAAGCATAAAATATCATACTAAGACCTTAAACACCAAGCTATCTAGGTAACAATCAAGCTATTACAAACTAGAACCCAATCTAGTCCCTCTAATACCTTAATTTCTCATCTTAGATATATGTAAATATCATATAATTGAAGTATTATAACTCTAATATCATGTAGCTAATTGTTAACACTCAATAGCAGCATGTCTAGGTTGAAATATGCTAAGTTATGAAATGAGACAGATTCACATTTTCATATTTTCTTGTTATCCAATTTAGTTGCATGATAATTTTGACATCCCTAAACATATCCAATCACTCCAGAATTTTTACCACACTTAGATAAAATGTATATCAATTTAACCATATCATAGAATTGCTAAAACTCATGGAACAACTCTCTTCACAACATACTGAAACAGATTGTTTTCCTACCGTGATAGTTTTGCACACTTCATGACATTAATGGTTTTGGTACCCTTAAGTATATTCAATCACTCCAAAATTTTCATCATAATTAGACAACATATATAAGGAGACAACCATGTTAAATTAGTGCCAAAACTAATGGATTTATTGCTGTAAAACCAGCCCCATTCACATAGGACAAAATTTGAAATTTAAAGAAGACAGTTTTGAGCATCTCTTTAATTATCACACTATATTTCAATTTGTAACCTTTCTAAACTTACATACATCACCTAGACTCATATATAAAAACATATATGGTGAAATACACAGGTTTTAATCAATTTATTATACATATATAAAGCTTTAATATAAAAAATTAACAAGTATACAGTTTCTGTCTCTAGTGATTTTTATTGTGATTTTGTAACTAAAAATCCTTCTTTTGTGAATTATAAGACCATAAATAACATCCTAACATGATTATAAACAATAATAGAAGCTTCAAAAATCATAAAACCTAAAAAAATTCAAGAACTTAAATAAAAAACATGAGTTAAACTTACCTATGCACAGTTTTAAGCTCCTACTTGCTCCTCCCTACTTCATTTTGCTTCCTTCACCTTTTTTTCTTTACTTGGAATTACTTGAGACCAAATTCTAAAATTCTGTATAAAGTTTTGGGATGTGAAATAGCTTAGAAAATAGTTTATGGTTGTGGTTCAATGATAGAAATAAAGAAAGGTTGAGGTGGAAGCTTAAGATGGCAAAGGTTGAGGTGTTAAGTGGTAGTTCAAATCTGATATTTTTCACACCTTATATAGCTCTAATCTAGTGTTTCTTAGTATTTATTTATCTATTTACAACCTATTTTAATTGCCATATGATTGGATAATAAATGTTTGCCCTTATTTCTTAACTGTTCATTCGGTCTCTAAACCAATTGATACTCGATTCTTAAATGATTGTCTAGTTTGCATTTCTGAAATCATAAATATAAATGGACCTTGTATTTCTTAAATGATTCTTAAATGATAGTTTACTCATGTGGAGACTTGAATCCTATTGGATACACTGATTTTGATTTCTAATCAAATAGGGATAGTCGAAAGTCGACTTCTGGATCAATGTTCACTCTTAGTGGTAGAGCTATAGTCTGGAGAAGTGTTAAATAATCCAGCATTGTTGATTCAACCACAAAGCTCTTAGATTTGCTCATTAAATGTTTATTAGTTAGCATTCCTAAACACTTGTATTTTGATATCATATTGGGATAAGTAGCTAGGAATATAACTTACAGATACAGAATCCATACATTCCTACATGGAGTAATAAGATGGTTCCCTTGATTAGTTAATTTTGGTACTGAACAGTAGAGCGCTTAAATTGATCACTTAGTTATAAATTTATTGTTCATTAGTGAATTAACAATAGATAAGAAACAAGAGATAATTAGAGAGGTTAACGAAAAATCTAGCTCTCATTATGAATTGTCTATGGAGGGTCAAATCTTATGTAATAATTATATCAATGAACTACTCAGTGTTGACCACAGTAAATTATTTTATAATTACAAAAGTGTAATTTCAGAAATTTAGTGGAGTAACCTTGGAATTAATAAATTGGATAAATTAATTAAAGAGTTAAATTAATTATTTAAATTTATTATTTAAATCTTATGTCTGATTCAATCAGATTGAAGATTGGTGAGGAAGGCTTGAAGATTATGAAAGCATTTTCAGAAAAAAGAATTGAATTTTTCTATTAGGTTATCTTTTCTGAAACACTTCTCAATATAATTGTTATATTTTATAGAACTGATTAAAATTATATATTCATACAACTGCATTAATTTTGTGAAAATATTTGTAGTTACTGATACTGCGTCTTTCCGTTACGCCCAATTTGATCAAAATATAAATAAAATTATTTTATTCGATAAAATTATTTCCATCACATTAGGAGTCTGCTGAAAGAGAATCCCATTCTCTTTTAGATAATCAAGAAACTCCATGCTCAAGTATTCATCTCTTCGATCTGATCGAAGAGTTTTGATAGTTAGCCAGTCTGTTTCTCCACTTTACATCTGAATTCCTTGACTTTTCAAAGGCTTCAAATTTGTACCTCATCATGTACATATACCATACCCAGAATAATCATTAGTAAAAGTTACATAATAATGATAGTTCAATTGAGCCCTTACAATTAGTAGCCCGCACACATTTGTATGGATCAAATCCAACAGATTTTTGGCTTGCTCCACTTGTCCAACAAATGGAGATTTGGTCATCTTTCCTTTGAGAAAAAATTCATATGTTGGCAGGTCTTGCTCACCTCTAAGGTCAAGCAATTGTGACAACTTGTGGATCCTTATCTAAAAAATGTGTCCCGATCTTGTGTGGCATAGATTTAGGGAACTATTATTATCCAATTTCTTTTTATTTGTTGAATGTGAAAAATGGAGTTATGGGGTGTTAAAATATATAAACCAGTCATCAATATGCAAGTAAAGATCAAAGTAAAACATCTAGAAATGGAACACTTTCCATTCTCAAATAAAAACCCATAACCTTCTCTATCCAAAACAGGAATAGAGATGATGTTCTTAACAATATCCAGTGCATAAAGACTATTCAATACCAAAACTAAACCATTATTCAAAGCTAAGTTTACTGTTCTTATGGCTAATGCAGCATCCTTTGCTCCGTTTTCCAACCACATGATTGTCTCTCATCTACTCAACTTTCTACTTCTTGCTATCATCTGCAAATCATTGCAAGTGTGAAACCCATAGCCAGTTTCTAATACCCAAGAAGAATCATTAACAGATAAGTTAATTTCAACAAAATAAATACTTGAACTCTTCAGGCTTGCAAGGTACTCTTACAGTTTCTTTTCTAGTGCCCAATTTGTTGCAGTAATGGAATTTGTCATTGGCCATATTGGAACCTTTTGAGACCCCTCTAGTTACCTTCATCTTATTGGCCTTCGAGGAACCCTTCCCCTTCTCCTTCTTCTTCTTGGGCTTTGCAACCTTTGAGTTGGAAGAGAATCAAGTAAGCATGACCAGCTTGTCCTTTTTCATGGTGGACTCGGCAATCTTCAACATGTTAACCAGCTTAGTTAGGCTAGTTTCCATCTTATGTATGTTGAAGTTAACAACGAAGGTGTCAAACGATGGATGAAGATATTGCAGGATGAGATCCATATAGAGTTTGTTTTTCATAACGACTCTAAGGGACTCAAGCTTTTCTATCAAGCCTCATCTTCAATCTATGATCATGGACTGAAGAGCCCTCCTTCATACGGGTCCTAAAAAGCTCTTTCAAAATCTAATATCTCGCCTACTGGGTGTGTTCACCATACAACACTTGTAGATGAATGTAGATATCATGCGCATAGGCGTGTATCTCGTGTTGCATTTGCAACTATTTGACATTGATTCCATCATATAGCATTTCATATGTAGATCATCATCAACTTGGTATTAATATTCTGTAAGCTCCTCCTCAGTTCTATCCAGCAAAATAATTTTTAAGTTCCTTAGTCAATCAACATAATTAGATCTAGTTAATTTGTTGGCTTCAAGAATGAATGCTAGTGTATTTTTTACCATTTTTTATAGATGATCTGAAAAAATGATGTAGAAAATAAGCCAACTTTTAAAAACATATTCATTAATAATAAGGTCCTAAATTATAATTTTTTTCTACTATTTCTTCAAATTCCATCACCCTTAATGGAAATTGATAAAATCATATTTTTTAGTGGATTTGAGGTCCAATTGATATATTGTATGCTCTAATTTTATGAGCCTATAAAAAATATCAAGAGATAGTCAACTATTTGAAAATTATATCTCTATACGACCCTCAAGATATTTTGCTTCACCTCTTCCTATATCCCCAATTTTATGAACCCATATGGTACTTGGTGTCAAGCAAGACCCATCAAACCTCTATGTAGATGGAGCGTCTAAACATCCCACGACTCATGGCTATAGATAAGTCAATCTCATGGGCATCGCCATACTTAGTAGAGATCACAACTTTCCCTACTAAATCATTCCACGACTCATGGCCTATGATTAAATGTGGTACCATCATCATGTTTGCTACTTTTGATGGTAGGCATGGAACGTTAGGTCCAACACAACTTTGTCCATATTTGCTTGAGATCGAATTTGTTTAAAAAATTCTTAACTTGATTTTAAAAATTCAATTTGGTTAGTTTATTTAATACGTGTAATCTTAAAATGAGGGCAAGCACGTCATATGAAAGTATTAAATAAATCCTACACATGTATCTAATACATACATAAACTTGGAATGTATGCAACCCATTTGAGCCAAAAAATGGGTCTAGGTCAATCTAAGGATAAAAACAAATGGTAAAAAACCTATACTATTATATGTTTGCATCCCATGCATACATGAGCCTTGTATCACTAGCCTCATTTAAGGTTCCCTTCTTTGTCTATCAAAAACAAAATACAACTTTACCCCTTAATATCTACTCTCTTTACTAAAAATAAAATACATTACAAGGATGAATAAGAGGCATACATGCCCCCATTTAAAAAACCTAAAGCATTAAATTTTAATCATATGATCATCCCATACATGCTTAAAAATACATCACATGAGTTTTTTTTAAAGTATATAAATTTACCAATCTTTAATTTGCATATATGAAGACTTAAGCATAATTTTTTGATTTCAAGAAAAATATTTTTTTAGAAATTTTAAACATTAACAATTAATTTGAAAAATTCCCAAAATTAAAATTTTGTAAAAACGCACGTTAATATGTTGCCCAACACGACGTCAGCCCGTTGGGTGCCAAGCACCCATTACTAGCATGAGGGCTTGCTATGCATCCTCATGCATGCTCACGCGTAGGGTGTTGTCTATCTACGCAAGCATTTATGCCCGCATGCGCAACATCTATCGTGTTGTTTTCATAGCGCCTGCCATATCGTGTGCACACATCGGGTGACCTTTACCCATCGTGTCTGCTCAACCCCCCCTCCCACCCACCATCCGTATTCAACACCTTGCACGTCTCCAGCTACCTGCTACTATGCAACCCCAACGGGTGCTCCGCTTATGAATAACGTGCATGGAAGGTTGCCCGTGTGTGCTTTCAGCCAGCAGTGCTCCTGCCCTTGGCAAACGACAGCGGTAGTGGTGGTGGTGCGCTCATCGTGTTATAATTTTAACATTTAAAATATTAATTTCACAAGATTAAACATGCTCAACATCATATATGCAACCACAATCTATACTTATAAGATAAATATAAAAATAAATCTAAAAATAACTTATAAAAAAACTACCACTGTTGGGTTCGCTATAAATTACGGGGTGTGCACAGTGGAATTTAAAATTAAAACACATGCAATAATAATTATTACATCACCCCGAGTTCGCAACAATTCTAACGATCGCGTATTTTTTATAGTTTTACAAAATCAATGTAAAATAAATTTTTTATCATAACATAAGATGCACTCCGACTACAAAAGGGATGGTGGTAATTAATTTTCAGAGATGTGTAGGTTGGCAGAGATCCAAACGTATTCCCTCAAAAGATGGTACACACTTTTAGATAAGATACAATAAATTATAGTCTCAGTAGCAACTGTAATTCATTTTACTAGATTTGTAATTGGAGTGTATAATCACTGAACACTGATTCTTAATTGAACTGGTGGAAATAAGATTCAAGTGTAAAACAACACAAAGATGGAACTTTTGTGTTGTTGGAAAAAAAAGGGTTGAAAGAAAGATAGAAGAGAAACCTTTTTTCTTCTTGTTTTTCTCTCTTCGGACGATTTTTGCAAGAGGGTTTTTTTAACCCCTCGTGCAAAAATCGGCCCTTTATGTATGCTAGGGTTGCCCAAAAATTGGAAGGTCAAACCTTCCAAATCTTTGGCCACCATAAATAATTATGGAGGATTTTTGGTTGATCAAAATATCCTCCAAAAATCATCTTATAGCTATTTCTAAGGATATCAAATATCCTATAATTAAATTTATGAATATCTTCTATTCCTTTTCTTTCATTTTTCTTTTCCCCAACAATTTGATGGGCTTCATCATGGGCTATCTACATTCGAGCGTGGACCTTAAATAAAGTCCATCAATTAATCTTATTAACTATTGGGCCCAAATTAAATTAATTTAATTTCATGAAGCCTAATTAAATAATTTATTTACTTAATTGGTTAAACTAATTTAATTATTAAATCAATTAATTACTTCACTCCAATTGAGCTCTCTAATTAAAATAGTTCCAATTAAATAATTCAATTATTTAATAGAATATTTAATTCAATAATTGAATTAAATTAAGCTCCAATTATTTAATCCCTGTTAATTAACTAGATCCAAATCTTTGAATCATTTCCAAATTTGGAAATACTCATTTTCAAAATTGTGTATGACCCTTTAGATTCACAACTGAGTTAGTTGTGGGCTTGCAACAATTGTAACTTATGAATAATTATTATTCTGATTAATAACTTTATTTATTAATTCACTTGTGATTAACTCCTTAATCTCAAGAACCTCACTAGTAATTAAAATACTTAACAAGTGTATCATGACTCCTAGTCTTAGGCAAAATAGTGAGCGAACCTATTTTAATTATAAGTACCATGCACATAAGATCCTTCCGTCATCTAATCTCCCTATTGAGTCCAATATATGGATTATGAGTCGAAATCCTAATTAACTCAATAATTATGATTCCATTTCAAGTTCCATTGACTCATGATGAATCTATATTCATCTTGTCCTGCCAAAGGTCTTAGAGTCATGAACTAAAAAATAGAAGATTTACTTGACGGATTCTATGTTGGTCAACAAACTCTATGCACGCTAGTGCAACATCCAACATATCTCATTTGTGATTATCAAGCAATCAGAAGATATACCAAAATGAGGCAGGGCACACACAAGGCTACTATAGTGCCTCAAGTCTGAGGAGGAGTAGTCCACTGTGAGAGAATCACATTCTCTCTTAGATAATTTAGAAACTCTATACTTAAATACTCACATCCTCAATCAGATCGAAGAGTCTTTATACTAAAGCCAGTTTGTTTCTCTACTTTACTTCTGAATTCTTTAAACTTTTCAAAGACTTCAGACTTGTACTTTAAAAGGTACACATAACCATACTTAGAGAAGTCATCGGAAAAGACTAAGAAGTAATTATAGTTCCCTTGAGCACTAACATTTAGTGGCCCACATATATCTGTTTGAATTACATCCAATAGATGTTTGGCTCGCTCCACTTGTCCAACAAATGGAGATTTGGTCAACTTTTCTTTGAGGCAAGATTCACATGTTGGTAGTTCTTACTCGTCATTTAGGTCAAATAATTGTGTCAACTTGTTAATTATTTTTCTCAGAAATATGGCCTAATCTTACGTGCCATAGGATCATGGAACTATGATTATCTAATTTTCTCTTATTTTGTTGAATTGTGAGAATTGGGTTATGAGGAGTAATAGTATATAGGCAATTTATCAATGAACCCGAATAGATGAAATCAGAATATTTAAAAATGAAAAAAATTTCATTCTCAATGCTAAATCTAAAACCATCTCTATCCAAAACCAGAATATAGACAATATTCATAATAATATCTAGAAAAAAGATAATTGTTCAAAACTATTATAGAGTCATTTTCAAAAGTTAGATTAACGATGCATATAGCCAATGCAACAACTCTTGCTCCATTCCCCATCCTTAGGACCATCTCTCTTCCATCCAACCTCTTATTTCGTATCATTATCTGCAAATCATTGCAAATATGTGAGGCACAACCGGTATCCAATACCTAAAAGTATCGTTAACAGATATGTTAACTTCAACAAAATATATACCTGAACCGTTCAGGCTTGCAAGATACTCCTTGTAGTTCCTCTTCCAATGCCTTAGTTTGCCGCAGTAATAACACTTGTCATTGACTTGAGAAAAAACCTGCTTGATATCGCCCTTCACCTTTAGCTTGTTGGGTTTGGATGAACGCTTTTCTTTTCTCTTTCCTCTCTTAAGCTTTATAGCCTTTGATCTGGAAGAGGATCTAACAAGCAAAACCACCTTGTCTTTTTTCATAGTGGACTCAACCATCTTTAACATATTGACAAACTTAGGGAGACTAGCCTCCATATTGTGCATGTTAAAGTTGACAACAAAGGTGACAAATTAGGGAGGTAGAGACTGCGACAGAAGGTCCACATAGAGTTCATTCTCCATGACTCCAAGGGATGCAAACCTTTCAATGAGGGATATCATCTTCAATCCATGGTCTTAGACTGAAGAGCCCTCAATCATGTGACATCTGAAAAGCTCCTTTGAGATCTAATATCTCGTCTACCAAGTACGTTTACCATACCACTTTTGTAGGTAAAAGAGGATCCTATAAGTAGTATCTTGATTCTCATTATGTCTCTGCAACTCATTTGACATTGATGCCAACATGTATCATCGAGCCTGCAAATTGTCATCAACATGATGCAGATAATCTGCATAAGTCTCTAAAGTAATATCCTCCGGTGGAACCAAAGGAGGCGCAGTATTGAGGACATATGCCATCTTCTCAGATTGAAGGATTATCTTACCGTTTCATAGCGAATAAACAAAGTTTGGTCCAATTAATTTGTTTTGCTTAAGAATTATTGCTAGTAGATTCTTTGTTATTTTTAAGTAGAAAATTCTACAAAATATACACGAAGCATAAAATGAGTAAACTATGGGAAAAAATATATTCATTTAATATAAGGTCTTTAATACTAAATGTCTCTTACTATTTTCTTCGAATTCCATCACCTCTAATAGAAGTTCGGAAAATTAAATTTCCTAGTAGGTTTGAGGTTCAATGAAACTATTTCACACCCCAATTTTATGAGCGTATAAAATATTTTTAATGGTAGTCAACTCTTTGACGATTGTATTTCTATATAACCCTCAAGTTTATTTTGCCTTACCTCTTCCCATTTACTCAAATTTTATGAGCCCATATGGTCTTAATTGTCAAATAGCACCCCTTAAATGTTCATGTTGATGGAGTATCAAGATGTCCTATGACTCATGGCCAACATAAAGATGAGTCCCACGAGCATCTCTATACTTGGTAGAGATCACAACTTTCCAACCCAAGATCACCCCACCACTCTGGCCAGTGATCAGGTGCAGTAGAGTTGTCATGTCTCTATCTTCGATGGTAGGCATAGAACGATAGGTCCTACCGAACTTGACCATTTTTGTTTGAAATAGAATTATAGAATTTTTTTTACTTAATTTCGTAAATCAAGTGGGTTTTGATTTTTATCCAAGACTGTCAATTATATTATTAGGTGGGTTATTTAATGCTTATCATCATATGTGAGCAAGTAAAAAATATTAAATAATATCTAACATGCATCCTATGCAAAAAGTGATGGGATGATCATAGCCAATCTATGCGACCCATTTGAGCCAAAAATGGGTCAAGGTCAATCTAAGGGTAGAAATATAAAGAACTATTCTATTACATTTTATTTTATACCCATACATTAACAGGCCTTGAATCTCCTACTCTATTATTTTTATTTAGTAATCCATACAAACATGCACCTTCAGGCATCGATTGTCCTCCATTTAAAAATCTAAAATAGAAACCTCACTTTTTATTCTACTCTCTTTGCAATAATTTAAATACAATACAAAATAAAATAACATGCTCACTGGCCCTAAAAAACCCCAAAGATAATTTATAAATGTCTAATCACATTGGTTATAGGCCCACATTGCCCGAAACTAACTACTTGCTATCATGCTAACCTAGGCTGGTGCTCCATCTACAAACAACACGCACAGGAGGTGGTCTGTGAATGCGTCAGCCGGTGGTGCTCTTACCCTTGGCGAACAGTGGTGGTGGCGGTTCAGCAGTGGAGGTGGTGTGATCATTGTGTTCCATTTTTAACAATTAAAATATTAATTTTTCACAAAAAAATATATATGCTCAATATCATACATACAACCACAATTCGAATTTATCAAATAAATACTAAAACAAATCTACAAACAACTATAAAAAACACAAAAATGTGGCTCTGATACCACTGTTGGGTTCACTATAACATCGAGGTATGTGCAGTAGAATATAAAAATTAATTTAAAATAAAACACATGCAACAACAATTATTGCATCACCCATATTTGAAGCAATTCTAACAATCACGTGTTTTTTATAATTTTACAAAAGTAAATAAAATCTCGGATTTTTACCTTTGATGCACTTCGATTTCTATAGGGTGTGTAGCAATCAATTGTTGTCAATAACTCTTTAAAAAAAGTTCACAATGGATCCAAATATATCCCCTCTAAAGATAGTCCACATGTTTGGACTAGAACATGGAATTAAAAATCTAGCTAGTGATTTTTAATTCTTTTACTAATCTAGTTTGGAGTGCTTTTATGTGTATTAATTCTTAATCCAACATGTGGAAATAAGAATTCAATACATAGAATAATTAAAGAGGTTTTAGATTATCTTGAAAGAGGTTTTTGGAAGAGAGAAAAATAAATTTTCCCATTAATACATGGAAGTGGACGAAATTTGGGGTGGATACATCCTCAAATTTTTGGCTATATCATGGAAGATAGATGGCTGAAAATTATCCAATAATTTCCATCATTTCCCTATATTTCCATGTGTTGAAATGAGTTGTTTTGGAAGAGTCAAAATCTCAAAAAATAACCAATTCAATGAACCTATCCCCATAGAATGAATGTGGCCGATTTTGTGGACTTCTACAAGCCACAAAATCGCCCCCCTCTCTCTGTTTGATTGTATTGGAATCTTCCAATGCAATCAAAATAGATATCTAATATCTCTAATTATCTTCATAAGATAATTAATAAGAAAATTATATTATCTTATTTTTAATTTCTTCCAATAATTCAAGTGGGCCTTCAAATAAAAAGCCACTTTAATTTTGAGTTTGGACTTTTACAAATTCTATTAATTAATTAATTCAATTAATCAAATTTATCCAATTCCAATTAATTGATCCAATCAATTAATTACTACACTTCAATTGGGCTTCCTAATCTTATTCGATTTAATTAAATAATCTATTTACTTAAATGAATAATTTATTCAACTAATTGAATTAATTTAAGCCCTATATTAATCTCCATTAATTAAATAAATCCAACTAAGATTAATTCCTAGATTAGAAATATTCCACTTCAAATTTGTGTGTCACCCTTTAGGTTCACAACTAAGCTAGTAGTGGGTTTACAATATTTATAACTTATGAATAATAATTATTCTAATTAATTAATCCAATTAATTAATTTGCTTGGAATTAACTCCTTAATTCCAAAAACATCACTATCCATGAAAACATGTAGCAAGTAATTATGGTAAACTAGTTTTAGGTGAAATAGCATAAATCTATTTTAGTTGTGGGTCCCATACATACACGGTCCTTCTGACAACTAATCTTCTAATTGAATATAGGACATGGATGATAAGTCGAAACCCTAAATGATTCAATAATTGTGATCCCATTTCAAGTTTCAATGATTCTTGATAAACCAAAATTCATCCTACCTTAGCTAAAGTCTCGAATCACGAACTATAAAAAACACAGGAGATTCCCATATTAAAAAGACAAATGTCAAATTTTATATTGGCCACTGACAAACCTCCATACATACTAGTGCAACACCCAACATACCCCATTTGTGACTGCATTATTTAGTTGGACCTAATAAAATTATGAAGCCCAATTGGAGTGAAGCAATTATTTGATTGGATCAATTAATTATGTGGACCATAAATTAATTTAATTGTAAAATTAATTTACTCAATTGAATAATTAAATTATTTAATTAAGCTTAATTTGATTAGGTGGGCTAGAGAAAATTAATTAATTAAATTTGGGCTTAAACAATTAACTGAATTAATTATGGAATTTATTTTAAATCCAGGTCAATTTAAAGAGGCCCATTAGGAGAGGCCCACAAGAGTTGTTGGAAAAAGATGGAGTCCTAAGAATTTGATATTCTTAAAAATATCTAATTGGATTAGATAAGAATATCTCCACTTATTTTTGGAAGCTATAAGAGATAGAGTTGGAGATTTTTAGGAGATCTTGAGATCAACTAAAAATCCTCCAACCAATGAGAGGAGTGGCCGAAAATCTAAGAGTTGGACTCTTGAAATTTTCGGCCACCACATATAAATGTAGGGGGCTAAAATTCAAAGGTGATTTCTTTTTATTTTCAGCCATAAAAAAAAAGAGAGAGAAAAATTATTTTTCTCATCTTCATCTTTTCTCCAACAAAATTCCATCTTTCTTGAAAAGTATTCGATTCTTGTATCACAAGTTGATGGTAAAAATTGATATTCACTATACTCACTCTAAAAAATAGGTTAGTAAAAGAATCGGGATTGCTAGCGGAATTCGAATTCTGGGTTCCTACTCAAGTGTGGACTACTTTATAGGGGAGACGTTTGGATCCTTTTGAACCAAAATTCAGAAAAGGGCTAGCAATCAATTACTTCAAATCCTATAACAACCAGAGTGTGCGAAAGGTATAAATCAAAACTTTTTAATTATCTATAAAGCCAATTGAAATTACGAAATCGATTAAATCGCATCAGATCCAGGGTGATGCTATAATTGTTATGGCATGATTATTTTTAAAAATTTATTTTTCCACTACGCAAACCCTGCGATTAAGTGAACCCAATAATGGTATCAAAACTATGATTTACGTAATTCCAATCAAATTTGATTTATGACTGCGGACTTAATTGTTAAATTCTTATTGAAATATTCTATTTATGACTGGGATAAAATGATTTTGCAACTTATTTAATTATTAAATAAATATGTGTAATTGAATTTGATTTGATAGATTTACATGCGTGCCCTTGAATTTGATTTAATTGATAAAGCTACATGCGTGCCTTGGTTGCGCATGCTGCATACGTTGGGCGCTGCGTGCATACTGGTTATGTACCCACAGCGCATGCTACCATGTATGGGTCTGTTGGACAACCCAATTGTGTCAGTTTGCAAAATTCAATTTTTTGAAATTTTTAATTAAACAGTTAATTTTAAATTTTTTGAAAAATAGATTTTTCATGAAAAATCAAGATTTTATTCCAAGTCGTGAAATTATAATTTAAAATGATGGTAAATTTACATGCATTTATAAATTCATGAGATGTGTTTATTGGCATGTATGGGATGATCGTGGATCCATTTGGCCAATGTGATTAGATTATTATGTTTTTGGATTTTAAAATGGGACCTGTGAGTCTATTATTATTTTCTTGTATATACTTTATATTTTTAAAATGAGAGTAGCATAGGGTAAGATTTTTCTTTTTGTTTTTGGTGGACAAGGAGGATCAAGATGGAGAATCAAGAAAAGTCCCATGAATATAAGGGATATATTCATGTAATAGAAATTAGTTTCTATTTCTATTTTATTACCCTTAGATTGACTTATATTCATTTTTGGCTCAAATGGATCGTATAAGATTGGTCCATGATCATACAAGTTATGTATGTATTAGATGCATGTGTAGGGTTTATTTAATATTTTTATATGATATGCTTGTCATCAATTGAATACAAACACTTTAAATAAATTAAGATTAAAATTGATGAGGTCTTGATTAAAATAAATAATCCATGCATACCATCAAAAGTAGATGACATGACAATACTACCTTACTTATTCATTAGCCATGAGTCACAGAATGGCTATGTATTGGAAAGTTGTGATCTCTACTAAGTATGGCGATGCCCATGGGATGGACTCATCTCTATATTGGCCATGAGTCATGGAACGTTTTGATGCTCCATTTACATGGAGGTTTGATGGGTCTTATTTGACACTTAGTACCATATGGACTCATAAATTAGGATATATGAGAAGAAGTGAGGTAAAACATCTTAAGGGTTGTATGGAGATGCAATCATTAAAAGTTAACTACCTTTCTATATATTTTATGGGCTCATAAATTTAGGGCATACAACATATTAATTGGGCCTCAAGCCCATTAGGAATAAGATTTCTCGAATTGCCCATAGGGGTGATGGAATTTGAATAAAATAGTATGAGACATTTATTACTAAAGACCTTGTTCTAAATGAATATGTTTTGAAAGAATGCTAATTTTCTGCCTCGTTTATTTTTTTTGTAGATTATCTATAAAATGGTTAAAAATCCACTTGCATCAATACTGGACGCAAATAAATTAACTAGTCCCAGGTATGTCAATTGGTTGAGAAACCTTCAGATTATTTTGCAGCTCGAGATTACATTCTTGATGTGATACCATCGCTGGCCCAACTAGTGGACGCCACTTAGAAGGAGCTTACAGAATATCACAAGCTGGTTGATGATGATCTGTAAGCGCGATGCTATATGATGGCATCAATGTCAAACGAGTTGCAGATACAACACGAGGTATATGCTCATGCGCATGATATCTATGTTCACCTACAAGAGTTGTATGGTAAACATGCTAGGCAGGTAAGATATCAAATCTCGAAAGAGCTTTTTAGGACTGTGAATGTGTGTGAGGAGAGCTTTAGCTCTTTTCGAGTAGTTTTAAGATAAGTCCTTCTCGACACTAGTTCCTTAATGGTGGATACACTTTTCAAACCCTTCTTGGCATCATAGATTAAAAATAATAGGCCTGATAGAAAGGCTCGAGTTATTTGGAGTCGTTATGGACTACGAACTCAATTTGGATCTCATCATGCAGTCTCTACCTCCATCATTTGACACATTCGTTGTCAACTTCAACATGCATAAGATGGAAACTAGCCTTGCTGAGATGGTTAATATGTTAAAGACAACTGAGTCCACTATGAAAAAAGGACAAGCCAGTCATGCTTGTTGGATCCTTATCCAGCTCTAAGGCTGCAAAGCTTAACAGGAAGAATGGGAGAGGACAACCTTCCTCAAAGGCCAAAAGGATGAAGGCAACTAGTAGCGTCTCGAAGAGTTCCAATAAAGTCGATGACAAGTGCCACTACTGCAGCAAACTCATTAGAAGAGGAACTGCAATGAGTACCTTGCAAGCTTGAAGAGTTCAAGTATTTATTTTGTTGAAGTTAACTTATCAGTTAATGATTCTTCTTGGGTATTGGATATCAGTTGTGGGTCTTATATTTGCAATAATCTACAGGTGATGGCAAGAAGCAGTAAGCTAAGTAGAGGAAAGACAGTCTTATGGATGGGGAATGGAGCAAAGATTACTACATTAGCCATAGGAAGTGTCAACTTAGCATTAGAAAATGGAGTAGTTTTAGTTTTAAATAATTATCTTTATGTTCCAGAGATAAGAACATTATCTCCATTCTTGTTTTGGATGGGGGAAGGTTTTACTTTTTTAATAAAAAATAGAAACTGTTCCATTTTTAGAGATTCAGTTTTGATTACCTTTGGCATATTGATGAATGGTTTATATTATATTACTCTCTATAACTCATTTTTCCACGATCAATAAAATAAAAGAAAATTAGATAATCATAATTCCCAACTCTAATAACACACTAAATTAGGTCACATCTCTGAGAATTCACAAGTTGGTCCAGTTGCTCGATCTTCCGAAAGAGCAAGGAATGCCAATATATGAATCATGTCACAAGGAAAAGATGACCAAATCACCATTTGTTAGACAAGTGGAGCAAGCTAAAGATCTATTAGATTTGATCCATTCAAATGTATGCGGGCCAAAAAGTGTTAGTGCTCGTGGGAACTATCACTACTTCATAACATTACTGACGATTATTCTAGGTATGACTATGTCTACCTTTTAAGTTACAAATCTAAAGCCTTTGAAAAGTTCTAAGAATTTAGATGCAAAGTGGAGAAACAGACTGGGCTAAGTATTAAGTCTCTTCGATCAGATCGAGAAAGTGAATACTTGAGCACATAATTTCTTGATTATCTAAAAGAGAAAGAGATTATGTCTTAGTAGACCCCTAATGCTATTCCTCAACTCAACAACGTTGAAGAGTATAGGAATCAGACCCTATTAGACATGGTTTGATTGATAATGAATTTCATTGGACTTTGTTTTTTGTTATGGGGCTATGCTCTATAAATAGCGGCATATCTATTAAATAGAGTGTCATCAAAGTTGGTGCCTAAAACACCATATGAGATATGGTGTGGAAAACCACCTCTTATAAATACTTTAGGGTATGGGGGTGTGCTGTTGACGTGAAGCAACAAATATGAGATAAATTGGATACAAGATCCAATTTATGCAAGTTTGTGGGGTATCCAAAAGAATCCATTGGATATTATTTCTACGACTCCTCAAAACAAAGGATGTTTATTTCGAGGAATGCCACATTCTTAAAAGAGGAGTTTCTATTAGTTAGAAATGGCAAAGTCGTAGAACTTGAAAAAATTTAAGAACCATATAACCTCCTAAAAGACACAGTAATAGGCTAACTAGCTAAGGCTGGGCCTTCAAACACATAACCTCCTGGGAGATTTGAAATGATCTTAAAGCTACTTGAGAGGTATAGTTTTTTTGTTAGAGAACAACAGTGAGAGTAACAATTATGATAATAATTATTCTAATTAATTAATTCAATTAATCAATCTGCTTGGAATTAACTCATTAATTCCAAGAACCTCACTATCCATGAAAACACCTAACAAGTAATCATAACAAGCTAGTCTTATGTAAAATAGTGAGTAAACCTATTTCAGTCATTGGGCATCCTACTCTAAAAATCTCCCACTTGCCCTAGCTCCAATTATCATGTATCTAAGGCCCATCTTCTCGAGATGTCCGTCGAATACCTTCTATGCTAAGGGCTTAGTGAGTAGGATTGCTACATTTTCTGTTGATACAACTCAATCCACAATTACGTCGCTTCTACCAATGATCTCTCTAATCAAGTAATATAATTTTATTTTGTGCTTGGGTCTTGATGAGAACTTGACTCCTTCGTTTGCACAATGGCTCCATTGTTATCACAGTAAATTATAACTAGATCAACAATGGATGAAACTACACCTAACCCTTGAATGGAGTTTCTTATCCAAATAGCTTCTTTTGTTGCATCTGATGCAGCAAATAGCTCATGTTATCAACTAGTGATAAAAGATGGAATTTATGGAGAAAAATGATGGTTGAAGAAAATAATTTTTCTTCTCCCTTTGGAATGGCTGAAAATTAAAGAATATTTCTACATCCTATAATTTTCGGCCATAAGGTATATATATAGGGGGCTCAAAATTTCAAAAGTTATGTTCTTGGTATTTTGTGTCTTTTTTTGATTGGTTGGAAGATATTTTGGTTCATCCAAACCTTTTCCAATTTTATCTCTTTCATAACTTCTAAAGATATTCAAGATTACCTAACAATTTCAAACTCTTGACTTTCCATCCTTTTTTTCGTGGGCCTTTCCTAATAGCCTTAGTGAATTGGTCTTGGACTTAAAAATAAATTCTACAATTAATCCAAATAATTCTCTTACCCAAATTAATTAATTTCATCTAATCCATCTAATCAAATTAGACCTAATTAAATAATTTAATTATTTAATTAAGTTAATTTAATAATTAAATTAATTTGTGGACTACACAATTAATTTGATCCAATTAAATAATTATTTCTCTCTAATTGGGCTCCTTAATCTTTATTAGGTCCAATTAAATAATTTAATTATTTAATTGAATAATTAATTCAACTCCTAGAATTAATTTATGCCCTAATTAATTAATTTCTATTAATTAATTGGATCCAACCCTTTGGATCTATTCCTAAATCAGAAATATTTCATCTCAAATTATGTATGATCCTTTAGGTTCAGAACTAAGTTAGAAGTGGGCTTACAACATTTACAACTTATGAATAATAATAATTATTCTGATTAATTAATCTAATTAATTAATTTGCTTGAAATTAACTCCTTAATTTTAAAACCTCACAAGTCATGGGAAACACCTAACAAATATCATGAGTACCTAAACTTATGTGAAATAGCGAGTTAACCTTTTTCAATTACGAGTGTCATACATGTAAGGTCTTTCCGTCAACTAATCTCCTGATTGAGTGTAGGTATGGATGAATAGTAAAAACCCTATTTGCTCAATAACTATAATTCCATTTTAAGTTTCAATGACTCATGATGAATCATTAGAAAATTCTCGTCTAACATTCATCCTGCCTTAGCCAAGGACTTGTGAGTTGAACTATGAAAATATAGGAGATTCACTTGTTCTACCAGACAAGTGATGGATCATTTGTTGAATACTCATTAACCTCCATACATATCAATGCAACATCCAATGTATCCCTTTTGTGATTATCAGGCAATTACAAGATACATCAAAATGAAACACGATATGCATAAGGCTACCGTGGTATCTCAAGTAAAAAAACTAATCGTGTACTATCGCAACAAGGAGTTTCTTATTTCAACAAATAAATTTTTAATTAAGAAATTTCAATGGGCCTTCAGTGTACTTGTTCCTAACAAGCACCCGCATATATGCACTAGCGTCACTACGCCAATGTCCATGGAGCGAGACATCCTCCTTATATGAGCGTGCATCATATCTATGAGTCTATTGGGCTATTCGATGTTCCATCTCGAAAAGGCCTTAACTCGGAACTAATTTAAGACCAAAACCATAAAGGCATATTTCATGATCACCATCAAATGCATGACGATGCCCCATAGCTAAGTTTGGTCTAGAGACTTTATCTAATTATAAGAAGTAATTAAAGATAAAGAAATTTGCCATTTATTAATATGATTTAAAAAATAATATTTTTTTAACAAATACAAGAGTATAAAAGATGCCCAATCTAATTGGTACGCCGGACATTACTCTAATAATCTCCCACTTGACCTAACGCTAATTGGCCATATACTTTAGGCCCATCTTCTCAAGATATCTATTGAATACCTTCTGTACTAGAGGTTTGGTCAGTGGGTCTACTATATTTTCTGTCAAAATGACTCTATCCATTACAGCGTCGCCTTTACCAATGATCTCTATGATCAGATGGTATCTTCTCATGATGTGTTTGGATCTTTGATGAGATCTTGGCTCTTTTTCTTGCGTAATAGCTCCATTGTTATCATAGTATATCAATACAGGATCAATAACAGATGGAGCCACTCCCAACTCTTAGATGAATTTTCTTATCCAAATAGCTTCTTTTATCGCATTACATATAGCAATATATTCAGCTTTGGTGGTAGAATCTACGATCATCTTCTGCTTGGAACTCTTCCAGCTGATCGCACCACCATTTAAGGTGAATACGTATCCGGACATTGACTTTGATTCATCTATATCGGACTAAAAACTAGAATCTGTAAAGCCTTCTAGTTTTAGTTCTCCAAAGCCATATACTAGAAAGATATCCTTAATCCTTCTCATATACTTCAGGATCATTTTTTTGGTCTTCCAGTGTTCCTCACCTGGATTGGACTGATATCTACTCATGACACTTACAGTATATGCGATATCAAGCCTTATACATAGCATACCATACATTATGCTTCCTATGGCGGATGCATAAGGTATACAGGTCATCCTTTCCCTCTCCTCAAGAGTCTTAGGAGACATTGCCCTCGAGAGAGAAACGCCATGACTCATTGACAATAATTCTCACTTAGATTTCTCCATGCTAAACCTTTTTAACATTTTATCTATGTACGTGGATTAGGATAGTCCGATTATCCTTTTTAGCTTATCTTTATAGATTTTTATTCCAAGAATAAAAAATATTTCTTCCAAATCCTTCATGGAGAACTGATTAGACAACCAAGTCTTAGTTAACTGCATCATCCCTACATCATTCCCAATGAGTAGGATGTCATCAACATATAACATAACAAATATCACTATACTCCCACTAACCTTCTTATAGACACAAGGTTCGTTCGAGTTCTTATAGAAAACAAACGATTTGATTGCCTCGTTAAACTGGATATTCCAGTTTTGGAAAGCCTGCTTAAGTCCATAAATGGATCTTTGGAGTTTGCAAACCTTTTGCTCATTCCTTTTAGATATGAAGCCTTCTGGCTGTCTTATATAGATTTCTTCCTTAATATTTCCATTAAGGAAAGTAGTCTTCACATCCATCTTTCCTATCTCGTAGTCATAATACACTAATATGGCTAGCAGTATCCGAATAGATTTAAGCATCGCTACTGGTGAAAAAGTTTCCTCATAATCAATTCCTTACTTTTGAGTATAACCTTTCGCAACCAGTCATGCTTTGTAGGTTGTTACCTCTCCATTTACTCCAAGCTTTTGCATGTAGACCCATTTAAAGCCAATAGGAACTATTCCTTATGGAAGGTCCACCAAGGTCCATACCTTGTTGGAGTACATGGAGTCCATTTCGGATTGTATAGCTTCTTGCCATCTTCTCGAGTCGATGTCCGACATTGCTTCTCCATAAGTCCTTGGATCATCGTCCAATGGGAGATTCTTCTTGTTGTTCTCTAACAAAAATCATACCTCTCATATGGCTCTGAGATTCTATGGGATCTCGTAGGAGAATGTATGTTCGAAGGCCCAACCTTAGCTGGTTGGCCCGTTACTGCATCTGAAAGGAGGCTTTGTGGTTTTTGAACTTCTTCAAGTTCTACGACTTCGCTATTTCTATCTAATAGAATCTCCTCTTCTAAAAGGGTGGCATTCCTCGAAATAAATACATTTTGTTCTGAGGGGTCATAGAAATAGTATCTAATGGATTCCTTTGGATACCCCATGAATCTACATAAACTAGATCTCATATCCAATTTATCTCCCACTTGCAGGTTTACATAAGTAGCACACTTCCATACTTTAATGTATTTGTAAGAGGGTGGTTTTGCACACCACATCTCATATGGTGTTTTGGGCACCAACTTTGATGGCACTCTATTTAATAAATATACCGCCGTTTCTAGAGCATGACCCTAGAATGAAAGAGAAAGTCTAGTGAAATCGTCATCAATTAAACCATGTCCAACAAAGTTTGATTTTTATGCTCCGCAACTCCGTTGAGTTGGGGAGTTGTAGGAGGGGTCCATTATGAGAGAATCACATTCTCTTTTAGATAATCAAAAAACTCTGTGCTCAAGTATTCATCTCCTCGATCTAATCGAAGAGCTTTGATACCTAGCTCAGTTTGTTTCTCCACCTCATGTATAAATTCTTTGAACTTTTCAAAAACTTCAAATTTATACCTCATAAGGTAGACAGAGCCATACCTAGAGTAATTATAGGTAAAAGTTATGAATTAGTGATAGTTTCCATGAGCACTAACACTTAGTGGCCTATATACATCTGAATTGATCAAATCCAATAGATTTTTGACTCGCTCCACTTGTCCAACAAAAGGTGATTTAATTATTTTCCCTTTGATACATGACCCACATATTGTCATTCCTTGCTCTTTCGTACAATTAAGCAATTGGACCAACTTATGAATTCTTTTCTCAGAGATATGACCTAACCTAGCATGCTGTAAGAGTTGGAAACTATGATTATCTATTTTTCTTTTATTATGTTGAACATGAAAAAAAGAGTTATGGGGATTAATATAATATAAACCATTCATCAATATGCCAGAGGTAATCAAAATTGAATCTTTAAAAATGGAACAACTTCTATATTTTATTGAAAAAGTAAAACGTTCTCTATCAAAAATAGGAATGGAGATAATGTTCTTAACTATCTCTGTAACATAAAGACAATTGTTGAAAATTAAAGATACTCTATTTCCTAAAGTTAAGTTGACACTTCTTATAGCTAATGCAGCAACCTTCGCTCCATTCCCCAGCCGCAGGATTGTCTCTCCTCTACTTAGCTTTATGTTTCTTGCTATCACTTGCAAATCATTGCAAAGATGAGACCCACAGCTTGTATCCAATACCCAAGAAGCATCTTTAACTGATAAGTTAACTTCAACAAAATAAATATCTGAACTCTTTAGACTCACAAGGTACTCCTTGCAGTTCCTTTTCCAATGCCCAGGTTTACCCTAGTATTGGCATTTGCCATTGATATGGTTGGAAATTTTAGAAACGCTACATGTTGGCTCTATGCCTTTGGATTTTGAGGAACGCTTTCCTTTCTCCTTCTTTCCCTTGGGTTTTGCAGCCTTTAAGTTGGATGATGATCCAACAAGCATGACCGACTTGTCTTTTTTTATAGTGGACTCAGTTGTCTTTAACATGTTAACCAACTCAGCAAGGCTAGTTTCTATTTTATATATGTTAAAGTTGATAACGAAGGTGTCAAACGATGGAGGCAAAGAGTTGAAGATGACTCCAAGTGACTCGAGCCTTTAAATTAGGTTTATTATCTTCAATCCATGATCATATATTAAAGAGCCCTCCGTTATACTGGTCTTGTAAAGCTCTTTTGAGATTTGTTATCTCGTCTGTCTTGTATGTTCATCGTACAACTCTTGTAATTGAACATAGATATTATGTGCATATGCATATACCTCATGTTGCCTTTGCAACTTATTTGACATCGATGCCATCATATAGCATCGCGCTTGTATCCACAAGCTCGTCCTCACTAGCATCTTCCAGCGCGGCTGGCACCGCAATCACATCAATTTTGTAATTCCTCTTTTTAGACTGTAGAACAATCCGAATAATAGACTCCTTTGGATACCTATATACAACTTATCTCCTACTATCTGGTTCACATAAGCAGCATACCCCCATACCCTAAGGTATTTATAGGAGGGCGTCTTACCACACCAAATTTTATATGATGTTTTGGGTACGGGGGCACGGCTTTAGACGATACCCTATTTAATAGGTATATCATCGTTTGCAAGGCATAGCCTTAAAATGAAAGAGGCAATGTAGTGAAGTTCATCATGGATTGAATCATTTCGAACAAAGTTTGATTCCTACACTCTGCAACTCCACTAAGTTGTGGAGTAGCAGGAGGAGTCCACTGTGAGAGAATCTCATTCTCTTTTAGATAATTCAAAAACTTTGTGCTTAAGTATTACCTCCCCGATCAGATCGAAGAGTTTTTATACTTTAGCTAGTTTGTTTCTCTACTTTAGTTCTGAATTGTTTAAACTTTTCAAATAATTTAGACTTATACCTTAAAAGATACGAATAACCATACCTACAAAAGTCATTGATAAAGGTTAAGAAGTGGTTATAGTTCCCTTGAGCACTAAAACTTAGGCCCACATATATCTGTATACATCAAATTCAATAGATGTTTGGCTTGCTCCGCTTATCCAACAAATAGAGATTTAGTCAGCTTTCCTATGAGGCAAGATTCACATATTGACAGTTCTTGCTCATTCTTTAGATCAAGTAATTATGCCAACTTGTTAATCATTTTCTAAAAAATATACCCTAATCTTGTGTGCCATAAGATCATGGAACTATGATTATTTAGTTTTCTTTTATTTTGTTGGATTATGAAAATGGGGTTATGGGGAGTAACAGTATATAAACAATTCATCAAAGAACCCAAATAGATAGAATTAGAACATTTGAAAATGAATAATTTCTATTCTCAATGGTAAATCAAAAATATTCTCTATCCAAAACTAGGATAGAGATAATGTTCTTAATAATATCTGAAATGAAAAGACAATTATTTAAAACTATTACAGAATCATTTTCAAAAGCTAGATTAATGGTGCCTATAGCTAATGCAGCAACTCTTGCTCCATTTCCCATCCTTAGCACCATCTCTACTCTATCCAGCTTCCTACTTCTTGTCATCATTTGTAAATGATTGTAGATATGTAAACCATAACTAGTATCCAATACACAAGAAGCATTATATACCTGAACTCTTCAGGCTTGCAAGATACTTCTTGCAGTTCCTTTTTCTAATGCCCTGGTTTGCCATAATAATGGCACTTGTCATTAGCTTGAGAAGAAACCTTCTTGTCACCACCCTTCACCTTCTGCTTGTTGGGTTTGGAGGAACCCTTCCCTTTCATTTTTCCTTTCTTAAACTTTTTAGCCTTTGATCTGGAAGAGGATCTCATAAGCAAAATCGGCTTGTCCTTTTTCATGGTGGACTCAATCATCTTTAACATGTTCACAAGCTCAAGGAGACTAGTCTCTATGTTTTGCATGTTAAAGTTAACAACAAAGGTGTCAAATAAGGGAGACAGTATAATACCCCCACCAATAAATATAGATATTGATTTAACAATAATTTGGACAAGTTAGCACATGTGTGTATATATATATATATTTGTCAATTGTAGCACTTTGAGAAACAGTAAAAGTATTTTCTCATATATAACCTTGTATATAGAAAAATCACCATTTATATAAAAAAAACACAACACCCATCACAGTCATGCTATTCTCAAACTTATTTACTATAAAATTTCAATAGTTATATAGGACACGACATCCCAAACTTATAATACGATAGACTCAAAAATCAAAATAAGAGCCTATACTTTCGGACGAAGTAAATACATTTTGCATCTTGTAACCCTTTATATATAAACAATAATTTACACAATAATAATAATTGTAAAAAAATTAAAATATGCCCACAACACAACCTAGCAGGTATCACCAACAAACTATAGAAGCTCCAACAACCAGCCCAGTAAGCCTTAGAGTCTCAGGTATCACCATGCTTACCTACAATGCATGAACTACAGAGCTAACGCCCAGTAAGCAAAAATCATGCATGTTGAAGAGATAATCTAACATATATGCAATGCATTTCCATAAAATTATGTCAGGAATGCAAGCTCTTGAACTAAAATAGTTCATTCGAAATCATTTTCCATCACTGGGCCCTTGGCCCACCGACTATGCACCAAATAAAGCTCTCAACAATATCAATAATCACATGGACATAAATAGATCAACACAGTCCGGTGGCTATCTCCTGAGATCACCAGAGGTCTACCCCCTCTCTTCCCTTATGATCATTTAGAAGTCTTTCTACCAACGGTGTCGATAAGGGCATAATCAAGTAGTCCACCCCTTCGTGACCACTAAAGGCACACCCCTTGTCCACCCCTATGATTCTCCAAGAAGTAATATTCGTGGCACCCCAAAATGTCATATAAATAAGCCACACAGGCCTCGGTACACTAGTAGTGGCCAACCAAAATATTTTCTTTCTAAAAATAAAGTCATGCATGCAAAACTCAACGGTCAGCACGTGTTATGCATGCACATGTAAATATTGATGAGTGGCATATTCAATGACACAACGGATCCCATATCCCATCATACAAGAAATGTATGCACTATAACATATTTATAATACTCATAATACACTCATCAAGATACAAGAATCACATTTAATATAGATATGGCAAGAAATATTATGCCCATGCATTATAGTTGCAAATGAATTTTCACTTACCTTTGATCGGTTATATGTTACTTCTAGGTTTCTTATGTATTACTCCCCAACCCTAGATATGAAACAATCTTTAAAAATACAAGATATCAATCACCATCCTCAATTAACAAATTCATTAAACCTAATGTAGTATAAAGATCTTGAATCTCAATTTAACTAAATAATACTTAGAAACTATAACCGAATACAACCTTCTACGAACCTTTGCTCCATATCTTAAATGTGTAATAACCTTACTCAATTGATGTATTATAGCTCTTATAACATCTCCTTAAATGTTAGGGACCAAATGCACCACATCTATGATGGAACATGTTAATGAACCAAATGGGACAGATTCACAACTTCACATTTTCTTGCTGCCACATTAATTTGCATAATGATTTTGATACCCTTAGACATATTCATTCACTTCTCAATTTTTATCACACTTATCTAACATAAAAAACATGTAGCCATGTCATATAATGGCTAAAAATCATGGATATAGCTTCCCAAGTTCAGCTCCCTTCACAGCATACTAAAACAAAATTTTCCTACAGTGACAGTTTTGTGCACTTCATGACATTAATAGTTTTGGCACCCTTAAATATATTCAATCACTCCTAATTTTTTTACCACACTTAGATAACATATACACAGACACAACTAAGTCATAGTCTTTCCAAAACTAATGGATTTAAAGCTGTAAAACTAGTCCCCTTCACATAGGACAGAATCTGAAATTCGATGGAGACAGTTGTGAGCATCTTTTTAATTATCATGCCATATTTTAATTCCTAAGCTATCCAAACCTAAATAAATAATCTTAAATCATATATAAATACATTCATGATGATAAATATAAAATTTTCCCAAGGTTTCTTGCATATTCCAAGCTCAATAAACTAGAAATCAGCATATATACAGATTCTGCCCCTTATTGGTTCTACTATATGTTTGCAACCACAAATCATTATTTTATACATAATAACCCTATGAATAACCTATAACATCATCATGAACAAGATAGGAATCTTAAGAAATCACAAAACCCTCAAATAATATAAAAATTGATGTCAAAACTGTATATGAACCTTACTTATGCCGGTTTTAGCTTCAACTTGTAATTACTACTTCCTTTTGAGGGTCGTGAGTAAATGGCTAAGAGTGAAAGAAAGCTTGAGGTGGCACTTGAGGTGCTAGCTTAAACTTGGTAGCAAGTATGAGGTGGCAAGTTGTGGTATAAATCTGACCTTTCACCTATCTTTCAAGCCTATATCAGATGTGTCTTACTATACATTAATTTATTGTATCCTATTTTAATTACCATAAGATTCGATAGATAATTCATAAACTAGTTTTCTAGCTGTTTATTTAATTTTTTACCCGATTATCACCCGATTCTTAAATAATTGTCCATATTAAAAACTATATAATCTTATACATAAATGAATATTGTAATATCACATTTGAATCATATTATCTTATATCCAATGTCCCAAATATGCAATTTACCAATATATACTTTTGAAATACTTGGATGAAATCGAATCAAACCGTATCAGTTTATTAGTAACAACTTTAACATTTCTAAAATTATAACCTATAGATCCCATCGATATCCAATGTTGATCAACCTCATTTTCTTCTTATTTCAATATAAAATTAACTACTTAAAATAGAAAATTCAATAACTAATTCCGTGCAAGAGCTTTAGAATTAAGTTTAATATTCAAGAATGTTGTATAAAATAAAATAAATTATACAATATCAATAGAAATGCAAGTAGTATATAAAATTAGCACGTAATGCATGAATCATATTGGTCAAGTGAGTAGTGTGAGACTTGTCTATTACATCCTCCCCTCCTTATAAATATTTTATCTCCAAAATTTTACTTACCAAAAAGCTCTAGATATTTAACTATCATTTTATGCTTCCTTTCCCAAGTGCTTTTTCTGTTGATTGACTTCTCCTTAGTACCTTAACTAATGAGATGTTCTCATTTTGAAATTATTTTACATCCCTTACTAAAATCTCTGTAGGTCTTTCTTCATATCTCCAATCTCAATTTAGTTCTATTGGTTCCTTCTTCAGTAGATGAAATAGATTCATGATATACTTTCTTAAAATGAACACATGAAACACATTGCGAACTCCAGACATTGATGCAAAGAGGTCGAGTTTATAGGCAATATCTCCAATTCTCTTAGTAATGCAAACCAAACCATTGTACCTACGATCAAGTTTATATATAACATCCCCCCCAAAAAAATTTCTACCCAAGCCGCATAATCCCTTTCGTTGGAGACACCTTCAAAAATTTGATCCCTTATCATAAATTACAACGATATTCCTCTTTAATCTGCTTAACTCTATGGTCATCTCTAACTAGTTTCCATACATTGGCAATTTGTTCTACAACTTCTATCATTTCCCAAATCATGTTCAGCCTAAAAGAACACCAAATTCATTTCAATAAAATGATGACCTATATTTTCTATCATATAATGCCTCATAGAGAACTATCTCAAGTAGCTTTATAACTATAGTTATAAGAAATTCCACCCAAGGAAAATTTTTCTCAGTTAACATCAACAATCTAATGCACAATCTCTAAACATATCTTGCAAAGTCTAATTTGTTTGTCCTGGTTGCCCTTTGATACATGGATGATCACAATACTAAAATATAATTTTATTCTCAATACCTGATGTAAGATCTTCTAGAAAGTGGACAAATACTTTAAATTTACATCAGAACTAATAGATACTAATAAATCATAAAGTCTAACCGCTTCCTAAACATTTATCTTTCCATAGATTTTCATGGAATACCTAGAGTAAATTGAGAAAGAATGAGCATATTCAGTTAACCTTTGGACAATAACTCAATTATATTAACATATACAAAATTCATGAATGCTTTTCCATTTCAACCGGAAAATAAAATCAAAACTAAATCATTCCTACGTATGCACTTTTAAATTTATCCCTTTTTGTGGCAAACCTAATATTAACAATATATCCCATAATAGCTCATCCAGTATCTGATATATGTACATTTTCTTGAGATCACAAACATCATTCATACAACTAAATAAAATAAATAAAAAAGTACATGATCATCACCTAAAACTTAGTCTTGCAATTTCGTATCCCTCATTTTCACATCTATCTCTTATTAAGTGATTATAATCACTTATCACAAAAATCTATTTAAGTGTCTTTTCTGCCTTTCATCTTAATGTTAACCTTTCATCGACCTTATTTTGAGCATTTAAAATTGGATTAATCAAAATCAATTTTTAACAGATAATTCACCATTTACTCTAATTCATCTTCAATATAAACCTCAATTCCCATAATAGTTTATGATGTAAAATTTGTATGAATATTAGTATATTGAGATATTTCATTCCAGTGACATTTATAGTTAGATGGATCATACAATATATTCACTTACTAATAATATACATTCTTTCTTCAAGGTCAACTCTTTTTGAGTATATAGACATTTCAAGTAATTCCGTTTTGTAATGTCACATGTAGTATTACATAAATAATCTATTTAACTCAAAGAGTGTGGAGTAACTTTTTTTTTTTACATTGTACCAAACATATACCAAAACATAATGAGCTACACCACTATACACAATAATTAACTTTGATGAGCATGCTCGGAGGGTTGATGTTTCCCGCCGCCCAGAAAGTTCTGTTTCCCAACTTTTTTCTCAGGTAGCAAGTAGATTATTTCTCCTCTTCAGTGGCTCAGATCGTTTTCTTCATCTTGGTATTTCTTGTCTTTTCTTTTTTCTTTTCTCAAATGAAGTTATTTCAATGATTCATCATCTTTGTAATGCTTGTTCCTTTGAGGTGGTAGATATTGGGCTTTTTTTTTCTTTTTCCCAATTTAAGACTAATTAATTTCATGAAAATCTAAGCATAATAGTTTCATGAATTTCAGCAAGATGTAGCTTTAGATTAAATTTAATATATACATACACGTTGACGAAAATTAAACAAAATAAACATGAGGTAAGTTCAAGAAAAACTTATCACAATTCGAATCTTTTGTCATGGTTGAATCACTGATATTTCTCACTTCTTTGAAGGCTCACTTTCGTCTAAATCCAATCACATACGGAAAGAGTTTTAATTCACAATTTAAATGATTTATCAAATGGTGATATTCTTCAAATTTTGATCACAATAGCCCTCTTTTTTTTCACTTTTCTTTGTTACGTTATTTTTTTTTTTTTTACAGAGAGAGAATGTTGCTGTCAAAAAAGGCAGTGAAAAGTTTTTTAGGGAGGTTCCCTTTTATGTTGGTTATGGGGTGGTTTTCAGAAAACCACTCCCACCAAAAATCAATTCATTTTTTGAATTTTGTCGGTCGCATCAGTTCTATTTCTTACACACACACACACACACACACACATATATATATATGTATGTATGTGCATATATGTGTGGGATTGGCGCTATAATTAATTTTCTGCCAGTTTACTCCTGTTTAATTCCGAGTATTGACATTAAATTCCTTTGGTTCCTAGGTTACTTGTTTCTGTCTTAAATTGCTTTTATATTGATCTCAGGATTTAGAGTTAAAAGCTTTTTATTGATGAAATAATTGGTTATTTAGTGCTGTAGTCTGCAGATTTCCAAGAGTGGGAAGACCAATTGAAAGTTTAAATTCAAGCATATATATAATTTTAATACCAAGGCCTCAATTTTTTGTTTGATTATGGTGCTTTGTGATTCTAATTTTTGGATATTTTCCAGATGCATTTGATCCCTTCTTTCCTGCCAGAAGCTTGAGCCAAATGCTGGACATGATGGATCGGTTTCTTGAGAATCCCTTCCAGTCAGCTTCCCGTGGAATTGGAAGCCGTAGGGGATGGGACGTGAGGGAAGACGACGATGCCTTTTAGCTTCGTATCGACATGCCTGGACTCGATAAGGACCAAGTGAAGGTCTCGGTAGAGCAAAATACTTTGGTGATAAAAGGGGAAGGAGAGAAAGAGTCGGAGGATGAAGAATACGGACGGCGATTCTCAAGCAGGATCGATCTGCCTGCAAATTCGTACAAGTTGGATGGGATAAAGGCAGAGATGAAGAATGGGGTGTTGAAGGTTGTGGTGCCCAAGGTGAAGGAGGAAGAGAGGAAGGATGTGTTTCAAGTTAGTGTTGAGTGACTGTGGCCATGGACTCTATGATGGCCTTGTGGTGTTTAGCTCCTTTAGTCTTTGTCTTGCTTTTCTGTTGGGTCCTATAAATAATGATACAGTTTAAGGAGTTGTGGCAGTTGTAAATTTTGATCTTCATTTTTTTGTTTGCTCGTGCTTAGCATAATCTGTAGACAATTGGGAAGATTTGTTTTTTTTTTTTTTTTTTTTTTCATGGATGATAAGCAGGGATGGAGCTAAAACTTTTTAATCTAGATAGTGGGCAAAGATAATATGCAAGGATAAATTTTAAAATTAGCAAGTTTATATATAAAATTATGTTTATATGGATCTGGGTGCGATGCCCATTCTTAACGAGAAGATAGTATTGCGAACCATTACTTAGAAACAGAAATGAAGAGAAGGTGGAGAGAAACAATGTGACTTCCTAATTTTTAAGTATTGTTGAGCAATCGCTTGGAAGTTGAAACTTATTAAAGAATCTAATATAATTTTGCAGCATTCTAAGTGGTAAATATCGAGTTTTATTATGATATGTATTTTGGTTTAAGTTTTAGCATATGGATATCATTTTATATTGATTTCAATATTACCTGTAAGTCAAATTTAATTAACTGTCATATTGGATTATTAGTTACAGGAGTCTAGCTAACGGGTTTATATTCATGAATCTCCAACTTTTTGGAGGTTTGTCCAGATAAATTATTATATTTATGAATCTCCAATTTTTTGGAAGTTTGTATGGATAAATTAATGAATCGTGAACTCAATCTCGCTTTTAGTAGTCCATTTTGTAGTCAAACATTCGCTTATCAAAAGGTAATAGAGATTAATTACAGTACTTGATGTATTAAACTGTCGAATATTAATCAAATATTGAGATGTTAAGGATTAGATATTACCGTAAAATTTCTAATACGCACACATTCATTATGTTGCAAATCATTATCTTAGAGTTAGAAATGAAGAAAAGGTGCTAGATAAAATGAGATCTTCTAATTTTTTCTTTCGTTTTTAGAAAGCGATCAATTACGACAAAAGTCAGAGATTAATTAACTAAGTCATAAAAAGCTATCAAACTAAAGAAAATAAATTACAATAAAAACATAAATTAAAGGAAATAAATTACAAAAAGGGTAAATTAATACCCACAATATTTTTTTCTTTTTTTCCCATTTTAGAGAAGTGGTAATGGCCTTGTTATATTAAGACATCAATCAATAATTAATTGATAAGTGACTTTCCATGACAATTATTCCTTCTCTTACAAATTCATTAATCGTTTTTTTTCATACATTGTAAAATAAGATTTTACTTTTCAAAATAAAAAAAATTATTTTTAAATTTATTTTCTCATTTAAATGATTTAAGCCATAAACTCTCAATCCTTATTTTAAAGGTGGTATCTGATCAGATGAGGATTCTAATTTTGGGATGAATGGAGTATAATGTTCCTCTTAAGAAAATAAAAAATAGTATGAATCCGTTTGGTTTAGCTTATTTTTATTAAATCCAAAAAATGGATTTAATACTGGTTTAATCCATCTAGGTTAATTGAACTATCGAAAGATTCATTAACTAAAATTAATTATTTTAAAATTTGATTATTCAAAAATTAAGTGCAATTAAGAGGGAAAATAAAAACCAAACCAAAATCTTCGCTAAAACAAATATTAACAAGTGAAAATTGGGAAAATTTTAAACTCGGAAGGGATTTAGTTGGACTCAAGCTTATCATATAGGAAATGAATTGCATTTGCCATGTGATTAATGTATACTATCCAAAAAAAGTGAGCAACACACAGCAAATATGATTAATTGAGTTTGGCCAGACCTTATTTAAGCAAGAATTTTGGTTAAAAATTGTGGCAGGTCTTTCAAGTTTTGATTTATTATCCTTCCAAATCTCAATTTTCTAACTTATACAGAAAATCCACAAGATTCACTTGTCCTATAATTAATAGTTCCTGCATGCAATTTCAGTAGTAGATTTCAACTGTATTCAACGCTCATCCATACAATCAATAATGATTGTACTTGCTTGCTTGCTGCATCTCCCATACACAAATCTATGAGACAAAGTGTTGAACGGGACAACTTGTTTGATCAATACGAACACCCGAATATTGTCATTCAAAGAAGTGGCGAAATAACTTTGAATTATGGTTATGTTTCAAGCGCAATGTAACGATGTATGATGACTTTATAGGAGGATCTAACGACGACGTGTAAACGATGATATCTTATTATAAACAAAAAAATGCGACCAACAAATGAAATAAAATGATGAACTGAGAAAGCTTTGCAACATGAAATAGGATTTTTTCATTCTAAACTGCTATCATATTTCATATTTAAATAACCAATAGTCTCTAAAATGAAGAAGATGAAAAATATTACTAATAAACTGTCACTTACCCCCTCAACTGTCCAATTTGTAAATTGGTCATAAACATTTATTTTTTTTGGGAGAAAAAGAACTAAATCCCTAATATATTGTCTGTTGTTTTTCTTATTTTTAGAAGAATTTTGAAAAATATTGAAAACAAAGTTCACCTATGAAGTAAGAAAAAGAAATTGAAAATTTCAACTAATGAATTTATGCCCATAGATAGTACATGTGGCACTCTAAGGAATAAGATAAAAAATATTTTTCAAAGAATATTGGTTTGGAAAATGTTATTGTGATAATAATACTATAGAAAAAAATCGCGTTCAATTACATATTTATTTTCATTTGACTCTTTTTCATGAACTGCCTTTAGTCGACTTATTAATCATGGTAGAATAAAATATTTTGGAACCAAAAATTTGACCCTTTATTTGGTTAAAAAAATTTAATTGAGAAAAACAAAGGACAAAAAGTATTTCCATCGGTTAGATAAAATAGTGAGAAAAAGAAAACTTAGGCTATGTTAGGATCTTGGATTTTAGGAAGAAAATGATGAAGAAAATATTTTGCTCCAATTATATTTCAAGGGAAACTGGAAAGATATGTGTTTACGAATATAATTATGAGTTGACATCTATTTTACTTATTTTGTCATGGTACTCAATTACTTTTAAAAAACCACTTTTTTAAAAAAAAAGGAGTTTAAAATTAATGCTTAATTTGCCCAAAAAAAGGTCTAAAGTAATACTTATATTCGATTTCAAATCTTTCCATTTTTCCGATTTCACTTTGTATTCCACTATTTGAATTTATGACACATTTTTATGATATAAACACATTATGTATATATAGAGAGACAGTTGTAAACCATGCACAGAAGAAGGGGGAAGGATCAGGCACCAACTTTTTTTTACAAAATTAATGTTATTGTATGAGTGCATAATTTAAATTATACTACGTAATAAATAACTAAATAGAAAATATGACCTGACAAGGAATAGATCAGATCAGATCGTTCTTTCTTTTCTTCTAGTGTTTTCCATATACTATGGTGTGTTCAAATCAAACCTCTATTGAAAATATTAACATGCTTTTTATACAAGGCTACTAACAAACTAATATATTAATTTTAAAGTTACCAATTTTTATGTGTCAATCTTTATGTGAATAGTAATTCTATAACACAACCATACTAATAGTAAAATTCGTGCAAAATAATAAATTTGTTATCCATCGAGACTTATGTGTCACACAGTTGCTTTAAAACTAAGTCTCTTTCTCACCAAAAGCTTGAGGACTTGAGTAGCATTTAGTCTCTCAGGATACAACGACGATGATTAGTTAGCAAAGTACTAATATTACTACTCTACTTGAATTGCAAGCTTCTTTTTAGAACTCTTTCACTTTAAGATCACTAGAATTAGAACCTATAAACTTAGTAGAGAGCTAGAATTGCTAACCAAACCTCTAAGCACTCAAGTAAAGCTAGATAACTAGTGAGAGAATGATTTAAATAAAGAAATGAAGAGAAAGCTCTAAGTTCTTTTTTTGATGTGTAGAATGAGGGGGAGGAGCTCTCTTTTTAGCCTGTTACACATTAATATGGTTGTTACTCATTTAATGTTAATGTGTTTGACTGTTACACATTCAATATGAACGTTTATAGCTGTTACATATTCAATGTAAACATTTCTAGCTGTTACACAATTTTAAAATCAAGTTGTTATACTTGTTTTAGTATATAAAAGTGTTTCCAGCAAGCCAAACTTACAAACTTAGTAGAGAGCTAGAACTGGTAACCAAACCTCTAAGCGCTCAAGTAAAGCTAGATAACTAGTGAGAGGATGATTTAAATAGAGAAATGAAGAGAAAGCTCTAAGTCTTTTTTTGGTATGTAGAATGAGAAGGGGAAGCTCTCTTTTTACAGTAACATGTAGGGGCAAGATGGAAAAAAAAAAGTTCTAATTGATATGAATGTTTCTGGCTGTTACACATTCAATATGGTTGTTACTCATTTCATGTTAATGTTTCTAGCTGTTACACATTTAATATGAAAATTTCTCATTATTACATATTCAATGTGAACATTTATGGTTGTTACACAACCATAAAATTGAGTTGTTACATTTGTAACAATATATAAAAGTGTTTCCAACAAGCTTACATTTGTTATAATAAGCTAAATATTTTTGGCTATAAATCTTATCAGTTGCAAAGACTAAACAGTCATGCACATTCACATATATGTAATTGGCCAAATTGGAAGCTTCTGGATATAAAACAAATTGAAAAAATAATTAAGTCACCTAACAACTTCTTTCTCTATTTAATCAATTCCAACGATACATATTTGAATAACAACTTCTCATTCACCGGTGCATCATTTTGAGCATGTGAATATACAAAAAGAATTCACCATGACCTTACATCAATAAGATGGGGTCCCTACTCAAAAACTAGCTCCAAAATGGTTAATGAAAATGGGTGTAGATAACATGTTTTGGCTCTCAAGCCTATTTAAGCCCAAGCTATCATTAAAATGGTCTGTTTTCTAACGATCACCTACATGAAAGAAAATTGTAAATGAGACTTACTCTAGATTAAGTTATAGAGTTCATCGATCAAAACTTGGATAGGTAGGTGTTACCCTTTGAACCTTCCCTTATGAAAGTATATTTACTTTACTATAAATCAGTAGATATAAAGTTTTTAAACTGTTTATCGTTCATGTAAACAATAATATACTCCATACATGACTCTTTCATAACACTTTCAATTCTTACTGGTATTTCATTTTGGCCATAAACATCCTTGGTTCTGTGAGAATTTTTCAACAATTAAGCCTTATACAATTCTCTAAGAAGCTGCCTCACTTGTCTCACATAGGTCATCTTAAATGTGTGATCTATCATTTAAGAGTAACTTACATTACTCTGCTCAATGTCCCGATCCTAAGACTTATTAAAAGACTTTCCTTAACCTATTCCTACTGGGCATTATTATTTTTCAGCACAAATACAGATATGAGGGTAATAGCCCCAGAGGAGGATAACATCCGCACAGTGATCCAATTAAATCTTTATAATTAGGTTGTCCCTTTGAACTTAGATCTTGGGATCTCCAGTCAACTAGGTTGGGTTTTCATTGTATTGACTTTTATTTGATGGGCTTCAGTCCTATTTCTCTTAATAAGTTATCAACTAACTCTCTATTTAACCCTTTGGTTAGCGGATCTCCAAGGTTATCCTCATTCTTCACATATTCTACAGAAATAACTCCAGTTGAGAATAGTTGTTTAATAGTATTATGTCTATGATGAATATTCCTAGACTTACCAGTATGTTAATGTGTACCCACCCATTAGCAGATTGACTATCGTAGACATAATACTAGGAATATTCCCAGGCTTAGGCCATTCTGGAATATCTTCTAAGAAATGGCACAACCATTCAACATTCTCATGACACTTATCTAAAACTATAAACTGTGATTTTATTGTGGATTGGGCTAAAACCATTTGTTTCAAAGATTTCCAATACAACTGTTCTAGCTAGTGTGAACACATACCTACTAGTAGATTTTGGGTCCTTTACATTAGATATCTAGTTCTCATCGTTGTTTCTTTCTAAAATTGCAGGGTATTTGTTATTGTGCAGTCATAGTTATGAGTAAATTCTAAGTACCTAAGTATTTTTACAATTCTTTTCCAATGCTCAACACTTAGATTACTCATGTATCTACTCAATCTGCTGATTGAGTAGGTTATATCCAATATTGTACAATTCATCAAGTATATCAAACTACTTATTACTCTTGAGTATTCTACTACTCTCACCTTTATTCTTACAAAGGTGTTGACTCGTGTCTATGGATTTCTCGACACTCCAGAATAATCTTTGTTAAATTTTTCCAAAATTTTGTCCATATAATAAAATTGATTAAATATAAGTCCATCGGATGTCATTGTAATTTTTATCCCCAAAATTATATCAGCTAAACCCATATCTTTCATATCAAATTTGGAATTCAACATATTCTTAGTAGAGTCCACCATCTTATGATTACTACCAACAATGAGCATGTTATCAATATAGAGACATAAAATAACAACTATTTTCAGTGCTTTTGACATAGACACACTTGTCATATTCATTGATTTTAAACTCATTTGCAAACATCACATTATCAAACTTGGCATGCCATTTCTTTGGCCCTTGCTTTGAGCTATACAGAGACTTTACCAATTTGCGGACTTCATTTTCTTGTCCAAGAGCTATAAAACCCTCAAGTTGTTCTATATAGATTCCTTCATCTAGCTCACTATTAAGAAAGATTGTTTTCACATCCATTTGGTGCACTTTAAGATTCTGTAGAGTGGTAATTGCTAGTATCATCCTAATGGAATTTATTCTCGTGACTGGAGAATATATCATAGTAATTTAGGCTCTCTAGTTGCCTATATTATTTGATCACCAGTCTAGACTTATACTTATCAATCTACTTTCATTTTTCTCTTGAAAATCTATTTTGAACCAAGTGGTTTTACTTCCTAGTAGAAGATCCACTAGTTCCCATGTATGATTTTGCATGATGGAATTAATTTCACTCGTAATGGCCTCTTCCAGAAATGTCTCTTAGTAGAGCTCACAACTTATTGGAAGCTTTAAGGTTCACTTTCTACCATTTAAACTAAAAATCCAGACCAAATGATTTTTTAGTTTTAGTTCTTTTACTACGTCTAGGCTTATCTTCCACAACTTGTTCTTGGTCTTGACTATCCTTAGTGATAGCCTCATAAGCTCGTTTAGATGAACTTGGTTCTTCTTTGGGTTTATACGAAAATTTATGTTCAAAGAATAATGCATTTCTCAATTCCATTATAGTGTTCTTGTGTATGTCTGGGATTTGTGATTTATACATAAGAAATTGGTAAACGCTACTATTTTGAGCATATCCAATGAAAATACAATTAACTATTTTAAGTCCTATTTCCACCTTCTTAGGAGTTGGTACCATCACCTTAGCAATACACTCCACAACTCGTAAGCATTTGTAGGAAGATTTTCTACCTTTCCACAACTCATAAGGCGACTGCTCTTTCTTGTGGGGTACTTTATTTAAAAGGTAATTAGCTATCAAAGTAGCTCCCCCCACATATTTTGAGGTAACCATGAATTCAACAACATTGCATTCATCATTTCTTTTAAGGTATGATTTTTCCACTTAACAACACCATTTGACTGAGGCAAATAAGGCAGAGACCTTATGTATTATTCTGTGTTGTGCACAAAACTCACCAAAAGGTGATTCATACTCTTCTCTATGGTCACTTCTAATCATCTTAATCTTTTTATTAAGTTGAATTTCAGCCTCATTCTTATAAAGAATAAACTTCACTATAGCTTCGTCTTTATTTTTTATGAAATACGCAAAATAAAATTTAGCGCTATCATCGATAAAAATAATAGAATACATATTACCACCCCTTATTTAAACAAATTTCAAATCACATATATCATCATGGATTATCAAAGGATTTCGTATTTCTTTTAATTGTTTGAAAAGATGACATTGCTAATTTTGCCTCATCTCAAGTTTTACATTTATGTTGGGAATTAATTTAAAAAGTAGGAATATGATTTAAGTTAATTAATCTACGTAATGTATCATAATTAATCTGTTCTAGTCTACCATGCCATAAAAAAAAGACTCCATCAAGTAAGCAAAAGAACTTTCTTTATTGATTTTAGGCTTTATAATCATTACATTCAGTTTGAACATACCCCACATTCATATCCCTTTCCCACAAATAGACCACCCATGGTTAATACAATTTTGTGTGACTCAAAAACCATGCGAAATCTATGTTTCTTTAGAAGTCAACTAGATACTGGATTCTTGCAGATTTTTGTCACGTATGTCACATTGTTCAGAGTCAACTCCTTCTTAGAGGTCATCTTCAGAACCACTTTTCCTAGCCCTTTAACTTCAAATGTGGCTGCAATGAAGAGATTCTCCATATTCTCAATGGGTTAAAAGGCAGTGAAATAGATCCTTGTTAGAACAGGCATGCCTTGTAGCTCCAGTGTCAATCTACCATTCTCTTGGGTTGGATCCAACCAAATTGAATTCAGTAATAGATACACAGAGGTCTAAATCTGCATCATCATTATATGATGCCATCACCTCATTGGTTCACTCTTCTTCTTCAGAAGTCAGCAATCCGAGGCTTTGTAACCCATCTTGTCACAGTTGAAGCACTTTCCTAGGAATTTTATGATGAATAAGAAACTTATAAGTAAAATATATTAACTAACAAAATATCCTATTAATAGTAGTTTATAAAAATCATCTTAAATTAAAAAAGTAGCCATTAAATTTGAAGGACAATAAAGTTTTAAATGAATTTAATGTTAAGTGTTAATTAATCAAGTTAAAAAAACTATTTGAATACAAATAAAAGTCTAGTAATTTTAAATATATACAAAGTAATTTTACTAAAAATAATATATAAGGACAATTTGGTCATTTTCTAAGAGTACACGATATAAAGTGATACAATAATAGTACAAGGGGTTAAAATGATATTAATTGAGAGTATGAGGGAGTAAAATGATATAATTGATAGTATAAGAAAGTAAATGATACTCAATAAAAATAAAGGAGGTAAAGTAAGATTAACTCTATTAAATAATTCTACTTGATAAAACTATACTCCTAATCGTTTGTTCCAACTCTCAAAATCCACTAATTATATTGATTTTCAGACACAAGACAAGTAATTTGAGGGGGAAAAAATGAAAAATAAATCATGAGACTTATTTATATATTTATTCAAAATTATAGACATAAGGTTCATTAGCGCAATTGGTTAGAATATTTGCTAATAACATAGAGGTCATAGTTTTAAAACTTGCAAGACACATTTTTACACTATTATTTTAGTTAAAAATAAACAAAAAAATAAGAGGCCTTTGGGTCCAGCCCGTTGAACTGCCGGGTAACCAAAATAAATAAAAACAAAAAAAAGAAACCACCGGGTCATGGGTTGGAAAAATCTAACCCGTACATAGGCTGGTTATTGATTAACACCGTAAACCGTGGTCAATGGATCATCTGATCATGAATCGGGTCAGATTCGGACCTGGCCTTTGGTCGGTACTACCTACATGCAACTATTCTTATGTATACAACGTAGTGCTCCAAACGACCAAGAAATGAGAAACCACAGTGCACGAGATCCAGTGGTGGAAGTAGTGACCCCTGAGGTATACAGTAACTATGTAGCAGATGGTTCAAGTGCTCCTTTCTCTGGCATTTGTTCCCGAAAACTGAGAGTAAGAATAACTGGACGAGATGGATTTGAAAGACTTGATGTCTGGATACCTTAAGTCATTTGTTCTCTTCATTAAAATTTTGAAGGCAATTCGCTTAAATAGATTTCTATTCACTGCAAAAAGAAAAAGAAACTCTCAGTTGTGACTCTTAAGGTCCCTCCAAGAATTTGAGCCCCTGAATTCGTACTCTTCAAATGAAGTTAAAGCACTTGGGAAAAGGGCAAAAATGAAAAAGAGAAGAAATACACTGTACATTTCTCAAAAAACAGAAGAAATACATTGTACATTATTTTTCAAAAAAATTGTGTTTATGGTATTAGAGCCGAGCGATTCCTACTGGCGTTAATCATCGGCTGCAATCGATTTCTCTTTTCCAATTCGTGTGCAACAGTTTTAAGCCACTTCTATCAACTTTCCTTCCTCAGAAAAGTTTGATTTCATTGCAGGCAGATAATAGTTTTCTAGTTCATCACTTCTTCCAGAAGCATGGTTCGCTGGGAACCTTGCTATATATGAATCTTAAATCTTAGTTCTCCTCCTATTTCATGTTCCATTGTGCCCTATTTCCTAATTTCATGAATCCTCTTCTACTTGGATCCACTTGAATTCTCCAATATCAAATTTCAATTTTTTCTATAACTTGGAAATGAGGCACTCACTTCAGAAACCCAACACAAAATCAATGGGTTGAATTTTCGTAAATAGTTTCAGTTCGTGCCAGCGACACTGCTCCACGAGCAAGCACTGAAAAAATCAGTCTATACCATCAGCATAAGAAACTAAATAATGAAAAACCATCTAGAAAGGAACAGAATATAATGATGTTTCCTAAATTGACACAATTAAAACTTTAACGACTCGGACTAGAAACCATTTTCTTCGTACTCGTGAATGATTAATGCATCAAGTAATGTTAGTTGATGGAGACAAATATAACTTTTGTTTCGTCAGTTGTCTAATGAAGAAGCAAACAAGAAAAACCATGAAATTTAAAATAGAATTTGATAATTGTGTAATATAGGAGGGACGGGTTCCTCCCCCACGCGACATGAACATTTATGTAAAGCACGGACAGTTTTTCTAAGATTCTTCAATGTTTGCCTTTAGCCTTTCCTTTCCAATCTTTAAAAGCATAGAAAAAAAATATGTGGGGGTATTATTCGCCATTCATAATAATTTATTATTCAAATTTTATTCGGATATAATACAAAAAAGATTGAAAAGATATCGTTAAATGACATGAATTCGAAGACATGTATATTTCGTTAAATTAAAATGAACTTATAATTATAAATTTAATCTTATTTTAATGAATTATCATAAGTGAAGATTTAATTATTAATTTTAAATTTTAATCTATGCTTAATATTATTAATTAAAGTTCTTAGTTTATGAATTATTTTAAATATAGTTAATATATAAAATTTTAGTTTATTATTATAGTTTATCATCCTAAGATTTAGAATTGAATTTTAGTTGATTAGATTTTAAATATAGTTAATATTATAAAATTTTAGTTTATTCTAAATCGATGGTTGTATAGTAAATTATTAAATTGTATTTATTGGTCTAATTTGATTAATCTAAATTTATTATTCTCTATTTATATTCTTATTTTTAAATATTTTAAATATAGAGAAATTTATTAATTTAAAGTAGATCATACTCTAGATGTTTTCTAAACATACTAAGAGTTGATTTTATTTAATTAGCCTAATTTTATTAATTATTCTAAATTTATACTCTTATTTTATGAATTATCTTAGTTATATAAAATTAGTTAATTAATTATTCTAAATATACCATTATAAGATTTGCATTGATTAATCTAAATTTATTATTCTTATTTTTAAATTTTTTAAATGTATGGAATTTATTAATTTCAAGTAGGTCATGCTCAAGATGTTTCATAAATCATATTAAGAGTTGGTTTTATTTGATTAGCCTAATTTTATTAATTATTCTAAATTTGTATTCTTATTTTATGAATTATCTCGGTTATATATAATTATTTAATTAATTATTCTAAATATACCTTTATAAGATTTACATTAAATTTTATTTATTGATTATGCTATTCCTTAAAGAATATTTTAATATGCTTGATTATACAAAAATGTAGTTGGTTCAGTGGTGTGAGTTTTCACCTTTTTCTTCAAAGGTGTTGTATTCGATTCCATTGAAAAACTTTGTGTTTAAGATTTTTATAATTTTATCAAATCTATTATCGAACTTCTAAACAAGCCGCTCACGAACATGTTTGTGAACTTATCAAACGAGCTAGACTCGTGAATAGGTTTGTGAGTATATAAACGAGTCGAGCTCAAGTTCAAGCTCAAGCTTAAGCTTGCGAGCATATAAATGAGCAGGCTCACGAGCTCGAGCTCGCGAACATGTTCGCAAGCATATAAATGAGCCGAGTTCGAGCTCGAGCTCGCAAGCATATAAACGAGCAGACTCGCGAGCTAATGAGCCAAATACTACTAGGCTCGAGCTCAACTTGACAAATTTTTTGAGCTTAAAATCGAGTTCGAGCTCGGCTCATTAAAGTTAATGATCAACCTTGAATGAATTTTTCTCTGTCGTAACATAGTCAATCACCATAGTTTTCTTTTAAGCTAAATCTCTAATAAAATGATGATGAATATCTAAATGCTTTATTTTTTAGTACTGAACAGGAATTTTAAAATATCAATAACACTTGAATTATCACAAAAAATATGATTAGGAAAATGTGGACCCTCCAAACCTTTTGGTTGCTTTCTTATTTTTTGGTTCAATTAAAGATGTGAAACACACATGCCTTACCATATCATTATAACTTACCTTTGGCTTGTCCCCTGTTCGCATACCTTCAGTGAGCGAATCAATGATTTGATTAGTAGGATGGTTCTTCTAAATTCTGATTGAAGATTCCTTCTGAACTGTTTTAGTACTATTATCGTTTTCTGTCCCCAGTCTAGTTTCATTTATTACAACATCATTCCCGATTGTTGCAACATCTTCCTCAGTGGTGACTTGAATGTCATTCTATTCAGTTCTTTTTTCTTCTTCACTAAATTTGAAAATTTCCACTTCTTCTAATAGTCCATAGAAACATGAAAATCATCAATGATAATATTTGAGGATTCCATGACAATTTGGGTTCTCATGTTAAAAATACGATATGCCCTACTATTCAAGAAATAATCAAGAAAAATTCTCTATCACTTTTAGCATCAAATTTTCTTAACTGCTCATGATCATTCAATACATAGCATAAACAACCAAAGACGTGAAAATAGCTAGGATTAGGCTTTTTACCTTTCTAAATCTCATATGGGGTTTTCTTAGTACCTAGCCTCAAATATACCCTATTAATGGTATAACATGTAGCGTTGACTGCTTCTGCTCAAAAATGGATGGCTACTCATTTGAAATTCAATATTAACCTAGCCATCTCTTAAGGGGTTATGTTCTTCCATTGTACCATACCATTTTATTGTGGTGTTTGTGCACCTAAAAATTCATGTGTAATTCCATATTTTTTCACAAAAATTGGTGAAGATAACATTTTCAAATTCCTTACCATGATCACTTTGAATTCTAACTATCTTACCAATATTATCATTCTTTTCATTTACCAATTTTTTGCACAATTTTTTGAACATTTGAAAGGTATTCGATTTTTCTCTAATAAAATTTACCCAAATAAATCTAGAAAAATCATCAACACACATAAACACATACCTCTTTCCTACTAAACTTTCTACCTGCATAGGTCCCATGAGGTCCATGTGGAGAAGTTTTAGAGTACGTGATGTACTGATATGTTACAACACTTTGTTTGTGCCCTTCTTTTGTTTTCCAAGCTGATATGCACCACACACTCCTGGATTCTTTTATTTAAGCTTTGGTACTCCTAGCACAACTCTTATATTCACAATCTTAGTCAGATTCTTGAAATTCAAATGCCCTAATTTTTGGTGCCATAAATCAGTTTCATCAACTTTTATGTTGTAGCATACTTGAGGTTGTTGTAACATATAACAGTTATCAGATGAATGAAAAACAGTTAACACGCACCTGTCAGTTTCATTAAATACTTGACATTTGTTTTTATTGAACTTGACAAAGAGATTCTGATCACAAAGTTGGCTAATGCTGATCAGATTTACCTTCAAACTTTCTACATGGAGCACATTTTTAAGTTTTGGCAGTCTTTCAACATTGAGTTCTCTTTTTTGAAGTACACGTCCCTTTCACCATCTCCAAAGATAACATGTCATTCCTTCACACTTTGATAGCCTTTCAATTTTTCCTTATCACTTGTCATATGTCTGGAACATCCACTATCAAAATACCAAGTATCATCAGTACAGGATTTTAAAGAAATGTCTATAACAAAACAACTAAGATCTAACTTTCTAATCTAGATTCTTCTTTGAGATTCATTTTTCAAGTCAATTTTGATCTTAGGAATCTATTACAACAATTTAGATTTCTGTTGCAACATTGCAGAAGCAAGTGAACCAAAATGCATACCATTCCTTAAAACCTTTTTAAACCTAAAACATCTTTATCGGATATGTCCAGGCAGATTACAAAAATAGCATATAGGAATAAACCGTTTTGACTTTGGCTTTTGAAAAATAGATTTTTTGCTTTTATCAAAGATGGACTGAACAGGTTTTGTTTCCTTTACAAAAATAGGTTTTGAAGTTGAAGACCCACCAGTGCATCCCAACCCGTGATGATCACTGCATGGTTTACCAATAGAAAGTATTTCATTTAGTTTTTTCTTACTAGAGTCGAACTTCATCATATTTTGAGTGTGAAGTAGTTCATGTTTAGTTTCATGAATTTTTTAGTCATTTTCAGCAACAAGATTCGTAAACTCAAGTGTTTATATTTTCATTGATTCATTTTTCTTATTTAGTACAACAATTTGTTCCTCAAGTGACTTGTTGATTTTGCATATCTCAAGCTACTTCTGAAATATTTTGTTATATGTTTGTTGAATTTTCTCGATGCTGGGCTCATCCTAATCACTATTAGTTTCTGAATCTGAAATCTGTACATCCTTCTCACTTGTAGCAGTAGATGAAGTCAGACACGTTGCATTATACAGAACTGTTGGAACATACCTTTGATTTGTTGTAATATGTTCACAATGATTGTTCATCATTTTAGAGCTGAGTGCCATATGATCATATTCCTAACTTCCTTCAGATTCCTCATCAGTCCAGGTAGTAGTCAAAGACTTGCCCATCCATTTGAGAGTATTGGTACATTCTTCTTGGATATGTCCAAACCTTTCACATTCATGACATTGAATCCTTATATTTTTTATGTCATTAAAAGAATTAAAATTAGTTTTATCCTTTTGTGAATTGAAAGACTTACCAGACTTAGCTTGTTTGAGTTTTCATTCATCATTTTGAGAAATTTCCTAAAGTGTTTTGTCATAAGAGCCAAAAATTCTGACATATCATCGTTGTCCTCTCATTCAGATGTTGATTTTGGAACTTCTGCTTGGAAAGCAACACTTTTTCCTTCATCTCTCCTATTGTGATTGAGATTCAATTCAAATGTTTATAAGGAGCCAATCAACTCATCCAGTTTCATTTTTCCAATATTACGGGCTTTTTCAATGACAGTGACCTTGTACGCAAATCTTTCTGGTAGGGACCTTAAGACTTTTCGTACAAGTTTAAAGTCTAAATACTTTTCGCTAAGAGCTTCACTTCATTTTCTATATCACATAGTTTTGCATTGAAGGTGGTAATTGCCTCACTCTCCTCCATTCTAAGATCTTTAATTTTTGAGGCCAAAATTTGGAGTTTTGACATTCCCACTACTACAGTTCCTTCATAGGCAGTTTGGAGAATTTCCCAAGCCTCCTTTGCACTCTCACATATTGCAATCAATTTGAATTGATTAACATCAACTGCATTCAAAATTATATTTAGAACCTTTGAGTTGTAATTTGCAACTTTCTCATCCTTAGTGTTCCATTGATCTTCTGGCTTAAGAACCATTTCTTTTTCTTCATTTGTCATCATAGGATGTTTCCAACTTATTGTAACAGCACGCCAAACCAGTTCATCCATAGATTTAATGAAGGCTCGTATCTTTGCATTCTAGTATGAGTAATTCGAGCCTTCCAATAGTGGAGGTCGAGTGGTTGATCCTCCTTCACAAAGATGGTCCATTCCTGCACGTTAAATAGATCAGTTATGAAAACTCACTATTTATATCTAGTGACCAGCTTTGATACCAATTGTTAGATCTATTACCAACTTTACCGATTAATCAGATTTAATTACTGTAATAATTGTATAGTTTGTTGCAATAAGTAAATAATAGTAAAGTAAATGACACACGAAATTTTTACGTACTTCAAGTACAAATGTACTCTACATGCACGAGACTACCACTTGTAATGAATATTTCACTAATTCAGAATACAATTACAATAATAGAACTTATTCAAAATGTAAAGACTCCCTCTTTACTAATGACGTCGTTCTTGAACAAATCAAATAGTGAAGCTTCAATGAGATCCCCTCGACTTTTAAGTATGTATTGTTGAACTCCCTTCATACGGTAGACCGACCTTTTCCCGAAGAACTTCAAATTCTTCTCCCGAAGAATTATGCTTATCTCCTGAAAGGCTCACCCTCTTCTCCCGAAGAGAGAATAAAAATGAGAGTAATTCCCAAATCTTGAAGTCGTGCACTTCTCTCCAAAGACGTGTGTTGTTTCTTCAATCTTTGGGGTTTATATGCAACATCAATTAAGTTCGAATCTCAACTTCGAAAGTGTCTAGATATGTTGCATAGAATAATACAAGATATGTCAAGATTCTTTTCTTATCTAAAAAAGATCTCAACTTATCTATGTAAATAAAATCTTCAAATCTTTCCATCAATGCAATCTAACCAAATCTGTACAAGATAAACTAGATAATTATTTCATAAAAGGTAAATCTATAAAATTAATTAATTCTTGTGCAAGATAATAAGCTGTCAATCAATGCCAACTAATTAAATCATAATTAATTTTGATTTATCATAATCAATTATGATCCTTTCACTATTAGCAAGATTAGATCTAATAAAACCTTCGAAAGAATTAACATTATGTTATGATTGAGAGTTTTTTGCCAAATGGTCTAGATATTCTAGAAATTCATTGGGTTCTTTATCAAGAAACTCACCATCACACATTATTTCAACAAATTATTTTGTTTCAGAAGTTAAATCTTCATAAAAGAAACTAATTAAGTGCTATTTTTCAAAACCATGATGTAGGCATGAATTCAACAAATTTTTAAATCTTTTCCCAAATTGAAAGAAAGATTTATTAAAATTTTAAGAAAAATTTTGGATTTATCTTTTCAAAGCATTAGTTTTTTGAGTTGAAAATAACTTTTTAAAAAATTTAGCTTGATTTCTTGTCAAGTGCTAACTGACCTAAGTTTTAATGAGTCAAACCAAGTTTTTGCTTTATCTGTTAAAGAAAAGGTAAATAATTTGAGCTTACAAGTTTGATCTTCAAAAGTGACACATGGAATTAGGAAGTAAAGGGATCATACTTGGCTTAAATTGAAAGTTATTTGTATTGAGAGGAAAAATAAAACAACAAGAAGAAGAATTTCGAGGAGGTTGCAAGTAATAATGCATGGTACACACCTGTTGATTCTCATTTTCATCCTGACACTTTCATTTTCAGCCATGGTGGAAGTGTGTGGAGGTGACTCCAATAAATTTCCAAACAATGTTTCAAAATTATTTCTATCTAAACAACGAGAATTATGACTATGATACCATATGAACATATAACCATAAAGAAAACAAACATATAATTTTACAAAAGAGAAATATTTATAAATCTGAATACTTACCTTGCCTTCCCCGGCAATGGCACTAAAAACTTGCTACAACTTTAAGGTAGCAAAATTAAGTGCAGGTTGTGTCAAGTAATAATTTATTTGAACTTTTTCAGGATTATAGTTCTTAAAAGATAGGCTCAATGTGGTTTAGAATATTAAAAAAAAAATTAGATTATAACTAAGAAATCAAAGTAATAAAAGTAATGAGGATTAGAGATCCACTCTTGAGTTTTGGATAGATGAACGATTATTTATTCTTTTTTTTACTATTTTCAAATTATCTCTTAACACCAATACTTGTTTATAGGATTAAGTATTTATGCACACTTATGTCAACAACAAATCAAGGTTTCGCATTAGCAGTCATTGTAGTACAACTATACAATAAGTTAAATGAACTCAAGTATTTGTTATGACATTGATGATATGAAAATCAAGAATCACCACTAAATAAGAAGGGTTTTAAAACCAACACTTATTTATGCACATCTTTGTTTATAATAAATCAAGGTTTCACGTTAGCAGTCGATGGATTAGAATTGTACAATAAGTTAAACGAACCCAAGTATTTGTTGTGTCATTGGTGATATAAAAATCAATAATCCATACAAGAGTCCCTATTTATAGTAGAAGAGTATTTAAATTGACATCTCCAAATTAACTTCAAATGTGCTCTAAATTCACATGCCCTTTTTAGATCTAAATTTTGTCATATATTTTTCTTCATGAAATTAGTTAATTTTGGAAAAGTGATCAATAATAAAACTGCGTATTTATCTGTTAGCTTTATTTTTTAACTTGAATCACCTAATTCCAACCACTAGAGAGAAAGTTATGCTTCATTTAAGGAGATGCATCAGTATAGATAGATCCCTTCCAATAATCAAGCCTAAATGAGGTTGAACTTTCAACACAGTTGTAGTTTTATCTTTTGTCTTTCAAATGAAGTAAGATTCAGGTCCATAGGGATTTTGAATATGGAGTTATGCCCAAAATACAAAAAACTGCACAAGTTTGTAAATATGCTTATTTTGAATTTAATACAAGCCCAACAATAACTTACAAAGTTCAAGTAATTTCTTGCACATATTTTGATCTATACATGATGGACTTAGGCAAAAATGGCTCTTTTCTTCTAATTATGATGCTTCTTTAATCCAATAAAATATTATCTCCCAACTTGCTCACAAAACGTGTTGTCTTCTTTAGTTTTATTTTGGCTCTTTTTGATCTCTTTTTGTTTATTGATTCCCTAACATAAATCATTAATAAAACTATAATATTAACAAGAATAAAGTAAGGAAAGTACAAAGAATTTGATAGAAAAATATGTCAAAATATGCACTTATCACCTAATTTTTAATAACATATTATATTTTGCTTATCTTAAAACCAATTACTTTTTATTTAGCATCAAAGCCCCTAGAATTAACTCTTTTTATTTTTATTTTTATTTCTATTATAAATTCATCTTTATTGTTTCTATAGATTATAATAGAAATATATCAATTGTCGAGAAAATTTCATAAATTAATATACGTTGTACATAATACTCAACTTTGAAAGACCACAATTTTTTGATACGAATTTTTATATATATGCTTATGAGATATGATTGGTGATAAGTACATATTTTGATATATTTTTGTATCAAATCCTTTATACTTTTCTTACTTTATTCTTGTTAATATTATTGTTTTATTAATATTTTGTGTTAGGGAATAAATAGAAGCATGTTTCCAAACTTGTGCAATTTTTGTAATTTGAGCATAACTTCATGATCAAAAGCCCTATGGACCTCAAGCTTATTTCATTTGAAAGCCAAGAGATAGAAGTACAACTTTTCTGTTGGAAGCTCGACCTAATTCAGTTTTGATTGTAGTAGAAAATTCATTCAAATAGTTGCACAAAATGGATCACCAAAATTCAGATCAGAGTTCAACCTAATATTGACGTATTTTAGTAATTGGGTCATATCTCTTAAGCCCAAATTTATTTTGTGCTGAAATTTAGATATGTTATACAAAAGAGATAAATAAACAAGTTTGCTAATACAATATGATGAGAAAATATGTCAAAATGGTAAAAACATAAGCTGCGAATTGCTGCTACTGTTAAAGGACGACTCTTGGACATGAATCAATAATTTGATCATATCTCCTACATCCGACCGTCAAATTTGACAAATGATATATGAATATCTATCATAACCAAAATATCTACAATTTTTATTCTTTATGCATCATCAAAATATGGGTGTATCTAACCAAAAAATATAATTCAATTCGGTAGGTGAGGACTTAGTGTAACAACTTACCAACTCTTAGCAACTAGCATACCACTTGATCAACTCCTACATTATTTGTTTGGCCTATAGGTTACTCTAAGTACTATAAATAGTCCATGTATTAAGCTTGTAAGAGAGGGGGGGGGGGTAGAGGGTTTCTTAAGGCTAAGTTTTCTAGTTTGTATGTTTTCTAGTAATGTAAGTTTTCTAGTAGTAATAGAAATGCATTCTCTAGTTTCTCTTCTATTTTTAGTCTTTGCTACTTTTATAAATTTCATTTTGTTGAGAAAAAAGGGTGAACCTCTTATTGGAGGAAGAGGAATGATTATAAGAGTAGAAAATATTTAAGTATGTTGTATTATTATTTTGAGTTTTGATCTAAACCCTGCTTGTTTTGTGGTGATTTTTGATTTATTTATCTCAAATGGCACAACAATACTTGAGCTTATTTAGCTTATTGTACGGTTTTACCCACCAACTGTTAATGTGAAACCTTAATTTGTTGTTGACGAAGGTGTGCATAAATGCTTGATCCCATAAATAAGTGTTGGCGTTAAGAGATAATTTGCAATAGTAAGACAATATCATGATTACCTTATTGCATAAGTTATTTGATAATATCTTTCTATTGGAACTTTCATTATGTATGAATTCCAATTGTGGCAATTAATAGACGTAAAAAAAATAAATAACTATTTCTCTATCCAAAACTCAAAAGTGGATCCCTAATTCTCAGTACTTTTATTACTTTGGTTTTTCTTTAGTTACAACACACATTAATTATTCATATATTTTGATTCACATAAATCCCATTTTTTAGAATTATAATCCTAAATTCTTCAAGTAACTTCTCTGTGGATCGACCTCGAACTAACGAGAATTTTATTACTTAATATAATCTATACTTGGGTTTGTAACCTTAAAGTTGTAGCAAGTTTTTAGCGCCGTTGCAGGGGAAGGCAAGTAAATATTCAGGTTTGTTAATATTTTTCTTCTGTAAATACAGTTTGTTTATTTTCTTCATGGATATATGGTTATATGATTTTATGATATCGTAGTCATAATTCCCGGTGTTTAATTAGAAATAATTCTAAAAATTTGTTTGAATTATCTCCACACCCTTCCACTATGGCTGAAAATGAAAGTGTCCAAGATAAAAATGAGAATCAACAGGTGCGTATCATGCGTTATTACTTGCAATCTTCTCGAAATTCTTCTTCTTCTTATTTCATTTTTCCTCTCAATGCAAATAACTTTTGATTTAAACTAGGTATGATCCCTTTGCTTCCTAATTCCATGGTTTAGACCCTGAAAGCCCTTACTTGCATTTGAAAGAATTTGATAAAATATATGCCACTTTTGATAATCAAACTTGTACAAATGAGATTGTTAAGCTCAAATTATTTTCTTTTTCTTTAAAAGATAAAGCAAAAAATTGGCTTAAAATTCTTTAAAACTTAGGTCAATTGACACTTGGGAAGAAATGCAAGTTGAATTTTTAAAAAAATTCTTTCCAACTTGTAAAACTAATGCTTTGAAAAGACAAATTCAAAATTTTTCTCAAAATTCTAATGAAGATTTCTTTCATTGTTGGGAAAGATTTAAAAATTTGTTGAATTTATGCCCACAACATGGTTTTGAAAAATGGCATTTAATTAGTTTCTTTTATGAAGGTTTAACTCCTGAAACAAAATAATTTATTGAAACAATGTTTAATGGTGAGTTTCTTAATAAACAACCTGATGAAGGCCTGGAATATTTAGATCATTTGGCAGAAAACTCTCAATCATGGCATAATGTTAATTCTATCTAAGGTTCTATTAGGTCTAATCTTGCTAATAGTAATAAAGAAAAATATTACCTTAGCCAAGAAGATGATCTAAGGCTTGCTAGTTTAACAAGAAAAATTGAAGCCATGGAACTTAAAAAAGTAAAGGAAATCAAATCTGTGCAAAAGGAAGAAGTGTGTAGCAATTGTGAACTTTTGGGGCACGTTACCAATGAATGTCCAAATATTCCAATACAAGCAAATTTCATGAACACATTCAAAAAATCTTTTCATTCTCTATATTCTGAAACTTACCATCCACAATGGAGAAATCATCCCAATTTCTGTTGGCAAGATGATAACTGTGCCCAACTGCTGTATTCACAAAAACCACCAAACTTTCATTCTTATCCAACTCCACATACAAAATCCCTTGAGGAGACTTTGCAAGCATTTATATATGAACAAACAAACATCAATAATCAGACTTCACAAGCTATCAATGAGATCAGAAGCACACTTTCAACATTGACAGCTTCTTTGCGTACTCATGAAAAAGTTAAATTTTTGGCTCAACCTCAACCTATTCCGTCAACTCAGTGTCATGTTTCTTCTTTAGGTAAAAATGCAATCAAAGAGGCTAATTCGGTCACAACTTTTCAGAATGAAAAAGTTATTGATAAGACTATTCATCCTAAGGAGAAAGTTTCTAACCCACTTCCAGAAATAAAAAATGAAAATAGTCTTGACGATGAAGATAAATTTTAAGAAGGTAAGTGTGAAAATGATGATTTTTTTTTTTACCTCTAGCACCCTTTCCTCAATGATTGCAAGCAACTCAAAAATTAAACTCAAATGCTGAATTTTATGAAATTTTAAACAAGCCAAGATTAATATTTCATTTTTAGATGCAATCAAACAAGTTCCACCTTATGCTAAATTTTTGAAAGACTTGTGCACAATCAAAAGAAAACATCATGTACAAAAGAAGGCATTTTTAATTGAAAGTATTAGTTCAATCATTCCACAATTCACTCTACCCAAGTACAAAGATCTTGGTTATCCAACCATTTCATGTATCATAGGAAATACTAGAATAGAGCGTGCTTTGCTTAATCTTGGTGCTAATGTAAATCTTCTACCTTTCTCAGTTTATGAACAGTTAGGTTTAGGAGAACTTAAAACAACTTTTGTTGTACTCCAACTAGCTGACTATTGGATTAAAGTTCTAAAGGAAGTAGTAGAAGATGTGTTGGTACAAATTGATAAGTTTTACTTTTCAGTTGATTTCATTGTTTTGGACACAGAGCCTGTTGCACAAACACATACACAAATTTCTATCATTTTGGGTCGTCCTTTTCTTGTAACTTCAAATGCTTTGATCAATTATAGGAATGGTATTTTGAAGTTATCATTTAGAAATATGATTTTGAAACTAAATGTGTTTAATGTTTGTAAGCAACCTGCAGAAGATGTCGAAGTACATGAAGTGAATTCAATTGAGGAACTTGTTCATGAATACTTTACTACTACTAACTCTTTAGATTCTTGGGAGACTTGTTTCAAAAGTGAAAGTATTTGTAAAAAGGCACACACTAATACTATCTCTAAATTTTTGCAGGTACAAGAAAAATATTTTTAGAAGCCAAGATTTGAAGAACTTTCATCATCACCAGTAAAATCTATTACATCAAGTATTAAAGTTCCTACGGTTGATTTGAAACCTTTGCCAGTTGATTGGAAATACTCTTTCTTGGATGAGAATGAGAATTTTTCAATAATAATTTCTTCCAAACTCAATGCATCTCAAGAAGGTAAGTTGATCAAAACTCTGAAAATGCATAAGAATGCTTTATGATGGACCATTGCTGATATTAAAGATATTAATCCTTTCATTTACACACATAACATCTATCTAGAGGAAAATGCTAAACCTTCTAGATAAATGCAACGAAGGTTAAATCCTAATATGAAAGAAGTAGTGAGAAATGAAGTCATTAAACTCTTACATAATGGAGTTATTTATTCTATTTCTGATAGCAAATGGGTAAGTTCTAATCAAATTATACCTAAGAAATTTGGAGTTACTGTAGTCAAGAATGAGAATGATGAATTAATTCCAACTAGGACTGTTACTCATTGGTGAATGTGCATTGACTATAGAAAACTCAACTCAGTTACTAGAAAAGATCATTTTTTATTACCTTTCATGGATCAAATTTTAGAAAGAGTTGTGGGACATGAATTTTATTATTTTTTAGATGGATATTCTGGGTATAATCAAATTACAATTGCACTTGTAGATCAAGAGAAAATAACTTTTACATGTTCTTTTGGTACTTTTGCATATCGAAGGATGTCTTTTGGATTATGTAATGCACCAACTACATTCCAACGATGCATGCTTAGTATTTTTAGTAACATGGTTGAATGTTTTCTTGAAGTTTTCATGGATGATTTTTCTATTTTTGGTAATTCATTTGATAATTGCCTATCTAATTTAGAAAAAATTTTGATCAGGTGTGAAGAAAAGAATCTTGTGGTCAATTCGGAGAAATGTCATTTTATGGTAACAATTGGTATTGTTCTTGGATACATTATTTCATCAAAAGGTATTGAGGTTGATAAATCTAAAATTAAGTTAATTACCAATTTGTCAACACCAAAGACTGTGAAGGAGATTAGATCATTTTTAGGACATGCTGATTTTTATAGAAGATTTATAAAAAATTTTAATATAATATCTAAACCTTTGTGCAATCTTCTAACAAAAGACACTATTTTTGAATGGACTAAAAATTGTAAAAATGCTTTTGTTAAACTTAAAAGCATGCTTACATCTGTTCCAATCATGCAGTCTCCAAATTGCACTTTACCTTTTGAAATAATGTGTGATGTTAGTGATTATGCTGCTGGAACTGTCTTGGGACAAAAAAAAAAGATAAGAAACCATATGTTATTTACTATGCAAGTAAAACTTTAAATAGTGCTCAATTAAATAATACAACTACTGAAAAATAATTACTTAGTGTAGTTTTTGCATTGGATAAATTTTGATCTTATCTTGTTGGTTCACTAGTTGTTGTTTTCAGTGATCATGCAACTTTGAAATATCTTTTGTCAAAAAAAAATGCCAAACCAAGACAGATTAGGTGGTTTCTCTTACTCAAGAAATTTAATATTACGATTCGAGATAAGAAAGGAGTAGAGAATTTGGTGGGTGATCATTTATCAAAACTTGTTTGTGATAACTCGTTTCAAACCAAACATATTAATGACACTTTTCCTGATAAACAACTATTTAATATTTCTATTTTATCTTGGTTTGTTAACATTGTTAATTTTCTTATAATATGAAGGATGTCGCATTGGAACTCTCAAGATAAAAAGAAATTTTTGACTGAGGTGAAAAACTTTTATTGGGATGATCCTTACCTATTCAAATACTTTCTGGATCAAATCTTTCAAAGATGTGTGCTTGATAATGAGATAGGTAATATTGTCAAAAATTTTCATCCAGAAGCATGTGGTTGTCATTTTTCTGTAAAGAAAACTACTACAAAAATATTTCAATATGGATTTTATTGGCCAACTTTTTTCAAAGACACTTACACTTTCTACAAAAATTGTGAAAATTGTCAAAAGTTAAGGTCCCTTTCAAAGAGAAATATGATGCCCTTACACTCTATCGTAGTGATTAAAATCTTTAACTGTTGGGGTATTGATTTTATGAGACCATTTTCATTATCATTTGGTTTTCTTTACATATTAGTTGATATAGATTATGTTTCAAAATAGATTGAGGTAATTCCTTATCGAAAAAATGATCACAAAATAGTGATAAAATTTTTGAAGAAAATATTTTAAGTCGATTTAGAATTCCTCAATCTATTATCAGTGATGGGGGAAAACATTTTTGTAACAAAGTTTTTGGAACTTTAATGAAGAAATATGGAATCATATATAAAGTTGCAACCCCTAATCACCCTTAGACAAATGGATAAGTTGAACTTGCAAATAGGATGATAAAATAAATTTTGGAGAAAACATTTAACTCAAACCATAAAGATTGGTCTCTTAGACTCATCGATACACTTTGGATATATAGAACTGCTTTTAAAACATCATTAGGCATATCTCCTTATATAGTTTATGGAAAACCTTGTCATTTACCTATTGAACTTGAACATAAAGCTTATTGGGCAATCAAAATATTTAACTTCAACCTTGATGAAGTTTCAAAATTGCGCAAATTACAAATCAATGAACTTCAAGTACTGAGAAATGATGCATATGAGAATTCTAAAATTTATAAAACAAGAATCAAATATTTTCATGATAATAAAATTTCAAGAAAAATATTTAAGGTTAGTCAAAAGGTGTTGCTTTATAATTCTTGATTGCATTTGTTTCCTGGAAAATTGAGATCAAGGTGGAGTGGTCCTTTTGTTGTAAAAAAAGTATATCCTTATGGGGCAATTGACATTGAGAATCCTAGAAATTATAATATATTCAAAGTAAATGGACAAAGAGTTAAACCATTTCTAGAAAATCAATTTTCACGAGAGGAAATTATTTTTCTTTCTGACTCTTTTTATTTGTGTATATATATACTCATTTTCTCTGACTTTATTTGTTTTGATAGTGTTTTTATTTTTTTTCTTTTTTTGGTTAAGTAGCAGATAACGGTACTCCATGGCTATTAAAGTCGGACTTGTCAGTTTTCCAAATAACTGAAATCTTTGTACAAATTTTCTTTACTTTTCTCATTCTATTTTTTTGTTCTTTTCAAAATAGGTGACATTTTTCTAACTCTCAATAACGATTTCCTTTTCTTCCTAAAAATATAATTTTGAAAATTTAAAAATCAGGATTGAAAGATTGAGGATGCTTTATGGACAAGGGCATCCCAGAGGACATACGATAGATAATTGAAGCAAAGGTAAGAGTATGTGAGTTTTCACATGAGTTTCCAGATTTGCTTACTAAATACATGTCTGGTTTTGGTAAAATCATATATTCAAAAAAATGAATGGCAAAAAAAATGAAAGTTTGTCATAATTGTGCTAGATATTTGCAATACAAAGTATCGTTCTTTAGGAATGGTCTCTGAAAATCGAGAAGATAACTTAAATTCATTATGGATGGACTGAGTAAGGAGTCTTTAGATCACATTATATTGACTCTTGAGACGTATTCATGTACATTGGTACAATGTATAATTCTTGATTTATGGGATCATTTTCAAAATGAATATGAACTTTATAGTCTTGGGAATTTGACATTAAAAGACCCTATTTGCCAGTTTATAAGAAAACTTGATGGGAAGCATATCCTCGACCCATAGAGGGTGTTTAAGCCATTACTCGATGTAAAACCAAAGGAAGGTGTGAGCCATAATCACAACTACATGTGCATTCACGTGTAAGTAGGTAATTTTTAGATTTTATATGTCCTTATTTTCAACCTTTTTGATAAAAGAAACAGACATTCAATAAATGCATTTCTTGTTCACACCTTAATAAATATCACCATACTTGCTCTATTTTTGCACAACTTATTTTTTTAAAAAAAAAAGAAAAAAAAATAGAAGTTTCTTTAACTCGCAAATTCAATTGCATTTATGTTTTTTGTGGATCCAATCTAGAAAAAAAAATGGTGAGTTTATAGGGTAGCGAATAACCTTAGTAGAACTTTAGCAGAAAAAAAAATTCATTTAGTGTATGGGGAGGCAGTTTGGGGTTAATGGGAGTGTTGTTATTTCTACTTATGTAGGAGGTGTCAAAGTTTTGGAAGTTATCCTAAAATCTTTAACAGTACAGAATATCACAGGTATAACCATTGGAGATAAGCTAAAAGTGTCACATATTCAGGACATAATGCCTAACATGTTAAACAATGTAGATGCATTCATCATTCTACCTGGCAGTTTTAGTACACTAGAGGAATTATTCCAAGTTGTCTCTTGGGCACAACTCAACAATCACCAAAAATCTATAGGTATTCTTAATGTTAATAGTTTTTATGATAGTTTGCTTTGCTATCTTTTGTCGATCATGCTGTGATCAAAAGTTTTATTTCAACGTCTGCGAGAAAAATCATCATTTCTGCTTTGACACCTAACCAGCTGATTGATCAACTTCTAGCATATATGCCAGAACCTGATCCAGCCTTGGCCAATGTGGATTGGTCCAACAGGAACAATGGTTGAAAATACAAATTGAATTTGGCTCTCAGTCTGTGATACTTATTGTTAATGGTTTCATCTAATAGTGTGAGTGTGTTTTTTTTTTTTTTGTGTTTCAGCTTTATTGTTTTAGCCACACTTCAGGTGATATCTTTCAAACTATACTTTTCTATCTATGACATTGAGGACAATGTCTCGATTAGGTTAGGGAGAGGAATAGTTGATATCATGAGTTGTGTATTCAATGTGTGTTTTTTTAATATTTTATTTATAAAAAAAATCAAGCATGTTTTTTGATGGGTCCGTTGAAAATATAAAAAATAGTGGCGGAGTAAAGGGTAATTATAACACTCTTGAGACGCATCCCTATTTTTTGTATAACATGGCAAGTTTGTGAAGTTTTTAACAAACGTTTGTGAATTATCAATTATTTTTAATTTTTTTGAGTCGTAGAGGTTCTTCCAACTTCAATAATTAAAATTAAACATGAATAATGTGGTTTGATTGATGATGAGTGTTGTTTTGGACTTTGATGTTGTTATTTGGTTAATATATTTTTTGATAATTATACTCAATTTTTTTTTACACAAATAGTTATGTTATTCAGTGTGAAGACAATCATGGCAAAATAGAAAGTTCTTATGCCCTTGCTCTAATCATCACTTAGATCTTCAACATGTAGGGGTTGAGTATTAAAACTTTTACTTTTAGTTTGTCGAAGCAAACGACTGATAGTGCACCACTAGAAAAATGATTAAGAAATTAGGCTTTCTAGCGCCATTGTCAAATCATTGTTCCCCATATGATGTTTCAAGAGAACATCCCCGTCGTGAACCACTTTGAGCCTTTCAATAAATAAATCTTTTTTTGTAACCATATTTTTTTACCTAACCTAAATATACTATTATCCAACCCTTGTTCTAAAAATGATTGGAGTTTAAGACACATTCTATTGATAGCGTGAACTTATAAAAGAAATTCAAGTTGAAATAGAAGATAAGTGTGGGGGAGTTTCTCTTGCAAAAAAAAAAAAGAAAAAGAAAAAACAATAATAAAAATGAGATATTGCAAGATGAATAAGAAGGGTCCAATTCAATAATAATAGACCCTAGTGTTGAAATTTGTGAAGTTGGAGAATTTTTCATTGATAAACTCTATGTCTCTAATTCTATGAAGTTTTTAGAACCTTTGTTGCATCTTATCCTTTTATTTCTTAGCTGCATCACTACCCTTTGGCCTCATTACAACCTTTGTTGAAGACTTTTTGACTTCGTGTGGTGCCTTCAGTGTAGTGGAGATTTGCACCAAAGGAATAGTCTATGATGTTTAACTTTTCTGTTAGAGATTAGGTGATGGTTTTTGTAAGGTTTTATGTGAATTCACTTATTTGAAGCATGCATAGTTTTGTCACCATTAACATTAACTATCCACACCCACACTTGAGTATGCTTATTGTGGAAATGTATTGACTTTTGAATGACTAAAAGTTAAACTCAATACTTGTTTAATTTTATTTTCATATTACTTTGTTGCTTCATGAGAATAAAAGTTGAAAGTTAGTTATTATAGATGTTTATGGGTATCACTGTTAGAAACTTTCACGAGACTATAACTCATCCTCCTTGGGCCACCTAGAGGTTTAAAGGCTTGTTGCATATGCTAAATGCAATTGTGATTTCCTATGAAAGTTGATTAGTTTAGGTTTTTTTTAGGTTTGCTCAAGGACAAGCAAGGGTTAAGTGTGGGGGAATTTGATATTCTTATTTTATTAATATTTTGTGTTAGGGAATAAATGAAAGCATGTTTCCAAACTTGTGCAGTTTTTAGAATTTGAACATAACTTCATGATCAAATGCCCTATGGACCTCAAGTTTGTTTCATTTGAAAACCAAGAGATAGAAGTACAACTTTTCTGTTAGAAGCTTAGCCCAATTCAGTCTTGATTATAGCAGAAAATTCATCCAATTAGTTGCACAAAATGGATCACCAAAATTTGGATCAGACTTCAGCCCAATATTGACGTATTTTACCAATTGGGTCATATCTTTAAGCACAAATTTATTTTGGGATGAAATTTGGATATGTTATACAAAAGAGATAAATAACAAGTTTTTCGAAGATAATATGGTGAGAAAATGTGATACCCAAACCTCTTAATACTTACCTGGCCAAATATGATTCATGCATTACATGTTAATTATGTGTTATTTTCATTTATATTGACATCATATTATTCTTTTTATTTTATACGACATTCTTAATCATTAAACTTAATTTTGAAGCTCTCGCACGATATTGATTATTGAATCCCCTAGCCTAAATGGTCAATTCTACATGGGGATAAGAAGAAAATTAGGTATCAATATGATGAATATTACTAGGTTACACGTTATAATTTTTAGAAGTGTTAAAGGTGTCACTAGTAAGTTTATGAGGTTTAATTTGATTTGATCAAGTTATTTCAAAATTATGTATTTGTAAATTAACATACTTGGGATATTGGACATGATATAATGTTATTTAAGTTTAATATTACAAGATCCATATATGCATAGGATTTTAGAAATGCAAACAAGACAATCATTTAAGAATTAGATGCTAATCGATTTAGAGATCGAATGAACGGTTAAGAAATTAGGGTAGAATTTATTATCTGATCATATGAAAACTAAAATAGGTTGTAGATAGATAAATAAATAATAAGAAATAATAGATTACAGTTGTATAAGGTGTGTGTAACATCATATTTAAACCACCACTTTGCACTTCAAGTTTTGCCATCTCAAGCTACCACCTCAACTTTTCTTCATTTCTATCCTTGAGCCATGACCAAAAACTATTTTATGAGCTATTTCACCTCCAAAACCTCCATATTAGATTTTATAAGTTTCTCCCAAGTGATTCCAAGTAAAGAAAAAAGTGAAAGAAGCAAAGAGAAGTAAGGATGAGAAAGTAGAAATTGAAAATTGTGCATAAGTGAGCTTAACTCATGTTTTGATTTCAATTCTTGACTTGTTTGAGGGTTTATGATTTATAAAGCTTATATTATTGTTATACCACATTAGGATGTTATTTATGGTCTTACAATTCACAAAAGAAAGATTTTTAGTTGCAAAATCACAACAGAAGTCACTAGGGGCAGAAACTGTATACTTGATGGTTTTTGTTTTTAAAGCTTTATATGTGTATAATAACTTGGTTGAAACCTATATATTTCACCATATATATGTTTATATATGAGTTTAGGTGATGTATATAAGTTTGGAGAGGTTATAAATGAAAATATGGTTTGATATTTAAAGAGACACTCATAACTGTCATGATTGAATTTACAGTTTGTGCTGTGATAATTGGGCTAGTTTTGATGAGGTAAATCAATGATTTTAGGAAATTATAAAATATAGTTACATTTATCTATATGTTATCTAAGTGTGGTAAAATTTTTGGAGTGATTGGATATTCTTAATGATGTCAAAGTTAGCATGCAACAAAATTTAATAGCAGGAAAATATAAAAATGTGAATCTGTCTAATTTGATAACTTAGCATGTTTCAACCTAGACATGTTGTTATTGAGTGTTAACAAGTAGGTACATGCTATTAGAGTTATAATACTTAAATTATGTGATGTTTATATGTATCTAAGATGAGAAATTAAGGTATTTAAAAGACTATATTGGGTTCTAGTTTGTGGAAGTTTGATTGTTATCTAGATAACTTGGTGTTTAAGGGCTTAGTATGAGATTTTGTGCTTTTAATTTATCAAATTGGGAATGGTACTTGATGTTGGGTAATATTACAGGCTATTTTACATTTAAAGTTGGAGCGGAACACTAAACAAATATAGACTAAGCCACCAACCAAGTGAAAGGTAAGTAAACATTCATTTGCAACTATAATGTATAGTAAATATGTGATTTATATGGAATATCATGGATCATATGTGCATAGCAGAGGGCATGCATTACTGTCATTCATGTTTATTGAGCATACATATATGGGCATTGGCACGTGCATGCATCATATACGAGCATTGTGATAAATCTGGTATTGCACGACATGATTTTGAGTAAGAAAAATATTTTGTTAACCACTACTAATGCACCGAAGCATGCATGGATTTGCATGGTTATATACATGGATTTGTAGGTTTGCATCATGGATTTGTAGGCTTATGAGTATGCATGGATTTGCATGCTTATATCATTATTGGCTATTGGATTATGGCAGTGTACAGAGCTCTTTTTCAGTGCATGACATAGTAGCATTAGTCAGGGGCCCAAAAAAAATGATTTTGAGAGAAATATTTTAATACTTGGAATTGCATTGTGGGCATAGAATTTTGAGATGCATGACCTGATATTATAGATTATTCTTTGACATGCATAATCTTTACTTGTTGAGCATTGTCTCATATAGTTTATGCATTGTAGGTGAGAACAATGATGCTTGAAGCATCTTTTGCTGGCTGAATAGTTGTTGGAGCTCTTGTAGGTGTCTGAGGGAATGTGTACATGGATAACAACCTATTGGGCTATTTTGTAGATTGGTTATATTCTGAGTCTGTTGTATTATATTTTGAAACTGGTACTGTATTTTGCTTTTAAAACTTTACTGTAAACAAGTATGTAAATATTGTGGTCGTTGTAAATGTTGTGCTTTTATATAAATATTGACCCTGCTATATGCATAACATATGTGAGGAAGTATTTTAAACAGGGTTGTGCATGTAAAAAGTAATTTATCTTTTCTTAAAGTGTTAACAAAAAAAAATCATATATACATACAAGTTCTATCATGTCATATTATATTTTATATATATTTATTGAGTAGTAGGTGTTATAGAGTGGTATCAGAGCCCAATTTGAGGTCTTATAAACTGTCCATGTACATGAACTCAGAACTTGCGGAGCACAGCCACACTAGTAAGTTTTACATTATCATATAGTGTATTACATATTTCATGAATTATATTGGCCATATATTATCAAACTTGTATAAAACAGCGCTGCAAAATGGTGAGAACTCGTGTGAGAGCGATGGTGATGCTAGAGCGCGGAGAGATGAGACACCCACCCCTGGTAATGATTGAGATACCATGATTAATCGATTAACAAAGTTGATTGAATGACAGTCCGAATAGATTCAACAACTGGATCCGCAGAGGGATGATGGTGGGCAGCTGCAGGTGGAGTATATATATAGAGTGGGAGAACAATTTAGGAGGTTAGATCCCCCGACATTTGAGAATGCTATTGATCCTACCACTGCAGAGGACTGGTTGAGAACCCTGGAAAATATGTTCCAGTACAACAGGGTGCCAAAAGAAGAGAGAGTAATGTGTGCCACTTTCATGCTTCGTGGTAGTGTAGGTTATTGGTGGGATATAATCAGCAACATAGAGGACATTAGTACCATAAGTTGGGATAGATTTAAGGAGTTATTCTAAAATAAATATTTTACGACCCCAATTTGCATGATGAAGATGAACGAGTTTATGCAACTGTGAGAAGGAGCGATAACTGTTGGGGAGTATATTCATAGATTTAAACAGTTGTCCAAGTTTGCTAAGCACCTGGTTAGCACTGAAGCACTGAAAGTAGAGAGATTTCTATAGGGTTTGAGGCCAGAGTTGTATCGGAATGTGAATATGGCAGGTACTCAAGGGGTGATATTTTCACAGGTGGCTGAGAAGGTACTGGTGGTAGAATAGGCTGAATCGAGAATTGCTAGTGCACAAGAGGCTCGATAGCAATTCAGATAATAGGGACAAAGATGGACTATGGGGAAAAAGAGGCCGATCTAAATGCAGAGGCCGAGATTTAAATTTCAAGGAGAACGAGGCCAACAACAAGAAGGTCAAATCAAGAGGCCACGGGTCGAATGAGGACAAACACCCATGCCAGAAGTTGTGTAAAAAATATGGCAATCAACATACTGGAGGCTGCCCTACAAATACCATGACGTGTTTTCGATGTGGAATACCAAGATATATTGCTAAATTTTGCCCAATTAAACAAAATCACACTGGCGAAAGAAATATACCAGCTAGGGTATTCACTATGACCAGGGCAGATATATAGGCAAATCCATTGGTGGTGATAGGTAAACTTTATATTTATAGTGTTCCAACATTTATGTTATTTAATTCTAGAGCCACACATTCATTGCATCCACTGAGTATGTGAAAAGGTTGGGTAGAATTCTAGATGTAGTAGAAATTAGTTATAGTGCAACAGTCTCCTCTGGAGATGCTAGACAAACCGATTAGATTTTGAGAGCTTGTGATATACCTGTTGAAGGTAGAGAATTATATACTGATCTGATTGTACTGGATATGAATGATTATGATGTTATTTTAGGCATGGATTGGTTGTCAAAGTACAGGGCTACTATCAACTGTAAGGAAAAGATAGTGACATTTCAACTTTCTGATAAAGAGTCTTTCACATTTGCTAACATTGTGAAGAATTTCAGATTTTCTGTGATTTCAACAATGAAGGCATTACGATTACTCGTTGCTGGTTACGAAGGGTACTTGGTGAGTATTATGAGCATAGAGGAACAACACCCACCAACTCTTAGTGAATTAGCAATGGTGCGAGAATATACTAAAGTATTCCTAGATGATCTTCTAGGATTGCCATAGATCGTGAAATAGAGTTTGCTATCAACATATAACCAAAAATGTCTCCAATTTCTAAAACTCCCAACAGAATGGCTCCCTTGGAGTTGAAAGAATTGACAGTGCAATTACAGGAGTTGTTGGATAAGGGATTCACCAGACTAAGCTTTTCACCTTCGGGAGTGTCAGTTCTATTTATACGTAAGAAGGATGGTACCATGAGACTGTGTATCGATTATCGAGAGTTGAATAGGGTCACGATTAAGAATAAGTATCCGTTACCCAAAATTGATGATTTATTTGACCAACTTCAGGGTGCCGCAATATTTTCAAAGATTGATTTATGCTCTGGGTAACATCAATTGAAAATAAAGAAAGATGATATCCCCAAGATAGCATTTAGTACAAGATATGGGCACTATGAATTTTTGGTAATGCCATTTAGATTGACTAACGCTCTAGCAGATTCATAGATCTAATAAACAGAGCATTTAAGGAGTGTCTAGATAAATTCATTATCGTGTTCATCGATGACATTCTAGTTTACTCCACAACTAAAGAAGAGCATATCGCACATTTCAGACAAGTACTGGAGGTCCTAAAAGTAAAGCAGTTATATGCCAAATTCAAGAAATACGAGTTTTGGTTGGATCGCGTGGTATTCCTAGGACATGTTATATCAGGAGTAAGAAAGATCAGTAGACCCAAGTAAAATTAAAGCTATCAACAACTGGACGCAATCTACTAATTCTTCGGAGGTGTGCAGTTTTCTGAGTTTAGCTGGATATTATTGGAGATTTGTGGAAGGATTCTCCAATATTGCAATGCCATTGACACAATTAACCAGAAAAAAAGGTGACATTTAGATGGATAGATATGTATGAGCGAAGTTTCAAAGAGCTGAAAAAGAGGTTGACCTCAGCACCTATTCTCTCAATTCCATCAGGTACTGGAGGATTCATAATTTATAGTGACGCGTTGAAGAATGGATTAGGATGTGTACTGATGCAGAATGGTAAAGTAATTGCATATGCATCCAGCCAACTTAAAGAGTATGAAAAGAATTACCCCACGCATAACTTGGAACTTGCTGCTGTAGTATTTGTACTTAAAATATGGAGGCACTATCTATATGGTGAACGGTGTGAGATCTATACATATCACAAGAGCTTCAAATACTTCTTCACATAGAAAGAGTTAAATATACAGCAACAGAGGTGGGTGGCACTGGTAAAAGATTATGATTGTGTGATTAATTACCACCCCGGTAAAGCCAATATTGTAGCTGATGCGTTGAGCCAAAAATCCACACAAAGTATAATAGCTATGGGTTTAATTCAGAAACCAAAACTGAATGAGTTACGAAAAATGAATATAGAGATTTTACAGACAAGAGTAATAGAGGCAAAGTTGGCAGCCCTGATATTTTAGCCTACGCTAATTGATAAGATCAAACAAGGGCAGCGAGATGACGAATATCTCATCAAGATAAGAAAAGATGTTGGTGTTGGGAAGCTCCTAAATTTAAGATGACTCAGACTGTTATTTTACAATTTAGAGGGCAATTTTATGTGCCAAATATTGATAACATTCGGGAAGACATTTTAGAAGAGGCACATTCAACCCCTTATTCAGTACATCTAGGGGCTACCAAGATGTATAGAGACTTGAAAATGTATTATTGGTAGCCAAGTATGAAAAAGGACATCGCCTAGCATATGGAGCATTGTCTAACATGTTAGTAGATAAAGGCCGAACATCAAAGACCCACAGGGACTTTGCAACCTCTACTTGTTCCAGAATGAAAATGGAAAATAATCACCATGGATTTCGTAACTAGTTTGCCAAAGACTACTAATGGTCATGATGCTATTTGGGTTATCGTTGATAGATTGACCAACTCTGCTCATTTCCTTCCCATATGTTCTACATATTCCATGGATCGCTATGTCCAATTATACTTTCAGGAGATTATTAGACTTCATGGTATGCCATTGTCTATAGTTTCTGATAGAGATTCCAGATTTTTATTTGCTTTTTGGAGGAGTTTACACAAAGCTTTGGGAATATAATTATCATTCAGTACAATATATCATCCTCAGATGGATGGGCAATTAGAACGAACAATATAGATGTTGGAGGATATGCTTAGAGCCTCTGTATTAGACTTCCAAGGTCAATGGAGTAAATTCCTACCTTTGGTAGAGTTTTGGTACAACAACAACTATCAGACTAGTATTAGAATAGCTCTCTATGAAGCATTATATGGTAAAAAGTGCAAGTCTCTGATATATTGGGATGAAGTTGGTGAGAAGAAACTTTTAGGCCCAGATATGATTCGAGAAATGACAGAAGCCATGTTATAGATTCGACAAAGAATGCAAACTGCCCAAAATTGACAAAAAAGTTATGCACATAGACGAAGAAGGGCGCTGGAGTTTGCGGTAGGAGATCAAGTATTTTTTAAAGTAGCACCAATGAAAGGCATTATGCGGTTTGGGAAGAAAAGGAAATTGAGTCGCAGATACATTGGCCCATTCTTTGTCATTGAAAGAATTGGTGATGTTGCTTACAGACTGGATCTGTCGACATCTATGTACCAAATACACAATGTATTTCATGTGTCTATGCTAAGGAAGTATATTATTAATCCCTCTCACATTCTGAAGAATGAACTAATGGAATTAAAGACAGATTTGAGCTACGAAGAAAAAATCTATACAGATTTTGTTACGAGAAGTGAAACAGCTGAGAAATAAACAAATTCTATTAGTTAAAGTATTATGGAGAAACCAATCGGTAGAAGAGGCCACTTCAGAAAGGGAAGATGAAATGACAACTAAGTATCCTAAACTTTTTTGGTAAGTGAAATTTCAAGGACGAAATTTTTATAAGGAGGGGAGGATGTGATACCCGAACCTCTCACTACTCACCTGGCCAAATATAATTCATGCATTACATGTTAATTGTGTGATATTGGAATTTATATTGACATCATATAATTCCTTTTATTTTATACGACATTCTTAATCATTAAACTTAATTTTGAAGCTCTCGCACGGTATTGATTATTGAATCCCCCAACCTAAATGGTCAATTATACATGGGGATAAGAAGAAAATTAGTTATCAATATGATGAATATTACTAGGTTACACGTTATAATTTTTAGAAGTATTAAAGGTGTCACTAGTAAGTTTATGCGATTTAATTTGATTTGATCAAGTTATTTCAAAATTATATATTTTTAAATTAACATACTTGGGATATTAGACATGATATAATGTGATTTAAGTGTAATATTACAATTTCCATATGTGCATAGGATTTTAGAAATATAAACAAGACAATCATTTAAGAATCGAATGCCAATCAGTTTAAAGATCGAATGAACGGTTAAGAAATTAGGGTAGAATTTATTATCCAATTGTACGAAAATTGAAATAGGTTGTAGATAGATAAATAAATAATAAGAAATACTAGATTACAGTTGTATAAGGTGCATGTAACATCATATTTGAACCACCACTTGACATCTCAAGCCTTGTCACCTCAAATTTTGTCATCTCAAGCTACCACCTCAACCTTTCTTCATTTCTATTCTTGAGCCACGAACAAAAATTATTTTATGAGCTATTTCACCTCAAAAACCTCCATATTAAATTTTAGAAGTTTCTCCCAAGTGATTCCAAGTAAAGAAAAAAAAAGTGAAGAAAGCAAAAGGAAGTAAAGAGGAGCAAGTAGAAATTGAAAATTATGCATAGGTGAGCTTAACTCATGTTTTGATTTAAATTTTTGACTTATTTGAGGGCTTATAATTTATAAAGCTTCTATTATTGTTATAACCATGTTAGGATGTTATTTATGGTCTTAAAATTCACAAAAGAAGGATTTTTAATTGCAAAATCATAATAAAAGTCACTAGGGGCAGAAACTGTATACTTGCTAGTTTTTGTTTTTAAAGCTTTATATATGTATAATTACTTGCTTAAAACCTATATAGTTCACCATATATGTGTTTATATATGAGTTTAGGTGATGTATATAAGTTTGGAGAGATTATAAATGAAAATGTGGTTTGATATTTAAAGAGACACTCAAAACTGTCATGATAAAATTTATAATTTTTGTGTTGTGATAATTGGGCTGATTTTTCTGAATTAAATAAGTGATTTTAGGAAATTAGCATGCAACTAAATTGGATAGCAGGAAAATATGAATCTGTCTCATTTGATAACTTAGCATGTTTCAACCTAGACATGTTGTTATTGACTGTTAACAAGTAGGTACATGCTATTAGAATTATAATACTTAAATTATATGATGTTTACATATATCTAAGATGAGAAATTGAGGTATTTGAGGGACTATATTGGGTTCTAATTTATAGAAGTTTGATTGCTACCTAGATAGCTTGGTGTTTAAGCTTTCTACTTGCCAAATTGGGAATGGTACTTGATGTTGGGTAATATTACAGGTTATTTTACATCTAAAGTTGAGAGGAACACTAAAAAAATATAGACTAAGCCACCAACCAAGTGAAAGGTAAGTAAAGATTCATTTGCAACTATAATGCATAGACATAGTAAATGTGTTATTTATATAGAATATCATAGATCATATGTACATAGAAGAGGGCACGCATTATTGTTATTCATGTTTATTGAGCATACATACATGGACATTGGCATGAGCATACATCATATATGAGTATTATGATAAATCTGGTATTGCACGGCATGATTCTAAGTAAGGAAAATATTTTACTGACTACTGCTAGTGCACCGAACCATGCATGAATTTGCATGGTTATATGCATGGATTTGTAGGTTGGCATGCATGGATTTTTTTGCTTATACCATTATTGACCATTGGATTATGGCAGTGTATAGAGCTCTTTTCTGGTGCATGATATTGTAGCATTGGTTAGGCGCCTAAGAAAGAAGTGGCTTTGAGAGAAATATTTTAATGCATGGAATTGCATTGTGGGCATAGCATTTTGATATGCATGACTTTGATATTGTGGATTATTCTTTGATATGCATAATCTTTACTTGCTGATCATAAGCTCATATAGTTTATGCATTGTAGGTGAGCACGACGATGCTTGAAGCATCTTTTGCTGGTTGGGCAGTAGTTGGAGCTCTTGTAGGAGTATGAGGGAGTGTGTATGATAAGTGCATATTTTGATACATTTTTGTATCAAATTCTTTATACTTTTCTTACTTTATTCTTATTAATAATATTATTTTATTAATATTTTATATTAGATAATAAATGGAAGCATGATCAAAAGTCTTATGGACCTAAAGCTTGTTTCATTTGAAAGCCAAGAGATAGAAGTACAACTTTTCTGTTGGAAGTTCAGCCCAATTCAGTCTTGATTATAGCAGAAAATTCATCCAAGTAGTTGCACAAAATGGATCAACAAAATTCGGATCAGACTTCAGCCCAGTATTGATGTATTTGACCAACTGGGTCATATCTCTTAAGCCCAAATTTATTTTGGGCTGCAATTCGGATATGTTGTACAAAGAGGTACATAAACAAGTTTGTTGAAGACAAGATAGTGAGAAAAGTGTCAAAATGATAAAAACATAGGCTGTAAGTTGCTGCTATTGTTAAAAGATGGATCTTGGACATGACTCGATAATTTTGACAAAATATATATGAAAATATATCAACACCTTCAAAATATATTTTGATTCTTTATGCATCTTCAAAATCTAGTTGTATCTGATCGAAAAATGAAATTTAATTCAATGGGTGAGAACTTGGTGTAACAACTTACCAACTTTTGGCAACTAGCTTACTCTAAGTGCTATAAATAGTTCATGTATTAAGCTTGTAAGAGAGAGGGGTAGAGGGTTTCTTTAGGCTAAGTAGTAATAGAAATGCATTCTCTAGTTTTTCTTCTATTTTTAATCTTTGCTACTTTTATTATGTCTTTTTAAATTTCATTTTGTTGAGGAAAAATCGTGAGCCTCTTGATTTAGGATGATGATGGTTATAAGAGTAGAAAATGTTTAAGTATGTTGTATTATTATTTTGAGTTTTGATCTAAACTCTGCTTGTTTTGTGGTGATTTTTAATTTATGTATCTCCAATAGCACAACAAATAATTGGATTCATTTGGCTTATTGTATGGTTTTACCCCACCGACTGCTAATGTAAAACCTTGATTTGTTGTTGACAAAGGTGTGCATAAATACTAGATTCTATAAATAAGTGTTGGCGTTAAGAGATAATTTACAATAATAAGACAATATCATGATTACATTATTGCATGAGTTATTTGATAATATCTTCCCATTGGAACCTTCTTTATGTATGGATTCTAATTGTGGCAATTAATAGAGGTAAAAAGAATAAATAACCATTTCTCTATCTAAAACTCAATAGTGGATCCCTAATTCTCAATACTTTTATTACTTCGGTTTATTTTTAGTTACAGCATACATTAATTGTTCTTATACTTTGATTCACATAAATCCTATTTATTTAGAATTATAATCCTAAATTCTTCAAGCAACTTCTTTGTGGATCGACCTTGGACTCATGAGAAATTTATTACTTAATACAACCTGCACTTGAGTTTGTAATCTTAAAGTTGTAGCAATTTCTTGGCACCGTTGCCGGGGAAGCAAGGTAAGTATTCAGGTTTGTTAATATTTTTCCTTTGTAAATATAGTTTGTTTATTTTCTTAATGGATATATGGTTATATGGTAGAGTAATCATAATTCTCAGTGTTTAGTTAGAAAAAATTATGAAACTTTATTTGGATATTTGTTCGAATCAATTCCACACACTTCCACCTTGGCTGAAAATGAAAGTGTCCAGGATGAAAATGAGAATCAACAAGTGCGTACCATACGTTATTACTTGCAACCTTCTCGAAATTTTTCTCCTTCTTGTTTCATTTTTCCTCTCAATGCAAATAATTTTCGATTCAAGCCAAGTATGATCCCTTTACTTCCTAATTTTCATAGTTTAGATTCTAAAAGTCCTTACTTGCATTTAAAAGAATTTAATGAAGTATGTGCCACTTTTGATGATCAAACTTGTACAAATGAGATTGTTAACCTCAAATTATTTCCTTTTTCTTTAAAAGATAAAGCAAAAAAATTGGTTTAATTCTTTAAAACCTAGGCCAATTGGCACTTGGCAAGAAATGCAAGCTGAATTTTTGAAAAAATTCTTTCCAACTTATAAAACTAATACTTTGAAAAAATAAATTCAAAATTTTTCTCAAAATGCTAATGAAGCTTTCTTTCAATATTGGGAAAAAATTAAAGATTTGTTGAATTCATGCCCACACCATGGTTTTGAAAAATGGTGTTTAATTAGTTTCTTTTATGAAGGTTTAACTCCTGAAACAAAATAATTTGCTGAAACAATGTGTAATGGTGAGTTTCTTGATAAAGAATCAGATGAAATCCTAGAATATCTAGATCATTTGATAGAAAACTCTCAATCATGGCATAGTGTTAATTCTTCCAAAGGTTCTATTAGAGCTAATCTTGCTAATAGTAATAAAGAAAAATATTACCTTAGCTAAAAAGATTATCTAAATGCTAAGCTTGCTAGTTTAACAAGAAAAGTTGAAGTCATGGAACTTAAACAAGTAAAGAAAATCAAATTTGTGCAAGAGGAAGAAGTTTGTAGCAATTGTGAACTTTTGGAGCACTCCACCAATGAATATCCAAATATTCCAATACAAGCAAATTTTATGAACACATTCAAAAAACTTTTCCATTCTCCATATTCTAAAACTTACAATCCACAATAGATAAATCATCCCAATTTTAGTTGGCGAGATGATAACCATGCCCAACCGCCATTCACAAAAACCACCAAACTTTCATTCTTATCCAACTTCACATACAAAATTCCTTGAGAAGACTTTGCAAGAATTTATGCATGAGTAAACAAACATCAATAATCAGACTTCACAAGCTATTAATGAGATCAAAAGCACACTTTCAACACTGACAACTTCTTTACATATTCATGAAAAAGATAAATTTATTGCTCAACCTCAACCTAATTCTTCCATTCAGTGTCATGTTTCTTCTTCAGGTGAAAATTCAATTAAGGAGGCTAAATCAATCACAACTTTTCGAAATGGAAAAGTTATTGATAAGACTATTCATCGCAAGGAGAAAGTTTCTAATCCACCTCTAAAAATGAAGAATGGAAATAGTCTTGACAATGAATGTGAGTTTGAAAAAGGTAAGTGTGAAAATGATGAAAAAGAAAAATATTTACATCTAGCACCTTTTCCTCAAAGATTCCAAACAACTAATAAATTGAACTCAAATGCTGAAATTTTTGAAATTTTTAAACAAGTCATGATTAATATTCCATTGTTGTATACAATCAAGAAAGTTCCACCTTATGCCAAATTCTTGAAAGATTTGTGTACAATCAAAAGAAAATATCATGTACAAAAAAAGGCATTTTTAACTGAAAGTGTTAGTTCAATCAATCGACAATTCACTCCACCTAAGTACAAAGATCTAGGTTGTCCAACCATTTCATGTATCATAGGAAATACTGGGATAGAGCATGCTTTGCTTGATCTTGGTGCTAGTGTAAATCTTCTACCTTTCTCAATTTATGAACAGTTAAGTTTGGGAAAACTTAAAACAACTTCTGTTGTACTCCAACTAGCTGACCATTCAATTAAAGTTTTAAAGGGAATAGTAGAAGATGTGTTGGTACAGATGAATTCTACTTTTCAGTTAATTTCATTATTTTGGACACAGAGCCTATTGCACAAACACATACACAAATTCCTATCATTTTAGATCGTCCTTTTCTTGCAACTTCAAATACTTTGATCAATTATAGGAATGGTATTTTGAAGTTATCATTTGAAAATATGACTTTGGAACTAAATGTGTTTAATGTTTGTAAGCAACCTGCAGAAGATGTTGAAGTACATAAAGCGGATTCAATTGAGGAACTTGTTCATGAATACTTTACTACTAATAACTCTTCAGATTCTCTGGAGACTTGTTTCAAAAGTGAAAGTATTTGTCAAAAGGCACACACTAATACTATCTCTGAATTTTTGCAAGTACAAAAAAATTATTTTTGGAAGCTAAGGTTTGAAAAACTTTCATCATCAACAGTAAAATATATTCCATCAAGTATTAAACCTCCTGTGGTTGATTTGAAACCTTTACCAGTTGATTTGAAATACTCTTTTTTGGGTGAGAATGAGAATTTTCTAGTAATAATTTCTTCCAAACTCGATGCATCTTAAGAAGGTAAGTTGATCGAAACTCTGAAAATGCATAAGAATGCTTTAGGATGAACCAATGCTGATATTAAATATATTAATCCTTTTATTTGCACACATAACATCTATCTAGAGGAAAATGTTAAACCTTCTAGAGAAATGCAACGAAGGTTAAATCCTAATATGAAAGAAGTAGTGAGAAATGAAGTCATTAAACTCTTAGATAATGGAATTATTTATCTTATTTCTGATAGCAGATGGGTAACTCCTAATCAAATTGTACCTAAGAAATCTGGAGTTACTGTATTCAAGAATGAAAATGATGAATTAATTCCAACTAGAACTATTACTGGTTGGCAAATGTGCATTGACTATTGGAAACTCAACTCAGTTACTAGAAAAGATCATTTTTCATTACCTTTCATGGATCAAATTTTAGAAAGAGTTGCGGGACATGAATTTTATTGGTTTTTAGATGGATATTCTAAATATAATCAAATTACAATTACACTTGAAGATCAAGATAAAACAACTTTTACATGTTCTTTTGGTACTTTTGCATATCGAAGGATGCCTTTTGGTTTATGTAATGCACCAGCTACATTCCAATTATGCATGCTTAGTATTTTTAGTGACATGGTTGAATGTTTTCTTGAAGTCTTCACGGATGATTTTTCTATTTTTGGTAATTCATTTGATGATTGCCTATCTAATTAAAAAAAAATTTTGATCAGGTGTGAAGAAAAGAATCTTGTGCTCAATTAGGAGAAATGTCATTTCATGGTAACAATTGGTATTGTTCTTGGACACATTATTTCATAAAAAGGTATTGAGGTTGATAAATCTAAAATTGAGTTAATTACCAATTTGTCAACACCAAAGACTGTGAAGGAGGTTAGATCATTTTTTGGACATGCTAGTTTTTATAGAAGAATTATCAAAGATTTTACTATAATATCTAAACCTTTGTGTAATCTTCTATCAAAAGACATTATTTTTTAATGGATAGTAAATTGTGAAAATGCTTTTGTTAAGCTTAAAAGCATGCTTACATCTACTCCAATCATTCAGCCTCCAGATTGGAGTTTACCTTTTGAAATAATGTGTGATGCTAGTGATTATTTTGTTAGAGTCGTCTTAGGACAAAGAAAAGATAAGAAACCATATGTTATTTACTATGCAAGTAAATCTTTAAATAATGCTCAATTGAATTATACAATAATTGAAAAGGAATTACTTGCTGTAGCTTTTGCTTTGGATAAATTTTGATCTTATCTTGTTGGCTCACTAGTTGTTGTTTTCAGTGATCGTGTAGATTTGAAATATCTTTTATGAAAAAAAGATGCCAAACCAAGATAAATTAGGTGGATTCTCTTATACCAGGAATTTAATATTATGATTCAAGATAAAAATAGAGTAGAGTATGTGGTGGCTGATCATTTGTCGAGACTTGTTTGTGGTGACTCATTTCAAACCATACCTATTAATGATACTTTTCCTGATGAACAACTATTTAATGTTTCTATTTTACCTTAGTTTGCTGACATTGTTAATTTTCTTATAATAGGAAAGATGCCATCGCATTGGAACTCTCAACACAAAAAGAAGTTTTTGACTGAGGTTAAAAACTTTTATTGGGACGATCTATACCTGTTCAAATATTGTCCGAATCAAATCTTTTGAAGATGTATGCCTGATAATAAGATAGATAATATTGTCAAATTTTGTCATTCAGAAGCATGTGGTGGTCATTTTTCTGTAAAGAAAACTACTGCAAAAATTTTACAATGTGGATTTTATTGGCCAACTCTTTTCAAGGACACTTACACTTTTTGCAAAAGTTGTGAAAATTGTCAAAAGTTAAGGTCCCTTTCAAAGAGAAATATGATGCCCCTATACCATATTCTAGTGATTGAAATCTTTGATTGTTGGGGTATTGATTTTATAGGGCCATTTCCATTATCATTTGGTTTTCTTTACATATTGGTTGCCATAGATTATGTTTCAAAATGGATCGAAGCAATTCCTTGTCGAAATAGTGATCACAAAATAGTGATAAATTTTTGAAAGAAAATATTTTAAGTTGATTTGGAATTTCTAAATCTATTATTAGTGATAGGGGAAAATATTTTTGTAACAAAGTTTTTGGAACTTCAATGAGGAAATATGGAATCATACATAAAGTTGCAACCCCTTATTACCCTCAAACAAATGGACAAGTTGAACTTGTAAATAGGGAGATAAAATAAATTTTGGAGAAAACAATTAACCCAAATCGTAAAGATTGGCTCTTAGACTTATCGATACACTTTGGGCATATAGAACTATTTTCAAAACATTATTAGGTATGTCTTCTTATATGATAGTTTATGGAAAATCTTGTCATTTACATGTTGAACTTGAACATAAAGCTTATTGGACAATCAAAATGTTTAACTTCAACCTTGATGAAGCTTCAAAATTGCACAAATTACAAATCAATGAACTTCAAGAACTGAGAAATGATGCATATGAGAATTCTAAAATTTATAAAGCAAGAATCAAAGATTTTCATGATAATAAAATCTCAAGAAAAATATTTGAGGTTGGTCAAAAGGTTTTGCTTTATAATTTTCGATTGCATTTGTTTCTGAAAAATTAAGATCAAGGTGGAATGGTCCTATTGTTGTAAAAAAAGTATATCCTTATGGGGTGATTGACATTGAGAATCCTAAAAATTGTAATATATTCAAAGTAAATGGACAAAAAGTTAAACCATTTCTAGAAAATCAATTTTTACAAGAGGAAATTCTTTTTCTTTCTAACCCTTGTTATGATTAGTGTTGTATATATATATATATATACTTATTTTCTCTGAATTTATTTGTTTTGACAGTTTTTTTTTCTTTTCTCGGTTAAGTGGCGGATAACAATACTCCGTGGCTATTAAAGTCGGACTTGTCTATTTTTCAAACAACTGAAATCTTTGTACAAATTTTATCTTCTTTTCTCATTCTCTTTTGTTGTTCTTTTCAAAATTGGTGACATTTTTCTAACTTTTAAGAAGCGATTTTCTTTTCTTCCTAAAAATGCAATTTTGAAAATTTATAAAATTAGGATTGAAAGATTGAGGATGATTATGCACAAGGGCATCCTAGAGGACATACGATGGATAATTGAAGTAAAGGTAAGAGTAGGTAAGTTTTCACATGATTTTCTAGATTTGCTTATTAGATACATGTCTGGTTTTGGTAAAAGCACATAATAAAAAAAACGAAGGGCGAAAAAAATAAAAGTTTATCATATTTATGCTAGATGGATTTGCAACACAAATTGTTGTTATTTAGGAATGGTCTCTAAAAATTGAGAAGATAAACTTAAATTCATTATGGATGGACTAAGCAAGGAATCTTTAGATCACATTATATTGACTCTTGAGACGCATTCATGTGGATTGGTACAACATGCAATTCTTGATTTATGGGATCATTTTCAAAATGAATATGAGTTTTATAGTCTTGGGAATCTGACATTAAAAGACCCTATTTGCCAGTTTATAAGAAAACTGGATGGGAAGCATATCCTCGACCCATAGAGGGTGTTTAAGCCGTTAGTGGATATAAAACTAGAGGAAGATGTAAGCTACAATCACAACTATATGTACATTCATGTATGAGTAGGTAATTTTTAAATTTTATGTGTGCCCTTATTTTCAACCTTTTTGACAAAAGAAAAAGACATGCAATAAATGCATTCTCTATTCACACCTCAATAAATATCACCATACTCACTCTATTTTTGCACTACTTATTTTCAAAAAAAAAAATGGAAGTTTCTTCAACTCGTAAATTTAATTGCATTTGTGTTTTTTATGGATTCAATCTAGGAAAAAATGGTGAGTTCATAAGGGCAACCAATAACCTTGGTAGAACTTGAGCAGAAAGAAAAATTCATTTAGTGTATGGGAGAAGCAGTTTGGGATTAATGGGGAGTGTTGTTATTTCTGCTTATGTAGGAGGAGTCAAAGTTTTAGGAGTTATTCCAAAAATTTTAACAATACAGAATATCACAGGTATAACCATTAGAGATGAGCTAAAAGTGTCATATATTAATGACAGAATACCTAACATGTTAAACAATGTGGATGCATTCATCATTTTACCTGGTAGTTTTAGTACACTGGAGGAATTATTCCAAGTTATCTCTTGGGCACAACTCAACATTTACCAAAAACCTATAAGTATTCTTAATATTAATAGTTTTTATGATGGTTTGCTATCTTTTGTAGATCATGCTGTAAAAAAAAATTTATTTCAACGTCTGCGAGAAGAATCATCATTTCTGCTCCGACACCTGACTAGTTGATTGATCAACTTCTAGCATATGTGTCAGAACCTGATCTAGCCTTGCCCAATGTGGATTGGTCCAATAGAAACAATGGTTGAAAACGCAAATTGAATTTGACTCTCAGTCTGTGATACTTATTGTTAATGATTTTATCTAATAGTGTGTGTGTGTGTGTGTGTTTTTTTTTTTGTTTAAGCTTTATTGTTTTAGCCACACTTCAGGTGATATCTTTCAAACTCTACTTTCCTATCTATTTTTTATATTGGAAACAATATCTCGATTAGGTTTGGGGGGAGGGATAATTGATATCATGACTTATGTGTTCGATGTGTGTTTTCTAGTATTTTATTTATATAAAAAAAATTCAAGCGTATTTTCTGATAGGTCCGTTGAAAGCATGAAAAATGGTGGCTGAGTAAATGGTAATTATAACACTCTTGAGACGCATCCTTATTTTTGTATAACATAGCAAGTTTGTGAATTACTAATTATTTTTAATTTTTTTTTGAGTTGTTGAGGTTCTTCGAACTTCAATGATTAAATTTAAGGATGAATATGTGGTTTGATTGATGATGAGTGTTGTTTTGGATTTTGATGTTATTAGCTGGTTAATATATTTTTGCAATAATTATACTCAAATTTTTTTGCACAAATAGTTATATTATTCAGTGTGAAGACAATCATGTCAAAATAGAAAGTTCTTATGCCCTTGCTCTAATTATCACTTGGATCTTCAACATATAAGGGTTGAGTATTAAAAATTTTACTTTTTGTCTATCGAGGAGAACGACTGATAGTGCACCACTAGAAAAATGATTAAGGCATTAGGTTTTCTAGCACCTTTGCCAAATAAGCTTGTTTCCTATGTAATGTTTCAAAAGAACATCCTCCTAGTGAATCACTTTGAGCCTTTCAATAAATAAATATTTTTGTTTGTAATCATATTTTTTTAACCTAGCCTAAATACACTATTATCCAACCTTTATTTTAAAAATGATTGGAGTTTAAGAGACATTCCATTGATAGTGTGAACTTATAAAAGAAATTCAAGTTGAAATAGAAGATAAGTGTGGGGGATTTTTTCTTTAAAAAAAACAGAAAAAAAATTGAACAAAAAAAATAGAAAAGAAAAAAAATTGCAAAATGCTATAAGTTGCAACTAAAAATGAGATGTTGCAAGATGAATAAGAGGAGTCCAATTTAATAACAATATACCCCAATGTTGAAATTTGTGGAGTTTGAAAATTTTTCATCGATAAATTCTATGTCTCTAAGTTCATGAAGTTTTTAGAACCTTTGTTATATTCTATCCTTTTATTTTTTAGCTACATCACTACCCTTTGGCCCCATTACAACCTTTGTTGAAAATCTTTTGATTTCGTGTGGTGCCTTCAGTGTAGTGGAGATTTGCACCAAAGGAAGCCTATAATGTTTAACTTTTCTGTTAGAGATTAGGTGATGGTTTTTGTAAGGTTTTATGAGAATTCACTTAGGGAATAAATGGAAGCATGATTCCAAACTTGCGCAGTTTTAATAATTTGAGTATAACTTCATGATCAAACATCCTATGAATCTGAAGCTTATTTCATTTGAAAGTCAAGAGATAGAAGTACAATTTTTCTATTAGAAGCTTAGCCCAATTTAGAGTTGATTATAGCATAAAATTCATCCAAATAGTTGCACAAAATAGATCACCAAAATTTGGATCAGACTTCAGCTCAATATTGATGTATTTGACCAATTGGGTCATATCTCCTAACCTCAAATTTATTTTGGGCTGTAATTCAGATGTGTTATACATAAGAGGTAAATAAACAAGTTTGATGAGACAAGATAGTGAGAAAATGTGTCACAATAGTAAAAACATAGGCTACAAGTTGCTGGTACTGTTAAAGGACGGCTCTTGGATATGACTCGATAATTTGACAATATCTCCTTTATCCGACCACCAAATTTGACAAAAGATATATGAAAATATATCAACACCAAAAGATCTACAATTTTGATTCTTTATGCATATTCAAAATCTAGTTGTATCTAACCAAAAAATATAATTTAATTCAGTGGGTGAGAACTTGGTGTAACAACTTACCAACTCTTGACAACTAGCATATCACTTGATCAACCCCTCCATTATTTGTTTAACCTCTAACTTACTCTAAATACTATAAATTGGTCATATATTACGCTTATAAGAGAGGAGGGGTAGAGGGTTCTTTATGCTAAGTTTTCTAGTTTGTATGTTTTATAGTAATGTAAGTTTTTTAGTAGTAATAGAAATGCATTTTCTAATTTCTCTTTTATTTTTAATCTTTGCTATTTTTATTATGTCTTTCAAAATTTCATTTTGTTGAGAAAAAAAAGTGAACCTTTTGATGAAGGAAGATGAATGGTTATAAGAATAGAAAATATTTAAGTATGTTGTATTATTATTTTGAATTTTGATCTAAACCCTACTTGTTTTGTGGTAATTTTTGATTTATATATCTCCAATAGCACAACAAATACTTGAGTTCATTTAACTTATTGTACGGTTTTACCCCATCGAATGGTAATATGAAATCTTAATTTATTGTTGACGAAAGTGTGCATAAATGCTTGATTTCATAAATAAATATTGGCGTTAAGAGATAATTTGCAATAGTAACACAATATCATGATTACATTATTGTATAAGTTATTTGATAAAATCTTCCTATTGAAACCTTCATTATGTATGGATTCTAATTGTAGCAATTAATAGAGGTAAAAAGAATAAATAATCGTTTCTCTATCCAAAACTCAAGAGTGGATTCCTAATTGTCAATACTTTTATTATTTTGGTTTTTCTTTAGTTACAGCATACATTAATTGTTCATATATTTAGATTCATATAAATCCCATTTTTTAGAATTATAATTCTGAATTCTTCAAGTAACTTCCCTATGGATCGACCTCAGACTCATGAAAATTTTATTACTTAATGCAACCTACATTTAGGTTTGCAACTTTAAAGTTGTAGCAATTGGAAAGCTTTCGAAATTTAATTTAATATCAAACTAATTTTATTTGAAAAGTCAAATTATTCAAAGAGTTATGATAGAAAAAAGTAGACTTTCAATTTTTGAAAAAGAATTTGGGATATAAAAGAACACTTAAAATTATATTCAAATTATGTTATTGAAAATAATTAAAGTTCAATTGTATCCTCATTTTTTATTATTTAATACTCATTCATTAGGATTATATTAGGTATCTAAAAAATTTCAAGAAACCTTAGGAGTCATTCACATTTATAGATAATATAGATAATACTCATTCATTAGGGTTATATTAAGTATCTAAAAAATTTCAAAAAATCTTTTGAATCATACACTTTATGGATTATGCAAAAGATATAAATGTTTTTATATTATGCAATTAAGATTCTCTAACTCAGTCATACTAGTATGATTCCCTTCTTCAATTTTCACGTTTTACTGATTTTTATCCAAATTTCAAAATATAATGCAAAGCCCATGTATTATGCTCCTAAGCAATGAAAAAAGCATGTTCATTTAGTACAGATCAAACCTCTCTTTTTCTGTTGAATTTCTTAGAAAATATTTCTTTTCATCTTAATTTTTACTTTTAAAGATGAATGTGAAATTTTGCACCAAATACCAATTATCCATGGAAATTTGCACAAATTCAATAAGAACCGTAAAGTCAATGCTACAATCAAGAGACAAGTAGATACATCAATACTAATTAACTATTTTTTGGGACCTAAGTTTTGCCATCAAAATTTCACACTGAAGAAAGAGATTCTCTGTTACAAAAATTTCCTAGACAATTGAAGAATCTTCATCAAATTACATGTTTAGACATCACATCTCCTGAGTTGAAGGTATTTCTGATTCTTTTGCAGAAGTTTAAAACAAACTAGAAGAAAAAAATACATAGCAAAGGCGCTCTACAAAAGCCCTGCTGAAGCAGTTATCTATTAGAGAATATAGACCTGAAATTGTTGATAGTAATTCTACCAAAGCTCTGATCTTAAGAAATTTTCTTCAAAAAGTGCTGCTAGCAATTCCTCAAACTTTGAAATGAGGTAAACTGTACTTTTCTGAGCATATTCCAATAAGTTTTGTCTTCAGTAGACAAAATTGCTACTCGAAACACCATAGCATGAATTTTTCAAGAAAGATCCAACTTCACACCGCTATAGGGTAGACGACTTATATATAACTTCTCATCAATCAACTCTGCTATGCTAATACTGGCTGACCTTCCAGTTCATAAGTCGTATAAAATGCCTGTAATACGTTTGCATGCTTACAAATTAACCTTTGCTCAAACCAGAAAGAAGCCATGACCCAACCATTAAGTATATGAAGCGAGAAAAAGTTGGCCTTTTCATGTATTTCTATTAATTTTTAAGCAAAATTTTGAAGCATAGAAAAATAAGAGATTGTTCTATAGACTACCTCCGCAGTTTATGATATCAGAGTCTTCAATCCTGCTGTCTGCTTACAAAATGGTCTTCATACTGAGAGCTGCATTTATCCAGTGAGACCTTTGTTCGTAGAGTCCTGCAAAATCCACACTCAATATATCAAAAGCAGAGGAGGATAGATTCCTCCAACACAATTGGAAGCAATAAAGCACAATTAATGTTTATATGATTTAGTTTAAGACAAAAAAGTGCAAGTATCTTTACTTGAAGGTAGAAAGAAACCTCTTATCTCTGTCTCTCAGACTCTTACGATTATAGAGCAAGATGACTGCACCTCCTGGAACTTATATGGAACCAATGAGGATCATTCAACATTGACACGCCCTGTACATGCACATGCACAACACAGACATTTAATCTCATCAAGTCAAAGTTAAACTAAAAATACAAACAAAATCATTTGATTCCAAAATCTTTCTTTCATGCCTGAAAACCGAACTGATTTACATAGCCAATCTAATCTGGCACGTAATTTCAGTTCAAAGATGTACAACTCCAAATACCTCAAAACACTGGACTGTAGATCACAGCCGGACTATACCTATCAAATGATTGGAGTTTAATAGCAATTCTGATGAGATATTATCTAGATGACAACATCCTAAAAAGTTTCATATCAACAAACATTAGCCCTTTATTTTTTGAAGATTCTGGATATTAATTTAGTTTCTTAACATTTCTTGATTACTTCTCTGATACTCGCCCTCTGCTCCTGATGCTTCGCCTTGCACAACCTATTTCCAGTTCTACCTTTTCTTTTCACAATTACTAATCAACATTAACACTATGGTTGTTAAATGATTGACAATGTTATATGTTGAAAATGAACACTATACCTCTTCGTCCGAGGGTGAAACAGGTCACATACAAGAGAGCAAGCTAAACAATAGACAGTGCTTGTTGATGCCAGAGGTGGAAAATTCATTACCTGAGGTGATATGGCACAAAGATCAAGGGACAACTTAATAGCCAGTTTACTCAATAGAGATGGGAAGGCCAGAATCTCAAATTAAATGTTGTTATAACTGATGTAAACAGGACTAATAAATTTTTGCAAGCATAGGTACATGCATACAAGCATATATAGCTACCAAAAAATGTCTTTAGACAACTTGATTATTAATATTCTAACATCTAATTGGAATTTGTTTTCTCTAAAGAAGCTTCCATGTGAAATGCATGCGAAACAGGATTTTAATATATATTATGCGCTTGCATCACACACCTTACCATATTTTATTCTTCATTGCTGTCCTACGCAATCGCCATTCTGCGTCGGGTTGTAGTTCTCCTTGGAGGAGAGTCCTCATCTGATTCGATGTACTGCTTCTTGAGGGTGCCTCCTGACTCCTTACTTCTTGCCTTTGGATCCGGATGAAAATCCAAATTTTGCAAAGAAATAATAAAAATTAGTAAGTACTATTAACGTTAGATGAGAAGTCGAATTTACGTTGCTGCACAAAAATATTACATATCAAATAGAGTAAGCATTATTGCCATAGGGATCATCATGGGATTGGACTCTTCCACTCAATAAGAGCAATAGACTTCAGGGAGAATATAAGACAGAATTCTACAGTAGACTCCATTTTCTATATTAATCATTTCTGCCTCCACTTGAGAGAGAGAGAGAGAGAGCTATTATCCTGTAGATGTTACACACATTCTTGAGGTGGATACCATTAAATTTTTGAGTGGCCTGGTTGGGACTTGCATTCGTAACTAACTGGTGTTTATTGAGTAACTAAAAATAGAATCATTAATACTCGCCATCTTCTCTTGTCAATCATTTAACTGATGATTTTAAATGCATTTACCTTTTCTCCACTTGAAATACTCTTAAACCCGATATGCTGTGCAAATGATGCAATTTATGATGCCTTCCATGAGAATTTTACCATTAAACAATATAAGAAAAACATCATCTTGACCAATATAAGAGAAAGCCTGTGAAAAAGGGGAGTCATACTTCAACTGCGAACCTTGCAAAAGAAAAGAAATTAACAGAGTTTCATTAGGCAAAAGAGTACAAAATCTGCCTGATCTACATAACCACATTGATATCACTTAAGTAGCCATATCATACTAAAACTGTTCGACTGTCAATGAGGAATAGCAAGCATCGAGCAATTAAAGCAGTAGCTCAAAGACATTGTCACTGTTGGCCCACCACATGATAAGTTATCGTCCATTAGCATAATGGACAATAGATGGCGTATCTGCACAAATGGTTGTCTCTTTATTTCTTTTTCTGGCGTTTCCATTACAATCTTGTGCTCATGCATATTTTGGCACTCTAAAACTTTAATTCCCTACTAAACTTTCTACTTGTCATCACCATTATGAAATTTTATTTGTCTCACTTTTGATATTGCTTATGGTGTATTTGTATTAAAATCGGCCAAATAATTGTGTGAGTAATATCAACCATAATAAGACTTTGGCATATGAAACTTTGTACGGGCTTGATTACTGCCTGTAGCACACAGTAGCCACATTTAGGTGAATTTTAGCTTAATTTAAACATGGCTCTTACATTTTCTAAGATTAACTAATATCTTAGTGACTACTTAGGATGTATAGCCCAAGTAACCTAAGAAACAAAGAGTTATAAAACTACCATTCCGCAATGTCCAATATAAGATTAGTAGGTCAAATGAACATAAAAATGGTTATAAACCTAAGCTACTATATAAGTGGATGTAGGTCAAAAGACCAAACCACATTATATCTTTCCGTCTTCTTTTTCCCTCTTTGTTCAATTTCTTCACCACAACATAAGTTATGACATGGTATTGGAGCAATTTGATCGTCATTGCACAATATTCATTTAGTGCATATATTGATCATGCTTTCAACATATGCATGATGAGTCATCTCCTGGTTAATTCATTTCATATGAAATATATTTGTTCCATTTAAGCATTGATCATGTTTTTAATCCGAATTAGTGTAGCGTAGCGAACATTTATCATGGTTCTTTTTAATCACTTGAGAGTGTATGATGGCTAAGAAATTTTCTTGAAAATTATATTGATATATTTACAAGATCACAACTATCTATTTCTAATTAGGATTTGTGATATTTTTTATTTGATCTTAAAGTGATTTCCTTCCTTTTTTGTTCTTCAGTAATCTAATTCATCTATATAAAAAGGTGTTAACTGTAATATCATTTAACCCTTTAGTATTTTGTCCTTGGTCAATATAGGCCAAATCGACAAACCGTGTAATCTACTGTGTATTCTTATTCTCTCTTCAATTTTCTCTTTACATCTAAAATTTTAAGATGGTATCAAAGTTGATTTTACGCCTGCATTATTTTTTTTTTATACCTTGAACTTGGTGCATTAGATTATTTCAAATAGTAATGCATGATGTATTATTCTATGCATTCTTTTATTTCTATCTACAAAATTATTCTATTTAAATCACGCATGAAGCCATGTTGCAAACTGAAGAATTTAAAGAAAAGCTTGACCTCCATGGTTCAAGTTGAAGACTTCAATCAAGATCTTCATGTCCAACTTAATGGGGAATGTTAAGAATCGAGAGTTGATTCTTTAATGTAATTACAAGATCACAACCATATATATCTAATAAATTGTTGTAATATTTTTTATTTAATTTTGGAGTGATTTCCTTCCTTTCTTATTTTTCACATGTCTAATTCACCTATATAAATAAGTGTTTATTATAATACCAAATTAAGATAGAATAATATGTTTTGTTCGTGGATGTAAGTGAAATAGCCAAAAGTAAACTTTTTTTCTTTGATGGTGATACATGCCTTTATTCTATTTTCTTGGTTATTATAGATATCTAATATTTAGAATTGTTGCATTCTCAAATAGAGAATTAGTCCATAGAGAATTATGTAAAGAAACCTATATGGAATGTTTGAAAGATTCCATAGTAGAAGGCCAAGAAGATAAAGTTTGTGAACTTAAAATCTACATGACCCAATGCAGTTTTTGAGATGATGGTATATGAGAATTCATAATGTGGCGATCTCATACATTTTCATCATAGAGATGAAAATCATTATTCTTTTGTGAAGAAGTCAATTAAGAGGTTTGTGATTTTATCTCTTTATTGATGATATCATATTAACAAGGAAGATAAGGAGTATATATATGCCACTGAGATATGATTATCCTTTAACTTATGAATTAGAGGACATCATGAGTAAAACTCAGTATTTTGTGTTAAAATCCATCCAAATCGCTCAAAAAGCATCTTACTTTGTGCTAATAGCCATATTTGTAAAATTTTTATAATGATTTAAAATGGAGAGTTCATATGTTAAGAAATTTCAGCCTTAAAATGTGTCCAAAAACTCCAAAAGAAGTGTCTAAACCACTATATCTCAATGATTGCCATTTGAAGCTTAATGTATATTGTAGCCTATACTTGCTCCAAATATTTGCTATGCTATAGGTCAGAAAGTATCAATCTAATCCTAATGAGTGGCATTAGATAATAATGATGAGAATGTTTGGATACTTTAGGAAAACTGCAGATGGTTTCCTTTTGGTATGTAGGAAATTTTTTTGTGATTAAGAGAATATATATATTGATTAGGGAGGTGATTTGGATGAGTGTAAATCCACTTCCAAGTTTGCTTTCTTATTTGGAAAATATGTTAGCTCTTGTAGGAGCAAGAAGCAAATATGTGTAACATTATACACAGTTTGAGTATAACTTGTGTCATATATATCTGTAGTATGATGTGTTTGGTTAAGAGGTTCTATACCATTTGAGAGTTGTAAGCAGTTATGTGGGAGCTTTGATAATATGTTGAGATAATTAGTCAGCTATTGCTTACAGTACTAACGAACCCAATGCATTAAAACCAAATACATATTATAGCTTTGTAAGAAATATGATTAGAAATAAATAAATATGTCTATGTATTTCATAGTAGCTACCCACTTAGCCTCAACCTAGAGATGTTTTTGTGGATTATGTCAAATCTCTAGGATTGCATAGAATACAATTTCTTTGAACTTTAGAATGTTCATAGAGTTAAGCCCATAAGTTTAAGACATTGAAAAATTTATATATGTGTTCATATTTATGATAATATACATTCAATGTCTAAGTATGCCGGACAAGAAGAGATTGACTCTCTCACACGAGCAATCATCTCTGATGTTGAGTTATATATAGATATGAGACATTTATGATTTTATTGTGTATAAAATCATAGGGAATATGTCACCTTGATAAATGATCAAGATAAGATTACTCTTATGAATTTGAGTAATTGAAATGGATTTCTACTATCCATTAAGTTTATCTTATGGCCAAATGTGAGTTTTCTTGGTATTAGTGATTTGTTGAGGACAAAAGACTCAGGTTAAGTGTTTGGGTGCACTAGAACCAAGATATATATGGTGCATTATTTTTAAAAAGATGACATACACTTTTAAGAAGGAAGGAAGCACCATAACACGTGTTTCATACCATGTGTGCCTAAGTGACCATTAGGTAATGAGTGAAAAGATCCATGCTTCCTAATTTTGTGAAACCCAGAGGTTTGTATAACCTCATTGTATACCCATATGACTTTCAACTGTTTCTCAAAACTTTAATGTAGTGTCACTATATTTATTTATTTATAAATATGTTAGTTAAATAAATCATATTTATTTAATTTATTCTCTTCATATTTTAATGAGCTTCTTAAATGATCCACTTTAATTTTTTGGCTTGGACTTAAAAATTCACAAATCAATCTAATTGATTTAATCCCAAATAAATCAATCCAATTGATTAATTTAATTTACTCTATTTGGGTTTTCTAATCAAATTATGTCCGATTAAATAATCCACTTAGTTAATTGAATATTTTATTTAACCATTAAATTAAATAAAACTCTTTATTAATTAATTAATCAATATTAATTAATTAATTCCCAATCATTGGATAAATTTCAAAATTAAAAATATTACTTTCCATAAATATGTGTGACCCTCTTAGGATTACTACTAAACTAGTAGCGAACTTGCAACATTTGCAACTTATGAATAACAATTATTCTAATTAATTAATTAATTAATTAATTAATTCGCTTTGGAATTAATTCTTTAATTTTAAGAACCTCACTATCCATAAAAACACCTAACAAGTAATCATGACAAACTAGTTTTAGGTGAAATAGCGAGTAAATATATTTCAGTTGTGAATACCATACACGTACGATTCTTTCGACAACTAATCTTCCAATTGAATTTAGGATATGGATTATAAGTTGAAACCCCAAATGATTTAATAAATGTGATCCCATTTCAAGTTTCAATAATTTCGGATGAATCATGATTCATCCTATCTTGGCCAAGGCCTTTGAATCACAAACTATGAAAACATAAGAGATTCTCTTATTTAAAAAGACAAGTATCGAATTCTATGTTGGCTACTGATAAATCTCCATGCATACCAGTGCAACACCCAATATACCCCTTTGTGATTGTCAAACAAACAAAAGATATATCAAAGTATTGCAAGATGCACACAAGGGTACCATCGTGCCTCAAGTTCGAAGACTAGCCGTATACTATCACAACATAAAAATTCCTATTTCGACAGGCAAAACCTCCAACTAAGAATTTTTTGCAGGCCATGTTCGGCGTACTTGTTCCCTAACAAGCACTCATATATATGTACTTGCATCAATACGCTAATGTTAATAGAATATGACATCATTGTCTCACGAACGTGCATCATATGTGCAAGTATTACCGAGCTATTTGATGTCCCATCTTAAAAAGCTCGCGACTCAGAACTTATTTAAGATAAAAGCCTTAGAGGCATATTTCCATGATCGTCATTATATACGCAACTATACCCCATAACTTAATTTGGTCTAAAAACTTTATATAATGTGTAGAAATAAAAAATGCATGTCATAAGATAAAGAAAATATCTTTTTATTAATATGATTTCCAATAAAATTATCTTTACAAAAGAAAAATAGTACAATACACATAATCCAATTGGGGCTAACATGATATATCTGGGAAAACATCTACTTTTAAAATTGAGAGATCCTAGTAGGAAATGAGGACTTTCTATGGCTAACACCAATATGTATTTACTAGCCAGACAATTATGTCAAACTTAGATATTTGGGATAATTGTAAATACATGATATGTCATTGAGATCAAGTATGCTATTATATTGTATGATGGATTAGAGATACTTTGATTGGTGTAACAAAGAAGTCTAGGGTATAGCGATATATTTTGTCCTTGTGTTTTTGAGAAATTGAGCTGTTATATATCCTTAACTGGTATATGACATTAAGCTCTTGTTAAAATGCTCGATGGTCACATGATCCATTCGCTTGTATGAAATTAGTGGTGGATAGTTATGATCACAATAGAAGAAGGTCCAGCCCTCATGTGTGAGTGGGAGATGTAAAAATATTAAATGAGTTAACAGGTTGCCCATGAGGGCTAAGGGGCTGATCCGAGCTAGAAGATTAAAAAACGAAACAGATTTTTAGTGGGAATAGTTTTCTTGTAAATCACCTATAGCCAACGTGAAAAGTTAACTTCCCCATGCCTTTTTCTCCCACTTGGATATGAAAATATAAAAAAACTACATTATGAGAAAAAAGAAACGTAAGATAAAAAAATAAGAAAGAGAAAGAAGGTTATTATGATAAAAGAGTGAAGAGAAAAAACACTACTAGAGGAAGTATTTGGATTGTGGATCAAATTTTTTTTCATATGTAATCGACTTTGCAAGAAAGTGAATTTTAAAAAATATGAAAAACAACAATGATTATGCTTTTTCAAACACATTGTACATGTATGTGTTGGGTGGTCATTTAATTTCATATAGTAAGTGTGAAAATAGATTACCTAACTTAGGTTAAATATTAAACAAAAGATCAAATTTAAATAGTGAAACTCTGTTTGATACATGGAATACCAGTGTGATTCATATATACTCCATTAGTATAATTATTATGACTCTATGTGGAATTTTAAATACGCATTGAAAAAGTAAAAGTTTTATATCATTTTAAACAATTAACATCAAAAACAGTTGTTTAGAGATTTTGAAAAAATAAAAAATAAGAAATATATTAAATAATAAAATCTTATTTTGAGATATTACCAAAAAAAATAAGAACAATAAATTAATAATGGATATAATATAATAACAAAATATGAGTACATTCGTATAATTAATGTCTATAAAAATCTTAATACTTCCACACAAAGAAATCGACTTCATATCACTTCGCATTGACCTCATCAAATACTGATGAACAATAAATTAACAATGAATATAATATAATAACAAAATATGAGTACATTCGTATAATTAATGAATATAAAAATCTTAATACTTCCACATAAAGGAATCAACTTGATATCACTTCAAATTGACCTCATCAAATCCTGATACAGCCTTTCACAAAGCATAAATAATTTTGTTTTTATATTTATTTTAACATCTTGTTTGGTTCAAGAAATCTACTGAGAAAAGGAAAAAACAAAAAAAAGAACAGAAACCATTTTGGTTACAAGGGGAAAAAAAAGAGAAAAAGAAAAAAAAAATCCAAAAAGCGGATAGACAATTACAGCTAATTTAGGAGAACTCTTTTACTCACAAAAAGATAAGAAAAGGGAGAAAAAGCGAAGGTAACAGATTGCGGTCCTCTTGCAAAGTCTGGCTCCTCTTTTTCCTTTATCCCTTCGTCCACCTTTCTATTTGAATTCTCATTAGTCCTATCTTGCACTTAATTATGTCTCTTTTTTTTTTCAGTTTTTTTACCTAAACTAATTTGAGATTTTGAATTTATTTTGAATTTTATTTTAATTTCTTTTTTTCTTAAAATTTTTCTTCTCTCACCAAAATCTTTAAACCAAACAAAGCATAAAAGTTAAGCGCAATCATCATTGCCAACTGAAAGTTAATAGCATTTTCTTGAATAAATTCCTTCATCATACTTCTTTTGACTTGAAGCACAAAACTTCATATTTCATCAAACTTCTTTTGTACATCATTTGTGATTCAATATTCCAAATTACCCCTATCCTAGTGCATCGATTTTTATTCTTTTATCAAAGGGTAATTTGGAATATATATTCTACGTGGATCTTCTATGAAATATTTAATGGTAACCTAATGATTATATTAAAATTGTTTCGCTATACTTTGTTAGATTATTTTACTCACTATTTAATAGATATAATACCACAAAGTAAGGATGAGACAAACGTTTAAGAACCATGGTGTTGGTTGGGGTAAACTATTTTGGGTGGATGGTAGTAGAGTTTTCTATAAAATAAATTAATTCTTTTACAAAATATAAAATTGAAGTTCACTATTTGAATTAATGGATTTTGAGTTAAGAATTTTAAATTTATAATAATAAATTCATTAAAATTATTTGAATAATTTTATATTGTAATAAATTTCAAAATCTTGAACTCTTGAACTATTTTATAAATACTTACCATAAAATCAAATCCTTACATCCAAATACAATATATAATAACAACTTGGCATATATTTGAAAATTACACCATTTCTTTGTGAGATACTATAAAATAGGTATCAATTATAATGTGATGATAAGTCAAATCCTTCTTCCTCTAATTGTCTAAATTCTTATTGGCTTGACCTGTATTTTTTGTTTTGATTTTACTTTCAAAGAATAACTTCTATAATAGTTTATTTAAAAAAAAATTACCTACATGCAAAAAATAGTAAATAATTAAAGATTAGGAAACAAATATTCCAGAATTCAGATCTCTAGCTTGAAAAATATAAGATGCTTAGCTTGATTGTAATCCCTTGTTGATGGCAGGTGAATTACCACAAGAGCTTGGTAATCTTGCATCCCTCGAGATTTTCAGCGTGCGCAACAATTCCTTATCTGGTTCCATCCCATTTTCCATGTTTAACAGATCAACCTTGAAGAGTTTAGAACTTTCATTCAATCAGTTTTCCGGTAGTCTTCCTTCAAGCATGGGGAAGCTCTCACTTTTCAATCTTGAAGAGCTTTATTTGCAGTCTGACAAACTTAGCGAGGAAATTCCAAACTCTATCACCAATGCTTTTAAGCTTACTGTCTTGGACATGATCAGAAACTCATTCAGTGGCTCCATACCCAACTTTGGTAATTTAAGACTCTTGAATCGTTTTAGCATTCGGGCAATTAATTTGAAAGGAGCAGAATCCCCAAATCAAGAATTGGGATTTCTCTCTTTATTAATTAATTGCCAATATTTGAAGTTTTTGGATATATCATTTAATCCTCTAAGCGGTATCCTCCCAGCTTCAATTGGGAATTTATCCACTTCGCTTCAGACTTCGTCGCAGCCTATTGCAACATTGAGGATGTTATTCCTTATGAGATTGGAAACTTGAGTTTATATTTAATTGGAAATCAGTTGACAGGATTCATCCCGACAACAATAGGGAAATTAAAGCAACTCCCGAGAATATATCTCATTGATAATGGGCTGCAAGGACATATCCCTCCCCATCTTTGCCATATGACTAATTTGGGGGAGTTGGACCTATGTCCCAATATGCTCACAGGTCCAATACTTGAATGTTTAGGTGAACTTAAATCCCTAAGAGTTGTCTATTTATACCCAAACAAGCTGAATTCCTCTACACCTTCCAACTTCTGGAATCTCAGGGACCTCATGACTCTAGACTTGTCCTCAAACTATTTGAATGGTCAACTTTATCTCAGATTGGAAGTTTGAAGGCAATGAACCAACTAGACTTGTCCTCTAATCAGTTTTCGGGAGATATTCCAAGCTTAATTAACGATTGTGAGTCATTAGAATTCCTATCTTTGTCAAATAATAAATTTGAAGGATCTATCCCAATATCCTTGGAAATTGTCAGAGGCTTGAGCAGACTAGATTTATCTAATAATAATCTTTCTGGATTGATCCAAAAGTCATTAGAAGACCTCCACTTTCTTACAAAGTTTAATGTATCTTACAACAGACTGGAAGGAGAGATTCCAAATGGGGGTCCTTTTGTTAACTTCACTCCTGAATTATTTGTTCATAACTCTGCTCTGTGCGGTGCAACAAGATTTCAAGTTCCTCCTTGTGTTGATAATCTTAGGGGATCAAGACCAAAGAATGTTGTTCAGTTAATGAAGCATATTGCTCACGCTATTGTCTCAGCTATCATTCTGGTGATCGTCGTACTTATGCTCAAAAGTAGACCAAAACAGAGAAATATACCACCCCCAACTGATATTTCAATAGGTATTGCTTGGAGAAGAGTTTCATATAGAGAACTTCTAGAGGGAACTGTTAGAGAAGTGCCTGACGAGCCAATTGTTCTGGTTGTTCTCATACTCTTGTGAATCATTCTTATTATATTAATATCATTTAAATGATAATCTTTATCTTAAATTTATCATAAAAATTAGATAAAGTTCTTAGATCACACATAGTTATGGGGTATGATTATGCATATGATTGTGATCGTGGAATATGCCTCTAAAGTTGTGATTTCAAAACGTTCCAAGTTAAGGATTAATGAGATGGGACATTAATGATCCCGTTGAGACTTGCGCATACGATGTAGGCTCGAAAGGAGGATGTGTCGTTCCATAAGTATTGGTGTGGAGACACTAGTGCATGTATATAGATGCTTGCTGGGAACAAGTACACTGAATAACCCCACCTGAAAATTCCTAATTGGAAATATTCTATTGTCGAATAGGAATTTTTTCGTTATGATAGTGCAAGAATTAGTTTTTGGACTTGAAGGCACTATGGTAACCTTATGCATGACATATTGTACTTTGATGTATTTTTCGATTGCATGACAATCACAAAAGGGTTTATATTGGGTGTAACATCTTTATGTATGGAGATTAATGAGTGGCCAACAACGAATCCATCACCTATCTAGATGAATTGGTGAATCTCCTATGTGTTCTACTGTACTTGACTCCAAAATTCTTGGCCAAAGTTGGATGCATTTCTAGGTGCTTCCCATGTCTTGTGGGTTCTTGGAATTAATGAGTTAATTCCAAGAGAATTAATTAATTGGATTAATTAATCAGAATAATTAATTGTTCAACAAGTAACAAGAGTTGTAAGCCTACGACTAGCTTAAAGTGAACTTATGGGGTCACACACAAAACTTGTCACACACAAAACTTGAACAAGTCCATTTCTATCCTAGAAATTAATCCAAGTGTTGGATTAAATTAATTAATATGATTAATTAATGGGGATTAAATTAATTCAAGTGTGGAATTAATTCAATTAATTAATTAGATTAATTGATTGGACATAATTGGATTAGGGAGCCCAATTGAAATATTTAATTAATTGATTGAATCAATTAATTAAGATGGACCTAATTAATTAAATAAATAAATTTAATTGATTGGATCAATTAAAGTAGTGTTTAATTGATTACTTAGGCTTGTGCCCATTATGTATGGGCTTATAGGAAGCCCATTAGGAAATTTGATTGAGAATCCAATTCCTAAACAAAATTGAATTGAGAATTTAATTTTTAAGAGGTAATAAGGAAAAAGAAAAGTTCTTATGGGATAAGGAAACTTACTAAACGAATTGGAGAAAAGAAAGAAAGAAGAGTCCTATATGGAAAAGACGTGTGGTAGCTTTTATTGACAATCTTCTTGTATGTTTTTTATGCGAATTTTATTGTAGATTTTTGTAAAGAAAAAAATATGGAAAACAACCTCTCTCTCTTGAAGAAAAATAGTTTTCTTTCATCTCCAAAAATTCGTTCGTCCTTTTCTTTCAATCTCCAAAAGTTCACCAACCTTTTATCTTGTTTAATTCTTGAATTAAGAATAAAATTAAATTCCTAAAATACTAATTTTTAGTGTGTTCTTATTCCGAAAAAAATCATTGTGGGATAAAATTATCGAATCGAAAATTTTAGTTTGGGATTAATATTATTAATCGTTTTAAATGTTGAAATATTTTAAGAACTGAGACGAGTTAAGAAATTAGATTTCTTAATTTTCAAGAATTTCAAGATTTGTGAAAATCTTGAATTTCTTAAAACGTGGCAAGAAATAAAAACAAAATCAAATAAGTTGATTTCTTGATCAAGAAAATTAGTTTTTATCAAGTTTTCAAAACTTCTTGATGAGATCAAGAAACTATGAAATCAAGATTTTGTGAAAATCTTGAATTCTTAGACATTAAAAAAATAAAATTTAGAGTGCCGACCTCCCAATGTGTGACGTCGGGTGGGCTGCCAGTCACCCGGCGTGCGAGCGCCCAGCTGCCCGACGTGTGACGTCGGGTAGGTAGCCAGCACCCGACATGCGGGCGATAGGTCGTCAGTCGACACCCGACATGCGAATGCCCAGCCGCCCGATGGGTGGTCTACCCAACCACTCGATAGGCAGCAACCTTGTTGAACTGTTGTCCATCCCGCCTCGACATGTAATTATTACGTGAAGTTTATATTTTTTTATTTTAAAATTAAATATTAATTTTAATTTTTGAAAAGTCATTTTTCATAAAAATCCTAATTTTGAAAGAAATTGCACATAACATAATTGGTAAATTTATATGTTTTCATTATCATATGATGATTTATGTTAAGCATGCTAGTTGAATAATCATGGAGCCTAGGCCAATGTGATTGGTTTAATTTTATGCATAATTGGTTATTTTTGAATTTTAATTAAAATGAGGCCTATGAGTATCACATTTCTCTATTTTATTCTTGATATACTTCTATCTCGCTCCTATATATCTCCCTTTGGAATTGTTCAACAGTTTGTTGTAGTTTTAGCTAATGTAATGAGAGTAGAATTAGGCAGTGAGATTAATCTTTTTGTAATTTGGCAGACATTACAAGAAGATTGAATGAAGATAGAGGAAAAGCAAGGAAACAAGACCCATGAATGTTTGGGATATATTTATGTAATAAATAGGTCTATTTGCATTTTAATTATCTCCCGTAGATTGACCTAGATCCACTTTGACTCGAGTGGATCGCATAGAATTAAAGGCTCATGATCATCTATTTATTTTAGGATGTATGTGATACATGTTGCGTTTATTTAATACTTCCTTATGATGTATACTTGTCATCGTTAGGATAGTGAACATTAAATAAACAAGAAAAGAAAACGATGAGACCTTGTATAATAAATCTAGTATGACCCTCACTTGAAAATATTTCAAGTTGAGAACCTTTATTAGTTCGATATCAAGTGTAAATGGGGAATATTGGGTAGGATCCAATCGTCCATGCCTTCCATCAAAAGTAATGGCATTGAGATGTCTATGGGGTGGACTCGTCTTTATCATTGACCATAAGTCGTGGTACGTTTAGATGCTTTCTCTACATGGATGTTTGATGAGTAATACTTGATACTTAATACCATATGGGCTCATAAAATTGGGGTGTATGGGAAGAGGTGAGGCAAAATAGCTTGAGGGTTGCATGAGGATGCAATTGTTAATATTGTTAGCTACCTTTTAGTTTTGTTGTATGGGCTCATAAAATTAGGGTGTATGGCAAGGCTAGTTGGACCTCAAGTCCACTAAGAAATTAAATTTCCTGAATTTCCATCTAGAGGGTGATGAGATTTGAATAAAATAGTGGGAGACATTTATGATTAAAGACCATATCATAAATGAATATTAATTGAATGAATGCTTAAATTTCTGCCTCGCATATGATAATGGTTATTGCTAGTAATTCCACATAGGATAATCTAGACAAACAGACAAACTTACCAGCTCAATATATATATTTGTCACTATTGTGGATATTTAGGGCATAGAAAGAGAAAACACAAGTATTGACTTGCTTAGTTGAATTAGAAAGGGTTCTAATTCAAGTTTATACATTGTTGATATCAACCATTAAGGTTGATAAATTTTTCTTGGATATTGGATATCGGATATGATCCTATCTTTGCAAGGGGTTGCAGTGGATGATAAGAAAAATAGAGACTAAGATAAAGGATGATCCTTAAAATATGACCAAATCACCATTTGTGGGACAAATGGAGCAAACCACGCCTTTGGATGTGATCCAAAGGGACGTAAGCAATCTACTAAGTGTTAGTGTACAAGAGAACTATTCTTACTTCATTATTATAAGATCCTTTGAAGGGTTCAAAGAATTTAGACATAAAGTAGAGAAATAAATCGGCCAAAGTATTAAGTCAATTGATGTGATTGAGGAAGAGAATACTAAGGTGGTAAGTTCTTGATTATCTAATGGAGAATTAGATTATCACTTTAAGTGAATCCAAGTTGAGCTTCACTTATTTCCTCATTCATTCTGGGAATTCACCCTAGAATCAATGATATTCTTATCAAGTAAGGATATCATCTAAATCGGTGCTCAAAAACATCATATATGATATGATGTGGTAAAAGACCCCTTGTATATATACCTAAGGGTATAAATGGGTCTGCTTCTTTAAAGGAGTAAGTGGGAGATATGATGGATGTGAATTCAACTTATGTAAATTTGTGGGGTATCTAAAGAATACCATTTCTATGGTTCCTAAGAACAAAAGAGTTTGTTTTCTAGGGACACTACCTTCTTGAGAAGAAGGAATTTCTATTAGATAGAAATTGTTAGATCATAGAACTTGAAACAGTTCAAAAACCACAGTTTGTCTAACAAATGGCAATGGTGTATGAACAAATTACTAAAACTTCTAGTACACAACCTTTAATGAGATCTGAAAGGATCTTATCGCTACTTATACGATAAGAGTCTCTTGCTAGAGAGCAGCAAGGAGGATCTCATTTTTAAATATTGATCTAACTAAGAAGTAATGATGCATGACATTAATTCGGAAATTGGCAAAATGCCATGCAATCCAAAATGGACTCTATGTACTCCAACAAGGTTTGACCTCAGTGGACCCATTAGTGGGAATGGTTCCATTTAGCTACAAATGGGTCTGCAAATATAAATTGAAGAACATAGGGAGGTGGTGACCTATAAAGGCACGACTGGTAGTAAAGTGTTACGCTCATAGTCAAGGTATTGACTATTAAGGATACCTTTTACCAGACATGATGCTAAAGTCCATTCAGAGTATGCTAGTTATATCTACGTATTACGACTACTAAATATGGCAAAGGGATATGAAGACCATATTTCTCAATAGGGATATTGAGAAAGGGATATAAGTTAAGCGGTCTGAGGTCTTCATATCAAACAAACGCAAGCAAAAAGTTTGTTAGCTTCAGAGATCTATTAAGAACTCAAAATAAATTTTTCGAATAAGGTATTCGATTCTCTAAAGCAATCAAATGATTTGATTTCCTTAGGAATGCGAATGGGCCATATGTTTACAAGAGGGTTAGTGGGAGTATGGTGATGATTGTTGTGTTTTACGTTGATATCATTTTACTTATAGAGATGATGTAGAAATGTTTCAGTTAACTGAGACTTGTCATCTACAAAGTTCTCCAAGAGAGATTTGGGATAAGCATCATAGGGATTGGGGATTGAGATTTATGGAGATAGATCTGAAAGGATATTTGGATTATCCTAAATCCAAGTACATAGATTAGATGCTAAAAGGGTTTAGCACGAAAGAATCCTCGGAGAGATTCTTGTTTATAAGTCATGGGATTTTTCTTTCGAAGTCCTCGTCCTCAAAGACTTTTGAAAGAAAGAGAAATAATAACTCACATGTTTTATGCATCCTTGAAAGAAAGTATCAAATATGCAAATCTATGTACATGATTTGATATCAGAAATGCTCTTAGTGTTACAAGCAAAATATCAATCAATTTGATGCGAAAAGAATTAGAAGCCATAAAGACGATATTTAGTACTTATGAAGCACTAAAGATTTCTTCTTGGAGTTTGGTTATGGAGAACTGAAACTTAGATGCTTCATCTAGTTTTTAGTCTAAAGTAGATGTCTTGAAGTCTATGTCTAAATTCGTGTTCATCCTAAATGGTGGGACGGTTAGTTGAAAAGAGTTCCAAGCTTGTAACAACCGTAGATTCTACCACCGTGATTGAATACATCTAGGCATATGATGCTGCAAAAATGGATTATTTGGATAATAAACTTAATCTAAATGTTAGATGTAGTTCCAACCATTGTTGATTAAGTACTGGAGTACTGCGATAACAATGGGGGCTATTGCATAAGCAAAGAAGCCAAGGTCTCATCAAAGGATTCAAGTAGAAATAGATTAGCGATACCATGGTTATAAAAATCATTGGTAGAGGCAACATCAACGTGGAAAGATTTGCCTCGCCAAAAAATATAGCAGACCCACTGTTTTAACCCTTTAGATAAGTATTTGAAGGACATCTTCAGAAGATAGGCTTTAATACGAGGGTAATTATCTCTAGGGTAAGTGGAAGATTGTTAGAGTAGTGCCCGACGAGCTAATTATTCTGACCGTTCTTACACTCTTGTGAATCATTCTTATTTATATTAATATCATTTAAATGACAATTTTTATCTTAAATTCATCATAAGAATTAGATAAAGTCCTTAAATCATACATAGCTATGGGGTATGGTTGCGCATATGATGGTGATCGTGGAATATGCCTCTAAGGCTGTGATCTTAAAACGTTCCAAGCCAAGGATTAATGAGATGGGACATCAATGATCCTGTTGAGACTTGCGCATACGATGCAGGCTCGAAAGAAGGATACCTTATTCCATAGGGATTGGTGTGGAGACACTAATGCATGTCTGTAGGTGCTTGTTGGGAACAAGTACACTGAACAACCCAACCTGAAAATTCCCAATTGAAAATATTGTATTGTCGAATGGCAATTTTATCGTTATGATAGTACAAGAATTAGTCCTTGGACTTAAGGCACCATAGTAACCTTGTGCGTGACATATTGTACTTTAATGTATTTTTCAATTACATGACAATCACAAGGGGTTTATATTGGGTGTAACATCTTCATGTATGAAGATTAATGACTGATCAACAAAAGATCTGTCACCTATCTAGATGAATAGGTGAATCTCCTATGTATTCTACTGTACTTGACTCTAAAATTCTTGGCCAAGATTGGATGAAAATTAGACGTGGGGTTTTCTAATTATTCATCATCGAGTCAAGTTACTAGGTGTAATGCCCAATTCTCAATTCTCTCCTACATAGCTAATAATAAGTATTTTGTATGAATATGCATCTAATCAATGTACATTATTGAATTATGGCATACAAATAGCATGATTGCACGGACATGAATAATTGTTATTATATGCTTCAGTTATGATTTAACATGCATTAGTACATGAAATATGAGATCAAAATTTCATTTCTTGATTTAACATATTCCTTAAGTGCCCTTTTTGCAGTGAAAAGCTCGGTATCTCGGTTAAGGAAGATTGATGTGTTGAATGGACATAAAATAAATTATTTGTATTGCTCCATACTAGTTATATGCTAAAGTGATTAATTGTCTAAATATTTACTTGAAATATATTACATTGGCTAAGAACTAAAAGTATGCACAATGGTGCAATTTGATTGGTTGGTTGACTAGTTTGCATAAAACCATTCTAAAATGCACTGCACTTGATTATAACACCAAAGCATCAATTTTTGTCATCTCCTTAGCCCATGAACGTGGCTTTTGGCATGAGAAGACACCAAGCATGATGCAACCAATCATCACCCTCCACTTACCTCTCTTTGAAAGGTCAAAGAAATCATTTTCATCCATATTTCTTGTGGAAGCACCTCAAAAATGACCAGCCCTTATTCTCCTAAGTTTCTCCCAAATTTCTGCACTCTCATACTCACAAAAGTTGAATTCAATCCATAGGAATCCATAGAACACAAGCTAGAACAAGTTTCCATCCTTTTAAGCTTGAAAACCGTTGATTTTGAAGCTTAAATCCAACTTAATCAAGGTATATTCTTTTTCAATGTTTCTTATGATGAATTTGTAGTATCTTGGATGGTTACATGTTTTAGTATGCTTTTGTATGATTGAAAACTTAAGTAAGTTACACTTGAAGCCAAAACCAAGCTAGTTAAGCTATTTTTTAGCAAATTGATAGTCTTGTGAAATTGTTTAATTTACTTGTTTCTATTGATTTTGTAATGCTTATATTGTGTTTGGAAGTTTCTTTGAATGATTGAAAACAATAGCAATTAGTTTGCTTAATTGAAGGTTAGAATCAAGTTTACGTCATTTTAATTCGGATTGTGATCATGTTTTAGGGGCTGCCCTAATAATTATGTTTGAATTATTAGTTATTTAATAGCTGCCCTAATGTTTAATGTCTTGAATTAGTAGTAAAATATGAAGTATGCATTATTTTTAAGGTTATGTAATTGATATGTAATTCTTTACAAAAGATTGAAAAGTGTATATAAACTTTAACTAGAATAGACTAAATGATTTATAAAAAGGATATTAAATGGTACATGATTTGATTATGTTAGGCCTTTAACACATCCTATCTTCCAAAGAGATTGACCTTTTCACCTAGCACAAAGTAGACTTGAGGTAAGTTGAAGCTTTCATTTGGTGTATCACAAGAATCATATAATATTTATTCATGTTTTAATGTGATTGTTGTTAGTCAAATGATATAATGTTTGATGCATTTATGGTTTATGAAGCATGACACTATTAAAAATATAATGAGGTTTTTGAAAAGAAAGTATGGTACTTGATTGATGGTCGGGTAGACAAGGGACGCGAGAGGGACCGGCGGACCCAACAAATGGTGGCAAATACTTGAGGTTGAAAAACCGGTATAGGAAAGCCATAATGAATAAGATAGAATACGGCTAATACCTGAGGTTGAAAGACCAAGTATGGAAACCCCGTATTAGTTCTCTTATTGGCCAATCATTATGAACAGGTTTCGAAAACTATGGCCTATCGCTATTAGTTAGGTACCACACTTCAAGAGCCCTAAAGAATGATTAATGAATGAAAGTTATTAAATAGAATATTACATTTAATGATTTATGAGATTTGGATATATATTATTTGTTATTACATCAGTTTCATCTTACTGAGCTTTTAGCTCATTAGATTCATGTGATGCAGGTGAAAATGTACAGGTTTAGAGGTTGACTGAGCCTCTAGAATAATCGGACAGAGATTTGTTCATATGCCATGCTTTAACCTATTTTGTAGTTTATTTTGAAAACTCTGTTTTGTTTTTAAATAAGCTGCTCTGTTATGGTTTTATAAACAGATGTACTCAGTTTTGATATATGTATATGGTGTGTTTAAAATGATTCAAGTTCTTTCTCTTATAGCTAAAAATGGGAACTTTTATTAAAAAAATCATAACTCTAGTAAAGATGAAAAATTAACATTTCTTGACTTAACTGTATTAGCTTGTTTAGGCTCTGCAGTTAGGTTAAGGGGTGTTACAGTTTATGGTATCAGAGCGGAGATTTAGTCATTTCTGTAGACAGAAGAAGACATATGAACACATCCTGGCTGGGAAACTTGGTCAACTACTTGTTTATTTGCTTTTATGTTCATTTGATTATATTTCATTCCATGTTATTGTCATGATTATACATTTATTATTGGCTAATGAATGGAATGAGACTGGGCAATGCATATCAGGTCATGGCACCAAAAAGAAAGACAATGGATGATCATGAGGGTAATCATAGTGTGGTGGACAATTTGACTGATCTCATTCAACAACAAACTAGAATGCATGGTGAACAGATACAACAATTGCTAGATATGCAACAAAGAACCCAAGAACAAAATCGGTGCCTTCCTCCACCACAAGCTCGACAGGATCCTTCACAGGCTGTATATGAGAAGTTTAGAAAGATGGAACCGATTGATTTTAATGGTGGGTCTGATCCCATGGTTGCAGAGGAATAGGTGAAATCTTTGGACACTATCTTTGACTACATGCGAATTGATGATGCTGAGAAGGTACTCTGTGCAATTTTCTTGTTGAAGAAGGATGCTAGAACTTGGTGGGAAGGAGCTAAACTTGCAGTGAATATGGAAGAACTAACTTGGGAGAGGTTTAAAATAATGTTTTATGATAAGTATTTCACCAGGGATGCTAGGTCACTTAGAGTAAAGGAATTCTTAGAGTTAAAACAAGGAGGGATGTCTGTATGTGATTATGTGAGAAAATTTGAACAAGGTTGTAAGTATGTACCATACATTGCTAGAGACAACAATGAGAAGATGGATAATTTCTTGAGGGGCCTTAGTCCTAAAATTAGAAGAGATGTGAGAATGTCTTCAGTAACAGAGTTTAGAGAACTGGTGGACAAGGCTTTGATGGCTGATTTAGATGAGAAAGAGATTGAGAAATTCCAACAACAAAAGAAGCAAGTATTCACTTTAAGAAATCTAAACCAGTGGAAGAAAGGAGAGCAAAAATTAAGCCAAGGGAATGAAAAACGTTCTAGAGTTGGACAGACTTCTTCTACAATTGAAAGGCCTAAATGTACTAAGTGTGGGAAGAATCATTTTGGGGAATGCTATAGTGGTACTAATCATTGCTTTAAGTGTAAAAAGCCTGGACACATCGAACTTTAAGTGCCTCCAAAAATTAGAGGATTAATGAGCCAATATAGGCTTCATTCACAGACTTTGATTGCTTTTATAATCACCCCGTATGTAACTTAAAACAAAACATTGTTATTACTATTGTTTAATAAGAAATATATATCAACTTAATAGGAATATAAGCATATAAGGAGAAGAGCATGTATTGTTATCTTATGGGGAACTTGAACGGTAGACTTAAGATGACTTAACAAGCGAACCTCTTCTCAAAGTCTACAGGCCAAGAGAAATAGAGTATGAAACTATCCAATGTACAAAATGTCATACACACTGTTGGATTATGATATTAGCCACCATTATAAGATAACAATGCCATTGATCAAGTTTGATTTGAAATATCATACATGTACTAACCGATGAAACCTATGGAGTTTTGCATAGGACTCATAACTGCAAAGGTTTTAAGCATATGCTTGACTAGCGAACATGCATAGCTTTATGTAGGGACAGGGATTGCTTTGGGAATCAATCCATATTATACTTATGACAAAATATTGCTATCTCTCGCATTTAAGAACAAACGTATAAGTTGTTTAAGCAAAAATACGTAAAAGTCTAAATGCAAGTATTTGATCCTTTGTAAAATATTAAATGTCGTCCTACTATCACTTCAAGAGATTTGAAAGGAGACATTGATTCAATAGATAGCTCATTTAAGAACAAGACCAAGTACAATGCTATTTTTGGCATAATTCCAAAAGGTTGTACATTTTATATTCGATGAGAAAATAGATGAGTAGGACAACTATTCAAAATTCATGTCAGACTTATGTCCCAAGCAAAATCTAAAGTTTGACGTACCACTATACTATCTTTGTCCTAGGACAAGGATCGCTTTAGGAATAGCCCCACAAGTTTACACCATAACATTGATGTTTAAGAAGAAACACAATGACATGATTGGAAGTGATACATACGCTGCAAAAGATATGTAAATTGTTATTTTAGGTAAAACTTCACCAAAGTTGTATTTTACCATAGGATTAGTTCATCATGCAAGCATATAGATGCGAATCACTTCTTAAACTGAAGAGATGCAGTGCAAAATTGGACAAGAAGTTTCTATGATAGAAATCTTAGACCCTGATTCAAATTAGGCAGAACTCACCTTTGTGTAAATTATACAATTATAATTATATTAGTTCCACATTGAGCTAAAATAAACATCGACTCAACAAATAACACAAATAAGAATAAGGCCAATTAAATAAAATGCATTTTTTTTTCGGAATTACTTTGCAGAGCACAACCATGTGAACTTTCAATGGAACTTTAAGTGCCTCCAAAAATTAGAGGATTAATGAGCCAATATAAGCTTCATTCACAGACTTTGATTGCTTTTATAATCACCCCGTATGTAACTTAAAACAAAACATTGTTATTGCTATTGTTTAATAAGAAATATATATCAACTTAATTGGAATATAAGCATATAAGGAGAAGAGCATATATTGTTACCTTGTGGGGAACCTGAACGGTAGACTCAAGATGACTTAACAAGCGAACCTCTTCTCAAAGTCTACAGGCCAGGAGAAATAGAGTGTGAAACTATCCAATGCACAAAATGTCATACACGCTCTTAGATTATGATATTAGTCACCATTATAAGATAACAATGCTATTGATCAAGTTTGATTTGAAATATCATACATATACTAACAGATGAAACCTATGGAGCTTCGCGTAGGACTTATAACTGCAAAGGTTTTAAGCATATGCTTGACTAGCGAATATGCATAGCTTTATCCAGGGATAGGGATTGCTTTAGGAATCAATCCAAATTATAGTTATGACAAAATATTGCTATCTCTCGTATTTAAGAACAAACGTATAAGTTGTATAAGCAAAAACACGTAAAAGTCTAAATGCAAGTATTTAATCCTTTGTAAGACACTAAATGACATCCAACTATCACTCCAAGAGATTTGAAAGGAGACATTGATTCAATAGATAGCTCATTTAAGAACAAGACCAAGTACAATGCTATTTTTGGCATAATTCCAAAAGGTTGTACATTTTATATTCAATGAGAAAACAGATGCGTAGGACAACTATTAAAAATTCATGTCAGACTTATGTCCCTAGCAAAATCTACTATACTATCTTTGTCCTAGGACAAGGATCGCTTTAGGAATAGCCCCACAAGTTTACACTATAACATTGATGTTTAAGAAGAAACACGATAACATGATTGGAAGAGATACATATGCTGGAAAAGATATGTAAATTGTTATTTTTGGTAAAACTTCAACAAAGTTATAGTTTACCATAGGATTAGTTCATAATACAAGCATATAGATGCGAATCACTTCTTGAACTGAAGAGATGCACTGCAAAATTGGGCAAGACATTTTCTATGATAGAAATCTCAAACCCTGATTCAAATTGGGCAGAACTCACCTTTGTGTAAATTATACAATAATAATGGTATTAGCTCCACATTGAGCTAAAATAAACATTAACTCAATAAATAACACAAATAAGAATAAGCCCAACTAAATGAAATGCCATTTTTTCTGGAATTACTTTGCGGAACAAAACCATGTGAACTTTGTATGGAACTTTAAGTGCCTCCAAAAATTAGAGGATTAATGAGCTAATATAAACTTCATTCACAGACTTTGATTGCTTTTATAATCACCCCCGTATGTAACTTAAAACAAAACATTGTTATTGCTAATGTTTAATAAGGAATATATATCAACTTAATGGAAATATAAGCATACAAGGATAAGAGCATGTATTGTTACCTTGTGGGGAACCTCAACGGTAGACTCAAGATGACTTAACAAGCGAACCTCTTCTCAATGTCTACAGGCTAGGAGAAATAGAGTGTGAAACTATCCAATGTACAAAATGTCATACACGCTCTTGGATTATGATATTAGTCACCATTATACAATAACAATGCCATTGATCAAGTTTGATTTGAAATATCATACATATACTAACCGATAAAACCTATGGAGCTTCGCGTAGGACTCATAACTGTAAAGGTTTTAAGCATATGCTTGACTAGCGAATATGCATAGCTTTATTCAGGGACAAGGATTGCTTTGGGAATCGATCCAAATTATGCTTATGATAAAATATTGCTATTGCTCGCATTTAAAAACAAACGTATAAGTTGTATAAGCAAAAACACTTAAAAGTCTAAATGCAAGTATTTGATCTTTTGTAAGAGATTAAATGTCGTCCTACTATCACTCCAAGAGATTTGAAAGAAGACATTGATTTAATAGGTAGCTCATATAAGAATGAGACCAATTACAATGAAGTTATTCAATGATTCAGCTTTATAAGCCAATGTAATTCTAAGAGAAAATGATTTAAGTTTGAAATAATATTTGTGAGTGAGTTTACTCTTTGGTTTTTCAACGAACTATTTTTTAACTTATCAGCATTCTTATTATGGTGTTCATCCTTAACCATCACACATAATCTTTCTAATCTATCTTGAGTGTGACTTCTACCAATTTTTTTTTACCTTGTTTCTAATCTTTCAATTGATAATAGGTCAAGGTCATTGTTCTTGCAAGTTTAGGAAGATAATTTAAGACGGTCATAGGAGAAATACCCTTATGCATGTTTGATTCTCATTTTTCATTGGGAGGTTCATATCATTCAACAATTAGAATAATGGATCATCATCCAAGGGTCTATTGCATGTTCCTGTTGGACAAATAATAAGGGCAAGGACTAAAATTTTCAAAGATGCACTAAATGTGCTAATTTATTGCATTCGGGTTGATTCTAATATGTTACAATTTAAGATGAGCCCAAAACATTATCATGGGTTAGTCAATGTCATTAAGGCACTTTTAAATTTGTCAATTTCAACATGTTTATTGATTTGTGTTGAGAAAAGGCTACAAATTTGCCAATTTCAGTATGTTGTTACCAAATAAACACTTTTTGATAATGAGTAAATTACTTGCCTTTTTCAAAACAATAAATTACCGTTTACTTTCTTGATTGATTGTAAGGGATTAACTTTCCTTACTTTCTTTGAAGACATTTCAGGTGAATTAAATGCAATTTACTTTTTTGATTCCAAGGGATTGACCTTTCTTATTTTATTTTCTTATTATTGGACATTTTACTTTCCTGATTGTTCAGATTAGTTGTCTAGGATATGATTTATTTTCTTTTTAAGTTATTTAGTAATTCAGCTTTATATGTAATCCTAAGAGAAAATGATTCAAGATTGAAATAATATTTGTGAGAGAGTTTTACGCTTTGCTTCTTCAACGAACTATTTTTTTCACTTATCAACATATATTTTGTGCCTTTCATCTAATAGGACAACATTTAATGTCTTACAAATGATCAAATACTTTCATTTTGACTTTTAAGTGTTTTTGCTTAAAGATCAATTAAGCCTCTAATTTTAGGAGGCACTTAAAGCTCCATACAAATTTCACATAATTGTGCTCCGCAAAATAATTCCGGAAAAAATGGCATTTCATTTAGTTGGCCTTATTCTTATTTGTGTTATTTATTGAGTCGATGTTTATTTTAGCTCAATGTGGAGCTAATAATATTATTATTGTACAATTTACACAAGGGTGAGTTTTGCCCAATTTGAATTAGGGTTTAAGATTTCTATCATAGAAAACTTCTTGCCCAATTTTGCAGTGCATCTATGGAGTTCAAGAAGTGATTCGCATATATGTGCTTGTATTATGAACTAATCCTATGGTAAAATACAACTTTCTTTGAAGTTTTACCAAATATAATAATTACAAATCTTTTACAGCATAAATCATGTCATTCTATTTCTTTTTAAACATCAATGTTATGGTGTAAACTTTGGGAGTTATTCCTAAAGCGATCCTTCTCCTAGGACAAAGTAGCAAAGTGGTATGCCAAGCTTCAGATTTTGCTAGGGACATAAGTTTGACATGAATTTTAAATAGTTGTCCTAAGCATCTGTTTTCTCATCGAATATTAAATGTACGACCTTTTGGAATTATGCCAAAAATAGCATTGTACTTGGTCTCGTTCTTATATGAGCTATCTATTAAATCAATATCTCCTTTCAAATCCCTTGGAGTGATAATGGGACTATATTTAATTTCTTACAAAAGATTAAATACTTGCATTTTGACTTTTAAGTATTTTTGCTTATACAACTTATACGTTTATTCTTAAATGCGAGCAATAGCAATATTTTATCATAAGTATAATTTGGATCAATTCCAAAAAGCAATCCCTATCCCTGAATAAAGCTATGCATATTCGCTAGTCAAGCATATGCTTTTGCTTTGTAGTTATGAGTCCCATGCAAAGCTCCATAGGTTTCATTGGTTAGTACATGTATGATATTTCAAATCAAACTTGATCAATGGCAATGTTATCGTATAAGTTCGCATGGGGTGACTAATATCACAATCCAAGAGTATATATCACATTTCGTACATTGGATAGTTTCACACTTAATTTCTCTTGGCATGTAGACTTTGAGAAAAGGTTCGCTTGTTAAGTCATCTCTAGTCAACCAATGAAGTTCACACAAGGTAACAACACACGCTATTTGCCTTGTGTGCTTATATTCCCAATAAGTTGATATATATTTCTTAAAAAATATTTCAAATTACAATGTTTTGTTTTAAGTTACATATGGGGGTGATTATAATAGCAATCAACGTCTGTGAATGAAGCTTATATCAGCTCATTAAGCCTCTAATTTTAGGAGGCACTTAAAGCTCCATACAAATTTCACATGGTTGTGCTCCACAAAATAATTCTGGAAAAATTGGCATTTCATTTAGTTGGCCTTATTCTTATTTGTGTTATTTATTGAGTCGATGTTTATTTTAGCTCAATGTGGAGCATTATTATTGTCAATTTACACAAGGGTGAGTTCTGCCCAATTTGAATCAGGGTTTGAGATTTCTATCATAGAAATCTTCTTGCCCAATTTTGCAGTACATCTCTTGAGTTCAAGAAGTGATTCGCATCTATGTGCTTGTTTTATGATAATCCTATGCTAAAATACAACTTTATTTGATGTTTTACAAAATATAACAGTTACATATCTTTTGCAGCGTATGTATCTCTTCCAATCCTGTCATTTTGTTTCTTTTTAAACATCAATGTTAACGTGTAAACTTTGGGAGATATTCCTAAAGAGATCCATCTCCTAGGACAAAGATAGTAAAGTGGTACGTCAAGCTTCAGATTTTGCTAGGGACATAAGTCTGACATGAATTTTGAATAATTGTCCTATGTATCTATTTTCTAATCGAATATTAAATGTATGACCTTTTTGGAATTATGCCGGAAATAGCATTGTACATGAACTATCTATTGAATCAATATCTCCTTTCAAATATCTTGGAGTGATAATAGGACGACATTTAATGTCTTACAAAAGATCAAATACTTGCATTTTGACTTTTAAGAGTTTTTACTTATACGTTTGTTCTTAAATGTGAGCGCTAGAAATATTTTATCATAATTATAATTTGGATTGATTCCAAAAGCAATCCTTATCCCGGAATAAAGCTATGCATAATCAGTAGTTGAGCATATGATTTTTCTTTGCAATTAAGAGTCCTGCGCGAAGCTCCATGGGTTTCATCGGTTAGTATATATATGATATTTCAAATGAAACTTGATCAATGTCATTGTTATCGTATAAGTTCGCATGAGGTGACTAATATCACAATCCAAGAGCATGTATGACATTTCGTACATTGGATAATTTCACACTCGATTTCTCTTGGCATGTAGACTTTGAGAAGAGGTTCGCTTGTTAAGTCATCTCTAGTTAACCAATGAAGTTCCCCACAAGGTAACAATACACGCTATTGGCCTTGTATGCTTATATTCCTAATAAGTTGATATATATCTCTTATAAAATATTAGCAATAACAATGTTTTGTTTTAAGTTACATATGGGGGTGATTATAAAAGAAATTGAAGTCTGTGAATAAAGCTTATATTAGCTCATTAAGCCTCTAATTTTTGGAGGCACTTATAGTTCCATGCAAAGTTCAAATATTTCTACTCTGCAAAATTTGAAATTTTGGAAAAAAATGTCATCTCATTTAGTTAGCCTTATTCTTATTTGTGTTATTTATTGAGTCAATGTTTATTTTAGGTCAATCTAGAACTAATGGCATTATTATTGTACAATTCACACATGGGTGAGTTCTACCTAATTTGAATCCGTGTTTGATATTTCTATCATATAAAACTTCTTCCCAATTTTGCAGTGCATGCCTTGAGTTCAAGAAGAGATTCACATCTGTGTGCCTATATTATGAACTAATCCTAATGTAAAATATAACTCTGTTTGATGTTTTTCCAAAGATAGCAATTATATATCTTTTGCTGGGTATGTATCTCTTCCAATCATGTCAATTTGTTTCTTCTAAAACATTTGGATCTATTCCTAAAGCAATCTTCATCCCATGACAAAGATAATACAGTGGTACGTTAAGCTTCAGATTTTTCTAAGGACATAAGTCTAACACGAATTTTGAATGGTTATCCTATGTATCTATTTTCTCATTCAATGTTAAATGTACGACCATTTGGAATTATACCAAAAATAGCAATGTACTTGGTCTCGTTCTTATACGAGCTATCTATTGAATTAATGTCTGCTTTCAAATCTTTTGGAGTCATAATAGAACGACATTTAATGTCTTACAAAAATTAAAATACTTGCTTTTAGACTTTTAAGTCTTTTTGCTTATACAACTTATACATTTGTTCTTAAATGCGAGCGGTAGTAATATTTTGTTATAAGTATAATTTGGATCGATTACAAAAGCAGTCCTTATCCCTGAATGAAGCTATGCATACTCGCTAGTTAAGCATATGATTTTGCTTCACAGTTAAGAGTCCTACACCAACCTCCACAGGTTTCATCGGTTAGTATATGTATGATATTTCAAATCAAACTTGATCAATAACATTGTTATCGTATAAGTTTGCATAGGGTGACTAATATCACAATCCAAGAGTGTGTATGACATTTCATACATTAGATAGTTTCACACTTGATTTCTCTTGGCATGTAGACTTTTAGAAGAGGTTCGCTTGTTAAGTCATCTCTAATCAACCAATGAAGTTCCCCACAAGGTAACAATACATGCCCTTGGCCTTGTATGCTTATATTCCAAATAAGTTGATATATATTTCTTAAAAAACATTTCAAATTATAATGTTTTGTTTTATGTTACATATGGGGGTGATTATAATAGCAATCAAAGTCTGTGAATAAATCTTATATTGGCTCATTAAGCCTCTAATTTTATGAGGTAATTAAAGCTCCATACAAATTTCACACGGTTGTGCTCCACAAAATAATTCCAAAAAAAATGGCATTTCATTTAGTTAGCCTTATTCTTATTTTTGTTATTTATTGAGTCGATGTTTATTTTAGCTTAATGTGGAGCTAATAGCATTATTATTGTACAATTTACACAAGGGTGAGTTCGGCCCAATTTGAAACAGGGTTTGAGATTTCTATCATACAAATCTTCTTGCCCAATTTTGCAGTACATCTCTTGAGTTCAAGAAGTGATTCGCATCTATGTGCTTGTTTTATGATAATGCTATGCTAAAATACAACTTTATTTGATGTTTTACAAAATATAACAATTACATATCTTTTGCAGCGTATGTATCTCTTCCAATCCTGTCATTCTGTTTCTTTTTAAACATCAATGTTAACGTGTAAACTTTAGGAGATATTCCTAAAGAGATCCATCTCCTAGGACAAAGATAGTAAATTGGAACGTCAAGCTTTAGATTTTGCTAGGGATATAAGTCTGACATGAATTTTCAATACTTATTTTTTGGATTCTATATCATAAAATAAAGAACACAAAAGAGATATTAGCAAGTGAGTGGGTTGATAATTTCTTTCGCAAAAATAAAGATTTTCTGGATTCTTTATCCTAAAATACAAAATAAAAGTTAGAGAAACGAGAGGGACTTGGTGACATTAGATTTGTAGTGTGAAAATGTATGTAGGAAAAACTAGAGTTTTTGGATTCTACAACATGAAATACAAAACAATAGAGAGAGAGTAGCAATTGGGGTCCTAGGTTTTGAAATGTGAATCTTTCTGTAGCAAAAAGTTTGGTTTTCTTGTATCTATATCTTATACTCCACAACAAATAAGAGATGATAGCGAGAGAGTGGGGTGAAAATTTGAGTTGCAATTACTTGGATTTTTTGGATTCTATATCTTGAAATACATAATAGAAGAGAGAGTAGCGGGGGGCGGGGGCCTGGTGTTTGTTGTGTGAAAACTTCAGTACTAAAAACTAAGGTTTTCTAGATTCTACAAATTGAAATAAAGAACAAAAGAGATATAGTAGCAACTAGGTAGAGATGGCCTAGGGTTTGAATTATGAAAATTTTTATAGCAAAAATTTGGGTTTTCTTGTTTCTATATCTTATAATGGACAACAAATAAGACATGTTAGCGAGAGGGTGGGGTGAAAATTTAAGTTGCAATCACTTGGAGTTTTTGGATTCTACATCTTGGAAAACAGAATATAAGAGAGAGTAGTGAGGGGCAGGGTGGCCTTATGTTTGTAATGTGAAAACGTCAGCAGCAAAAACTAGGGTTTTTTTTTTATTCTACAACCTAAAATACACAACAAAAGAAAGATAGAATAGCAACAAGGTAGGGGTGGCCTAGGGTTTGAAATGTGAAACTTTCTGTAGTAAAAGGTTGGGTTTTCTTGATTTTATATCTTATAATATTCAACGAATAAGAGATGTTACCGATAGGGTGGGGTGAAAACTTTTGTTGCAAAAATTAAGGTTTTTTGGATTATGCATCTTGAAATACAGAAGTCAAGAGAGAGTAGCGAGGGACGGGGGTGGCCTAATCTTTGTAGTGTGAAAACATCAGTAGCAAAAACTAGGGTTTTGTTCATTTTACAAGTTGAAATACACAACAGAATAGATATAGAGTTGCAACTGGTAGGGGTGGCCTAGGGTTTGAAAGGTGAAACTTTTTGTAGCAAAAAGTTAGGTTTTCTTAATTCTATATCTTATAATATACAACAAATAAGAGATGTTAGCGAGAGGGTAGGGGTGAAAACTTTTGTTCCAAAAACTAAGATTTTTTGGACAATGTATCTTGGAATACATACATCAAGAGAGAGTAGCGTGGGCTGAGGGAGGCCTGGTGTTTCTCGTGTTAAAACTTAAGATGCAAAACCTAGAATTTTTTGGATTCTACATCATAAAATAAAAAACACAAAAGAGATATTAGCAACTGAGCAGGGTTGATAATTTCATTCGTAAAAATAAAGTTTTCTGGGATTCTTTATCCTAAAATACAGAATAAAAGTTAGAGAAACAAGAGGGACTTGGTGGCATTAGATTTTTAGTGTGAAAAATTATGTAGCAAAAACTAGGGTTTTTGGATTCTAGAACATGAAATACAAAATAATAGAGAGAGAGAGTAGCAATTGGGGCCCTAGGTTTTGAAATGTGAATCTTTCTGTAGCAAAAAGTTTGGTTTTCTTGTATCTATATCTTATACTCCACAACAAATAAGAGATGATAGCAAGAGGGTGGGGTGAAAATTTGAGTTGCAATTTACTTGGATTTTTTGGATTCTATATCTTGAAATACATAATAAAAGAGAGAGTAGCATAGGGCAGGGGCTTGGTGTTTGTTGTGTGAAAACTTCAGTACCAAAGATTAGGGTTTTTTAGATTCTACAAATTGAAATAAAGAACAAAAGAGATATAGTAGCAACTAGGTAGGGATGGCTTAGGGTTTGAATTATGAAAATTTCTATAGCAAAAGTTTGGTTTTCTTGTTTCTATATCTTATAATGCACAACAAATAAGAGATGTTAGCGAGAGAGTGGGGTGAAAATTTGAGTTGCAATCACTTGGAGTTTTTGGATTCTACATCTTGGAAAACAGAATACAAGAGAGTAGTGAGGGGCGGGGTGGCCTTGTGTTTATAGTGTGAAAACATCAGTAGCAAAAACTTGGGTTTTTTTTATTCTATAACTTGAAATACACAACAAAAGAGAGATAGAATAGCAACAGGGTGGGGGTGGCCTAGGGTTTGAAATGTGAAACTTTCTATAGCAAAAGGTTGAATTTTCTTGATTTTATATCTTATAATATGCAACGAATAAGAGATGTTAGCGATAGCGTAGGGGTGAAAACTTTTGTTGAAAAAACTAAGATTTTTTGGACTATGCATCTTGAAATACAGAAGTTAAGAGATAGTAGCGAGGGACTGGGGTGGCTTAGTCTTTGTAGTGTGTAAACATTAGTAGCAAAAACTAGGATTTTGTTCATTTTACAATCTGAAATACACTACAAAATAGAGATAGAGTTGCAACTGGTGGGGGTGGCCTAGGGTTTGAAATGTAAAACTTTCTGTAGCAAAAGGTTGGGTTTTCTTGATTCTATCTTATAATATACAACAAATAAGAGATGTTAGCGAGAGGATGGGGGTGAAAACTTTTGTTGCAAAAACTAAAATTTTTTGGACTATGCATCTTGAAATACAGATATCAAGAGAGAGTAGCGAGGGGCGGGGGTGACCTAGTATTTGTTGTGTGAAAACATCAATAGAAAAAACTAGGGTTTTGTTCATTTTACAATCTGAAATACAGAACAAAATAGAGATAGAGTTGCAACTGGTGGGGGTGGCCTAGGGTTTGAAATGTGAAACTTTTTGTAGCAAAAAGTTGGGTTTTCTTCATTCTATATCTTATAATATACAACAAATAAGAGATGTTAGTGAGAGGGTGGGGGTGAAAACTTTTGTTCCAATAAGTAAGGTTTTTTGCACTAAGCATCTTCAAATATAGAAATCAAGAGAGAGTAGCGTAGGGCGAGGGTGGCGTGGTGTTTGTCGTATTAAAACTTAAGACGCAAAACTTGGATTTATTAGATTGTACATCATAAAATAAAGAACACAAAATAGATATTAGCAAGTGAGTGGGTTGATAATTTTATTTACAAAAATAAAGATTTTCTGGATTCTTTATCCTAAAATACAGAATAAAAGTTAGAGCAACGAGAGGGTGTCGGTGGCCATAGATTTGTAGTGTGAAAATTTAAGTAGCAAAAACTAGGATTTTTGGATTCTACAATATGAAATACAAAATAATAGAGAGAGAGTAGCAATTGGGGGCCTAGGTTTTGAAATGTGAATCTTTCTATTGCAAAAAGTTTGATTTTCTTGTATCTATATCTTATACTACACAACAATAAGAGATGATAGCGAGAGGATGGGGGTGAAAATTTGAGTTGCAATAACTTGGATTTTTTATATTCTACATCTTCAAATTTATAAAAGAAGAGAGAGCAGTGGGGGACGGCAGCCTGGTATTTGTTGTGTGAAAAATTCAGTACAAAAAACTAGTATTTTTTAGATTCTACAACATGAAATAAAGAACAAAAGAGATATAGTAGCAACTAGGTAGGGATGGTCAAGGGTTTGAATTATGAAATTTATGTAGCAAAAATTTGGGTTTTCTTGTTTCTATATCTTATAATGCACAAAAAATAAGAGATGTTAGCGAGAGGGTGGGGGTGAAAATTTGAGTTGTAATAAGTTGGAGTTTTTGGATTCTACATCTCAGAAAATAGAATACAAGAGAGAGTAGTGAGGGGCAGGGTGGGCTTATGTTTGTAGTGTGAAAACATCAGTAGCAAAAACTAGGGTTTTTTTAATTCCACAACCTGACATACACAACAAAAGAGAGATAGAATAGCAATTAGATGGGGGTGGGCTAGGGTTTGAAATGTGAAATTTTTGTCGCAAAAGGTTAGATTTTCTTGATTCTATATCTTATAATATACAACAAATAAGAGATGTTAGCGAGATGGTGGGGGTGAAAATTTTTTGTTGTAAAAACTAAGGTTTTTGGATTATGCATCTTGAAATACAGAAATCAAGAGAGTGTAGCGAGGGGCGGGGATGGCCTAGTCTTGTAGTGTGAAAACATCAGTAGCAAAAACTAGGGTTTTGTTCATTTTACAACCTGAAATACACAACAAAATAGAGATAGAGTCGTAATTGGGTGGGGATGGCCTAGGCTTCGAAATGTGAACCATTTTGTTGCAAAAAGTTGGGTTTTCTTGATTCTATATCTTATAATATACAAAAAATAAAAGATGTTAGTGAGAGGGTGCGGGTAAAAACTTTTGTTGAAAAAACTAAGATTTTTTGGACTATGCATCTTGAAATACAGAAGTTAAGAGATAGTAGCGAGGGACTGGGGTGGCTTAGTCTTTGTAGTGTGTAAACATTAGTAGCAAAAACTAGGATTTTGTTCATTTTACAATCTGAAATACACTACAAAATAGAGATAGAGTTGCAACTGGTGGGGGTGGCCTAGGGTTTGAAATGTAAAACTTTCTGTAGCAAAAGGTTGGGTTTTCTTGATTCTATCTTATAATATACAACAAATAAGAGATGTTAGCGAGAGGATGGGGGTGAAAACTTTTGTTGCAAAAATTAAAATTTTTGGACTATGCATCTTGAAATACAGATATCAAGAGAGAGTAGCGAGGGGCGGGGGTGACCTAGTATTTGTTGTGTGAAAACATCAATAGAAAAAACTAGGGTTTTGTTCATTTTACAATCTGAAATACAGAACAAAATAGAGATAGAGTTGCAACTGGTGGGGGTGGCCTAGGGTTGAAATGTGAAACTTTTTGTAGCAAAAAGTTGGGTTTTCTTCATTCTATATCTTATAATATACAACAAATAAGAGATGTTAGTGAGAGGGTGGGGTGAAAACTTTTGTTCCAATAAGTAAGGTTTTTTGCACTAAGCATCTTCAAATATAGAAATCAAGAGAGAGTAGCGTAGGGCGAGGGTGGCGTGGTGTTTGTCGTATTAAAACTTAAGACGCAAAACCTTGGATTTATTAGATTGTACATCATAAAATAAAGAACACAAAATAGATATTAGCAAGTGAGTGGGTTGATAATTTTATTTACAAAAATAAAGATTTTCTGGATTCTTTATCCTAAAATACAGAATAAAAGTTAGAGCAACGAGAGGGTGTCGGTGGCCATAGATTTGTAGTGTGAAAATTTAAGTAGCAAAAACTAGGATTTTTGGATTCTACAATATGAAATACAAAATAATAGAGAGAGAGTAGCAATTGGGGGCCTAGGTTTTGAAATGTGAATCTTTCTATTGCAAAAAGTTTGATTTTCTTGTATCTATATCTATACTACACAACAAATAAGAGATGATAGCGAGAGGGTGGGGTGAAAATTTGAGTTGCAATAACTTGGATTTTTTATATTCTACATCTTCAAATTTATAAAAGAAGAGAGAGCAGTGGGGGACGGCAGCCTGGTATTTGTTGTGTGAAAAATTCAGTACAAAAAACTAGTATTTTTTAGATTCTACAACATGAAATAAAGAACAAAAGAGATATAGTAGCAACTAGGTAGGGATGGTCAAGGGTTTGAATTATGAAAATTTATGTAGCAAAAATTTGGGTTTTCTTGTTTCTATATCTTATAATGCACAAAAAATAAGAGATGTTAGCGAGAGGGTGGGGTGAAAATTTGAGTTGTAATAAGTTGGAGTTTTTGGATTCTACATCTCAGAAAATAGAATACAAGAGAGAGTAGTGAGGGGCAGGGTGGGCTTATGTTTGTAGTGTGAAAACATCAGTAGCAAAAACTAGGGTTTTTTTAATTCCACAACCTGACATACACAACAAAAGAGAGATAGAATAGCAATTAGATGGGGGTGGGCTAGGGTTTGAAATGTGAAATTTTGTGTCGCAAAAGGTTAGATTTTCTTGATTCTATATCTTATAATATACAACAAATAAGAGATGTTAGCGAGATGGTGGGGGTGAAATTTTTTGTTGTAAAAACTAAGGTTTTTTGGATTATGCATCTTGAAATACAGAAATCAAGAGAGTGTAGCGAGGGGCGGGGATGGCCTAGTCTTTGTAGTGTGAAAACATCAGTAGCAAAAACTAGGGTTTTGTTCATTTTACAACCTGAAATACACAACAAAATAGAGATAGAGTCGTAATTGGGTGGGGATGGCCTAGGCTTCGAAATGTGAACCATTTTGTTGCAAAAAGTTGGTTTTCTTGATTCTATATCTTATAATATACAAAAAATAAAAGATGTTAGTGAGAGGGTGCGGGTAAAAACTTTTGTTGAAAAAACTAAGATTTTTTGGACTATGCATCTTGAAATACAGAAGTTAAGAGATAGTAGCGAGGACTGGGGTGGCTTAGTCTTTGTAGTGTGTAAACATTAGTAGCAAAAACTAGGATTTTGTTCATTTTACAATCTGAAATACACTACAAAATAGAATAGAGTTGCAACTGGTGGGGGTGGCCTAGGTTTTGAAATGTAAAACTTTCTGTAGCAAAAGGTTGGGTTTTCTTGATTCTATCTTATAATATACAACAAATAAGAGATGTTAGCGAGAGGATGGGGGTGAAAACTTTTGTTGCAAAAATTAAAATTTTTGGACTATGCATCTTGAAATACAGATATCAAGAGAGAGTAGCGAGGGGCGGGGGGACCTAGTATTTGTTGTGTGAAAACATCAATAGAAAAAACTAGGGTTTTGTTCATTTTACAATCTGAAATACAGAACAATAGAGATAGAGTTGCAACTGGGTGGGGGTGGCCTAGGTTTGAATGTGAAACTTTTTGTAGCAAAAAGTTGGGTTTTCTTCATTCTATATCTTATAATATACAACAAATAAGAGATGTTAGTGAGAGGGTGGGGTGAAAACTTTTGTTCCAATAAGTAAGGTTTTTTGCACTAAGCATCTTCAAATATAGAAATCAAGAGAGAGTAGCGTAGGCGAGGGTGGCGTGGTGTTTGTCGTATTAAAACTTAAGACGCAAAACCTTGGATTTATTAGATTGTACATCATAAAATAAAGAACACAAAATAGATATTAGCAAGTGAGTGGGTTGATAATTTTATTTACAAAAATAAAGATTTTCTGGATTCTTTATCCTAAAATACAGAATAAAAGTTAGAGCAACGAGAGGGTGTCGGTGGCCATAGATTTGTAGTGTGAAAATTTAAGTAGCAAAAACTAGGATTTTTGGATTCTACAATATGAAATACAAAATAATAGAGAGAGAGTAGCAATTGGGGGCCTAGGTTTTGAAATGTGAATCTTTCTATTGCAAAAAGTTTGATTTTCTTGTATCTATATCTTATACTACACAACAAATAAGAGATGATAGCGAGAGGTGGGGTGAAAATTTGAGTTGCAATAACTTGGATTTTTTATATTCTACATCTTCAAATTTATAAAAGAAGAGAGAGCAGTGGGGGACGGCAGCCTGGTATTTGTTGTGTGAAAAATTCAGTACAAAAAACTAGTATTTTTTAGATTCTACAACATGAAATAAAGAACAAAAGAGATATAGTAGCAACTAGGTAGGGATGGTCAAGGGTTTGAATTATGAAAATTTATGTAGCAAAAATTTGGGTTTTCTTGTTTCTATATCTTATAATGCACAAAAAATAAGAGATGTTAGCGAGAGGGTGGGGTGAAAATTTGAGTTGTAATAAGTTGGAGTTTTTGGATTCTACATCTCAGAAAATAGAATACAAGAGAGAGTAGTGAGGGGCAGGGTGGGCTTATGTTTGTAGTGTGAAAACATCAGTAGCAAAAACTAGGGTTTTTTTTAATTCCACAACCTGACATACACAACAAAAGAGAGATAGAATAGCAATTAGATGGGGGTGGGCTAGGGTTTGAAATGTGAAATTTTGTGTCGCAAAAGGTTAGATTTTCTTGATTCTATATCTTATAATATACAACAAATAAGAGATGTTAGCGAGATGGTGGGGGTGAAATTTTTTGTTGTAAAAACTAAGGTTTTTTGGATTATGCATCTTGAAATACAGAAATCAAGAGAGTGTAGCGAGGGGCGGGGATGGCCTAGTCTTTGTAGTGTGAAAACATCAGTAGCAAAAACTAGGGTTTTGTTCATTTTACAACCTGAAATACACAACAAAATAGAGATAGAGTTGTAATTGGGTGGGGATGGCCTAGGCTTCGAAATGTGAACCATTTTGTTGCAAAAAGTTGGGTTTTCTTGATTCTATATCTTATAATATACAAAAAATAAAAGATGTTAGTGAGAGGGTGCGGGTAAAAACTTTTGTTGCAAAAACTAAGATTTTTTGGACTGTGCATCTTGAAATACATAAATCAAGAGACAGTAGTGTGGGGCGACAGTGGTCTGGTGTTTGTCGTATTAAAACTTAAGATGCAAAATGCAAGAGTTTTTAGATTCTACATCATAAAACAAAGAACACAAAAGAGAAAGATTAGCAATTGGGGGCCTAGGTTTTGAAATGTGAATCTTTCTATAGCAAAAAGTTTGGTTTCATGTATCTATATCTTATACTACACAGCAAATAAGAGATGATACCGAGAGGGTGGGGTGAAAATTTGAGTTGCAATAACTTGAATTTTTTGGATTCTACATCTTGAAATACATAATAGAAGAGAGAGTAGTGGGGGACGGGGTCCAGCTGTTTGTTGTGTGAAAACTTCAGTACCGTAAACTAGTGTTTTTTAGATTCTACAACATGAAATAAATATCAAAAAAGATATAGTAGCATCTAGGTAGGGATGGCCTAGGTTTGAATTATGAAAATTTATGTAGCAAAAATTTGGGTTTTCTTGTTTCTATATCTTATAATGCACAACAAATAATAAGTTGGAGTTTTTGAATTCTACATCTCAAAAAATAGAATACAAGAGAGAGTAGTGAGGGGTGGGGTGGGCCTATGTTTGTAGTGTGAAAACATCAGTAGCAAAAACTAGGGATTTTTTTAATTCTACAACCTGACATACACAACAAAAGAGAGATAGAATAGCAATTAGATGGGGGTGGGCTAGGGTTTGAAATGTGAAATTTTGTGTCGCAAAAGGTTCAATTTTCTTGATTCTATATCTTATTATATACAACATATAAGAGATGTTAGCGAGAGGGTGGGGGTGAAATTTTTTTGTTGTAAAAACTAAGGTTTTTTGGATTATGCATCTTGGAATACAGAAATCAAGAGAGTGTAGCAAGGGGCGGGGATGGTCTAGTCTTTGTAGTGTGAAAACATCAGTAGCAAAAACTAGGGTTTTGTTCATTTTACAACCTGAAATACACCACAAAATAGAGATAGAGTTGTAATTGGGTGGGGATGGCCTAGGCTTCAAAATGTGAACCTTTTTGTTGCAAAAAGTTGAGTTTTCTTGATTCTATATCTTATAATATACAAAAAATAAGAGATGTTAGTGAGAGGGTGCGGGTAAAAACTTTTGTTGCAAAAACTAAGATTTTTTGGACTATGCATCTTGAAATACATAAATCAAGAGACAGTAGCGTGGGGCGACGGTGGTCTGGTGTTTGTCGTATTAAAACTTAAGACGCAAAATGTAGGAGTTTTTAGATTCTACATCATAAAACAAAGAACACAAAAGAAATATTAGCAAGTGAGTGGGTTGATAATTTCATTCGCAAAAATAAAGATTTTCTGGATTCTTTATCCAAAAATACAGAATAAAAGTTAGAGTAATGACAGGGTGTCAGTGGCCATAGATTTGTAGTGAAAAAATTTAAGTAGCAAAAACTAGGGTTTTTGGATTCTACAAGAGTAGCGAGGGGAGAGGGTGTCTGGTGTTTGTCGTATAAAAACTTAAGATGCAAAACCTGGGATCCTTTGGATCCAACATCATAAAATAAAGAACGCAAAAGATATATTGGCAACTGAGCGAGGTTGATAATTTCATTCGCAAAAGTAAAGATTTTTTGGATTCTTTATCCTAAAATACAAAATAAAAGTTAGAGCAATGAGAGGGTGTCAGTGGAATTTGATTTGTTGTGTAAAAATTTAGTAGCAAAAACTAGGGTTTTGGGATTCTACAACATGTAATACAAAATAATAGAGAAAGATTAGCAATTGGGGGTCTAGGTTTTGAAATGTGAATCTTTCTATAGCAAAAAGTTTGGTTTCATGTATTTATATCTTATACTAGAAAATAAGAGATGATACCGAGAGGGTGGGGTGAAAATTTGAGTTGCAATAACTTGAATTTTTTGGATTCTACATCTTGAAATACATAATAGAAGAGAGAGTAGCGGGGGAGGGGGCATGGTGTTTGTTGTGTGAAAACTTCAGTACCATAAACTAGTATTTTTTAGATTCTACAACATGAAATAAATAACAAAAGAGATATAGTAGCATCTAGGTAGGGATGGCCTAGGGTTTGAATTATGAAAATTTATGTAGCAAAAATTTGGGTTTTCTTGTTTCTATATTTTATAATGCACAAAATAATAAGTTGGAGTTTTTGGATTCTACATCTCAGAAAATAGAATACAAGAGAGAGTAGTGAGGGCGGGGTGGGCTTATGTTTGCAGTGTGAATACATCAGTAGCAAAAACTAGGATTTTTTTTAATTCTTCAACCTGACATACACAACAAAAGACAGATAGAATAGCAATTAGATGGGGGTGGCCTAGGGTTTGAAATGTGAAATTTTGTGTCGCAAAAGGTTAGATTTTCTTGATTCTATATCTTATAATATACAACAAATAAGAGATGTTAGCGAGAGGGTGGGGGTGAAATTTTTTTGTTGTAAAAAAAGGTTTTTTGGATTATGCATCTTGAAATACAGAAATCAAGAGAGTGTAGCGACGGGGATGGCCTAGTCTTTGTAGTGTGAAAACATCAGTAGCAAAAACTAGGGTTTTGTTCACTTTACAACCTGAAATACACAACAAAATAGAGATAGCGTTGTAACTGGGTGGGGATGGGCTAGGCTTCAAAATGTGAACCTTTTTGTTGCAAAAACTTGGTTTTTCCTGATTCTATATCTTATAATATACAAAAAATAAGAGATGTTAGTGAGAGGGTGCGGGTAAAAACTTCTGTTGCAAAAACTAAGATTTTTGGGACTATGCATCTTGAAATACATAAATCAAGAGACAGTAGCGTGGGGCGACGGTGGTCTGGTGTTTGTCATATTAAAACTTAAGACGCAAAATGTAGGAGTTTTTAGATTGTACATCATAAAACAAAGAACACAAAAAGAAATATTGGCAAGTGAGTGGGTTGATAATTTCATTCGCAAAAATAAAGATTTTCTGGATTCTTTATCAAAAAATACAGAATAAAATAAAAGTTAGAGTAATGACAGGGTGTCAGTCATAATATTTAATTAGTGTCAATATAATTAATTTTTATTATCATATGTACATGTTAAAGTGGATTTTTGTCATAAGTTTGTGTGTTTTTGTACTATTTTTTATTTTACTCGTTAGACTTTTATCTACTAAAGTTCTTTTATGATATTTACTCAATATTATTATTATTTATTAGGTATGATAATTATTTAATACGCTTTATTATTTACTATTACTTATTAGTCATCACTTTGCTAATAACTTAAGTGTTTATTATTTATATTATTTCTTCCATATATATTATTATATTGTACTTTAATACACCGTATGTACCTAATAGAGTTAAAATATTAACTATTTTATGTTATTATTTTTTTACACTGTAATTATAAATATTTTTCAAATTAAAAAACTCCAATAATTTAAATATTTATTCTTTGTGTTGTTGTTACGTATTTGTTATTTTGATATGCTTCAATTATAATATTTTATTTATAATGAATTTAATAATTAATAATATTAAATTTTTTATTTTATTAAGTGAAGTTATTAATTATTTATTCCACAGTATAATTAAAAATAGTTTTCCAATTTAAAGATGATTTAAAATGTATTTTCAATACTTAATTTATTAGTCATAATATTTAATTAATGTGAATATAATTAATTTTTATTATAATATGTACCTGTTAAAATGGGTTTTTGCCATAAATTTGTGTGTTTTGTATTATTTTTTATTTTACTCATTAACTTTTATGTACTAAAGTTCGTTTATGATATTTATTCAATATTATTATTATTTATTAGTTATGATAATTATTTAATACGATTATCATTTACTATTACCTATTAGTCATCATTTGCTAATAACTTAAGTGTTGAATATTTTATTATTTTCTTCCATATATGTTATTATATTATATTTTAATACACCGTATGTACATAATAGAGTTAAAATATTAACTACTTTATGTTATTTATTTTTTTATACTGTAATTATAAATATTTTTTCAATTAAAAAATTTCAATATTTTAAGTATCATTCTTTCTACTATTATTCAGTATTTATTCTTTTGATGTACTTCAATCATGATATTTTATTTATAATGAATTTAATAATTAACAATATTAAATTTTAGTTTTTAATGTTATTAAGTATGTGATTTTATTTAGGGAAGTTAATAATATTTTTTCTACATTACAAATCAAAATACTTTTCCAATTTAAAGATGATTTAAAATTTATTTTCAGTACTTGACTTATTAGTCATAATATTTAATTAATGTGAATATTTAATTGTTATTATCATATGTACATGTTAAAATATTAACTACTTTATGTTATTTATTTTTTTACATTGTAATTATAAATATTTTTCAAATTAAAAAACTCCAATAATTTAAGTATTTATTCTTTGTATTGGTATTACGTATTTGTTATTTGGATATACTTCAATTATGATATTTTATCTATACTGAATTTAATAATTAATAATATTAAATTTTAGTTTTTAATGTTATTAAGTTTTTTATTTTTTTAGGGAAGTTATTTATTATTTTTTCTACAGTATAATTAAAAATAGTTTTCCAATTTAAAGATGATTTAAAATTTATTTTAAATACTTAAGTTATTAGTCATAATATTTAATTAGTGTCAATATAATTAATTTTTATTATCATATGTACATGTTAAAGTGGATTTTTGTCATAAGTTTGTGTGTTTTTGTACTATTTTTTATTTTACTCGTTAGACTTTTATCTACTAAAGTTCTTTTGATATTTACTCAATATTATTATTATTTATTAGGTATGATAATTATTTAATACGCTTATTATTTACTATTACTTATTAGTCATCACTTTGCTAATAACTTAAGTGTTTATTATTTATATTATTTCTTCCATATATATTATTATATTGTACTTTAATACACCGTATGTACCTAATAGAGTTAAAATATTAACTATTATGTTATTTTTTTTTTACACTGTAATTATAAATATTTTTCAAATTAAAAAACTCCAATAATTT